>OX415254.1:17671247-18271247 GCA_948329865.1 Linaria vulgaris | reverse complement strand
AAGATTTATAAAAATTATATATATTATAGTAATTAGTTATAGATTTTAATAGTTATTTTAAAAATAACTTATATTTATAATAGTTTTTTTTTTAAATCCAGTCAGCTTGTCCATGTGTGTAAAATTGGGTCAAAATCGAGTATGGGGTGGTCAACGGCGAGCCACGTAGGATCCGCGGTGGTTAAATTGGGGACGCCGCTAGGGAGGTACCAAACGTGATTAAGTTTGGAAACATAGGGTACCAAAAATGTGGCGTGACAAATTAAGGTACCAAAAAGAAACAGAAGCCAAATTAAGGTACCAAACTTGATTTTTTCCCGTCAATCTACGATCCAGCAATTTCACTTCCCAACACTTCCCAGTTATTCTGCTCAAAGGGGTTGAATAGATTTTTTCTGAATTATACGCGTAGTGTCGTTAATCTTCAAATCGCTTAACTGATTCGTTAACCCCTTTTTTTTATGGTTCGTTAACCCAATTTCAAAATCACAGTCAAACTGCACGAAAAAAAATTACTTGTTACTACTATTTTTCTTCCGATTCACGACTATCCAAGTTGGCTAATTTTAGCAATTGATGGGGACCAAACACGAACAAAACAAACCAATTGACAGAAAACTTTGTTTTTGTGCATTTGTTTCATCATGGAAATTTTTTAGTTTCCCAAATTCTGCGAAACATTATTAGTTGGCCAGAGTACAAACACACAGCATTCATTATCAGGGCTACTCTGACGTGATGAGTTCACTGCAATTCAATAACTTTTCCCACTTGTTTCTTTCAGAAAAAATAACTTCAGAGAGTTACCAGTCAGTTTCATATTCACTGTCCTTGGCCCTTTGCATAACTTCAAGATCAAATACATACATTTATCTATGTATCTCAACAAGCTTGTAAAAGTAGTAAGTCGTTCTGTTCCATTGTAGTAAATGTAATAAAGAAAGTTGTTGAGTAAACTAATGGATATATGATTATAATTTTAAATGTTAAGGCAGCACGAAATCTATCACTTTAAAACTAAGAATATGTCACTCACTAATTTAATATGTTCCGACTGAAAACTTTCCTCGTATCGTCGTTATACTAAGCATAGATATCAGAATTCACATCAATTTACATCTACTCAAATAAAGAGTCGTCTTTCATCTTCAGTTTTAGTTAATACATTTTCTAATTTCATTATGAAAAGTTTAGTGCTTTCTCCTTGTATAAAATTACAAAGTAAATCAGATGTAGTACGTTCTCCTCAATTTTTGCCCATGCAGAAATATGCAGTAGAGTGTTAAAACGGTGCGCATCCACTTAATAGCAATAAGTTCTTTTTTTCTTTTCTTTTTTTGTTAGTCCTGCACAAATACTGAGAGCTTCCCGTAAATGTAGTCAATGGCCTAACCTGCCTCCACGTTGGGGAAAATACATCAAAAATATATGACGCCAACATCAACAAAATACATTCTTTTTAAAGAAATTAGGCATCAAATACAGAATAGAAATATCAAATTAGTCTCTTTTTTTACAGTACGTATTACGATCCATTAGCAAAGCTTTTAACTAGTACATTCAAGTACAAGAAAAATCACGACTTACATGCGAATGGTTTTTTCAAAGTTTTTGTACACAGTTCAATTTCCATTCCTTTTTACAACATTCAAATGTAATATTTCTTCCATCGCTTTTATATCTAAGAATAACTGAATAAGTACGAAATTCTGAGTGGAGTAACGCAAAGCAGTCCCACTATCATACTCCCATAGCAGACTATAAAAGGTTAGCCATGACTAAAAAGTTCACTCTAAATCCATTGCTCTTTTTTTTCATGGAGCCTATAAATAAGGAGATTGGCGATACCAAACTCAGAACATATATATTATTTTGATAACTCTAAACCCTGCCATCGGGTTGGAGGATCAGGCAATACATATATATAACAAATAGACTAAATCTTAGTTCTACATGAGATGCCAAAAAGGAGAAAGACCGAAAAAAATGCTACCACCAATTGATGCTTGGGGAACTTTGGAAGCTTAAATTCGTCTTGCATGATGGCACTATTCCTTCTGGAAGAAAGACAGGACAAAATCTGTATGTACAGAGAAAAGCTGCGTATCCAAGAAGAGCTGATCGCAAAATCTTATATTAGCATGCTATTGTAAAGTTTTCTAATATGCCGAACAAAGTCAGAGTTAAAAGTCCATAGAGTCCAAAATGGCTCAATTTCTTAAGCATACCTTCATGAAAGGTCGATGAGGGCCATAGAAAGACTCGATGAAACTCTCCTTTAATAGCAATGATACCTGTAGATAAATGGACATCATGTTAATCAGAGAAGGAATAGGTCGTTACTGCATAACTGCGCAGAACATGAGTCTAAAATGGAAAAAGTACAGTTCAATGAGTGGGTGATATTTCACAAGTATAAGAATAACCTTGTCATCATTTGATTGAACGTTGGTAATTGTGTGAGAACGAAGGTTGTAACACAGAGAATCTAAGTAAGACCTTAGGACTCCTAGGAAACATTTCGCAGCTTCGGCCTACAAAAGTCAGAAAATCACAAATTTAGACCAGATATATAGACATATACATAAACACCTGATACAATACTTGCAAGCGAGGCCAATTCTCTTTTCTCTTCATGTTTCTTCAAACTTCATTAGAAGCACGAGGATTTCGACTAAATCGAACAAAAACAGAGTATCTCGAATGCAAGTTTAGCAAACAACGAAGAAACAACGATGGCACGGTTCAGTTGGATGGCCAAGAGATACCGAGAAGTGCGCATTTTCGGTATTTATGCTCCATACTGCAGATGGATGGAGAGTTAGACGGAGATGTCAACCACCGCATCCAAGCTAGATGGACAAAGTGGAAGAGTGCAACAGAGATCCTGTGCGATCGTAACTTTCCTTTAAAGCTTAAAGGAAAGTTCTATCGTATGGCTATTAGACCTGCTTTGCTTTATGGCTCCGAGTGCTGGGCTATTAAGTAAAGTCATGCACAGAAAATGAACGTTACAGAGATGCGCATGATTCGGTGGATGTGCGGTAACACAAGGAGACATAAGGTGCGCAATGAAGATATTCGGCATAAATTGGGTGTGGCGGCCATCGACGAGAAAATGCGAAAAAATCGTTTAAGATGGTTTGGGTATGTTAAACGCAGACCCATAGATGCACCGGTACGACGAGTTGAAGATTTCAACTTAGGACAGACGACTAGAGTTCGTGGGAGATCGAAAAAGACGTGGATGGAGGTCATACGGAACGACATGAAGCTAAAAGATCTAAATGAAGACATGCTCACCAACCGAAACCTATGGAGGCAGAAGATTCATGTTCACGACTCGACGTGATTCATTCATGGTTCATATAGCCTACCCCAATTTAATTGGGATTACAGGCTTGGTTGTTGTTGTTGTTTCTTCAAACTTCATCAAAGGACTTCTTTTTCATACTGTTATATTAGAAAGCAAACCACACAAGGTTTCTGCGTTTCTTGATGATGTAGCCGACCAACACAAGGAAACTTGTAAGATAAGGTTGGATATTAGGAATAAGAAATCATCAAAGTGAGCCAATGAGCTTAATGAATATTTAAAAAAAAAGAACTGCTGAATTGGTTATCTGACAGGCTAGTGCTAATTGCATGACAATATCCTCCACAAAACTATGCAAGCTACTGACTTGGTTATGTATACAGATTGCATCTCCTTTGTCAAGCCAAATGCACCATTTTACAGCAATAAATACTTGGCCCAGGCTATTGTTGGATCAAATATTGAAATACACACATTTATCACACTGGACCTCTATATCGTAACAAGTGATATTTACATACCAACTGGACAAAAAATATATTCATACATCGTCAACCTATTAAAATAGTTTTTAGTTCTTGCATTGTACCTTCTAATCGTGACTTAGCATCATGCCGGATGAGGATAAGTCCTAATCCTACATGTTAGCAAACTTACAGAGAGAAAGCCTACACTAGCAAGAAGTTCTCGTCTTTATTGAGTTTGTTGGAATCAGTGATGTTTAATTGATGAGAAGCTAAACTAATCTCAAGCCAAAGCTTTAATCAACAAACCTGCACATCGGTACATTCGTAAACTGGCCTTTTCTTGCCCAGAAAACTTTCTTCAACTAGCTTTTCATGGTAGGGTCTAAGACAGTTGTAGAGTTCTCTCTGTTGAGGAAGCTGTGGTATTGAGGGAGATTTTACCTGTTGACCACATAAAACAATTGGAATCAGGTTCAGGCGGCAATCACGATGTAAGAATGCTGTAAGCTTGAACTCCACCAGTACTTGAAGTAGAATGCATGCGCGACATGTAACTTCTGGGTTAGTAGTATATGGAAGATATATAAAAAGTATTATATACGGAACCGTCATACTAGCAAAAGATAAAATAGGAGTGTGGAAAATAAGTGCACAAAATTTACTCTTTTTAACGCAAACCAAATGTAACTTTGTTATCAAAACAAATATTGAAATATATCATTTCTCCCGGAAAATTCGATTCGAAGAGGATGGTGCAAGCCACCCATCTCGGCGGGATGTTATTGCTGATTTGTTTACTGTATTCACCTGACACGAGCCCATATTCTCTCGATATCCAAGATTTCATTATAAATCACAATTTGGAGACCTCATGGTATCACTATCAAATTTTGAGATAATAAACTTGAAATTAATAGTGTACTTACCTGGTTTCTATTTGCATCCACTAGAATGACATTTGTCAATTTTGACTGCACTTCAGTTGTCTTGTTCTTCACGCCTATCTATTCAACAGAAAAGAAACATAAGAAAACCAAACAATAATAATTGAAAACCAATATCACTAAGAAATCAGGAATAGCAAACTGCCACAAATTTCTCCAATTCTAGCTATTTCATTTTTATCCATTGAATCTTCGCAGACCAACAGTAGGACAATTTCTTACCACCATACATATCACAAAAGTCCCCAAGATGTCCAAAACAATAAAAGTAAACGTGGAAAAAATCAACAAATAAGATAAATTGGCCAGCCAAGGAAAATTAATTAACTTTTGAACGCCCATGTCTGATTAATTAGATTGCAAGCACAGGTACAAGCACATGATTTGAAATAGTTACTTGATCCGACTATAATGCTAGTGTCTAAAGTAATTGGATATAACAGAGGGAAGTATTAATTAGCTCATTAGAGATAAAAAGAAGTCAACACACAAGATAAAACTAATACATTTGTTGACAATAGAAAATTTATTTAAAATGAAGCTCAAAATAAGAACAAAATGACAAGCTAGAGACAAGCTTCAAAAAATATTTTCTGCTGAAATGTACAAAAAGATCACCAGAGAGTTCATGTATACCATAATCGAGAACTATATGAAACTCACTATGTATGGGACAGGTGCATCCAAAAACTCCAGCATGTCATTTGGCAAAACCTGCAAAAGGTTTCTTATTAAACAGCAAAACAAACTAAGAAATAATCTTCAATTGACAAATAACCCACAGCAGAACAGCAGAAGAGAAATTTTACCGGCATTAGCAAGCTCTGCCATTGATAAGGTCGAATCAGGGGGATAATTGACAAAACTAGAGCAGATAATACACCCTGCCCGTGAAACAAGAAAATGAAATTGTAAGACATTGCAATTTTTTCCCGTATCCACTGGGAGATGCGGAAAAACTTACACGAGAAAACCAAGTCGATACAAATAACAAAACCTCACATGACTAGATTTGTTAAGGCTTGTTATTCAAAGCAGGAAAACCAAAATTGTGTCCAGCTACACACAATATTAAGAGTAAAGGCCATGTGCCCAGATGATCCATAACTTAGTTTTGAAAATCTAATCAAATATTTCTAGGCAATACCAAAAGGGTAATACAAAATCGACAGAAGAATTCAAGCATATGATTCATGATAAAATTGTAAGAATAATGAGTTGTATAACCAACACCCACCAAGTTTGAACAAACCACCACAATTTGTTTCTCCAGTAGAGCCCCAGCGAAGAATGTTAAAACCTAGTCAAGAAAACCAGAAAGAATATTTAGTAATATAATATATAAAAAATCCCAGTGAAAGTATCGACTCAGGGTGGTATGTAGGCATGCCGGGGTTATGCAAAGTATATCCAACATGCAAGAATCTGTGGTAAGTGCTAGATTTTCAATTTATATAGTTGGGCAACAAGTATTAAATCCCCCAAAATATACCCTCATTTACAAACTGCCCCGAGCTAGAAAAGGTTGCAAGTAACCCCAATCTATTAATGGTAGCGTTTACCTTATTTTATCAAACTTATATTATGGTGAGCATGTTATTATATGATGATAAATGAGATATCAGAATCAAGCATCACAATGTTCAACAGGTGATAAAATTACATGCTCCAGTCGAAGGGATCCACATAAGCAAGCAATACTCCACACTGATAAAGCAGCCGCTTCCTCTTCCACCATAAGTGCACCTTGGGCCTAGAACAAACAAGACTAAAGCAGTTAAAATTGACACCTTTCACAGAGTGGAAGATACTGATGACTGTAACAGAGACTGGACAAGAATAAAGTTTATCCATGACATGATGACAATTTGACCTTTATTTCATATTGACAATAAACTAATACAACTGTTTCCCCTTTTTATAAGCTGAGGAAAATGTAAATAAAAAAAAACGGGATTACTTTCTAGTTCACACACAAAGACCAGGAATCCAACTCAGGCCTACCTCTGCTAGTTCCAAACTTGTGGTACATGATCTCAAATCCATTGCAGACCCAGCAAAGCGTAAAACTGTTTCATTGTGTCTGTAATATTCCATAGGATGCAGATGATCCAAAGGTTGGAACTTAGTTGTTGAACCACGTGTTGGGCAAGGTAATTTGTAATATTCACGAATTATTTGCAAAGTTCCGTGATTATTTGCCTGTAACAAGTAGTTGCAGGGAAACAGAACAGTTCAGTAGCCAAATAATCATGTGGTAGAAATGTAGAGTCAAAGCACACAAGATAATGATTCCCAACCTTAACCCACTCAAGGATATCACTTTGTTCACAGAAGATATCTCGTCCAGATGGCGACGCCTCTTCTATCTCAGGTTCATTTACATCACTTCTAAAATGCCTATCTTCACTTAAAGAGCTTTGGAAACTGCATTAAGAAAGAGCATAGCACATATCATTCAACAGAACAGAACTGAACAACAGAGCAACAAGGAGATATAAATTTGAAAAATAGAAATTAAGAATTGCCAAAGAAGCACAAGTGTTTCATATCTGCACCAAAAAGAAAATAATTCGACTTTATTTACACACAATAGGACATCTGCACGATATTCAAGCACACTGGAATATAGAAGGTAATATAGAATGCAAGACATGTTTTACGAGAAAGGTAATCTGAAACTTACATCTATCATGCACTTATGACAAATTATTAATGAATGCACAAGAAATGGTGAGAAGACCACTTAAAGTTGACTATGCGCACAATACAAGATAAAATACAGAGATATCGGTTCCTTTACTACTCCGCTGCACGACATCCTCAAAGAAATATAGCACCAAATCTAGAAGTCTGAAGGGAGAAGAAGAAAAAGGAAATACAAGGACCTAAAGGATAAATGACCTACCTGGAGGAAGACTGAGTGCTCTCACATGGCTGATTTTGAAGTAATGGTGAAACAGCATGCAATAAATGGCTCTCCCCTGATTCCCTGTTTATAATATTGGCATTAGTGGAAGTTTCAAATGCAGGCTCTCTCAAAGAAGATTCTCTCTCTGTTTTTGGATCAGGTCCGACGTCACTGCCGTTAAGTTCTTCCGTTGAGTAAATGTCACCATTTTGATGCTCAGAGTGAGACGCATCATCAGACACTCTTCCCATGAGAGTATCAGTTGTGCTTGATTGAGATGCTTCAGCTCTTTCAACTTGATGATTAGAGTGAAACGTATAACCAGTCACTTTTCCTGAGGAAGTATCACTTGTGCTTGATGGAGAAGCTTCAACTCTTTCATCTTGATGCTCAGAGTGAGGCATATCATCAGTCACTCTTTCGAAGAGAGTATCACCCGTGCTTGATTGAGAAGCTCCAACTCTTGCACCTTGAATACTTACTGGTCCGTTTTCCAGAGGCAACGTACCATTTTCCTCTTCCAACACTTCAATCATGCCATAATCAAAGGGCGATTCTAAATTCATTGTACCTATCTGCTTTGTTAACTGTTCCAACCTCTCTTCAACGAAGATGCTACAGGATGACACAAAAGGTCAAAGAGGCAAATGAGACTCAGCTTTGAATAGTAAAACGAGTATATTGTTACAACTTTTCAAAGTCTAAACTAACAATTTGTCTTCCATAGATAAAGCGGACAGATAAATATATTGCTACATTATAGCCCGCCAAGAGAGCGAATCTTAGATGTAAAACAATACAGGATTTAGAAAGCACTTGCTCAGTTAATCTTCACATCCCTTGAGCCAGAAACAACAGTCTAATCAAACAACAAAGTTTAACTCAAGACAGAAGCAACACATAAAATAAAGGATAGCAAAACAGGCCAGTGTTTCCATTCTTTTACATTGCAAGTTATTCTTATTGAACCAAAACTGATTGCAACCAATAAAAGTCAAAGTGAAAGAGGGGTCAATTATCCCAAAAGTGTGATGATATATATCGCAGTAGCTTATTACACCATATTCCATTAAAACATTATGGTGTATTCTTATTGAACTCATTCATTTAAGCATGCAACTAAATTTAGAAACTTCCACTACATGGAAGCATCACATGGTACTGTAGGCGGAAGAAGTATTGACAAATCAGAAGTCGCAAGAAGTACTCACATACCTATTCAATACGCCAAAATGCAGCTCAAAAAATGGAAACCTTGTGAGGATACAATAACAACGGCGTGTGGTCAAAACATGGCGGCTCAACCCCGAGCACAATGGTTGTCCATGGGACATCATTGATATTAATCCTGATGGCCTTTGTATGAATTCTTCTACCAACACACAGCAACCATAAAGAGTTGAAGCATCAGCTACCTGGACATGGGATATCAAACTAAGAACAATAAACTCAAAACATCAAATACATATGCACAGAGGGAGGGTGAAAATCTCCTTGCGAAAAGGGGTACTTTTACATATTGAATGTTTTTTCAAATTCAGTAACGTGAACAGAGGACCTCCTAAAAGCAACATCTAACGACCACTGAGAAACCAGGAAGACGTTAAAATTATTACACTGGTAATAACTCATTACTGAAATTATGTTTTTCTTTGACATCATTTCAGTGTTTCCGAAACACCCATTTCAGTCAGTACTATCTGGCCTTCTTATTATACAAGGAACTAAGAAGACAATTTCAGAACACACCAACATGGAAACTAAAGGGCAAAAATTTGGATTTCATTTGAAAAAACATGACTATAACTTGTGAAGGAAATAACGATTTCTTATAAGTTCTGAATTTCTAGAAATGTTTTTCAGAGCTGGAATTTATTTTCTTCATATAGAGTTGGGGAACTAAACTGCCGGAAAGCCTGATAAAGTTAAAATCAAACTAGCTATGAGTTTTATTTATCAATGTAAGAATCCACAAATGAATTAAGTTTTTCAACATAAAGAATCATGTGTATAGCAGGCCAACCTTAGTCTTTAAATATGAACGCAAAAGAATTGACAGAAGACAAAATCATCGCCAATACATAGTATATGCCTCAAAATGTCGGACTGAGGTCAAGATAAAAGTCATAACAGGTCATTTTTGCATATGCATGGTTCGGGACTAGTGAAAAGTGGATCAACAATATCAACGATAACTCATATTGATTCTAATAAGGATGTAATTTAGGAGAATTGAAAATTTGAGTAATTAAGGAAGAATGGATAAAAATTTCTATAACTACTAGCTGCAACTAGAAGCAGTAACTAGCATTCCGATTGAATCCTTTACATGGAAAGAATCAATTTTTATCCAAACATAAAGTTATATAATCAAGTTCAATGCATTACAGCACAGGCAAATTGGAAAAGGCAAAGGCATCACTCTTTTCAGCTTACCTGTAGCCGGAAAACAAAGGATAGATCACTCTGCTTCAGATGTTCCTGTAAATATAATGACAAGATTTTAATAATGCATTGAGTAGCAAAAGATAAGACCTTATAACCAACAATACTTCGCAGAATCCTGCATAATAATACTTTCAGGAAAGAAAAGGATCCGCCAGACAGCTACGTGACTGAAGTCAGCATTACAATTAACCATACTTAGTAAGAAAACCAAAACCTATAAACTAGACAACAGAACTGGAAAGAAATGACAAGAAAGACGAGTGCTAAAAGCAACAGAGTTGTATAAAAGGCCAAGCAGACTTTTAAAGCAATCTTCCGATATCCCCTACCAACTAAAACAGAAAATGTTATATTGATAAATTACTTGAGGCCCATATAGGTTTGTGATATGTTGGAATATTAATATTAGAACCATCAGATGAATTTTAGTAGGATAACTCAAAAGCAAACATTAGTCCCTTCAAGTACCTGTCCCAGGAGTATCTCATTAAACTCACTCATAGACGGAGTTCTCTCAACGGCATTAACCTGTAATCAGGTATCATATTAACAAATTATGAATAAGAACCATGGCTACATATATCAAGGATAATGCTTATTCATATTGAAAAGTAAAGGAAAATTTATGCATATTATCCTCCTTCCCCTGCCCCAAAAAGAAATCCTGAGTAATATTTGATCCTCAACTACACGGTCTTTCACAAATTTGCAATCAAGGTACTATTCTGCTAATGTTTTCTGTTTATCAAAAAGATAAAGTTTTAGTGCTGCATAGACTCAATTACAGGGTCCCAGATGCACTCTAAACAACAAAGATTAGCAACTATAAGCGCTCTGCTTTAACCTAATAAACTGACAACTGCAAGAAAAATGTTGAAGCCAATACACAATTATCTCATGGCGAGAAAGATATAACACAATTTCATGATGTGGAAAAATAGGAGAATTTGTTAGTCATTCTGCAAAGTCCTCAACGCGAAATATATCAAGGAAAAGAACCAGACCATTGTTGATATTCACAGTGACAAGAATAAAAACCTGACCGCATTTTGTCTTTCAAAACTAGTTAAACAATTTTCTGAATACAGTCCACCTACCATCCCCAGGAGAACAAAATAGATCAGAATAAAGTCATAAGATAC
Source organism: Linaria vulgaris (assembly GCA_948329865.1). Classification (NCBI taxonomy): domain Eukaryota; kingdom Viridiplantae; phylum Streptophyta; class Magnoliopsida; order Lamiales; family Plantaginaceae; genus Linaria; species Linaria vulgaris. The sequence continues at coordinate 18,260,019 of OX415254.1, read as the reverse complement.
TCAAAGACAAATAATGAAAAATGAAAACATCACAATTCACCTCTACTCCTGCAGGAAAACAGAACGAAAGAAGATCCTTGTATTTGAGAGGAAGCTGTTTTTCAGGAGGGTAAACGAGCAAGACCTAAAACCCAGAAGACAAGATTGTTTAAAATTTTCAGAACTATCAGAAAATCACAATGATAGTGGCAAGAAATCAGAATCAGCACCTGAGGCTCTATGTTAGGTTCCACACGGCATGGATGCTGACCACCTAGTGCACTTCGCAGTTTTCCCGGACCTTCAGACTTTCGAGAAAAGTACAGATTTTGAAGTGCCTGAATGTCAGAACTAGGAGGAAGTCCCACAACAACCATGCTTTCGAAAAGCTCAGATGGTTCATTCCAAACTTTATGATCCTGCAAACTTCAGGCGCGTAACAATATGCAAAAATCACAAGGAAATGACTACTGTATTGATATGATAATATGACGAATATAAAAATATATATAAACATTTCATGGCACTAAGACATCTAAAAAATAGGGGTGTCCGTGTTAAGCTAATCAAAGCAACTTAAAAAGGATTTTTCTTCATTTCTTAAGACTATTTTACCAAGAGCCATCCAGCTCATTAATCACTAGAGCATCCATCAAATAATACACATAAATAAGTAAAACTTATGCAAGGATAGCCTACCAGTGACTGCAACTGAAAGTTAGCCCACTGACGCTTTTGACTCGTTAGTATTTCTGGGTTGTACGATCCACTTTGTAAAGCAGGAGGACTCGATAGACCCTTCATCATTCTTGAAACATGGAGCTGAAGTCTCTTAAGCGGGCTACCAGATTCATCTTTGGATGAGTATACCACCGAAGGTCGCGGTGAGCGAACAACTGCTGCTGCCGCAGCAACAGCTCTCGCAACATCTTCAGATGTTTGTGTGAAGAATGATGCACTCCAACCAGGGCTACCTGACTCTTCATTGTTCTCCATCTCTTAACTCCTCTATTCTGCAATCAATCAAAGCTACTCTGAGTATTGAGGAGAAAAGGCATGAAGCTGACTTAACTAGTAAGATTACAAACAAACAACCATGTTAATGGGGTAGCTCTTGTCAATTCAAGTTGTCTAGTCCACATATCATTCCCAATGCAGAAATTAAAAAATTGAGGCTAGCCTCATGCAGCCTTATATATCATATCTCCTTCTTGGTGAAACAAGTAGTCTTTCTCTGTAAAACTACAAAGTTACCCTCCGCAAAAAGTAAAGGAAGAGCCCCTTCCTGATCGTCGAGTAGTCTAAGTTGTACCAATGATTATAAAAGCAATTGATCCAAGTGTGAGAAATAAGATATACACAACAGCCAAACCAACTAATACCATTTCACTCATTCCTATGACATGTTTCACCTGAGTGCCCCCGTACTTGACATTATCAACCAATCATTACGCAAGATGAATAGCTTCTCCGAACACGAACACCACACAACCATGTAGAACAAATAAGTCTAGTTCACTAAATCATTTATCTCAGTTCCAGCTTTTTTCACCCTCATGCCTCTATATAAACCCTAGCAGTCACAATGTATTGCACGCCGTGGCAACTCCTCACACAAAAGAAGCAATAGAGAAACACTTATTTCAGAGACGAACTCCTCGGTTCACGCACAGCAAACACAGATTTAAGCTGAAATGAGTAATGTCACGTACTTATACAGTAAATTCCTAAATTAACAAACAAGATCACACAACATGACACCTCAGGTGTGCGGATTACCAAATAAAACAGCCGGATTTATCCTGATTTGAGCTTTAGCATCCACCATCAGATTACGTTAGCAAGCGACGACTCAAGCTAAAAAAAAAATGCAAAAATCAAAAATCAGAAAGAAAAAAAAATGATCAACGATTAAACGAGGGCGCCAAATCACCTTTAAAATCAACGACGGTTTCTCGAACGAACGAGAACAATCTCCAATCGACCGTTATGCTTATGGAAGTTAGGAGAGAGAAAGCTAGAGAGAGAAAGTAGAGGCGGCCATGACAAAGATGGAAGAGAGAGAAAAGCAGGCCGTCGTCGTCGTTGTTTGATTTGCAGGAAATGAGACGAACAACAATTAATAAAAATAAAATAAAAAACATTTATCTAAATTAATCAAATGCTAATGCAAAGTGTACTGTATCTTATTTTCCAATTTTTGGTGCCGTCATTTAATTATATTATTACATTCTAATATTATATTATCTACTAGTATAAGATTTTAGAGTTACAGATCCTGCTTGTTTATTAGGTTCAAAAACAATCAAAAGTAGATAAATGCAGGAAAAATAAATATGAATAGATATATATATATATAAATGATACTATTTGTTGTACTCTTAATTAAGAATATATTTGATATTATTTATAAGAAAATTACCTTGAAAAGAATTCACAAGTGCTTGGGACATGCATCGATGAATCTTTGATGAATATTTTTGTCTGCTAAATAAAATAATTATAAGTTTTGGCAGCTATTTCATGTCATATATGCTAAAAGAAACCATAAAATAGTTATTTTTCAAATATATTCTTGATTAAGAGCACATTTGGTTTTCCCATTTGATACAGACCGTTGACCAGTTAGTCAAAGGTAGTTAATGAATGTTATTAAAATTAGATTAGGGTTGGTAAGTGGTAACACATGGGTCCACACTACTTTGAAAATTTTATATATATTTATTAAGTCTCATTAAGGAATTAAATACTGTTAGGAATTTGGATCTTAGTGGCCTTTTGTTCAATGGCATACATGATGGGTGGATTTGATGCTGGTGGTACCACCAGTGGTGGTACCACACCCATACATATACATACACATGTGTATGTATATGTATGGGTGTGGTACCACCACTGGTGGTACCACTAGCATCCAATTTAGGATACATGATGATACATCATGCTCGCTCGCACGCACGCCTTTTCTTTTCAGTTTCCCCTCTTTTACTGGCAATGCAATCACGTGGAGTCTGATTTTTACGTTGACAATTTCTTTTCTTTTTTATGTCTTCTACCTTTTTAAATAAACAAAAAATTGGTGTTTACATAAATCTCTGATAAGTTTAAAGATTTATATAAATTATAATAACCCCTCTAAAGTACGGAAAATGAAATATGTAAATGAAATTTAATTTGTTGGTTTTGTTTTTGTAATTGTTAATTAAGCATGTTTTTAAGATGGATAAAAGATTAGTAGTTCCTATGATAAGTTATTCGACACTAAATAATATAACTGAAATTAGTAATTGTTAAGCATATTTTTATGAGTATCATGGTTTTTAATGAATTTGTGTTAAGATCCAAAAATTGCGTTATGGGTTGGATTCGAGTTGTGTTTGGTTGGAATTTTGAATTTAGTTGATAGGGAAGTATAATGCATCATTATTGATTTGGAAAACATAGTATTTTTTGTTGAAATTTCAAATAGTGTGAATTTTTTTATTTTTTTATGGGCAAGTCACAGTGAAATAAATTATTAGACGGAAATGGAAAACAGAAGCTTCCGATGTGAAGTGTCACTTTTTTAAGCTGGGGCGCTACGTGTCACATTTGAAAAAGAAGTTTAACTTGTCATCCCGGTCTTTTAGTACCTTATGTTTACCAATTTAGATACTGTTTGCAAATGCTTTTAAAAGGAGCTTGTGGGCTTTTGTCTGTAGAGAAGCCATAAATTAGTGTTTGATTATAGGGTTTTTGCTTCTCCTTGTCTTAAAATAAGTCAAAAAAAAGCACAAACCCACAAGCTGGGTAGATGGTGCTTTTAAAAGCTTCTTTTAATTATCAGCATTATAAAAATATTTCTCTCTCCTAATTTCCCTCAAAGTGCCGTCTATACCTCTACAATTAAGGAAAAAAAATATTCTATAATCTTTCTCATCCATTTTCAACAATAAAAAATATTTTTAATCTTTTCTCTTCCATATTCAACGTCATTCTCAAATCATATTTTTTATTTTATTTAACAAAATGTATACTTGTATAATGTAAGTGCATGTTAATTATTTATATGCTCGATAAATAAGGGTAATTAAGTCTTATTGTATTATAAAAGCTGCTTTTACTTATTATTGCAAACACTACAAAATTAATTTAAAAGGCTTTAAGTTACTTTTTTAAGAAGGATTGCAAACACTCATTGCTTTAAGTCAAAAGGAGCTTTTAATGACTTTAAGTAAAAGCTTGGAAGGAGGAGCTTCTATAAGCTCTTGCAAACACCCACTTAATCAAAATCGGTACCCCGCGGTGGCGGCCTCAAATTACCACCCCTAATGTCTACGTGGCTCGTCGTTGACCCGTAAATCCTCAATTTTGATCAATTAAAGTCCATCTAGACATGCTGACTGAATAAAAAATCAAGAAAAATAAATCAAAAAATGTCATAAAAACTAAAAAATTGACTATAAATATATAAATTAATTAAAACATTGAAATAACTGAAATTAACAAAATAATAAATAGATTTCAATTAATTAATTTGTAAAAATAAAAAGAAAATTATCTTCTTCTTCTCCAACCCCAAAAACCTCGTCCCCCCCCCCCCCTCACACACACACAGGATCTGAAACAACACGGTGGTCGAGCATCACCTGCAACTTCCCGGTGGTCGAGCATCTTCCCGAACTTCCTCACCTCCATCTTCGGCGTCCCCATCGACGGATCCCCCTTCACCTTTCCCCCACGCGCCGCCATGTCCTCCGCCAAATAGGTCAAAATCTCGTCGACAGAACCCGATACGACGTCGAATTTGTGCGTTAGGGACTTAGGGTAATAGACTCGTGCTCGTCGGAGGGGACGAAGTGTTGTTTCAGATCCTCTTCAGTCGATGTGCGGCGATTTTTGATTTGGGTGGTGGTGGTGTGCTGCGATTTGTGGTGGTGTTCGATTTGGGGTGGTGTCCAATGATTTGTGGTGGTGTTCGTGACGGCGACGACGGTGGGGGGGGGGGGGGGGGGCAGCGGTGGTGGTGATGAAGACGATGATTAAATTTTTTTGTTTGTTTTTAATTTTATTTTTATATTAAAATGTTTATTATTATTACTTATATATTTATTATTATTATTTATATATATAAATATGTTTATTGTTTTTTCAACTAGTTACATGATTTTTTTTTACTTATATATATTATTATTATTTATATATAAATATGTTTATAATTTACATTAGTTATATGAATTTTTTTTAATCCAGTCAGCTTGTCCACGTAGGCTTAATTTGGTCAAAATTGAGTTTGGACTGGTCAACGGTGAGCCGCGTAAACATTTCGGTGGTTAAATTGGGGACGCCGCATGATGGGTAACAATTGTGATTAAGTTTGCAAACATAGGGTACCAAAAAGTTGGTGTGACAAATTAAGGTATCAAAAAGAAACTTAGGCCAAATTAAGGTACCAAACGTGATTTTTTTCCCTTAGTTTGTACATTATAACTTTTCAAATTACAAGTTTCCTGTTTCGTATGTGATGTGCTTCTACTTTATAGTTATTAATTTAGAAAAAGATAACTCACTATAACTTTTTGGCATGATAGTTTCAATGTTAGTATTTTTTTTATTTATGAGATAAAAATCCAGTATTAAATTTAAATATATCATTTAAAATAAAATTAGAATTTCAAAAAATATTATTCATGTATGACATGCCATGGGGCGGCCATCTCACACAAACACATGCATACACTCTTATTTAAGCTCAGTTGGCAATTGGGAACAAAGATGGACAGTTTTGAAAGATTTTTTCACATTTACAGCGTATCTGAAAAGCCTGAATTGATAAATTGCAACTAATAAAATTGGGCTAATTAATTGGTAAAAATTATAGTTCTCTTCTTTTACTTTCTCGGTCGTCAATTGGAGTAACTTGTCGAGAATGTGCCTTTAAGCTTTTTGATTTTTGTGTTTCTCATACTCCCTATATATTTCGATGTCATTTTGTGCGCCTTAAAAAATCGTTTACGTGTGTGTGAGAGAGAGATGGGGGGGGGGGGGGGGGGAGCTTGCATAACTGTGGTTTTCTTTTGTGCTAAATGCCTTGAATTTGATTGTTGCTTTTGTTTGTTGTATAATAAAAAACAAATTATAATCAATGAAAATGAGGTATTCTTACATATAAATAAGCTTGCTATATATGCTAAGAGGGCGTTTGGTTCAGTGTTGTTTATGATCCTTCTTTGCAAATGTTGCATCCTTCATTCGTTGACAGATGTCGATATTTGAGCAAAGACATAGTTGGAAAAATTCACTTTAGCAGCCTCTAAGTGAAGTGTTTATCATTGTTCGGCGCCATGGCATTCTAGAAAAAAGTTCCAATTAACATTTGACCTTGTGCTAGTGCCTCCGTATCGTTTTTCAGCCTCACGGTAATTCAGTTGCATAGCTAGATGATAAGTCATTTGCACATAATAGAACCCAATTTTAGAGAAGTGCCAAATCATGGTATCAACCATAAGATGTCTCCTAATTATAATTTTTAGGATTTCATCAATATTCTCCTGCCAAAATAAATATTAAAATATATTCAGATCCCATCCGTTAGAAAAAACATCAATCAACACATTAACATTGAGCGGCCTAGTTGCATATCGATCCGGTGTTCTATGTTTAAAATTATAATTGCCAGGAATCCAATTATCTTTCCAAACATCAACGTTTTCACCGTTTTTAACTTGCCATTGGGTACCTGCGTATACCAAAGCTCTAGTTGTACACATGCTTTTCCATGTAAAAGATGCATTTCCTCATTGTTTTGCTTCAAAAATATTACAATCAAGAAAGTATTTAGCCTTAAGACTATGACTCAGGAGAGATTCTGGAAATTGTATGACTCTTCAAATTTGTTTGCCAAGGAGGGCTAAATTAAAAGCTTTAAGATCGTGAAAATCCTAACCCTTGTCCATCTTACTTTTACGTAACTCGCTCCACTTAGTCCACTGAATCCTATTCTTTCCCCCCTCCCCCACCAGTAATTGGATATCATAGTTTCAATCTCATGCAACAAATAATCTGGTAATTTGGAACAACTCATCACGTAAGTGGGTATAGATTGAAGCTCATATTTTACTGAGATTTTCTTCCCTGCTTTTGAAATCACTTTACTCTCAAACGAATGGGCCATGTCACGTATCCACCCAAAGATTTTTTACTTCGTCCCATAGTTGTAGGCAATCCGAGATATTTTTTGTGTTTATCAACAACTTGAACCGAAAGGATATTACATATTTGGGTAATTGTTCTTCGTGTGTATTCCGCTAAAGACATCAATTGATTTTTCTAAGTTGATTTCCTCGCCATAAGTTAAGCTATAGTATACAAGATGCCGAAAATTGCCATAGCAGTCTCTGTTGTTGCTTAATGCCTGACAAAGAATGAGGGTATCGTCTGCAAACAACAGGTGGGAGATTGTCGGCGCTTTAGGGCTAATAGTGTCTCCCTGGATTGGTGAGTATTCAGTGTCCAAATGATTCACCATTAACCAAATTAGTGTAAGAGACAATACGCACCACATGTCATGATAAGTTTAGCATCAAAGCATAATTTAAACAACACTTTCTCAAGAAAATTCCATTCCACTCGGTTGTACACTTTGCTCACGTCAAGTTTCAAGGCCATGTAACTATCCTTCCATTTGGTTTTAAGTTTAAGATAGTGGTTAACCTCATAGACTCCAAGCATGTTATCGGTAATTAGGAGGTCGAGTATAGAGGGAGATTGGGATTCGCTAATAAGGTTATGCATATGGGGCTTTAGCCTATTAGTTATAGCTTTAGAGGCCATTTTAAATATGGCGTTGCTAAGACTCAAGGGCCAAAATTGATTAATTTGGTCGGAGTCCCTACACGTAGGAATCAAAACAATATGAGTGCAATTAAATTTATCAGGCAAGATCATGTTATTGAGGACATTGAGGACACATGCTATTAACATTATTACCAATAACACTCCAGAATCTTTGGTAAAATAAAACAGGGTCATGGGACTTTAATGGGTACATATGTGAAAGAGATATAGTTACCTCGGCCTTGCAATAAGGTTGACAAAGTTTCAGATTCGGCTCAGTCGCAACACGTGTATAAATGTTTTCTTTATTTCTTTCTTTCTTTTAATGAAAAAATTAGATGGTCTTTTAGACTAATGCAAATTACCGACAATTCCTCTAATCTATAACTCCTAAGCAATGATTAATATCTTCTTATTTTCCAAAGAGAATTATTTCTACTTTTCAATCTATCAAAACAAAACTTACGATGAAAGCAGGATTTACATTATTGCAACTACGATTTTTTCCAAAATTTATCCATGTTCTTGAGATTGATACTCTTCTCTTGTTAATAATAATAGAGAGAAGAAAGGGAGAGAAAAACAGCAATGAATAGAGTCTAAATTTATAAAGATTAGATGACCTTTTTTGAAGTCTCGATGGATTGTCCAACGCTTAGGAATCTCTATAGTTGGGTCTCATCTTATATATGGTATGGAAAATTTATCTTAACCTCATTTCATATTTTTTACTATATTCAAATAAGGTAATTATTAATATAATTATATTTAATGTAATATTAATTAATTTATAATGATTTATATTTCAGAATAAAGTTCATATTTTGGAAGAAGTAAAAAAATAATTAAAGTCTTCTCCCAAATCTAATATGAAGTCGATGGTCTCAACCTTTGAGCAGAACTATTTTAATCGAATCTTGTATTTCGTAAGTGATACAACTAAAACTATCATTTTATAACATTCAGTGAGATTGTATATCCTTGACTTATGTGTCAATGACCATATTCATAATAAATTATGGATTGAGCGCAAATTGTGACTCATATTATAAAGAGAGAGCCATATATTTTAAGATTTCATTCAATCCAGTCACATTCTCAACTACTCACCCCCGATCTCTCTAAGGTTTTATGCTTAATGTCGTTGAGTTCTGATGGGTAACTCAGAAGAGGACTTGACGACAAGGAGTCTATGACAAATTGAGATCAACAAAATAATAACCATCACGTCGCTCCATATGTTTCTTAACCAAAAAGAAGAAGAAGTACTTTTGTACGTTGATCCAAAAAGGTTACTCTTATGATTGTGAATGTGTACTATACTTTATGGACTTAGATATTTTGTAGTTCCCTAACTATCAAGCATCTTCCATTGTCGTGTTATGATTTACTGAACTCAAAAGTCATTCTATTTATCCATCAAAAAAGATAATCATTCAATTATAATTTATATATTGAATGATTAGTCTTGTGCCATAGATTTTCAAAAAGTTAAATAATAACGTTATATAACCTTTTCACAAAAATCATTATCAATTGTTGAAACAACTTACATTAAATCACTAGAATTATGATTGCATGAATCATCTTTGTGCTGTAGTTTTTTTCTTTCAACAATATATTATGAAGGTTTGAATAGACTTATCATTTTACACCTAGATCACAAATTTCAACCACCTAACAAAGTATTAGAAAACTAGCACGGAGCATGCACCATGACTCCATAACCAATGTGGGCCTCATTATGCCTCGAGGCAACTTTGTGGTCCTTAACCTTTAAGTTTTAGTTGTTTTTATTCTCTACCCAAGTTTTGCAATAAGTGTGTTCGAAAATAGTCGACTACGTACGTCGAACACGAGATCATTTCACAAGAAAAATATCGTAAGAGATATAATAAGATGCGGCAATTTCAGGGGCAAAAGTACAAACACCATAAGTTTGAAGCTTAAGACTCAAGATCAATGAGTTGTAGGGTAAATGGTCTCTGCCTTTGTCTAAATGTCAAGAGTGGGAAATTTCTAGAACATGTTGTAATATTATGTGTTTTTTCAAGAACATATACACATGTAGATAAATGTATTCATAGTCGTTGCATCACATTGATCTCCAACTTCTATTGAAAAGGTGAACTAGTACAAATACATACAATCACATTTGAGAATCATTCAAGAGCCGCAAATAATACAAAACTTTCTATCCATAATTATTCAAGAAGTATAAATAATAGAATACATAAAAATCTTTAAGCAATTAAAGTAGTAAATCAACCTTGATTTGTATCTATAATTAGACAAGTTATGCTTCAAGCGATTGGAACATGATTGGAGAAAACAATCAATGTTAAAGAAAACTGGTGATGAAACAAAATTCGTCAACTACAACGTAGTTGAGAACGAGAGTTGCCTCTTCCAGCTTTATCATTGTCAAGACCTAACAAAAAAAATAATTAAATAATTCATTCAAATGGATAACCTCCCTCTCCCTCAAATCTAAATTCCCACTGCAACAGTCAATCTCATTTTATGTGTACTATTCGTCGTAGCGAGAAATATCTTTGCCCACCTCGTTATCGGGGGTACTATGAAGGAGGCGCGACGTCGTATTCCTTCATTACCTTAGTTGATGTACTCGTATTTCCAGTGACCCCAGAGCTAGCAGTCGCAGCTTGGAGGCGTAGAGGTGTCGAGGAGCCAATGATCGTCGCCAGACTCAATGTTCGTCTATTCGTCGGTGTTGTAGCTCTCTTTGGAGCGTTGACTTTTGGATCTGGTATGCTCAGTAAATTTGGCGCGACAAAGCTAGATGTAGCTACGTCGACACTCATTCTCTCGTTCCAGACTCCAATCACGGTTGTTTTGTCAGTTTCCATGCTCAACCACTGACTCAATTGGATTGCTTGGATCTGAGTTGTCGTAATCTATGTGGCAAATTTATGCCTTGTAGCCAATATCATCAATGACCTGAATAACCATTTGTACGCGTTGAGCTTCATTTGGTCGGGGCTCTTGACCACTGTGCTTGCTGCAGTGCGTCTTTGTTGGTAATGCAACTCATGGCTAAATTGGTGGCCAGATTCGTGGATAGCTTCCAAGTCACCGCTAGGGCTGGTTTTTAGCTCTTGCTTGAGCTACACACGGCGACAGTTTGAGCTACGCAAAGTAATTGGGTGAACTCTATTTTGAGATAACCTCAACTAGACCTCATATTATTATGAATATGAAACATAGATAAAAAGGATTAATAAAGAATTTGGTTCCTGTGAAGGGGCTGCGAACACTAACACTTGTTGTGGCTGCGTCGTGTTCGCTTCCGTTTACCGCTATCTTCGGGAAGTATTAGTTCCATGTTGAGTTTATGGTAGCAAGGGCAGCATGCCTCGTGCTAACATTTCTTGGAGTTGTTGTGTATGGTGTTGGAGAATTCATCTCGACGAAGGTTACCCGTACTCGGGATCATATTAACCGCAAGGGTGGTGATGATACACAAATTGGTTGAAGTAAAGATTTGAGAGAGTTTAAAATTATGTTGGTTGTTTGTTGTTTCTATGATTCTAGGATTTGTTATGTTTGTACAGGAATATTAGCGTGGTTAATGAAAATAGAGATTTTGTGTCTTTGTCAAGACCTATGTACACCACTTCTTCAAGCCCAATAAATAATTGTAATGATTGCCATCCACGTTCTTCAACTTGAATATTGTCCAACCACATATGTTCAACACTGGGTGTTTTATTTTTTTGAATTTACGACTCTGGGTTTTTTTTTGTTGATAAATTAGAAATGCATAAAATTGAAATATAGTTTACGATGGAAAAATCACTGTTACAAAAGGAGGAAATGGGGAGGAGGTGTTCGGGAATGATACCATTCCAATTACAAAAACGGGCCCATTTAGCTAAGTTTTGGGCCGCTAAATTACAGTTCCTCGAAATGAATTTGGATCTCCATTTAGGCCAGTAAGACCAAAATATTCTGATTTCTTCAATGAAGCCTACTGAAGTCCAATTCTGATTCGTTGTTGAGTGATTGATCATTTGAATAACTTTTAGGCATTCTGCTTCAAAAATAATATGTGGTAACTTCCTAACATGTGCCACCTTGCAGGCATCGAGAATAGTTTTACTTTTAGCAGCTTCAGTATCCAGACATGGTGAGTTATTTGCAATCCCCAGCATGATAGTGCCATTACTGTTCCTCCAAAGGAAGGCAGAGGAAGAAGCAACTTTGTTGTGAACAACATCAGAGTTGATTTTGAGCCAATTTTCAGGAGGTCTTTTTCAGGTAGCAGCTGCATTGAATCTTTGTTGAGTGTGCTTGTTGGTAAGGATTTGAACATAGAGTTTTGCTTCTTTCTCAATGCTCTTGGAAAGTTTACCGGGGGGATGACAGGTTTGTTGTGAGTAATCCTATTTCTGTTAAGCCAAATTTTGTCCATTGTAATAGCACATAATGATTTGAATTCCAGCAGGAAATTGTCATATTTGATTCCTGGTTATCTGCAAGTGAGGAAGAAGTTAATCCAATCAATAATATTGCAATTAGAGAATATATAGAGGTTAAAAGACCAACTTGAAGAGAGCATGATGTTTTCACATAATGACACTTAATAAAAAAATGGTAAGGAGTTTCAGTTCCTTGAAAACAAAGAGGGCAGGAGGTGTCAGAGAGTTTAATCTTCCTCTGGTATAAAGAATATCAGAGAGACATCTCCAGATGAAGGTTTTTAAACCTATTATGGAGGTGGGATTTTCAGAGTTTGTTCCAAAGAGGGGGGGGGGGGGGGGAGATAGTAAGGGAGAGGAATGCAAATTTAGTTGAGAACGTTACTGACTTAGAGGGAGTCCATAGAAGGCTAGGCAAGTCAGTGGATTAAACAATTAGAGTTTTAACAATCTCTTAAATAGTCTCAGGTTAGGAAAGTTTATTGAGAATGTTAAAGTTCCAACTGTTAGTATCCTAATTTATGAGATTAGAGATCTTTGAGATAGAAGAAGGAGAGATGAGGGGAGTATTGAGAGTGGGGGGAATGAACAAAGGAATGGAAGGGGCCTATGGAGAAGTCCAATGAGATAAGGGGGAAGAGGAGTGGGTTTTGTAACAAGCTCCTCTGAGAATGAGAGATTTGAGCTCAAATAGATCCTTCCAGATCCAAGAATAGTTATATTTGATGGGATCCATGGTAAGGAAGTCTTTTTCTTTCACATACTTGGAGTGCAGAAGGTTGACCCACAACTTATTGGATTTGTTGGCAATATGCCAAGCAACATTAGAGAGCATAGCATTGATATGGTCATGCATTTTTCTGAATCCTAAACCACCTTGTGCCTTAGGTCTACAAATATTGTCCCAACTTTTTAAGGAGAGAATGTTATGTTTTTCAATCTCTCCCCCAAAAAAACCTCATCATCAAAGAGTCCATTTCAGAACAGATAGAGATATGAAGAGAGAAGATAGACATACAGTAAGATGGGGGAGTTTAAGCCACAACTTTGATGAGGATGGATTTACCAGAGATGGATAGGTTTCGACATTTTCAATTTTAAAGCCTGGAGTCTAAGTTGCCAACCAAAGGTTGCATGGCTGGCTTTTTGAAAGAGGTTCTGCAAAAGTGGACTCCAAGATGTTTGTCATGCTGAGTGCATTCATTGGGTTGAGGGAGTTGAGGATGAGAAGTTTGGTATCAGAGTTAGTGTTAGCACTGAAATGAATGAATGAATTAGATATATTCATTTTTTGACTACTCCAATTGGATAGAGTGTCAAAATAGTTCTTCAGAGCAATGGTGTTGGACTCATTAGCCTTACAATGACACATACAACAGATGAGTGATTGTAGGACTATGTCTGAAAATTTTTACACCATTAATCAGACCTGAGGATTCAACTCTGGAGAGAAGTCTAGATATAAGGTTAGAGTAGATGATGAATAAGTAAGGGGATAAATGATCCCCTTGTCTTATTCCCCTACTAGACTTGAAGAATCCTAATTGAGATCCCCTAATCCAAACTTATTCCCCTACAACGACGTTGGGTTTAGGGTTTAGTAATGTTGTTGGTGAGTGGGGGTTTCAGTTAACGATCGTTGTTGGACTTGGGTCCAAGACGCCATTATGATGATTGACTTCATGTTGATGTTTGCCGTTGGAATGACAATAGCTTAACAGTTAAGTGTTAGAATATCCGCACCTTTTCCAACGAATGAACAACAACGATGAACACGAAAACACCGCAGTAATGAATCTGGAAATTTGCAGCGACGAACCCGCTCCAAATCGCGCAAAATATACGCTATCTTTAAGACAATATCCACACTTGAGTTAACAACGAATTTGCCCCATGATACAATGAAATCCAGTCTAAAGATTGTTGATTATATGCGGATTGCACTTTCGAATATAATCACAAATACTCAAATCAATGAAGGTTGTATTTTTCCCAAAAATGAACCGTGCTATGTTTTGTAATAAAAAGGATATTCTATTTGAAAATGAGAAGAGAAAGTTTTGTTCTAGTATATAAAAGCTCATTTTTCTTCTCTCAAATGAAACGTACAGAATATGTATATTGAATGTAAGAATTCTATTATGTATTTGATTTGGACCCTTATTTATAATAAAGATTCTTACCATTACCACAAAGGCACAACACTTTAAGAGAGGCGTATGTTTAAACAAAAGTGTCTGTTCATTTTAAGCGCTGGATGGAAATATAACAGACTCTAAACCACAAAACCAACGGTTCTGAAAATAATTAAATTTGGAAAACTTAAGAATTAGTTTCTTTAATAATTTTGAAAATTATTAACATTAAGTTGTGTCCTTGTTACTTCCTTTAATGTCGATGAGTTTTTTTTACTGTATTATAAACTTGCTTACCTTTTAGCTCATGTGCTATTTAATTTTCTTTGTCAGTTCAGGTTTCTCTAATTAGGATATAATAAATGAGCATCAATATGGACGAATGATTAAAAGAGAAACTATTTTTAAATGACATTCACAAATTTCTCTTTTATTTATCGTACTCTATTCCTTTATACAAACATTTCGTATAAGAATAAAACATCAAGATGTCATCACATCTGTTGATCCGGATGGATCAACTCATAAAATTATGACTACGTACTACATTCACGACTTAATTCATTTATACGATCCTAATTAAATGAGCGTCGTTGATTTTTTTATTATGATCCACTAAACTCAAATTCATTCCCCTTGCATACAATGATTTCTACACTGGATCTTGAGCTTTATGGTTATGCGATCATGGATTTTCAAAATTCTTTTTGAAACGATAGTATCAAATATTATTACTAACATAACTAATTGTATATTTATTGAAACACTTCAATATATCATAAGAAGTTTACGACAAAAGATTCAAATTAAACAGTTCTCATTTTAGTACATTTATTTCAAAAAATGTTACCCGAGTCCATACTTAATAATTGTGTTTCACCTAAGGCACAAATTTCAACAAATAACCCCATAGAAAATCAGAGCCCACATTTATTTATTTGACCGAATATCATAACATTTGTTAAAGTTCTTGAGATTTTCACTGTACGCACCTCAAACAAATAGAACAAACATAAAGTATGCACTTTTTGCAAACTTCTTAACGTTGGCAAATTACATGGGACACCCCCATGTATCGTCTTGTTCCAACCACCTCCCCTATAGTTTCAAATAATCATTTACATCACTTCTGTTAGTTGACTACTAGTCAAATGTTAAAATTAAGGGCAAAAAAGTCAATTGAGAGAAAAACTAAATAAAAGCTATATATATAAAGACTAAACATGTCTTTAATTTAGTAGTGAATGCAAAATAAGTTTCCAAATAACTGAGTATTGTTTTCATATTCTATTAATGTTCTAGATTTTATACAAGATTCATTAAGCCGGTTGGAATTTGAAAGAAATATTGTAAAGTACATTTTATTATTAAATAATATGAATGTGTTAAAAGATATATATATATATATATATATATATATTTTGTAAATGCAACTCTTTCAAATTAGAAATAAGATTAAACAAAATAATTATGAGGTTTAAAATTCAACGTAGGTAGACTATGCAAAATTCTGAATTAATATTTTCACTCTTTTTCTTTAATAAGCTATGTTCTAGAATGTACAAGATTATTATAGATACGTTTTTGCTCTGTTTTTTTTTTTAAACATCTTTAATTAAATATTGTTTCTTGTTGAAATATATATGACAATCAATTAATATGATGATAAAAAATTTGTGATATACTTTTTTTTATATTATCTCAATCATGTTGGGAACGATCTGTACATTTTATTTATATGGAATTAAACTTAAATATTGTTGTTGAAATATGTTGAATATAGTTTTAATCAGTAAAATAGAAAAATAAGGGGAAGAAATTAAAGAAGTGGAAAAAAATCTAAATCAGTCACAATGTATATTATTTTCTTCGTTAATTTTGTAATTTATATTTCATGTTGATCTTTTTTTTTTTTGCAAAAACAATATATGATGCGACCGTCTAATTATCGTAAATGAATTATAATCGAGTTATTTGGAGAAAAACAATTGTTTAAAAATACTTAGTGAGATTTTCTTTCACTTTTTCTTTTAAAAAATAATTAGTAACTATAAGCATAGTACTTTTAAAATGAAGTTTTATTATAAAGTCTCACACAACATTTTTGTAAAAAAAAAAGTTTCATACACGTGACTTTATTTGAATTTGAATATTACGAAATTATAATCAAAGTAGTTAATTAATTTATGGACAAATATACAAATATTTAGCCCTATTTTTAATTAGTAAGATATACGTTTGTATATATATTATATATATATATTTGTGTGCGTGTATATAATTATTATATATTATAAGTTATGCTAGTATTTATCATCTAACTTAGTTTAAGAGATTAAAAGGATTATCAAACCTGATCAAAAGAAAAATAAAAATTGAAAGAAAAATGGTTAGTTACTTTAACATGTTCACAAAATTTAGAAGATTAAAAGAATATGAAAAGAAAGTTATTTGAAAACTTCTTTTGCATTTCCTATTATATTAAAGACATACTTTAGTCTTTATAATATAGTTTTTATTTAGTTTTTCTCTCAATTAAATTCCCCCCCCTTAATTTTAACATTGGACTAACAGTCGACTAACATAAGTGAGTTGGACGGGATTATTTGAAATTAGAGGGGAGGTGGTTGGAACAAGACGATACCTCGCGGGAGGTCCATGAAATTTACCCTCTTAACATCACATGGTTTTTTGATGCTTATTAAAAACACTGGCAATTGTTTGTAAATTAAAATAATACAGAGGGAGACTTCTGCAATTTACTCAACTAGAGGGCGTAAGTTGATTGTGAGCTTTGTTCCAAATTTTATGAAAGATTCGAACTTAAGAAAAAAGTAGACCTGGTCTTTGGCTAAACATGGATACTTTGCGAGTACAGAAGCTGGCACCATTTATGTTGCGATGGTGCTATTCTTGTACTAGCGTACTGTATACATGTCCTGCTGATTTCGGCGCTAGTTCTAAACACGCATTATATGCTAAAATGTACCTTTTAATACAATTTTCAGTTGGGCGAGTCTTCTTATCTTTACCTGACAATGCCATGGTTGTAGTTTTTTGTAATTGTATTTACGTAAGTGTTAGAATGGGATACGCCATCTTATGTTTATGCCTTTTAACAATTTGTAGAGTTAATTATCCTCAAGACAATGAGCGCCACCTCTCGTTCTTTCCTTTTAAACAAACTTAAAATTAATTTGTGTAACTAATACCGTTACGTCATTTTATCCACTGATTGTACCAACTTTTAATAGATGCCTACATGTGTGTCAAAAGCATTTGCTAGGTAGCGGTAGCGCTTTTATACAAACAATTAATAGATGGCAACTTTTATACAAACAATTCATATAAGAATACAAACATCTAGATGTCATTACATACGCTAATCCGGAAAGATTGACTCATAAAATTATGACAATGTACTATATTCATGACTTAATTCATTTATAAGTTCCTAATTAAATGAGCGTCGTTGATTGTTTTGTTATGATCTAGTGAACTCAAATTCATTCCTCTTGCATACACCAAATTCTATGCTGAATCTTGAGCTTTATGGTTATGTGATCATGGATTTTCAAAAGTATTTTTGAAACGATAATATCAAATATTCTTATTAGCGTAACTAATTGTAAAGTGATTGAAGCACCTCAATTCAATATATCCATAAGGAGTTTATCACAAAATATTTAAATAAAATATTTTTTATTTTAATCCATTAATTTCAACAAATATTACTCGAGTCCATAATAATTATTTTGCACCTAAGGCACAAATTCCAACAAATAGCCCCGTAGAGAATCAGAGCCCACATTTTTTATTTGACTGAATATCATAAACTTTGTTAACGTTTTTGAGATCTTTATTGTACATAAGTTTATGCACTTTTTAACTTTTTTGCGAACTTCTTAACTTCACATGGTTTTTTGATGCTTATTAAAACACTGGCAGTTGTTTGTAAATTAAAAATAACAAAGGGGGACTCCTGCAATTTACTCAACTAGAGGGCGTCGGTTGATTGTGAGCTTTTTTCCATATTTTTATGACAGATTCGAACTTGGCTGTAAATCTCTCTCTCTCTCTCTCTCTCTCTCTCCTGGCGCATCTCTGCTTTATTTCTCTCTCTAACCGTGCACAGGTAGCGCTTTGCAATCTCAACTTTACTGATTTACGAAATTACTGTTCGATTCGTTCAATTTTACATCTGAATGGCATTTATGTTGAATGTTATGGCATTTCTAATTCCTCTTGATGTGGTGATATTGTTTGCTTTACATTTCCAAATATGAAAGAATAAGTTTCAGATTCAGATCGAAAACGGAATCTCAGTTCCAGCTAATATACATACATTATAATAGTTATTTTAGTACCAGATCCAGTCTCCTGAGTTCTTGCAGATGTGTTTGAATAGGAATGTGGTCGTAAGATTCCGCATGATACGGTTATTTTGGTTGGTTTAGCCTTTTTGTTGAGTTTGTTATGCCGCAAATCCAACTTAATCGAAAAGCAGATCCGGTCTTTGGCTAAACATGGATACTTTACTAGTACAGAAGCTAGCACCGTTTATGTTGCGATGGTTCTATTCTCGTACTAGCATATTGTTCAAGTGTCCTGCTGGTTTCGGTGCTAGTTCTAAACACGCCTTATTTGCTAAAATGTACTTTTAATACATTTTTCAGTGGGATGAGTTTTCTTATCTTTACTTGACATTGCCATGGTTGTATGCTTTTTCCAATTTTGTTTACGTAGGTGTTAGAATGGGATAGGCCGTCTTATGTTAATGCTCTTAACATTTTGTAGCTTTAGTTATCTCCAAGAACAATGAGCGCCGCCTCTCGTTCTTTCCTTTTATGCAAACTTAAAATGGATATATGTAACTAATACGGGCGTAATACCCTTACTTCATTTTATCCACTCGTTATACCAAATTTTCGTAGATACCTACATGTGTGTCAAAAGAATTTAGCTACTTGTTATTTGCATTTAAGCACGTAGAAATTGCATTTGGATTAACTGCATGGTTTAATTTAATTTGAAAAATACGCTTGTTTGAATAGTTGCAGTCCTTACAGAAAACTTCTTGCTATTTAAGTACATATACGTATCGAGAGTTAAATAATTGCAGAGATATTTAAGTTTTCTGACTTCATTTTAAGGAGTGTTTCTGTGTTTGCTGAAGCCTTGAGATTTTTTTTTAGTTAGGTAAAACCTCTAGAATGTTGGTGTTATTGTCCATCTATCAGCTCTAATATAATTTATTTTAGGAAACAATTCCTACTACTGTACAACGGCCTAATCTCTAGCAAGTCGTAAACTCCAAGGGAGTCTCCACCTAATTAAAGCATATTTCCGCCTACATTTTAGATAGTTTCAATGGAAAATAGTTGATTTCCTACGTTGAAGTACAAGCGATTTAATGTTGCGTTAGTGATATGAGGAGTCTTTACATTCTTTAAGCTATTTATTATGTGCTTTTAATAGCTTGGCACAATATATAGAGCTTTGTTAAAAATAATCATTCCGTGAAAGCTTGTAGATATGTGTTCTACTCTTTCCATTATATATAGTTAACACAAATTTTGCTCTTTCTTTTTCATGTATCGCGTAGGAGCTGTTTGTCAGACAAATAGATTATTGAATGTAAAAAAGTGTTGCAGTCCTGGGATTATTCGTTTTAGCAAAAATGAGACCAAGCCTCCGCCTTTAAATGAATTTATTTTATTTTAGCTCGGATGCGGTTTAACAAACTATCGCACTTACCATTAACACTTTCTCTCATAACTGGTCTAGTTTGATGAGAGCAACGAGATGTATCTTCCAGAAACTCGAGTTTCCATCTCGAAGAATAAGAGCTTGGTGGAACTGCACGGTCTCATTTTCTTCAGAGACCTCACTGCACATTAGAGAATCAGACCTAAGCTTCCTCTGCAGCACTTCTGCAAGAGAAGGGAATCTTTGCTTAGGTTATTGTCTCCACGCTACTATTATCAAGAACCCACCATCCCCATTTGCGAATACGACTGCTGCCCATGTAATTTACAACTCTTTAGTCCACTTGTACTGTAAACAAGGTGAACTTCGTGATGCTGTTAAGCTGTTCGATGATATGCCCCTGAAAGACACTATTTCATGGAACTCACTTATTTCGGGTTTCTTGAAACTGGGTCAATTGCATTTAGGATTTGGGTATTTTAAATCATTGTTGAATTCACGCGTTTATCGATTTGATCATGCCAGCTTAACTTCTGTTGTATCCGTTTGTGCTGGGATTGAATCGCTTAGGATTGTAGAGATGGTTCACGCATTGGTAATTTTAAGTGGTTATGACAATGACGTTACTGTGGGGAATGCTTTAACAACTTCCTATTTCAAATGTGAGTCTTTAAAGTCAGGAATGCGTGTTTTTGACGAGATGGAGGCGAGGAATGTTGTTAGTTGGACTGCCGCGATTTCAGGTCTTGCACAAAATGAGTTTTACAGTGAAAGCTTGAAGCTTTTTGTCGAAATGTACAACCTTCGTGCGATGTCTCCCAATTACTTAACATATTTAAGTGCACTTTCAGCGTGCGCAGGCTTGCAAGCAATGAAGGAGGGTGCTCAAATCCATGGTGCTGTTTGGAAGTTGGGGATTCAAACAGATCTTTGCATTGAATGTGCATTGATGGATCTGTACTCAAAATGTAGTTATGTGGCAGAGGCATGGAAGATATTTGAGTCTGCTGAAATGTATGATGAGGTATCTGTAACTGTTATACTCGCTGGTTTTGCACAGAATGGTTTTGAGGAAGAGGCCATACAGATTTTCGTGAAGATGGTGAAGACAGGTTCAAAGGTTGACGCAAGTGTTATTTCTTCCGTCCTTGGAGTGTTTGGTGTTGGAACATCACAGGGCCTTGGTTTACAAGTTCACTCTTTGGTTATAAAGAAAGGCTTTAATTCTAACATTTTTGTCAACAACGGCTTAATTAACATGTATTCAAAAAGCGGAGAGTTGGAAGAATCCATTAAGGTCTTTGTCCACATGCCTCAAAAGAATCAAGTTTCATGGAACTCCATGATTGCTGCTTTTGCTCGTCATGGGGACGGATTAAAAGCACTCGCACTTTACGAAGAAATGAGGTTGAAAGGTGTCAAACCTACGGATGTTACATTTCTATCTTTACTCCATGCTTGTAGTCATGTAGGATTATTACGCAAAGGTATAGAGTTCTTAGAGTCGATGGAGAATGAATATGAGATGCAACCAAGAATGGAACACTATGCTTGTGTCGTGGACATGTTTGGCCGAGCAGGGCTTTTAAAAGAAGCCAAAAGTTTCATAGAGGGACTAGCAGTAAAGCCAGACGTGCTTGTTTGGCAAGCATTGCTCGGTGCTTGTAGTATCTATAATGATATTGATATGGGAAAGTATGCAGCAGAGCAGGTAGCAAAGGCGGCCCCTGATAGTCCTGTACCGTATATTTCTATGGCAAACATTTACTCTTCAAGAGGAAGATGGAAAGACAGAGCAAGAACAATTAAGAGAATGAAGGAGAGGGGGGTTGCAAAAGAGACTGGGACAAGTTGGATTGAGATTGAGAAAAAAATTCATAGTTTTGTAGTGGCTGATGAAATGCATCCACACGCTGATGATATATATGGTTTACTGTTAGAGTTGTTTGGACATATGAGAGATGAAAGCGAGTCTGGGTCGCACCTAGTTCATCTGATTTCGGGTTGTGATACGTTCGATGGGAACTTAGCTTGTATCACAGTTTGCTAGATCTATCAATGCTGTAGTCAGTCAAAATATAGTGAGTTCTTGACACACTATGTGCAGCTGGACTGCTGCGGTATGTTTAATTAACTTTCAGTAGGACTCCACTAATATTTGAAAGGTTTGGACTCTTGGGACTTTATTTTAGACTACTTTTATATTTGTGTTTGACGTAATCCCATTGCCCCTTTTGAGTTTCTTGTTTTTCTTGTTGCCATGATAATAATAATTTAAAGATCAGTAATGAATAGTTATAAATTGGTAATTAATTTTACAGTTGGATGCATTCTTTTGAACTTGATGAGAGGTAAGATCTGACTCTCATCTTCAGGGATTACATTTGTAATTACGCGTTTTACAATAAATTCACTGAAATCGACGAATTATTACTTAACTTATATAAAATAAAAAAGAAAAAAGAGAAATGAATGGGTAACACTGGAATGAATCTCACGGCTTTTTCTGTGTCCACTAAGCTCATTGAGTAATCAAAGAGCAGTAGCAAATCTAGATCCCTCATCAACTTCTATTATCGTGTTACTGTTGCATGCATTCTGAATCTACTTGATGCCATTTTAGGCAGTTTCCGAT
Organism: Linaria vulgaris; assembly: GCA_948329865.1. NCBI lineage: Eukaryota > Viridiplantae > Streptophyta > Magnoliopsida > Lamiales > Plantaginaceae > Linaria > Linaria vulgaris. Next base: position 18,237,304 of record OX415254.1, on the reverse strand, counting down.
ATATTTCTGTTCATGTTTGATTACAGTTTGTCGTTTTGTAAGGGGAATTCTTCTGAGGATTGGACCTTTTTGATTGTTGCTAAATATGTTTAGGATTTAACATACATATATTGCATTGACTGCACACAATGTCGAAATACTTGCATTATCTATTTCAGTCTTATTTTTTTGTAGATAATGGATGAGTTTCCTTAAAATGGTTGTTCAGCATGTCATAAGTTATCAGCTTAAACATTAGTGGGGTTGGATGTTGGTGAATTTTCTTAGTAAGTTGTTGGTTATGGAGAACTTTAATCATAGTTGCCTAGTGCTGCTGCATGTGAGCCTACCGATAGATGGTTGAGGTTTCTTAGCGGTTCTAAAGCTTTCTATGATTTTTCCAGTATAATGTAGACCGGAAGCCTTTTTTCTCTCTTCAATTTTTGAATTAGTTAATAGTGCGAAAGATCCCCACAAAGATGTTTTTAGTAACTTACACACCCAAGATGACTTGAACCGTGGCCTTTCAGTTGTATGCTTCATTGCATCTACAGTCATACGAGAGATGTGTTGGTGGTCGTTTTATTATGTAAATGATGAGCGGTCACATTGCACATGATAACTTTATTTCTTCGTTTAGTAGTCTTAAAAGTTTCACATAGTTTCTTCTTTTAGTCATAAAGCTCTATGTATAGCAGGTCCATACAACTGCAACACCATGTCAAGAAGAGCCAATACTACTCAGCGATTTGCAGATGGTGCAAGCATTCCTTTTATGAGGCAATTGCATCCAAAATCCCGTCCATCTCCCATATTATCTGTCGGACTTGTTGTTGTGGTAAGTCTTACCTTCTTTTATTTCATCACTCTTGTACACACGTCAGCGCACTCATAATGTATGTTAGCATGTCAGGACATGCTGTTCACTTGCAATTTGCACAAAAACACGCTCTGGACAGGGCATTCATCCACAAGTTTTCCAAATTGCACTCAAACTTTTATTTTAAAGTGAAATATGATAGCATGTTGTTAAATTCTCGTTCCTAGTTCGATATTGTTTACTCAGATGATGTCCTAGCTGGATGTAGTTTGATGTTGAGCTAAACTGATAGGTCCCTTATCTTAAATTTTCAGGGAGCACTGCTGATTATTGGTTACCTCTATCATGGTTCAGGTTTGATGTTTGATACTCATGCAAGGATGAATGTTGTGAACACTGATCAGAAAATTACGCTTTCCTTTTCTTTTTGAGACTTCAACTCTTCAGTCTTTTGTTATCCTTAGTTTGGTAGGAGTTCTGGCTGATTTGGATATTTGGATGTATTAGATAACTTGATGTTTTTGTTGCAAAGGAAACTTTCGCATAAGAGATAATACTTTAGTGTTTGGTGTTATCTAAACTTTACATTATTTTCTTACAGGTGGCAGGAATGGTGATATGGCTGCTTTAAATAGACTAGACGGTAACCATTTGTGGAGTATTATTGTCCTATTATTGTTCCTTGTTAGCATATAAAGATGGATTTGATATGATTTCTTATTGTTCAAGAAACGGAAAAAGAAAGCCTTGATTTGATTTCTTATTGTTCCATGTTAGCATATAAAGATGTATGTATGGTGACTTAGATCACGAAACACAGTTTTCTATCAGATTATATATCATTTTTCCGGTACCTTAGCAAAATTACTCATTATGGTGCGCATACATTAGCGCATCTCCTATTTATTATTTACAAACTTTTTATGAAGTCCAGGATGAATCAAGCTTAATCAATACGTGCATTTCTTATACATGCATCCATAATAGCTGCTAAGTTTCTACATTATTAATTTGGTTTTAGTGTTCCGGTTAAACAGGTGTTACTTTAACTGTTATTTGACTTTGGCATATCTTTCAACTACTAACTTAGTTAGGACCATGAAAATGTATTGATTTGCAGTTTGTAATATTATGCTTACTATTGTGCATTCCTTGTTTAAAGTTATGTAAAAAGGGTGGTTCAAGATAGCTATCTGCCACTGTCTACTTTTCGGTTCAATATTTTTGTATTTCATGACTTTTGCTTGCTAGATAACTGGGGAGATGGTGGGGTTTATCACTTAATTCCCTACCTGGTCGTCGATCTGATTTCTTATTCATTGTTTAATATTTTCCATAAATAAACAAAATATAATGAATGAACTATAAATTCTATTGTGTATATGCAGGCGGAGTTTCATGTACATCGGAACTTCAGAGAATAATACCTATTCTTAAGAAAGCATACGGTGACAACATGCGGAAAGTACTGCACGTGGGCCCTGATACCTGTTCAGCAGTCTCTCAACTATTAAAAGAAGAGGATACCGAAGCTTGGGGCGTAGAGCCGTATGAGTTAGATGACGCGGACAACAACTGCAGGAGTCTTGTGCATAAAGGCATCGTCCGTGTGGCAGATATCAAATTCCCACTTCCCTACAGGCCTAAGTCGTTTTCGCTTGTCATAGTATCGGATGCACTTGATTACTTGTCACCTAAGTATCTTAACAAGACTCTCCCAGAGCTGGCAAGGATATCCGCTGATGGCTTAGTTATATTATCTGGTAATTCTCTTGAAACCATGGTTTATTATATGCTTTGGCAATTTAAAGACTGAACTTTAAAATTCCACGTGTTACGTGCGTAAGAGGCAAAATGTACCCTACAACAATTTTTTAAATTCCGTGACTTATTGTTTTACATAAATGTAGGTTACCCAGGACAGCAAAGAGCGAAAGTGGCAGAACTATCCAAGTTCGGGCGTCCGGTAAAGCATCAATTTAATATTTTCTTTGGATAATCTGCAGCGTGGAGTAAAATAACCTTTCTCAACAATTTCGTGATTTCAACCTTGTGAAGCTGTTAACTGGTTTCTGCAGGCCAAATTACGTAGCTCATCGTGGTGGGTAAGATTTTTCATCCAAACTAGTTTAGAAGAGAATGAACCTGCCGTCAAGAAGTTTGAGCAGGCTGCGTCCAAGATCTCCTACCAATCTGCCTGCCAAGTTTTCCACCTCAAATCGCTGCATTGAGTGTCTGATTTGCAGATGGAGTGAGTTTTTGGTGTTCTTTGGTGCAAAATAGCACCTCTAGCCGTCACAAGGTTAAATTATATCATTTTGGAAGATTGTATTAGTTTTTCTCAATATAATGATTCTAGACATTAATGTTATTGGTTAAGTTTCACCATTATGGAGGGCCGTCAATGTATAATTCTACTTTATTTATTAGAACCTGTGGTTAACAGTACCTCGAATGTTATGAAATTTACTATGCAACATTATTATAGTGCTAATATGCAGCTTTACAAAGAACTTTTTCTGTATACCGTGTATCTGAAATGGCATGTTCATTTGATCTGTTGCATTTTGAATTGAATGTTTAGTTCGGGATGATGGGATTGGTTTATTTATAAGTTTTATATAAAAATATTAAGCTAAAGACATTATAAGATGACTTAATTAGATCTTATTTCGCAAAATCAGATCCCATGTACGATAAGCACTAAATTCTACATGTTGCCACAAGTAGTGACATTTCACTGTAACGTATTTTAGGTTAGTACTCATATCAAAGATAACAAGGCGACTCTGTGGCCCAATGGATAAGGCGCTGGTCTACGAAACCAGAGATTCTGGGTTCGATCCCCAGCAGAGTCGTTGCTAGCCTGTTTTTGCGACTTCACCTGCACCAGAAAGCTTTTAAAGTAGGAATGTTGTGTAGGTCCCAATATCATTTTGTATAACTTTGTTAATACGTTAGCGTAAGTGCGTAACCATTATTAAATCCCATATGTGTTGGCGTACTTTATTAAATCCCATAACTTATTTTGGTAATAAACTGCCTTTTTTTTTTGTTTTTTTTTCGTTTGGGAGACCTTATAAAGATACAAGGTTTTCATTATTATATTTTTAAAAACTACTTTACTTATTAGTCATATTTTCTTGGTTGCATATTTCATATACCTTGTTGATATGATGAAAATTATTATCTGTTATAATAATTCTTGAAAATGACGAGCAACAACTTTGAGTCAACGCGGACATCAAGTGCTGACCAATAAAAGTATAACACACACACAATTGAAGAAGAAAAGACTTTTTTTTTCCAACTCCATTATTATGAATAATAATAATATTCAACACATGAACCACATGCACTTTACTCTATTGATCTAATCATAACTCTTGTTGCTTTTCCTCTTCACCGTCCAAATTCCAGTGCATTTTAATTTCTCTTTAAATAAATAGCCCACCATACACACCTTCAGATCCCAATAGTGCCCAATCATCCAATTTGATCAGAAAAGATATTTGTGTAATGGCTGAAACGACGTCGGATGGAGGTCGCGCAACTCTATTTTCACCTTACAAGATGGGCAAGTTCGATCTATCTCACAGGTCAGTTCAAAATTTGAAATCCGCCGCGTATACTTAACTTTACTGTTCTTCGATTAATATTTTGTAGTGATTATTATTATTATTATTATAAAAAAAAGTTGGAAACTGTCACTGTTGATAAGATCAATTGCTTCACTGTGTTCCGATCCATCAACGGTCAACCGGAAGGAAGAAAGGATGCTAGGGACAATTATTTTCTTTTTTTTTTATTTTCCTAATTCTAAAAGAGTGTGTATTTTATTTAGATAGAGTTATAAAAAGGTGAGAAGAAACAAATAAATTCTTTCTTTATTGAGTGGTGGAGGAGCCATAATAGTTAATTCTAGGAACATTATAGTAATTAATGGGAAATTATAATATAGAGCTGTGTCTTTCACTTTAATTTAATCATCCACTTATTTCATTGTAATTATATATACATGGAAAATGGTGAAGATTCTAGTTTTGGTGACCTCAAAACACTTTCTTTTGTTGTTGGGTGCAGGTTATTTTTTTTTGAATAATTAAAAACTCTGCATTTTTTCGCTTAACAATATCACTATATTATTAGTACCAGAAAATATATGAAATTTGTACTAAAGGTTTATTTAATTAAGTATTTTGTTTTGAATCTGATTAAACTAAACATGATTAATTAATTTGGTGGCAGAGTGGTGCTAGCTCCAATGACCAGATGCAGAGCACTTAACAGCATTCCCAATTCTGCCCTCCTTCAATATTACACTCAAAGAGCTACACCCGGCGGATTTCTCATCACAGAGGGTACCATGATTTCTCCCACTGCCGCAGGGTAATTTCGTAATTTAAATACTTCACCACTAGTTTTTTTTTTTTTTGATAATAAACTTCACCACTAGTTAGATTTATGAAACAAATTGAGTTGACGCAATTGGTTCAATAAAATAAAGCTTTGTGGGACCCAGGTCACTTTTTTATTTAGTGCTCTGATCTGATCCACAACGTTGGATTCTAATCGGACGACCAGTTCAAGTTTCGTGCTCCTTTTTAATAATATAATTATTGTTAGGTGTGTTTGACTGATATATGTTAGTGGTGGGTCCCAATCAGGTTCCCGCACGTGCCTGGGATATTTAACAAGCAGCACGTGACGGAGTGGAAGAAAATAGTTGATGCAGTACATGCGAAAGGCGCGATAATATTCTGTCAGCTGTGGCACGTGGGCCGGGCCTCTCATCCAGGTATGAATTGGGCCTCACCAAGATTTAAGGATGTATTTTGATTTTAGACTTCAAAGTTTTTTTAACATCAAAATATTTTATAGTAATGAACTTATAAAAATATTCCACACAAGTGAAGTGAGTACTAAAAGAGTTGGAATCTTAGCATTTAAAATTCATATATATCAAATTCCAATATTCTTTTTCTCCTTGTACTTTTCGTATTTCATTTCCATTTTTATTTTTACTTGAACATCATAATAGCTGCTGCAAAAATCGAACTTGATGCTAATGTTATTTATGTATTACAGAGTCCCTACTATAAAAAATAGTCCAGCATGGCTTCCATTTTAAGAATTTTGTTGAAAAGCAATACTACTACTACTCTGCTGAAATTGCTTGATGCTTTTTATTTAACAATAGCTCTTTTCTTCTTTTAGTTAATACATATGTAAGAATAGGAGTTGCATATTAGTTGACAATGGTGCAAATGATTTGTAGATAATAACCTGTTGTTTCAAACATAATGAGTTTTATATATGTGATACGAAACAGAGCTTCAACCGGGTGGAATCGCACCAGCGTCGTCCACTGACAAGCCAATATCCAGAAGGTGGAGGGTGCTACTGCCGAATGGCAGATACGAAGCGTATCCCAAACCACGCAAACTGGAAACACACGAAATACCTGAGTTGGTCGAACAATATCGCCAGGCTGCCGTATATGCCATTGAAGCAGGTAGCTTTCAATATCGAATGCCAATACCTAATTACTAATGAAAATCCTTGATATATAAGTGTAACTTTGAAAACTAAACAGGCTTTGATGGAGTTGAGATCCATGGAGCTCACGGCTACCTCATCGATCAATTTCTAAAAGACGGAATCAATCAAAGGGTAGACGAGTACGGTGGATCTCTCCAGAACCGCTGCAAATTTGTAATGCAGGTGGTACAGGCACTCGTTGCAGCTGTTGGTGCTGAACGAGTTGGTCTCAGAATTTCACCCGCAATCGACCATCTCGATGCGATGGACTCAAATCCACTAAGCCTAGGCCTAGCAGTAATTGAAAGGCTCAATAAACTCCAGAAAGAATGTGGTGCAAAACTCACTTATCTGCACGTGACTCAGCCTCGGTACACAGCCTACGGTCAAACAGAATCGGGGACTCACGGCAGTGCAGAAGAGGAGGCGCGGATGATTAGGACTTGGCGTAGGGCTTACGAGGGAACTTTCATTTGTAGTGGCGGATTCACTAGGCAGCTGGGGATTGAAGCTGTGGCTGAGGGTGACGCGGATTTGGTGGCGTATGGCCGTCTTTTCATCTCGAATCCTGATTTAGTGAAGAGACTTGAGATAAATGCGCCTCTGAATAAGTACGTTAGGGCGACATTTTATACTCATGATCCTGTTGTTGGATATACCGACTACCCAAGTTTGCCAAAATCGCGCCTATGAGATCACGATGTCGATGTTTTAGGGGCCTAAAGCTTGAGTATCAGATTGAATAGAAAAACCTGTTTGAATAATGTCATTTGGAAAATGCCTTAAGGTGTTGCAGTGGCTGTTGTGACAGCTTACTGATACTTAGGAAGATTGCTGTCATGTAACTATATTAATACAGGATAATTTTGTCATCCATCTTTTCGAAGCCACGTCTTTGTATTGTATCCCTCTATGATACTTGTTAAAATAAAGGTTATGGTCATATTCTTGTATCTTCATTTGTAGCATGGAAAAACATTTTCGTGATTTTATCTTCCAAGGAAGATAGTACGAAAGATATAGAGATGAATATAATAAAAGCAGCAATAAGGGAATCGTATCTTCTTGATGTATATGATGCTAAAATTAAACTTTGTGGTTGTACAAGTTATCTGTTTTCCCTTAGACATCCTATATATATACACATGCGATTATTTCTGCATATACATGCATGTGAATCGAAAATAAATAATCAACATATTCCCGAAAATAAATAATCGAGGCCTTGTGCATCGGATTGGCGAAAGCATGGGAACAAAGGCGCAAACGAGTTGCAGTTGAGACGGACTCGCTGCGCGTAGTTAGTCTTATAAATGGCGAGACGAAAACGACCACTGCGAATGAGGAGTTAGTGAAAAAATGCCACGAGTTGCTACACATGCCGTGGGAGACTAAGCTTGAGTGGATTCCAAGATCGGTGAATATGGTTGCGGACGCATTAACGAAGAAACACACCACTATGGGGGATGAAGACGACATATTCTTGGATATGCCGCCTCATTTGTTAGCTAATTTGCTTAGTTTAGACATGGCCTAAGGCCTTTTTTGTATTTCCTTTCTAAAAAAAAATAAAAAAAATCAACATATCTCAAGTTCTTTATCAAGATTATTTGCGACCACTTTATAAAAGTAAGTTGTAAAAATTAATTTCTTATTAACTAATTAACCACAAACAAATCATCTTGTACGTGTCAATTGAGTCCTTGAAGTTTAACTGAATTTATTGCACGATCATCATAACTATTTGCCTATGTTGTTAAAAGCGTCGGGTGTAAATCCGATGAGAGTACGGCAACAACACCACGCACCAATTCATATTGACAAAGGCGCTGTGAGTTCATTAATTGTCCATCATACAGAGAAGAACAATCAGGAACATGATTATGTGAACATAAATCCATGCACACGTAATAATGACCATGCAGCTATGAAGGAGGAGGATCATGTGAACATAAATCCATGCACACTTAGTACAGACCATGCTGCTATGAGAGCATCAATAGTGGAGAAATACACGCACTCTAAGGGTCTTGACGCGATAATGACAGATAAAATTGCATGCCCACTAATCAAGCCACTTCAGTTGACGGCTTGACGCCTACTAACTTAAACTCAATCGTGGATAGTTCGACACATCACATACGGGTCTGAAGAACGGAGTCGATGGATCAGGTTTCAACCTACTTAGAGAACTCGCTTAGGGGAGGGATTTGGGGTAGGAAGGCTAATATACGTAGACGGGGAACAAATTAGTTGATGGTGATTCAGTTCAGAAGAAGAAGAAACGCATAGCTCCAGAGGGTGATGTGCATGGTAATGGGAAAAAACAGAGAGGAGGGAAAGGTCTTTAAATTGAGTACAATCCAACACCTTAATGTGTCTGTTGTGTTGGAACTGTCAAGGCCTGGGGCACCTTTGGTCAATTCTAACTTAATTACTCGCTTTCAACCCCCTCTTATTTTCCTATCAGAAACAAAATGCCGGAGGAACTAAAGAGACAATCTAATTATTTTAGGGTTTGCATGGAGGTGGAGGGTTGACCGAGGGTCTAGCTCTCCAGTGGAATAAGTCTTGGGTGGTTCAATAAGTGAGTATGTCGAAGAATCATATTGACGCAGTGGTCGCCGAAAAAGACGATGAGGACGATTGGAGGTTCACGAGTTTTTACGGGGAGCCTGTCACATCGTAGAGAATGACAACATGGAATCTTCTTTGGCATTTTCATTTACTTCCAGACGGCCATGGCTTTGTGTGGGAGATTTGAACGAGGTTTTGTATCACGGGATAAATACGATGGGCCACCGAGGCAGAATTGGTTAATGAGGAACTTTCAGAATGCATTACTGGATTCAGGGCTGAGCGAAATGAACTATCCTGGTCCCAAATTTACATGGTGCAACCAACTATCGTACCCATATACGGCATGTGAGCGACTAGATAGAGCGTGCGCGAATACACAATGAAGGGCGACTTTTTTCTTTTGCAAGAGTTGAACACGTCTGGACCCGCCATTCAGGTCATGCAGTTGTTTCCATCCATATGAAGATGCGCACCGATGTTGGGTCGAGGAGGCAACGACTAAGACTTTTTCACTTTGAAGTCGTGTGGGTTAAGAAGCCTGAATACGAGGAGGTCGTAACACGATTATGAAACGAGTTAGGGGAAGCAACAACGGGTGTTGATTTGCGGCGAAAGCTTGATAATTGTCGCGTGTGATTGGTGAAGTGGGATTCAGTTAGTGGTGCGGATATGAGGAAGAGGATTAAGGTGTATCCCTATAAATCCCGGGGTCCTGATGGGTTTTCTGCTATTTTTTTTTTTTTATCAAAATTCTTTGCCTGGGGGGAGGGAGGAATGGTGGGACTTGATATCATGCGGTTTGTTCTTGCTTTTCTTAATGATCAAATTTTTGATCCTCTTGTCAATTTTACTCATATTGCGTTGATCCCTAAATGTGCTAATCTTGATGTTATGACTAGTTCATGCTTATTAGTTTGAGTAATGTTAGCTTCAAGGTGGCGTCGAAGGTTCTTTCGAATCAACTTAAACCTTTTTTGATTGACTTTATTTCTGCTTCATAATCTGCTTTTGTTCCTGGTCATTTGATTACATATAATATTTTGGTAGCATTTGAGCTAAATCGTTTTTTAAAAATAAATAAAAGAACGGGGAATCAATGTTTTATGATGCTAAAGCTTGAATGAGTAAAGTCTATGACCGAGTCGAGTGGTCCTTCACGGGGAAGGTAAGACTTACATTAGGTTTTGATTCTAGTTTCGTTTCTCTAATTATGATGGGTATGAGGACTGTTTCTTATTCGACATTAATTTATGAGAGGAAGTCGAGTGCTTTCTTTCTTGAGAGGTATCTGATGGGGACCCTATTTCTCCACATTTGTTTTTATTTGTGCATGAGGTTTTCTCAGTGTTGATTGCTAATGCTGAGAGTCGTGGGGAGATACGTGAAATTTCGATATTTTGGCAAGCACCCAAGGTGTCCCATCTTCTTTTTGTAGATGATAAGCTTCTTTTTGGCGACGCTAATTCGGACATGGCTAGGGTAATTCAGGGAATCTTAGGCGTTGCGGTGGCGTGTGGGCAATGGGAATAATATTTCGATGTGGAATGACCCATGGATTCTACGACCTGCCACGTTTTGTCTCATTACTCCACAATTTTCGGGCTCACAATTTCATGTGTCTATGAGTTGATCGACCATGACACATGGTGGTGAAATGTGGGGCTATTAAGGGAGTTTTTTTGGGATGAGGATGGGCGACATATTTTATCAATCCCCTTCAAAAATTTAGAGAACGATGATTCCATGCTTTGGCACTATGAGAAGAGCAGGGTCTTTTTCAGTTCGGAGCGCCTACACTTTATTGTGTCTCAAAATTTTCTTGTTCGAGGCAGAGATGGAAGGTCGAGTTCGGTGGCACATAAGGCGTGGAAAAGTATTTGGAAAATTCAATGTGTTAGAAAGATAAAAATTTCATTTGGCGTGCTTGCATGGATATTTTACCGACTCATTTGAAACTAGCCACGCGAAAAATTTGTACAAATTTTGAATGCATGGTGTGTCATCAAGGTGATGAAGTGATGAGTTATAGTTTGTTCCGTTGTCGTGTGGCGTGACAAGTTTGGGCGTTGGCTAATATGTTGGTTGCGACCTTGTTGATGGAGGGGGAATAGTTTCTTGACTAAATTGTGCGGGTGTCTCGGTCGGAGTCTAATGCGACAGTTTGTGTGGCATCTACTGTGCTTTGGGCCTTGTGGGGGAATAAGAGTTGTACATTGGCGGAAGAGAAACCATAAAATCTGGAGCATGTCGCGACTTTTGAGTTATGCGAGCATTTGGGAGGAGAATATGCGGGTGTGGATGCCTCATAGTCTTGGGTAGCACTGCCTAAAGATGTGATTAAAATCAATTTTGGTGGGGCGTTAGGTGAGGACGATGGGACTGTGGGGATTGGAGTAATAGCACGAGCTGCGTCCATAGCGGTGGGTGCATGGGTACGACGGAGATTAGAGGCACGACTTGGTCCATCGGATGTTGAGGCTCTTGCAACGTTATGGGCAGCTCGACTTGCGGTTGGAATGGGGTGGTCAGAGGTTATCTTCGAAGGGGATTGTCTCAATGTTATGTACGATATGATTCTTCATACTACGACCGAGGCTCACATTGAGTTTCTTTTTACAGATATGAGAAATTTGATCTGAGGGCGATGTGGGTTCTTATTTTGCTATATTCATCGGTGATGCTAATAGTGATGCACATTTTTGGCGAGGAATGCTTTTGCTAATTCAGAAGGACCTCAACAACTTAGTTTTTGCTCGTAGTTTTGTTTGGCTTGCGTTAGGTTGTCACTTGCTGCGTTGTTTGATGATTTTATAATATATAGCGACTTTGGTTGGCACAATTGTTAAATGCACTTTTTGTGGTTATCCCCCGGGGTAAGATGGCCTCAGAGCCAAATCTCAGTCTTTTGGTGCTAACTTAGCTTTAAGTGCTAATGATCAAGAACAAATAGAGCCATTTGATCATCTTGAATCTTCTCCAAAAATTATTTTGAGAAATTTATGGTTTTTACTAGTCTCAACATTAGTCTCAACAACCTGCCTCTGTCTCTACTGTTAATCACACTGCAACTACTACTATAACTTGTATATCGCCTATTCTTGATTTTAACTCTGTTGTTTTCAAAACTTATAAACTTGAACACACTGATAGTTGGGTTTTATATATTAGGGCTACTGATCATATGGTTTGTGATCCTATTTTTTATATCTTTTTCTCTCAGTCTATCGATGTTAAAATTCAGTTACCAAATAATAGAAGTATCATTGTCAGTTTAATAGGAGATATATGTATCTCCCCTCTTCTCACTTTAAAAAATGTCTTATATGTCCCTGCATTCAATTTCAACTTAGTATCTGTGTCTAAGTTGAGTGCTACTTCTGAAATATATGTTCTCTTTTGCTCCTCTATGTTCTTTCTTTTTCATATGTCCTCTTTTGCTCCTCTATGTGCTTTCTGTAGAACATTCTCAAATTTTTGCTAAAATGAAGAATGATTTATAAGTTCTTGGTTTTCAATTTTCTGCCACAAATAAACACTGTTATGTGAATGATTCTACTTGTAATTCTAGTACTGCTAATCACGGTGACAAGGATTTGTCGCATATCAGACTGGGACATCCATCTTCCGAGAAATTAGCTAAAATTTCTTCTATACATGTTTCATCTTACTAGAATCAATTGTGTGAAACTTGTCATCTTTCTAAACAAAAGGGTTATCTTTTCCCTACATTAAATCTGTAACTTCTCATGCTTTTGACATAATACACTGTGATGTTTGGGGATCCTGTCTCTGTATTATCTCATAATGGTTTTAATTGTTTTTGTTTTTACTATAGTAGATGATTTTACCAGGTGTACTTGGGCTTTTGTTTTAAAACATAAATCTAAAGTTGAAACCAAAATCACATCATTTTCTAAATTTGTTGAGAATGAATTTACCACTAAGATCAAGGTCATCATGAATGATAATTGAACTGAGTTTATTACGAAATTCTCTTTTGAAACCTCTGGATTATGCACCAAAAGAGTTGTGTTGACATTCCTCAACAAATGGCTTAGTTGAAAGAAAAATCAACATTTATTACAAGTTGCCAGATCTTTACGATTTCAACCTAATTTGCATTTAATATACTGGATTAATTGCATTTCAACTGCTGCATTTGTCATTAGCAGATTGCCTTCTAAGAGTATCACAATGAATCCCCTTATGTAGTACTTTTTCATAAACCTCTTGGCTAGAATATGCTTAAATTATTTGGCTGTTTGTGCTTTGCATCCACTCTGACTGCTAATATACATGAGTTTGATGCTAAGTCATTCAAATGTGTTTTCCTTGCCTATGCTTTTGGTACCAAAAGATATATATTGCTTAACCTCATTACTACGCAAACATTTCATTCCAGAAATGCTACCTTTTATGAAAGAGTGTTTCCTTTTAGCACTCCTCATAATTATTCTAACTTTCTAAGGAAAGACAATTCAGGTGCTTGCACCAATCCCTTTATTATGTTTTAGGACACACAACCTTTTGTCTCTGATGGAACAATTATTCACAACCTGAAGCTCCTACTCCTTCAGCACAACCTGAAGCTTTTGCTCCTCCCTCACCTCATCTCTACCAGGATGATGCTGACCTAATCTCTACCTGGATGATGCTGGTTCTCAGGTTACAACTCCTGAGATGTCCATTGAGATAGACCTACACAATCAACTAATTGATGGCGCCACTTCAGCTGCACAATAACATACTAGTAACACTTTTCTACCTTCTTTACATATTATCCCCTTTGTGCATAACATTAATGTTAGAAGATCTACTAGGTCTACAACTCCACCAACATATCTACATCCTTATGATTACGATATGCTTGCATCTGTACATACGAGCAATGCCACTACCTCCTACATGCATATTAGATATCCTATAGAGTCTTACATATCTACTGATCAACTTAGTCATGCTCATTAGGCTTTCACATCTTCTTTGAGTTCTTTGGTTGAACTTAGTACATATAAACAAGCATGCATACATCCTGAATGGGAAAATGCCATGAAGTCTACAATAGAGGCATTAGAAAAGACCAATACTTGGGTCATGACTGATTTACCCATTGGGAAGAATGGTATATGATGTAGATGGGTCTACAAAATCAAACTTAAATCCGATAATTTTATTGAGAGATATAAGGCTAGGTTAGTTGCAAATAAGAATACTTAGTAAGAAGGTTTAAATTACTTTGATACTTTTCCCCCAATAGCAAAGTTAACCACTGTCAGAGTCCTTTTAGCTCTGGCTGCTTCTTAAAATCGGCACTTACATCAGTTAGATGTAAAAAATGCATTCCTTCATGGTTTCTGCATGTCGAGCAGGTTGTCCAGAGACCTACACAGACCGTGCAGGTTCTGACGCGTCGTGAAGTTCTGCACGACATGGCACGCGACACAACAAGTCGCGCGTTCTTCATTTTGGCCCATCTTCGTAGTGACACCCTAATTCGCAGTAGGAACTATTTATATGCAGTTTTCTGCCTTTGAATAGTTTTAACAGGGTAGAAAATCACCTACTTAAAATAAGCGATAATTCAATTACCAAAATTACTTGGTATATTAATATTCATAAACGACATCGCATTATAACACAGTTTAAATACCGGTTTATTTCGTTAAAAAATTATTCGTATATCGTAAATCACGACACACGCATATCAATCGGATTTATAGCTAAAGAATATGGGAACATCCCCTCTCCGAAGCCTCGATGCCATCGGACCATCCACTTCGATAGCCAAACTCAAAGTGTAATGCCTTATTGAAGACCGAGAGCCATCAGAAGTACTTGCCACAAAGGTCCCTACGAAGAACAATGCCATATTGAGGCACTACGGCCATCGGAGCCCCTATCCCGAAGGCCTACGGCCCTCGGAGCCCCTATCCCGAAGGCCGGATCCGAAGACAGGAGCCATAATCAGATACAAAAGACATCAGAAAACATACTACGAGGACCTAGACAAAGAAGCACTGCTCCACGAGGACAAAGGAGCCCTCGGAGTCCAGATCCAAGCAAATGCACTCCTCGGAGAACAGAAAATAGGAGAGTCGTTCCCTTGGAACCCCTCGGGGCCTTCGGATAAGATAAGATTTATCCTCGTCAGCGCCCCATCAACAGAGATATCTTCTCACACATGCATACCGACATATGTACTCACACATGCAAAACAACACATGTATTAACACAGAAAAGATAAAAGGGGGCAAGAACCATAGAACAGGGACAAGTTCGGGAAGATGGAGAAAAGAGAGAGAAAAGATGGAGAGTTAAAGAGAGACATATACGCAACCTGCGAACAAAAAACTCCTTCTTTCTCTCCTCCCCTCGGAGAACTCTCCACGAGGACAACTCCTCCAACATATGCAATCGATAAAATCGACATGCACCAAATAACCAACACCGAGAACCGTACAAAAACAGGAATTACGAGTGGCTTGACTCCCAATCGGGGGATACGTAGGCATTTCGAAAAATACCCGGGTCCAGCCGAAATCAATAAAACCAACAATCCCCTCGGGTCGGGATCGGCGTTCCAACCCAAAAATAATTCAGTTAATTAGGATATAATTCCAAACCCGTTAACAAAATGGCGCCGACTGTGGGAACCGCCGTTGAATTCTTGAGAAAGCCCGAGGAGATCGCTGCCAATACCAAAAGGGAAAGCAGGTGCCACAGCCACGGGGCGATACGCTCCGAAGTTAAGTTTTCCTTTCTCCAAACTTGCGTGATTCGATTCCAACCTTGGATATCTCCTTGAAAATCATAAGATTTTCTAATTGCTATATAAGTATATATAAGTGTATATATACGAAGTCTGTAAAAGACTTGTAAAAAAAAAAAAAAAACTTGGGCAGGAGTGGATTCTTTTGCCTACTGCCTGAGAGTTACGGAGAAAATCTGCAAATGAAAAATAAAAGATAAAACGATGGCTAAAAGGCCTACGACGCCTTAAAAAGCCTTACGATATCTTAAAGGGAATCCCTCCGGGTAGGAAGAACCTACTCCGAGGACCGCACGGTCTTGAACAAATAAACTATAATATATTTTTTCCAAGGCATTGCCTGCACAAAATAACGGGAATGTAAAACTCCCCGAAGAAAGAAATGAGTAAACAACTCGATTGAAAAAGATTTTTTGGAAGTAAGTGAGAATATTCACTAAACTCCAAAGCACCTATATATATACTTAGGAATCTTTCCTTGGATAACCGAGTTAAGCTTGAGCTGTCCAAGCTCTATTACAACCACTGTTACGTGTCGGGTGATACCTCTATTTAGAGAAAAATATCCAAAGTTTGCACTGCAAACGGACATGTCATGCTAAGTAATTTGCTTGGCCAGTAAGAATGGGATACTATCTCATCTCTTTAAACCCAATCTTAAATTCTACAATTAAAGGAGAGGGTCCAAGTATTTATAGGTGCTGAAAAGTTATAATGAATATTAGAACGAAAAAGACAAAATAAAATGAAGGGCAAAATAATTGCGCATTTATCCAAAGCCGAGGACTCCTCGGAGAACTGCTTACAAAGCATGAAAAGTAATTACAAACGCTAAAATGCGAAGTAAAAGTCCAAAACATAAACGTTATTAACCCAAGGACGATACTATCGTTCCACTCCCGATGAGAAGCTATACTCCCGATGAGGAAGCTTCTCGAGCGTCACCCACCCGATTGCGGTACGACGTGGCACCCGAGGAAATACTAAAGCCCATCGAATGTCGCGTACCCGAGGCGGTATGACGTAACACCCAAAGAGGCCCCGGAACGTCTCGAGTGTCACATACCCGACTGCGGTATGACGTGGCACCCGAAGAGGCGGGGGAGCATCTTAGGTGCCGCATACCCGAGGCGGTACGGCGTGGCATTCGAAGAGGCACTGAAACATTCCTTGAAAAGTCACGATGAATAAAATATCAACGAAGGCACGCCTCAACGAAGGCATCGGAAATAAAAAACCCCTCGCCTCTTCTAAGGCACAAAAAATTGGGGGGGGGGGGGCTTATGTTCCCACGATATTCCCCTCGCCTCTTCTAAGGCAAACAAAAAATTGGGGGGGCTTATGTCAAACAAATATAAACATCGAACGACGAGGGTCTACGATACCCCAAAATACTTTCCCGATACCTTACCGAGCCTTTCCGAGTCCTATATGAGACTCGGATGCCTTTCGAGGATCTACGGGACATTCACGATGCAATAACCGACAAGGACCTACAAGGTTCTAAATAAACTCTACGATACCTCAAAAGGATCGTTAAAAACGTTAATAGCTATCGGACCTACACTATAATATCTCCGACCAGAAAAAGCAAGAAAGACGTATACTTTAATAGGCTCGAAACCAATGCCTTAAAACGACTCCGATACAAGAGGCTAGGATACCTCTCTAAAAAATCCGCGATACTCGAACCCTCACAACTCCCGACTTTTAAGTTTCTAGTGCAGTCATAATGACCGACTGCACTAAAAACTGAGGGGCTTTGTTAACAGGGTAGAAAATCACCTGCTTAAAATAAACGATAATTCAATTACCGAAATTACTTGGTATATTAATATTCATAAACGACATCGCATTATAACACGGTTTAAATTCCGGTTTATCTCGTTAAACAATTATTTGTATATCGTAAATCACGACATACGCCTATCAATCGGATTTATAGCTAAAGAATACGGGAACATCCCCTCTCCGAAGCCTCGATGCCATCGGACCATCCACTTCGATAGCCAAACTCAAAGTGTAATGCCTTATTGAAGACCGAAAGCCATCAGAAGTACTTGCCACAAAGGTCCCTACGAAGAATAATGCCATATTGAGGCACTACGGCCATCGGAGCCCCTATCCCGAAGGCCTACGGCCCTCGGAGCCCCTATCCCGAAGGTCGGATCCGAAGACATGAGCCATAATCAGATACAAAAGACATCAGAAAACATACTACGATGACCTAGACAAAGAAGCACTGCTCCACGAGGACAAATGAGCCCTTGGAGTCCAGATCCAAGCAAAAGCACTCCTCGGAGAATAGAAAACAGGAGAGTCGGCCCCTTGGAACCCTTCGGAGCCTTCGGATAAGATAAGATTTATCCTCGTCAGCGCCCCGTCAACAGAGATATCTTCTCACGCATGCATACCGACACCTGTACTCACATATGCATAACAACACGTGTATTACCATATGCATAATGACACCTGCCCCTAAAAGACATCTATAAAAAGGGGGCAAGAACCATAGAACAAGGACAAGTTCGGGAAGAGGGAGAAAAGATGGAGAGAAAAAGAGAGACATATACGTAACTTGCGAACAAAAAACTCATTCTTTCTCTCCTCCCCTCGGAGAACACTCCCCTCCCCTCGGAGAACACTCACCTCCCCTCGGAGAACCCTCTACGAGGACAACTCCTCCAACATATGCAATCGATAAAATCGACATGCACCAAATAACCAACACCGAGAACCGAACAAAAACAGGAACTACGAGTGGCTTGATTCCCAATCGGGGGATACGTAGGCATCTCGGAAAATACCCGGGTCCAGCCGCAAATCAATATAAACCAAAAATCCGCTCAGGTCGGGATCGACGTTCCAACCCAAAAATAATTCAGTTAATTAGGGTATAATTCCAAACCCGTTAACAAATAGTGTGTGATTTAATAGCCTCCAAAATAAAGAGTGTGAGAGATTAAAATAAGAGAGAATACACTTGTGAGATTTGAGAGAACATTGTGAGAGATTGTTCATGATCTGTGAGAGACAATTGCTGGATCTTATTTTGTAATCGATCATCATCATAGTGAAAATCCTGGCTTGGATCGCCCCCAGAGGTAGTCGTAGACGAACTGGATAAACAAATTGTGTCTTGTGCTTTTTCATTGTTTTATCGCTTCTTTTGTGTTGTTAATTATCCGTTCGTGGTTTGTTGTTGTTATTCGATATTTGTATTATCCGCTGCGCAACAACTTGTTGTTGCAACATTTTTTGCAAGGGCACTTAACCTTGCCCCGATAACGAGATTAGGTTGAGCAAATAGAATTTGCAGAAATCTTTCAACACCCTCTAAGAAACAACTGCTAAGATTACCCTTACTTATACTATTATGCATCCAACTCCCGTCTTCGTTGTTGTACCTTCAATCTACATATATCACAATAAATACCACCAAAACTCATGTCAGTAAAAACATTTTAACCAATTTCACCATCAATTTCAGAAGCAATTGTAAAAATACTTAAATTAAACAACAAAATCACAAATTAACCTAATTAAGGTATTGAAAAAAAAAAGACTTGCACAAAACATACCTCTTCATGACTTCAACGCCTATTTCTTGAGAATAAAGAAAACTAATAGATTGTAATTTTTATTTTAATCGTGTAAATGAAGGAGTTTTCATGTGATAATCGAGAAATGCAAGTTTAGATCTAAAAAATGAGGCTTGTAACGAGGAAGAAGAAATAAATTTGTGCAGTAACTTAACAATAGGTTGCAAGCGAATTTTCTGTTGCAACGATGCTTCTGTTCGATCGGAGCTATACATTTTCTATCGAACTTAATGCGTTTGAATTTGATTTTTCTTTAAGTTCGTTGATAGTGAAACATTAAGTTATATTTTTTATATTCTGAAGTATCCTAACATTTTATTAGTTTAGTATACTAATAATAGTTAAGTACCACATATATAAAATCAAGTAAATTTGCAGAAACCACAATTTATGATCTTTATTATTCAGTCAAATTTTGAAATATCAATAAATGACATTAACATTATCGTTTTGTCTAAAATCAAACAGTATAAAAATCAAATAAAATTACAAAACTATAGTAACATGTACAAAACTTTTGTTTTATAGATCCAAATTAAAACAAAACAATTCATATTAATTTGATAAAAAAAATAATACAAGGTTCACTTTGAACAACTCTAACCTACTTACCTACAGTAAAAAAGGTACCATAAGACAATGAGCTCATTGAATAAATCTCAAAAAGATGATTTTTCCTTTTGTTTTTGTAAAAATAACAGAAGTTTGTCTGTCAATTAAAATTAGAAAATATTTTCTTTTTAGTTTTGCAAACTACTCAAAGAAACCAGTTTCCCAATTACTGTATTTAATTTTAGCTATTGGACCTTCTGGAAGGCCCGTCAACGATACCTTCTATACGAGACAAAAGGAGGGCCCAATTAGTAAAGCAGATGTCCATGCTCTAATTTGCTTGGAGAAGCAAATTTTTTCTTCTTCTTTTTTTTTCCCTATATTGTAAATTTAGAAATAAAATCAGGTATTTAGCATAGTAGGGGCATCATTTCCTGTCAAGACTTGGTAGTACCTAAAAAATAAACCCTTTAGCAACAAAAACTACTAAATATATCTAAGCCATTTTTTTCCAAGGGTTCTGTGTTATTTCTAATTGGCTAATAACCCTGGCCTTCATTTAATTTTACTGGCATGCATATGTTCCCTTGTGAACATACACATCAAGGAATACAAATAACTCACCACTTCTAATTTTAATTTACTCTAAAAGTGTTAGCCAAATTATTATTTTTAAATCTTTAGTGCATAATGGGTAAATATTATTGATGGAAACTTGATTTATATACTTTTTAATAAAAGAAAACTGAAGAAAAAAAACCTTATACTTTAGATCTATATAACTTATTTTCACAATGTTCTTGAAAGTCATGTTAAGAAACCATAAAGAAAAATAATTGTAATATCTGATTGAATCAATACACATTTGATGTAAATACATAATAATATATATATATATATATATATATATATATATATATATAACCAACAACGAATCCGTGTGTATACAAATTAATTTTGTCTACTCCAATTAAATATTGACAAATGTCAAATTGATTATTGTAAATTAAATTGATTATTTCTATTTTTAATTTGGAATTTTACTAAATTAAATTCCATTTATTAATAGGTTAATTAATTGATTTATAATATAAAGATGGAGAATTGTTGGCCGATCAAATAAAGCCATGTGGAAATACGATGTGTTCTAAGAATTTCTTGATAAAAGGCAGCCCAGTGCACGAAAGCATCCCCGCAATGCGAGGATCCGGGAAAGAAGTCCACCACAAGCTAAATTAAATCCATGCCTATATTAAAAAAATAAAACCGACCAATCACAAGCAAGGAGGCTCGGTTCTACAACTATAAATAGACGAGCTCTTGAAGAACAAAACACAACAATTGAAGCTTCAAGAATTCAGAGCAAGGAAGTTCAACAAATCCTCTCCAATAAGCTCAACAATCTTCAAGGTGTTCTTCGTTAAGAACCCCTTTCAATCCGCTACCAAGCCTCAAGTTCATCCAAAAACCGTTTTTGAAGATCGTATCTCTGTCAAGAAGATCAAATCTTCAACAATTCAAGAAAACCCAAATCAAATTCATACCGTTCTTCAACAACATTCAAACCAAAAATCCGTTTGATCCGAGATCAAGTCACAAGACCCTCGGAAAACCGTTTTTGAAGATCAAAATCCATATTGGAAAGATCAAAATTCACAAATCCAAGGAATTGAGGAAGAAGATCATATCATCCTTCATCAATCTTCAAATCAAATCACCATTTAATCCGAGATCAAGTCCAAAGACCCTCGAATTAACGTTTTCTCCAAGTTCAAATCATCTGAATGAAGATCAAATTGAAGATTTCCACCACAGATTTCATTATTGTTCTTGTAGAATCGAATCAGAGGATTAGATAGAGATTGAACCGCAATTGTACTTCAAATATACTCAAAAATTATTTTGTGATCTTTTTCTTGTCTTTTATTCACAGAGATAGCAAGAATTTGTCGTTACAAATTTGGCACGTCCAGTGGGACGACTCTACCTCTCATCTCCTTTCATCAAGAACAACAAGTCAACCATATGTCATCACGCAAGACAAGAAGGTTGTCTGATCTATTGTCTGATCCATCCACGAAGATGCCAAGTGAAGTCGTCGACGACATTGTTCAAAAGGACTCCCTTGTCTCCGACAACGTCAACAATGATGAAGATGTTGAGAGCGGCGACTCCTCCCTACCAACTCCTCACTCCGCATCAGGTTCTTCACCTCCGTTGGATACAATGCACGCATTGACAACAAGTGCTACAACTTTGGAAGAACAAATGGTGATGTTAACCAAAGCCATAGAGATGCTGAACAAACATGTGCAAGACCAAGACTCCAAGATAGAAAAATTGCTGAGTAGGGAAGTCAAGGTGGAAGAAAGTCATGTAAAGGACCTGAAGTTTGGAGGCTTTGAAAAAGGTGAAACATCCATGAAGCAATTATCCAATGAGAAGGAAAAGTCTATTTCCAATGAATTCCAAGTCTCTTCAAATGGCATGATCCCTGCCGATCAATTAAAGGAGTTCATCATGGGAACTATCAAGGACAAACTAGACGGAAGCTTCAAATCATCATTCTCATATTCCAAACCGTACACTCAAAGGATAGATAACCTCAATATGCCGAATGGCTACCAACCACCAAATTTCCAGCAGTTTGATGGCAAAGGCAACCCAAAGCAACATGTAGCTCATTTTGTTGAGACTTGCAACAATGCCGGAACTTACAGTGACCATCTAGTCAAGCAATTTGTTCGCTCGCTGAAGGGAAATGCATTTGATTGGTACACTGACTTGGAAGCAAACTCAATTGATAGTTGGGATGAGTTGGAGCAAGAATTCCTCAATCGCTTCTACAGTACGAGAAGGACCGTCAGCATGATTGAACTAACAAATGCTCGCCAATGGGATGAAGAGCCGGTGATTGATTACATAAACCGTTGGAGAAACTTGAGTCTCAATTGCAAAGATCGGTTGTCCGAGACCTCGGCTATAGAGATGTGCATCCAAGGCATGCAATGGGGGCTCCGTTACATTCTTCAAGGAATACAACCAAGGACGTTTGAGGAGTTAGCAACTCGTGCTCATGACATGGAACTAAGTATGGTGGCAAGTGGAGTTAATGGACCGCCTATGCAAGATCCGCGAAGATTCAATGACAAGCAAGATGCAAGGAAAGGAGGCAAATCTTTCAACAAAGCACCTACCAAAGAGTCTATAGCAGTGAATGTTGCTCCGTTGAGAATCCAGACCAAGACAAATGATATCAACGACCAACGAAAAGGTGTTCTGGTATCTGAAAAGGCCAATAATTCACAAGCTAATGAGCAAAGGAAAAGGACACTCAAGGAGATGCGGTCAAAGCAATATCCATTCCTCGATTCTGACGTTTCAGCCATATTTGATGATTTGCTCAAAGCTAATCTGATTGAGCTGCCTGAAATGAAGAGACCAGAAGAGGCTGGTCGCACCGATGATCCTAAGTATTGCAAATATCACCGTCTCCTAGGACACCCAATCCACGATTGCTTCATATTCAAAGATAAGGTGATGCGGTTGGCTCGTGACGGAAATATTACGCTAGAAGAGGATGTCGTGTCATCAAACCTTGTCGCACTCTCAAGCCCAATTGACAGCCTAGATGACTCTCACATCATCGTTTCATGCAATGCAACTCACGAAGGAGAGAAAATTGAAGACTCTACTTCAAATACTGCTCATGTCACAAACCCATACATGCCCACTATATGCTTCACTGATGAAGACCTTCTACTAGGTTCCAAGCTCCACAACCGACCCTTGTTTGTCGCTGGCTATATTCGCGAGAAAAGAGTCAATCGAATGTTAATTGACGGGGGCTCTGCGGTCAATATCTTACCTCTACGCACTTTGAATACATTAGGGATCTCGGTGGATGAACTATCAAGTAGTCGTCTGATGATCCAAGGTTTCAACCAAGGGGGGCAAAGAGCCATCGGCATCATAAGATTAGATCTTCTTATTGAAGATATGCCATCCAGTACGCTATTCTATGTCATCGAATCCAACACATCCTACAACATGTTATTGGGTCGACCTTGGATACATGAAAATGGCGTTGTTCCTTCAACATTACACCAGTGCTTCGGATATTATCAAGATGGAGTCGAAAGAAAGGTACATGGTGATGTAAAGCCTTTTTCTGATGCTGAATCACACTTTGCAGATGCAAAATACTATATTGAAGGAAAGAGCACTGTGAAACTCAATGGAACTGAGCAACTCCAGCAGCATGATGTAAAAGGCTCCGATAACACAAGTAACACAGAGAAGAGTAAAATTTATGGATCTCCCCTTGAGTCAAAGCCTTTGAAAGAACTAACATTCCCTCTTACAACACTTGAAAAGAAAGGGCCATCTCCTCCACTTGAAGGATTTGTTCGTCCATCCAAAGGACCAAAAACAGAGCATGGAACATTTCCCACAAAGAAGATTGAGCAATGCTTCGACCCGAAAGCTTTCAAATTGCTAGTTAAAGCTGGATATGACCCTAATGAAGAACAACGATTGGAGGGCCTCGCTCTTGATGCTGCTACAGAGAAGCCATACGGACTCAATGCCACACAAGTTATGCTAAAGGAAAATGGGCATACCATTCCAAACATTCGGGTAGGCCTTGGCTACAAGCCACCAAACCCAGTTCGTATTGCTATAAAAAGAGCTAATGCCAACTACATAAGCGAAGTAGAGGGTTCAACAACAGGTTGTGAAGAGAAGATACCACACTTATTGGTCTTCGATAGACTTGGTCCGAATAAAACAGTCTTTGATAAGCTTGGTCCTAATAAAACAGTCTTCGATAGACTGGGTCCAAATAAAAGATTTGATTGGAAGAGGTTGAGTGCTCCACATATATCGACACACCCTAAGAGAAACCTCAAGTCATCAAACTCTAAGAAATTTCAAAGTCTGATCCCATCTCGAATGACTCGCCGCGAAGACTTGATAGTGTCCTGTGGTGAAACTCTCAAAGTCAAGTTACAAACCGTGGTACTCACGAAGACCAAAGACGAAGATGAAGAGAGTGTAGGGTCGTCATGCTATATCACTTCTCGTGAAGAAGATGTTGAAGAAGACGTCGCTTTTGATTGGTATATTAGTCTTGAGCCAAACTCCATTGACAACTGGAAAGATCTACAAAGTGCATTCTTCAATCGCTTTTATAGCACTCGACGCACTGTGAGCATGATAGAGCTTGCGAATTCACATCAACAAGAAGATGAGCCAGTGATTGAGTATGTCAATCGATGGAGAAATCTATCCTTAAGCTGCAAAGAGAAATTGTCTAAAACTTCAGCCATAGATATTTGCATTCAAGGGATGAATTGGGGTATCTCTTACATACTTCAAGGAATCAAACCAAGAACATTTGAAGAGTTGGCGACGCGTGCGCATGACATCGAATCAAGTATGAAATCTACCCACGTCCTCGATACTGAAGGTGATGATACGGATGACACCGACGATGAAGAGGGCACGACATCAAATTTCATTACAACCAATATGCTCCTTGATACGAGCTTAAACTATCTCAAATCTTCAAATTAAGTGCCAAAGTATATACTCCTTGATAAGAGTATAAACTATCAACATTCTCCTTAACACGAGTATAAACTGTTTGCATATGTGAACTCAAAGTGAACATTCAAGTCTTCAAAGTCTCCTAGACACGAGCAAAAAGGTCTGAATGTTCTTCAAAGTGTTCAAGTGTTCAAGTCTTCAAATCAAATGCGCATGTCTTCTAGACGCGTCGAAAGTCTGCAAATCCTTCAAGTCTTCAAATCCTCCTAGACCCGAGCAAAAAGGTCTGCATGTTCTTCAAGTCTTCAAGTCTTCAAATCAAATGCGCATGTCTTCTAGACGCGTCGAAAGTCTGCAACTCCTTCAAGTCTTCAAATCCTCCTAGACACGAGAAAAAGGTCTGCATGTTTTTCAAGTGTTCAAGTGTTCAAGTCTTCAAATCTTCAAGTCAATGCTCCATGACGCACGAGCTTAAACTACATGTTACTCCTGGCCCGCATGAGTATAAACTGTGGATGGCAACCACCAATGGTAAATTATGTGGTTAAAATGATAACTTACCCCACTAAAGGTGTTTTATGTGGTTAAATTTTAAATACCCCACTTTGTTCAAAGTGGTTAAACAATGAATACTCCTGGCCCGCATGAGTATAAACTGTGTACGGCACCCCCCTTAAATCAATCTTGATTTCTTTGAACTACGTTATGACTTGATCCTTTTTATTGAGGTACGTATGCAGCTTAGAATTTTTCTAAGTTCGGTCATGAAATCTGCTTAAGTTGGTTTTGTTGCGTTATGTTACAATACTCATGAGAAAGAAACATGATGCCAAATGCAAATGAAAAACTCAAAATGAGTAGGTGAAGGACGTGCTTGTTAAGAAAGTGTCAAAACTGACTGATGATCATGTAGATACGGCCTTATTGCTTGGTGGAATTTTGACTCGTCCTTCTGTTCAGCCGGACCAATCCGATAACAAACATCATGAAGCAGCGAGTTATACAAGCTGAGGAGACATAATGGAGTAGTTGAGCATTGGATTTATGTTTCTTGCCAGCTGCTTGAATGGGAAGCATTTGATCCCAAGCGCCGTTGTTGGATGACTTTACCGAATTTGAATCCTAATCAATGCTTTGTCTTTGGAGATAAGGAATCTTTGGCGATTGGAACTGAACTTCTTCTTTTCGGTAGAGAACTCGTGTCTTACGCTATCTATCGTTACAGTTTGTTGACAAACACGTGGACTACTGGAATGAGTATGAATGCGCCTAGATGTTTGTTTGGTTCTGCAAGCCTCGGGGAAATCGCAATATTGGCTGGTAGTTGTGATTCAAATGGAAATATTCTTGATTATGCGGAGTTATATAATTCTGAGTTCGGTCATATTCTTTTGCAAGTTATGTTGCGCTGGGTGTTACATGGACAACAAATTTTACGTGATTGGTGGAAAGAACGAAGACGGGCCGTTGACATGCAGAGAATTTTTTGATGAAACTCGAAACAGTTGGACACTTATACCCGACATGTTAAAAGATGATCCTGTTCAGTCGTCCCATTCGCCACCTCTTGTTGCAGTGGTGAATAACGAGCTTTACTCGATCGAATCCTCTACTAATCAGTTGAAAGTTTATTTGAAGAAAAGCAATACGTGGAAACCGTTGGGTCCGATTCCGGTGAGAACCGACTGTAATAGGGGCTGGGGGGTCGCATTCAAGTCTCTGGGAAACGAGCTTTTGGTTATAGGAGCGTCGTCTGTTTCTTGGGTTGGTAACTGCAAGCCTACACTGCAATTCACCAGACTCCCAATCTGGGCAACATGTGTATATCGCCATGCAAAGCTGCGCGCGCAACCAAGTCTTGAAAGCAAATATCTTCCTTTCGGATGCCTTTTGGTGTCGAGTCGTGAAAACAATGTGCTCCTTCAAGGTATCTTTGAGGCCAAGTCATGAAAATGATGTCTCCTCGTTCAAGCGGCCTTTGATGTAGGGTCAACAATGTCTGGTCTTGTTGAATGTCTTTGATGCCAAATCTTGAAACCATGTCGACTCTTGCTGAATATCTTTGACGCCAAGCCTTGAAGACAAGTCCACTCCTGCTGAATGTCGTTGTTGCCAAGTCTCGAAAGCAAATCTCTGCCGTTCGGAAACATTTGAAGCCAAGTTGCAAAATGAATGTGTCCTTCAAGGTTTCTTTGATGTCGAGTTCTGAAATGAATGTCTCCTTCAAGGTTTCTTTGATGCCAAGTCGTCCAAGGAATGTCTCCTCTTTCAAGCTCGCAAATGATGTTGTGTTGATTGAGGTTTGATTGTGCTCTTCCTCTCTTTACAAGAGATCCGGATTTTGTCAAGTACGACACGCGCATAAAACCTTCACGATCTCCAAATTGTAATTATATGTGAACAAGGATGCATAGGCAGACTGGCAAGGTGTTCCATGTCCCATAGGGAAACTGAGAGCTCTCCAAGTGAAGTGACAAGGATGTTTGTAGACGGTGACCACGCGTCAAGACTTCACGATCTCCAAGTTGCAATTATATGTGAACAGGGATGCATAGACTGGCTCGTACGTGTTGGTGGAAGTAAGTGTAGGATTGCACCGAACAAGCACATCTTCTGTCCACTCCCAATATCCGGGAAAGTAATGGATTTTGCCGGGAAAGTGAAGAAAGGCATCGTCCCATATGGCATCACCTTTGGCAATACGTTGCCCCAAGGTATCGAAAGAAAGATCATCATCTGATACTCGGCGCAGAGAAGACCGGATCATGAACGACGACAAAGATCGATTGGAGGATTTGGGAAACTCTTCGGTCCAGTCTTTAGATTTAATGGTGTTAATCAAAGTGGGCCATCGGCTTGTGAAAATTCCGGCAAGAGGGGTACCGACTTCCAAGACTGTGTCCCGTTGGGTCGATTGGTTTTCATCTCCGGTGATGGTTAGGGTCTTAACTCCCTTCGAATTATAGGCACGACCAAATTTCACCATTTTGCGTATCCTGTCAACATCAACAAAAAAAAAATATTGAGATTAGCAAAAAAAAAAAAAGAGAAAAAAAAAACAAAAGAAAGAGGCGTGTAAAACAAGAGACAGGGGCAAGTAAAATGGGCGTTTAAAAGGGAAGTGGCCGGATCCAAACTTAGTTGAGCTCAAAATGTTAGAAATCTTGTTGGAATCCATTGCTTGTTTAGCTTTTTCAAGCGCATTCATGTTTTGTCGCATTGGATTGTCATCTATGTCTTGTTTATCCTTTTATAGCATAACGAGGTTCGAGTTCATAAGTCCCACTTTATCATGTCCAAAGGATTGGTACAAGTACAAGTTCGGCTCGGAAATTGGGACGATGATATTTTAGATTTGGTCAACATTTGCCTTCGAAGTTGACTTTTAAAGGTCAACGTTGACTCAGTCAACACAGTTGATGTGGCACGCGGGTCCACATTGGTCTTGCAAGGTGATGACAAGTGTAAAGAAATGGACCACATTCATAATGGGGGACACAAAGACAAAGAAAAGCACTCTTGTCCCCCTAGTGCTCTTACACATACACTAAGTTAAAGTGGGGGACAAAGTGGGGGACAAGGTGGGAGACATAGTCTTACACCATTACCCACTACCAAGACCTAGATGCTCTTGCCCCACCATCAAACACTAGCTGACAGTTGACCGCCGCCTATGCAGCGTTGACCGGACGGAGGAGGACGGCGGCGGTGCGGCGGTGCGACGTCGGAAAGTCGCCGGAGGCGCGGTTGCGGTCGGAAAATTCAACTGGAACCACTAGAATGGAGCTAAGGACGTTACGGATCCGATACAACTGCTCTCGGGTCGGTCCACCTACCAAACTGACCGTAACGAAGAGTACTACCTGAAAATGACACTTTCCGGCGAGGTTGCGTCGAAGAGGTGGTCGGAAACAGCGGAAAACCGACGGAAAATGCTTAAAACCCTTGGATCCGAAGCCAAAACTGACCCCAAGACTCAAATCTGATGAAAATCACCTCCACAACCACCTAAAACATGCAAGGGACATGATCCTTATCAACACCGAAGAGGCGGACGGCGGAGGTACGGCGGTGTGTCGTCGGAAAATCGCCGGAGCCGTGGTAGCAAACAAAAAAAAAAACCAAACGGAACCGCCTCATCCGTAGCTCCAAAAACTCGTGAGGAGGTGTTGTGCTCCGATGATACCGACGTCAAGATGAAGAAGACGTCAAAGCACAGAAATACCTCGAAACCACCACACTAACCGTTCCTCTTGAGCTCACGATTATGATGATGACATTTTCGAGATGAAACTCTATCACATCCGCGATAAATCTCCGATGTAAGGTGCGGCCATGAGAGGAAGAGGAAAGAGAAGGATTTTTTTTTTGTTTCTTCTTTTTTTTTGTTGTTGTATAAGACATGCTCACGGTTCCTATATAGCAAAAAAAAAAAAAACAAGAAGAAACAATGACACACTACCTACATGTGAATATGTGTGTGATGGGAGTGGAAAAAGCAACAAAAAAAAGAAGAAATGTCACGTGGGAGGCCTAATTTGTGTTTGATACACAAAATTGCACTTTGGTCCTTCTAAGCAATTGCCATGGAAGCCCTCCAAAGTTTTGATTCTTAAGTGAAGTGCACAATCTTATATCAATTTCATTGATGGCACAAACAAAAAATATATGTTGCGACATATTCACTTCAAGACACATTTTTTTTACAATGCTATTAGTGACAAGTCGCAAGGGGGCATTTGTAGACAAATTAATTTTGTCTACTCCAATTAAATATTGACAAATGTCAAATTGATTATTGTAAATTAAATTGATTATTTCTATTTTTAATTTGGAATTTTACTAAATTAAATTCCATTTATTAATAGGTTAATTAATTGATTTATAATATAAAGATGGAGAATTGTTGGCCGATCAAATAAAGCCATGTGGAAATACGATGTGTTCTAAGAATTTCTTGATAAAAGGCAGCCCAGTGCACGAAAGCATCCCCGCAATGCGAGGATCCGGGAAAGAAGTCCACCACAAGCTAAATTAAATCCATGCCTATATTAAAAAAATAAAACCGACCAATCACAAGCAAGGAGGCTCGGTTCTACAACTATAAATAGGCGAGCTCTTGAAGAACAAAACACAACAATTGAAGCTTCAAGAATTCAGAGCAAGGAAGTTCAACAAATCCTCTCCAATAAGCTCAACAATCTTCAAGGTGTTCTTCGTTAAGAACCCCTTTCAATCCGCTACCAAGCCTCAAGTTCATCCAAAAACCGTTTTTGAAGATCGTATCTCTGTCAAGAAGATCAAATCTTCAACAATTCAAGAAAACCCAAATCAAATTCATACCGTTCTTCAACAACATTCAAACCAAAAATCCGTTTGATCCGAGATCAAGTCACAAGACCCTCGGAAAACCGTTTTTGAAGATCAAAATTCATATTGGAAAGATCAAAATTCACAAATCCAAGGAATTGAGGAAGAAGATCATATCATCCTTCATCAATCTTCAAATCAAATCACCATTTAATCCGAGATCAAGTCCAAAGACCCTCGAATTAACGTTTTCTCCAAGTTCAAATCATCTGAATGAAGATCAAATTGAAGATTTCCCCCACAGATTTCATTATTGTTTTGTAGAATCGAATCAGAGGATTAGATAGAGATTGAACCGCAATTGTACTTCAAATATACTCAAAAATTATTTTGTGATCTTTTTCTTGTCTTTTATTCACAGAGATAGCAAGAATTTGTCGTTACACCGTGCTTTTTATAATTTAGTACACTATTGTCTTTCTTTTGTAATTGTATCATTTCATCAATTCTTTTGGTTTGGATATCAAACAAAACAAAAAAAAACTTTTGGTTTGAAGCTGCTGCAAAAACAGAAAATTGATGTTAATGTTATGATACAGAGTCAATTTTGGACATTATGCAGAGTAGTGGCTTTGAATTTGGTATAAAAACAACAGCCAGTCGGCTCAGAGATGGAATGATGCTTGTTTCAATCATGTTATTCAAATCTAATTAAGGATATCCTTGTGTTATTAATTGGCAGAGTGTAACTATATATAAACCTAAGGATACATCTGTTATTCATGTTTGCGAGTCATGTCATTGTATCCCTCTATGGCATTCATTCTGCAATTAAATAAAATTGTCATGCTCGTTCTTATGATTTCGTACGTCCACGCATAATACACTTTCATTACTTCTGAATATGCATGTAAATCCAAAGAATAAAGAAATATATCAATGAATACTAGAGTTCTCTGTCAAAACTAGTTTTTATAACACTTCGTAAATTAATTATTTGTGTAATTAAGTACCTATTACATTAAGTTACAACATATTATTGATTCATTACATGATCATCATGACTCGACAAGTTTCAAAAAAGTACACACCCAAAAGGATTAATTAGAAAGTCGAAAATCAATGACTAAAGAAACAAATTAAAGAACAAATATATTTCATTGCACCGTGCATGGATCAGTTAAATACATGAGGATATTTAAACTATTAATTCAACTTCTTCTTTTATCTACAGTTACAATCAGCTACGAACATAAGTGATCGATCAGGATTCGGAAGAAACAGCCAATGCTAAAGCTAGTTGCGATGAAACAAATGCGTCAATAGCGGCATACTCTATTTGCTCATCATCGAGATTCTTCGAGTCCCAAGCACTAAGAGTCACTTTTATCGGCTTCACCATCTCCTTTCCAAGAACTACAGACACCATCTTCTTCAAGCCCACCATTCTTCCGTGATGATTGCAATCCACTTTCTTCAACTTGAGAAGATCATTGATATCAGTGGTTCTTCCCACACGCAAACCATGATGACGATATAGTTTCTTGACGTCATCCTGAATTCCGACTCCACAAAAGGTGAACTGAGGGTCGGCTAAGAAGTCATGTAGAGAGTGGGGAATAAAATCAGCGTGGATAGGTTGGAAAATAAGGCAATGGCGACCGACGCATAGTTGGATCGTAGCTATGGGGTGATCTTCGCCGGAAGAGAAATTTGGGCGCCATTCCGTGTCGAGACCAACAGCCGACATATTAGTAACATTATCTCCATAGAACCACCTTATATGGGATATCCATTGATCAACGTGGATTCCTCTTTTAGCGACGATGACTTCAATGTCATCGTCATAAAATAGGACTCGGTGGACACGCGGTACTAGTGGAGCAAGAGATATGGGTATGCCACGAGGGAAAGAACACATCGGCGGCAGTGGAACAAGAGGTATGGGTATGCCACGAGGGAAAGAACACATCAGCGGCACTAGCGGAGCAAGAGGTATGAGTATGCTACGACGGACGAGAGGCATCGGCGCCGGTGCAGGTGGTGGGGTTACTCGGTAAGCCATGGAAAGAAGATTCGTTTTTGTGGAGAGAAATAATGAAACGAATGAAAGCAAACTTAAACTTAAGAATGGATCGATGTGTTTGCAATCAATGTCTTCTAATTATTTTGACTTAACCTAGTAGGAATGTAATAGTTTGAGCCAATGAAGACATAGTACGTTTATGGAATATATGGTTAATCCTATTATTTTATGGTAAGTTTTAGGATTTTGAAAAAGCATGTAAGTTTAGGTTTCCTTTTGTTTCTAGGAAATCCCAAATAATTAATATACTTCCGAGTCCTACACTAGTAAGGAGTATACACAATATCTCTGTTATATTTAATTTGTTTTGCGAATTACTAAATACTTTTATTGTTAATAAGATAATTAAGTTCAAAACAATGTATGGAGAATAATGCCTCCTAGATTATTTTTAACAAGGTAAAAATAGACGATATCAATGAGATAAGGTCCAATATGCAATATTCTACAGTTTAGGACTAGCGAGTGAATCTTATATCCAGACTCCAAATCAATATTATGTTTTCCTGGCAACTATAATTTAAGACCAATCGCCCGAGTTTGTATAATTATTGATTGCCAATTTTCGGTTTGACGTTTAGTTAGTTTATTGGAAACAATTAATTAATATTGTGAAAATGGAATTAACTTAATTATTTTTTTCTATAAAGACTTCAATAAATAAAAGTATACCATCATGTAATCTTTACTAAATTTATTGAAACACAATAATTTCAGTTTTTATATAAGATTATTGTCATATTAAACACTTTTACGATGAATATTAAATCATCAATCCAAAACCGACACATGATAAATCATAAAGAAATTCATAAGCAATAAATTGGAAGCGTACCTTGATTCATGCAGATAAGCTTTCACGAGAGAACGATGAGGCTTCGGTCTTCCACAGATAATTTCTAGCTCTCGATGTGATCTCTCTCAAGTGATGGAAAAAGAGGAGGAGAGTGTATTAAGAATAGTCTTGGAGACCCAAACCCGAGCCTTATATAGTAATCTAATCAGAACCCCGTAAACGATAATTTAGCTCATATTGGGTAATACACATTACAAAGCACTTACTTAATTAGATGCTTATTAGGCTCCTGAATTTAGATCACTTAATTAGCCTAATATATTTATTAGCTTAAATATAATCGTCTCAATTTATTTTTCCACTAAATAAATTATTAGAAATGATCTAACGATCTCCCACTTGGACTATAAATTGAATCCAAATGACAATTACATTCAATGATCATAGGTGTGCACCAAGCTAATACCGAATCATCTTCTTTAATCAATCTTGTCCATCTCCTGTACCAACATAGAACCAAAGCGGCCTTTGTCACATTAATTGTAACTCGACCTTCAATGATCACACATGCCAAATATATTCAATGACATAGATCAAGCATGGATGTGTAATCGAAAATTACATGCAATGTGACCTGAATCATGCCTATTTCCAATCGGTCCTAAATCTTTATTGAGATAAACATTAGTCTTTCAAACCTTATGTCAAACCACAACGAAAGATAAACAAATAAAATATTCAGAGCTATAATAATAAAACCATCAACCTTTTCTATAGAAAATTGAACATACACAAAGAATGTATTGTGTCAATAAATTAGACAAACACATAAAACAAACTCACACTAAAACTGGATATCATAAGATAAGACAACACCCGTGTGAGCAGTATGCACATGAAAGACCTTGAGTATCAAATTTTTATAAGCGGGCCTACTAGCATTACATTTGTTTCTATACGCTCATTAAACACTAACTGACTTTGAATTCACTTATAACAACTCGATACTTCAATGCCTATGTGGCTAGATTTTGCAGAACTTCTATTGTTCAAATATATAGCTATAATTTATTGTCACCATAAATCTTTAGTGGTCTTTTAAAAATTTTCCACAACTAGCAGCCCAATGACAAATTTCATAGTTATATTACAAAATTGGTTGGCTTATAACAAGCTATGAACTAAAATGTTATCCTGAAAGAACCTATAAGTGTCTACTGAACACTTTCTCAGAATATAGCTTCTCTTGATAGCATATAGAGATAGAAAGAATTGGATCCTTTCGCAACCCCATATTGTAGTCAAAATACCAAATGATCTCCTAAATTCCTGACTTACAAGTGATGAACATGTAATCTTTTGTTCTTTTAAGTACCTCATAACCCATTTAGCTGCAGTTCAACCATCCATACCAGGTTCTCTTAAGTAATTGGTCAACATATCAATTATGTATGCTAAATCTAGATGAATACAAGATTGATCATACAAAAAAATCAATTACCAAAGCAAAATGAATCTTCCGCACTCCTTTATTCTCAAAAGTATGTCATTAACATAGTACATTAAGAGTATAAATTACTCCCACTGAACTAGTGATATACACAAGAATCAAGGGTATTAAACTTAAAATTTCACGAGGCAATGACTTTATGATACTAGTGATACCATTAATAGGAATACTTATTTTTATTACATAAGTGACACTTCCTCTTGATATTGTTGTGTTTGCTCTTTGGAAGTAGACTCGTGATATTGTCCAGGATTTTCTATAGACGAGTCCTCATTGTTGTCCTGCAAAGACAACACTTTCTCCCCCCCTCAAATACAACATC
This sequence comes from Linaria vulgaris, assembly GCA_948329865.1. Classification (NCBI taxonomy): domain Eukaryota; kingdom Viridiplantae; phylum Streptophyta; class Magnoliopsida; order Lamiales; family Plantaginaceae; genus Linaria; species Linaria vulgaris. Next base: position 18,201,887 of record OX415254.1, on the reverse strand, counting down.
CTCAAGTTAACTCAGATTTCCTATCTCAAAGAAGAACTTCAATTCTAAATCACAAAGTATGTATACTACAGACTTGATTGCCTCTTGATGTTATTTGCAGTGTTTTATTAGTTGAAGCAACTGTTTTAACATACATAGTTTATCAATCAGTACTAGTCGTAACAAAAATAGAATTAAGTAAAAGACTAAATTTATTATTTCTAAATGAACAAGAATTACCAAATTTTTCCAAAAGAAATAAAACCATACATGTCTAAATGACGGTACTTCATTAATCTTTCTTAATTCAACTAAATGACTAGTCTCAAAAGATATTCTAGGAATGCTAATGTTTCAGCTAAAAATTGTTTTGTCATCTCCCAATATAAATGATTCTTTCAACATTACTTGGCGATTGACTCCGAATGCAACACTTCTTTTGCACGCCTACGACGTATTTTTCATATTTGGAACAATCTTTCTTCACAAGTCCAAGTGTCTCGTAAAAGAAACAAACAAGTCCTTTATCTTAAGGCTGGGCTTGTGATGTTCCCAATCTTAGTCCTCTTTTGCGTAATCCTATTACAGGTAATTGCAACACGATATTTTTACGCTTCAATCCATCATCTTCTTGCACAAAATATTAAATGAACCATTAAGAGTCCATTATCTTTATGAGTATTATAGTTAAACTATAAATTGACCAAAGTATACATGAAGGATATAAGTACCAAATGCACAAGCAAATGATCAAGCAGATCAAGCTTCAATGCCTTAAGCTGAAGCAATGTTAGACATCTCCGAAATGTGCTCCCTAATGTTTCCTTCATCCTTATACCTTATGTGGACAAGTTTAGCTAAAAGCTTGTTTGTCAAGGCCCCTTCGTTCTTTACAACAAAATTTTCATTTTCTTGAAGGAAAACATTCACAAATACCACATATGACATACCAAACCTAAATATTTCTGGGCAGATGCGCTTTAGTATATTCAAACTCAAGTGATTAGAACCCTCACACTTCTCAAAGTTCACTTTGACTTGAATGGAACTTATATGTAAGAGAAGTATGTTGTTCTTTCCTTAACACTAAGTCTAAATTTATCTAACAGAGAACTAACATAATGTTCTATTTTTCCAGCTCTTAAAGTTGTGCCATGAAGCACTAGAATTGAGTTAATGTTGGCAATTATATTAACAACATAAGTATTAACTAACGAAACAGACAAATTATATAAGCCCAGTTAATGGAAACTCCTATCATAACATGTAAAATTTACTAAAATAATCATGTAAGGCATAAATTCCAATCATCCTAGCACAATATTGATGTTTAGTCGTTGGACATAAACATCAACTTGTAAGTGGTACTATCCATGCGGAAATCAAATACAGATAAGAAATCATGTCAAACAACAACCTTGCTGCGTTGTTTGATGATTTTATAATATGTAGCGACTTTGGTTGGCACAATTGTTAAGTGCACTTTTTGTGGTTATCCCCCGGGGTAAGATGGCCTCAGAGCCAGATCTCAGTCTTTTGGTGCTAACTTAGCTTTAAGTGCTAATGATCAAGAACAAATAGAGCCATTTGATCATCTTGAATCTTCTCTAAAAATTATTTTGAGAAATTTATGGTTTTTACTAGTCTCAACATTAATCTCAACAACCTGCTTCTGTCTCTACTGTTAATCACACTGCAACTACTACTATAACTTGTATACCGCCTATTCTTGATTTTAACTCTGCTGTTTTCAAAACTTATAAACCTGAACACACTGATAGTTGAGTTTTATATATTAGGGCTACTGATCATATGGTTTGTGCTCCTATTTTTTTTATATCTCTTTCTCTCAGTCTATCGATGTTAAAATTCAGTTCCAAATAATAGAAGTATCATTGTCAGTTTAATAGGAGATATATGTATCTCCCCTCTTCTCACTTTAAAAAATGTCTTATATGTCCCTGCATTCAATTTCAACTTAGTATCTGTGTCTAAGTTGAGTGCTACTTCAGAAATATATGTTCTCTTTTGCTCCTCTATGTGCTCCTCTTTTGCTCCTCTATGTGCTTTCTGTAGAACATTCTCAAATTTTTGCTAAACTGAAGAATGATCTATAAGTTCTTGGTTTTCAATTTTCTGCCACAAATAAACACTGTTATGTGAATGATTCTACTTGTAATTCTAGTACTGCTAATCCCGGTGACAAGGATTTGTGGCATATCAGACTGGGACATCCATCTTCCGAGAAATTAGCTAAAATTTATTCTATTCATGTTTCATCTTACTAGAATCAATTTTGTGAAACTTGTCATCTTTCTAAACAAAAAGGGTTATCTTTTCCTCACATTAAATCTGTAACTTCTCATGCTTTTGACATAATACACTGTGATGTTTGGGGATCCTGTCTCTGTATTATGTCATAATGGTTTTAATTGTTTTTGTTTTTACTATAGTAGATGATTTTACCAGGTGTACTTGGGCTTTTGTTTTAAAACATAAATCTAAAGTTGAAACCAAAATCACATCATTTTCTAAACTTGTTGAGAATGAATTTACCACTAAGATCAAGGTCATCATGAATGATAATTGAACTGAGTTTATTACAAAATTCTCTTTTGAAACCTCTGGATTATGCACCAAAAGAGTTGTGTTGACATTCCTCAACAAATGGCTTAGTTGAAAGAAAAATCAACATTTATTACAAGTTGCCAGATCTTTACGATTTCAATCTAATTTGCATTTAATATACTGTAGTAATTGCATTTCAACTGCTGCATTTGTCATTAGCAGATTGCCTTCTAATAGTATCACAATGAATCCCCTTATGGAGTACTTTTTCATAAACTTCTTGGCTAGAATATGCTTAAATTATTTGGCTGTTTGTGCTTTGCATCCACTCTGACTGCTAACATACATGAGTTTGATGCTAAGTCATTCAAATGTGTTTTCCTTGCCTATGCTTTTGGTACCAAAATATATATATTGCTTAACCTCATTACTACGCAAACATTTCATTCCAGAAATGCTACCTTTTATGAAAGAGTGTTTCCTTTTAGCACTCCTCATAATTCTTCAAACTTTCTAAGGAAAGACAATTCAGGTGCTTGCACCAATCCCTTTATTATGTTTTAGGACACACAACCCTTTGTCTCTGATGGAACAATTATTCACAACCTGAAGCTCCTACTTCTTCAGCACAACCTGAAGCTTTTGCTCCTCCCTCACCTCATCTCTACCAGGATGATGCTGACCTAATCTCTACCTGGATGATGCTGCTTCTCAGGTTACTCCTGAGATGTCCATGGAGATAGACCTACACAATCAACTAATTGATGACGCCACTTCAGCTGCACAACAACATACTAGTAACACTTTTCTACCTTCTTTACATATTATCCCCTTTGTGCATAACATTAATGTTAGAAGATCTACTAGGTCTACAACTCGACCAACATATCTACATCCTTATGATTACGATATGCTTGCATCTGTACATACGAGCAATGCCACTACCTCCTACATGCATATTAGATATCCTATAGAGTCTTACATATCTACTGATCAACTTAGTCATGCTCATTAGGCTTTCACATCTTCTTTGAGTTCTTTGGTTGAACTTAGTACATATAAACAAGCATGCATACATCGTGAATGGGAAAATGCCATGAAGTCTAAAATAGAGGCATTAGAAAAGACCAATACTTGGGTCATGACTGATTTACCCATTGGGAAGAATGGTATAGGATGTAGATGGGTCTACAAAATCAAACTTAAATCTGATAATTCTATTGAGAGATATAAGTCTAGGTTACTTGCAAAGGAGAATACTTAGTAAGAAGGTTTAAATTACTTTGATACTTTTCCCCCAATAGCAAAGTTAACCACTGTCAGAGTCCTTTTAGCTCTGACTGCTTCTTAAAATCGGCGCTTCCATCAGTTAGATGTAAAAAATGCATTCCTTCATGGTTTCTGCATGTCGAGCAAGTTGTCCAGAGACCTACACAGACCGTGCAGGTTTTGATGCGTCGTGCGGTTCTGCACGACATGGCGCGCGACACAACAAGTCGCGCGTTCTTCATTTTGGCCCATCTTCGTAGTGACGCCCTAATTCGCAGCAAGAACTATTTATATGCAGTTTTCTGCCTTTGAATAGTGTTAACAGGGTAGAAAATCACCTGCTTAAAATAAGCGACAATTCAATTATCGAAATTACTTGGTATATTAATATTCATAAACGACATCGCATTTTAACACGGTTTAAATACCGGTTTATTTCGTTAAAAAATTATTCGTATATCATAAATCACAACACACGCCTATCAATCGGATTTATAGCTAAAGAATATGGGAACATCCCCTCTCCGAAGCCTCGATGCCATCGGACCATCCACTTCGATAGCCAAACTCAAAGTGTAATTCCTTATTGAAGACCGAGAGCCATCAGAAGTACTTGCCACAAAGGTCCCTACGAAGAACAATGCCATATTGAGGCACTACGGCCCTCGGATCCCCTATCCCGAAGGCCGGATCCGAAGACATGAGCTATAATCAGATATAAAAGACATCAAAAAAATACTACGAGGACCTAGAGAAAGAAGCACTGCTCCACGAGGACAAATGAGCCCTCGGAGTCCAGATCCAAGCAAAAGCACTCCTCGGAGAACAGAAAACAGGAGAGTCGGCCCCTTGGAACCCATCGGAGGCTTCGGATAAGATAAGATTTATCCTCGTCAGCGCCCCATCAACAGAGATATCTTCTCACGCATGCATACCAACACCTGTACTCACACATGCATAACAACACGTGTATTCACACATGCACAATGACACCTGCCCCTAAAAGACCTCTATAAAAAGTGGGCAAGAACCATAGAACAGGGACAAGTTCGGGAAGAGGGAGAAAAAAGGAAGAAAAGATGGAGAGAAAAAGAGAGACATATACGCAATCTGCGAACAAAAAACTCCTTCTTTCTCTCCTCCCCTCGGAGAACACTCTCCTCCCCTCGGAAAACTCTCCCCTCCACTCGGAGAACTCTCCACGAGGACAACTCCTCCAACATATGCAATCGATAAAATCGACATGCACCAAATAACCAACACCGAGAACCGAACAAAAATAGGAACTACGAGTGGCTTGATTCCCAATCGGGGGATACGTAGGCATCTCGGAAAATACCCGAGTCCAGCCGAAAATCAATAAAAACCAACAATCCCCTCGGGTCGGGATCGGCGTTCCAACCCAAAAATAATTCAGTTAATTAGGGTATAATTCCAAACCCGTTAACAAAATGGCGTCGTCTGTGGGAACCGCCGTTGAATCCTTGAGCAAGCACGATGAGATCGCTGCCAAAACCAAAAGGGAAAGCAGGTGCTACAGCCACAGGGCGATACGCTCCGAAGTTAAGTTTTCCTTTCTCCAAACTTGCGTGATTCGATTCCAACCTTGGATATCTCCTTGAAAATCATAAGATTTTTTAATTGCTATATAAGTATATATAAGTTTATATATACGAAGTCTGTAAAAGACTTGTAAAAAAAAAAAATAACTTGGCCAGGAGTGGATTCTTTTGCCTACTGCCTGAGAGTTACAGAGAAAATTTGCAAATGAAAAATAAAAGATAAAACGATGGCTAAAAGGCCTACGACGCCTTAAAAAGCCTTACGATATCTTAAAGGGAATCCCTCCGGGTAGGAAGACCCTACTCTGAGGACCGCACTGTCTTGAACAAATAAACTATAATATATTTTTCCAAGGCATTACCTGCACAAAATAACGGGAATGTAAAACTCCCCGAAGAAAGAAATGAGTAAACAACTCGACTGAAAAAGCTTTTTTGGAAGTAAGTGAGAATATTCACTAAACTCCAAAGCACCTATATATATACTTAGGAATCTTTCCTTGGATAACCGAGTTAAGCTTGAGCTGTCCAAGCTCTATTACAACCACGGTTACGTGTCGGGTGATACCTCTATTCAGAGAAAAATCTCCAAAGTTTACACTGCAAACGGACATGTCATGCTAAGTAATTTGCTTGGCCAGTAAGAATGGGATACTATCTCATCTCTTTAAACTCAATCTTAAATTCTACAATTAAAGGAGAGGGTCCAAGTATTTATAGGTGCTGAAAAGTTATGATGAATATTAGCATGAAAAAGACAAAATAGAATGAAGGGCAAAATAATTGCGCATTTATCCAAAGCCGAGGACTCCTCGGAGAACTGCTTACAAAGCATGAAAAGTAATTACAAACGCTAAAATGCGAAGTAAAAGTCCAAAATATAAACGTTATTAACCCAAGGATGAAACTATCGTTCCACTCCCGATGAGAAGCTATACTCTCGACGAGGAAGCTTCTCGAGCGTCACCTACCCGATTGCGGTACGATGTGGCACCCGAGGAAATACTAAAGCCCATCGAATGTCGCGTACCCGAGGCGGTATGACGTAACACCCAAAGAGGCCCCGTAACGTCTCGAGTGTCACATACCCGACTGCGGTATGACGTGGCACCCGAAGAGGCGCGGGAGCATCTCAGGTGCCGCATACCCGAGGCGGTACGTCGTGGCATTCGAAGAGGCACTGAAACATTCCTTGAAAAGTCACGATGAATAAAATATCAACGAAGGCACGCCTCAACGAAGACATCGAAAATAAAAAACCCCTCGCCTCTTCTAAGGCACACAAAATTGGGGGGGCTTATGTTCCCACGATATTCCCCTCGCCTCTTCTAAGGCAAACAAAAAATTGGGGGGGGGGGGGGGGGGGGCTTATGTCAAACAAATATAAACATCGAACGACGAGGGTCTACGATACCCCAAAATACTTCCCCGATACCTTACCGAGGCTTTCCGAGTCCTATATGAGACTCCGATGCCTTTCGAGGATCTACGGTACATTCACGATGCAATAACCGACAAGGACCTACAAGGTTCTAAATAAACTCTACGATACCTCAAAAGGATCGTTAAAAACGTTAATAGCTATCGGACCTACACTATAATATCTCCGACCAGAAAAAGCGAGAACGACGTATACTTTAATAGGCTCGAAACCAATGCCTTAAAACGACTCTGATACAAGAGGCTACGATACCTCTCTAAAAAATCCGCGATACACGAACCCTCACAACTCCTGACTTTTAAGTTTCTAGTGCAGTCATAATGACCGGCTGCACTAAAAACTGGGGGGCTTTGTTAACAGGGTAGAAAATCACCTGCTTAAAATAAGCTATAATTCAATTACCGAAATTACTTGGTATATTAATATCCATAAACGACATCGCATTATAACACGGTTTAAATACCGGTTTATTTCGTTAAAAAATTATTCGTATATCGTAAATCACGACATACGCCTATCAATCGGATTTATAGCTAAAGAATACGGGAACATCCCCTCTCCGAAGCCTCGATGCCATCAGACCATCCACTTCGATAGCCAAACTCAAAGTGTAATGCCTTATTGAAGACTGAGAGCCATCAGCTGTATTGCCACAAAGGTCCCTACGAAGAACAATGCCATATTGAGGCACTACGGCCCTCAGAGCCCCTATCCCGAAGGCCTACGGACCTCGGAGCCCCTATCCCGAAGGCCGGATCCGAAGACAGGAGCCATAATCAGATACAAAAGACATCAGAAAACATACTACGAGGACCTAGACAAAGAAGCACTGCTCCACGAGGACAAAGGAGCCCTCGGAGTCCAGATCCAAGCAAAAGCACTCCTCGGAGAACAGAAAACAGGAGAGTCGGCCCCTTAAACCCCTCGGAGCCTTCAGATAAGATAAGATTTATCCTCGTCAGCGCCCCGTCAACATAGATATCTTCTCACGCATGCATACCGACACCTGTACTCATACATGCATAACAACACGTGTATTAACGCATGCACAAATTTATGATCAAGTAAATTTGCAGAAATCACAATTTATGATCTTTATTATTCAGTCAAATTTTGAAATATCAATAAATGACATTAACATTATCGTTTTGTCTAAAATCAAACAGTATAAAAATCAAATAAAATTACAAAACTATAGTAACATGTACAAAACTTTTGTTTTATAGATCCAAATTAAAACAAAACAATTCATATTAATTTGATAAAAAAATAATACAAGGTTCACTTTGAACAACTCTAACCTACTTAACTACAGTAAAAAAGGTACCATAAGACAATGAGCTCATTGAATAAATCTCAAAAAGATGATTTTTTTTCTTTTGTTTTTGTAAAAATAACAGAAGTTTGTCTGTCAATTAAAATTAGAAAATATTTTCTTTTTAGTTTTGCAAACTACTCGAAAAAACCAGTTTCCCAATTACTGTATTTAATTTTAGCTATTGGACCTTCTGGAAGGCCCGTCAACGATAACTTCTATACGAGACAAAAGGAGGGCTCAATTAGTAAAGCAGATGTCCATGCTCTAATTTGCTTGGAGAAGCAAATTTTTTCTTCTTTTTTTTTTCCCTATATTGTAAATTTAGAAATAAAATCAGGTATTTAGCTTAGCAGGGGCATCATTTCCTGTCAAGACTTGGTAGTACCTAAAAAATAAACCCTTTAGCAACAAAAACTACTAAATATATCTAAGCCATTTTTTTCCAAGGGTTCTGTGTTATTTCTAATTGGCTAATAACCCTGGCCTTCATATAATTTTACTGGCATGCATATGTTCCCTTGTGAACATACACATCAAGGAATACAAATAACTCACCACTTCTAATTTTAATTTACTCTAAAAGTGTTAGCCAAATTATTATTTTTAAATCTTTAGTGCATAATGGGTAAATATTATTCATGGAAACTTGATTTATATACTTTTTAATAAAAGAAAACTGAAGAAAAAAAACCTTATACTTTAGATCTATATAACTTATTTTCACAATGTTCTTGAAAGTCATGTTAAGAAACCATAAAGAAAAATAATTGTAATATCTGATTGAATCAATACACATTTGATGTAAATACATAATAATAATATATATATAACCAACAACGAATCCGTGCTTTTTATAATTTAGTACACTATTGTCTTTCTTTTGTAATTGTATCATTTCATCAATTCTTTTGGTTTGGATATCAAACAAAACAAAAAAAAACTTTTGGTTTGAAGCTGCTGCAAAAACAGAAAATTGATGTTAATGTTATGATACAGAGTCAATTTTGGACATTATGCAGAGTAGTGGCTTTGAATTTGGTATAAAAACAACAGCCAGTCGGCTCAGAGATGGAATGATGCTTGTTTCAATCATGTTATTCAAATCTAATTAAGGATATCCTTGTGTTATTAATTGGCAGAGTGTAACTATATATAAACCTAAGGATACATCTGTTATTCATGTTTGCGAGTCATGTCATTGTATCCCTCTATGGCATTCATTCTGCAATTGAATAAAATTGTCATGCTCGTTCTTATGATTTCGTACGTCCACGCATAATACACTTTCATTACTTCTGAATATGCATGTAAATCCAAAGAATAAAGAAATATATCAATGAATACTAGAGTTCTCTGTCAAAACTAGTTTTTATAACACTTCGTAAATTAATTATTTGTGTAATTAAGTACCTATTACATTAAGTTACAACATATTATTGATTCATTACATGATCATCATGACTCGACAAGTTTCAAAAAAGTACACACCCAAAAGGATTAATTAGAAAGTCGAAAATCAATGACTAAAGAAACAAATTAAAGAACAAATATATTTCATTGCACCGTGCATGGATCAGTTAAATACATGAGGATATTTAAACTATTAATTCAACTTCTTCTTTTATCTACAGTTACAATCAGCTACGAACATAAGTGATCGATCAGGATTCGGAAGAAACAGCCAATGCTAAAGCTAGTTGCGATGAAACAAATGCGTCAATAGCGGCATACTCTATTTGCTCATCATCGAGATTCTTCGAGTCCCAAGCACTAAGAGTCACTTTTATCGGCTTCACCATCTCCTTTCCAAGAACTACAGACACCATCTTCTTCAAGCCCACCATTCTTCCGTGATGATTGCAATCCACTTTCTTCAACTTGAGAAGATCATTGATATCAGTGGTTCTTCCCACACGCAAACCATGATGACGATATAGTTTCTTGACGTCATCCTGAATTCCGACTCCACAAAAGGTGAACTGAGGGTCGGCTAAGAAGTCATGTAGAGAGTGGGGAATAAAATCAGCGTGGATAGGTTGGAAAATAAGGCAATGGCGACCGACGCATAGTTGGATCGTAGCTATGGGGTGATCTTCGCCGGAAGAGAAATTTGGGCGCCATTCCGTGTCGAGACCAACAGCCGACATATTAGTAACATTATCTCCATAGAACCACCTTATATGGGATATCCATTGATCAACGTGGATTCCTCTTTTAGCGACGATGACTTCAATGTCATCGTCATAAAATAGGACTCGGTGGACACGCGGTACTAGTGGAGCAAGAGATATGGGTATGCCACGAGGGAAAGAACACATCGGCGGCAGTGGAACAAGAGGTATGGGTATGCCACGAGGGAAAGAACACATCAGCGGCACTAGCGGAGCAAGAGGTATGAGTATGCTACGACGGACGAGAGGCATCGGCGCCGGTGCAGGTGGTGGGGTTACTCGGTAAGCCATGGAAAGAAGATTCGTTTTTGTGGAGAGAAATAATGAAACGAATGAAAGCAAACTTAAACTTAAGAATGGATCGATGTGTTTGCAATCAATGTCTTCTAATTATTTTGACTTAACCTAGTAGGAATGTAATAGTTTGAGCCAATGAAGACATAGTACGTTTATGGAATATATGGTTAATCCTATTATTTTATGGTAAGTTTTAGGATTTTGAAAAAGCATGTAAGTTTAGGTTTCCTTTTGTTTCTAGGAAATCCCAAATAATTAATATACTTCCGAGTCCTGCACTAGTAAGGAGTATACACAATATCTCTGTTATATTTAATTTGTTTTGCGAATTACTAAATACTTTTATTGTTAATAAGATAATTAAGTTCAAAACAATGTATGGAGAATAATGCCTCCTAGATTATTTTTAACAAGGTAAAAATAGACGATATCAATGAGATAAGGTCCAATATGCAATATTCTACAGTTTAGGACTAGCGAGTGAATCTTATATCCAGACTCCAAATCAATATTATGTTTTCCTGGCAACTATAATTTAAGACCAATCGCCCGAGTTTGTATAATTATTGATTGCCAATTTTCGGTTTGACGTTTAGTTAGTTTATTGGAAACAATTAATTAATATTGTGAAAATGGAATTAACTTAATTATTTTTTTCTATAAAGACTTCAATAAATAAAAGTATACCATCATGTAATCTTTACTAAATTTATTGAAACACAATAATTTCAGTTTTTATATAAGATTATTGTCATATTAAACACTTTTACGATGAATATTAAATCATCAATCCAAAACCGACACATGATAAATCATAAAGAAATTCATAAGCAATAAATTGGAAGCGTACCTTGATTCATGCAGATAAGCTTTCACGAGAGAACGATGAGGCTTCGGTCTTCCACAGACAATTTCTAGCTCTCGATGTGATCTCTCTCAAGTGATGGAAAAAGAGGAGGAGAGTGTATTAAGAATAGTCTTGGAGACCCAAACCCGAGCCTTATATAGTAATCTAATCAGAACCCCGTAAACGATAATTTAGCTCATATTGGGTAATACACATTACAAAGCACTTACTTAATTAGATGCTTATTAGGCTTAGATCACTTAATTAGCCTAATATATTTATTAGCTTAAATATAATCGTCTCAATTTATTTTTCCACTAAATAAATTATTAGAAATGATCTAACGATCTCCCACTTGGACTATAAATTGAATCCAAATGACAATTACATTCAATGATCATAGGTGTGCACCAAGCTAATACCGAATCATCTTCTTTAATCAATCTTGTCCATCTCCTGTACTAACATAGAACCAAAGCGGCCTTTGTCACATTAATTGTAACTCGACCTTCAATGATCACACATGCCAAATATATTCAATGACATAGATCAAGCATGGATGTGTAATCGAAAATTACATGCAATGTGACCTGAATCATGCCTATTTCCAATCGGTCCTAAATCTTTATTGAGATAAACATTAGTCTTTCAAACCTTATGTCAAACCACAACGAAAGATAAACAAATAAAATATTCAGAGCTATAATAATAAAACCATCAACCTTTTCTATAGAAAATTGAACATACACAAAGAATGTATTGTGTCAATAAATTAGACAAACACATAAAACAAACTCACACTAAAACTGGATATCATAAGATAAGACAACACCCGTGTGAGCAGTATGCACCTGAAAGACCTTGAGTATCAAATTTTTATAAGCGGGCCTACTAGCATTACATTTGTTTCTATACGCTCATTAAACACTAACTAACTTTGAATTCACTTATAACAACTCGATACTTCAATGCCTATGTGGCTAGATTTTGCAGAACTTCTATTGTTCAAATATATAGCTATAATTTATTGTCACCATAAATCTTTAGTGGTCTTTTAAAAATTTTCCACAACTAGCAGCCTAATGACAAATTTCATAGTTATATTACAAAATTGGTTGGCTTATAACAAGCTATGAACTAAAATGTTATCCCGAAAGAACCTATAAGTGTCTACTGAACACTTTCTCAGAATATAGCTTCTCTTGATAGCATATAGAGATAGAAAGAATTGGATCCTTTCGCAACCCCATATTGTAGTCAAAATACCAAATGATCTCCTAAATTCCTGACTTACAAGTGATGAACATGTAATCTTTTGTTCTTTTAAGTACCTCATAACCCATTTAGCTGCAGTTCAACCATCCATACCAGGTTCTCTAAAGTAATTGGTCAACATATCAATTATGTATGCTAAATCTAGATGAATACAAGATTGATCATACAAAAAAATCAATTACCAAAGCAAAATGAATCTTCCGCACTCCTTTGTTCTCAAAAGTATGTCATTAACATAGTACATTAAGAGTATAAATTACTCCCACTGAACTAGTGATATACACAAGAATCAAGGGTATTAAACTTAAAATTTCACGAGGCAATGACTTTATGATACTAGTGATACCATTAATAGGAATACTTATTTTTATTACATAAGTGACACTTCCTCTTGATATTGTTGTGTTTGCTATTTTGAAGTAGACTCGTGATATTGTCCAGGATTTTCTATAGACGAGTCCTCATTGTTGTCCTGCAAAGACAACACTTTCTCCCCCCTCAAATACAACATCCTCAAGTTAACTCAGATTTCCTATCTCAAAGAAGAACTTCAATTCTAAATCACAAAGTATGTATACTACAGACTTGATTGCCTCTTGATGTTATTTGCAGTGTTTTATTAGTTGAAGCAACTGTTTTAACATACATAGTTTATCAATCAGTACTAGTCGTAACAAAAATAGAATTAAGTAAAAGACTAAATTTATTATTTCTAAATGAACAAGAATTACCAAATTTTTCCAAAAGAAATAAAACCATACATGTCTAAATGACGGTACTTCATTAATCTTTCTTAATTCAACTAAATGACTAGTCTCAAAAGATATTCTAGGAATGCTAATGTTTCAGCTAAAAATTGTTTTGTCATCTCCCAATATAAATGATTCTTTCAACATTACTTGGCGATTGACTCCGAATGCAACACTTCTTTTGCACGCCTACGACGTATTTTTCATATTTGGAACAATCTTTCTTCACAAGTCCAAGTGTCTCGTAAAAGAAACAAACAAGTCCTTTATCTTAAGGCTGGGCTTGTGATGTTCCCAATCTTAGTCCTCTTTTGCGTAATCCTATTACAGGTAATTGCAACACGATATTTTTACGCTTCAATCCATCATCTTCTTGCACAAAATATTAAATGAACCATTAAGAGTCCATTATCTTTATGAGTATTATAGTTAAACTATAAATTGACCAAAGTATACATGAAGGATATAAGTACCAAATGCACAAGCAAATGATCAAGCAGATCAAGCTTCAATGCCTTAAGCTGAAGCAATGTTAGACATCTCCGAAATGTGCTCCCTAATGTTTCCTTCATCCTTATACCTTATGTGGACAAGTTTAGCTAAAAGCTTGTTTGTCAAGGCCCCTTCGTTCTTTACAACAAAATTTTCATTTTCTTGAAGGAAAACATTCACAAATACCACATATGACATACCAAACATAAATATTTCTGGGCAGATGCGCTTTAGTATATTCAAACTCAAGTGATTAGAACCCTCACACTTCTCAAAGTTCACTTTGACTTGAATGGAACTTATATGTAAGAGAAGTAGGTTGTTCTTTCCTTAACACTAAGTCTAAATTTATCTAACAGAGAACTAACATAATGTTCTATTTTTCCAGCTCTTAAAGTTGTGCCATGAAGCACTAGAATTGAGTTAATGTTGGCAATTATATTAACAACATAAGTATTAACTAACGAAACAGACAAATTATATAAGCCCAGTTAATGGAAACTCCTATCATAACATGCAAAATTTACTAAAATAATCATGTAAGGCATAAATTCCAATCATCATAGCACAATATTGATGTTTAGTCGTTGGACATAAACATCAACTTGTAAGTGGTACTCTCCATGCAGAAATCAGATGCTGATAAGAAATCCCGTCAAACAACAACCTTGCTGCATTGTTTCATGATTTTATAATATGTAGCGACTTTGGTTGGCTCAATTGTTAAGTGCACTTTTTGTGGTTATTCCCCGGGGTAAGATGGCCTCAGAGCTAGATCTCAGTCTTTTGGTGCTAACTTAGCTTTAAGTGCTAATGATCAAGAACAAATAGAGCCATTTAATCATCTTGAATCTTCTCCAAAAATTATTTTGAGAAATTTATGGTTTTTACTAGTCTCAACATTAGTCTCAACAACCTGCCTCTGTCTCTACTGTTAATCACACTGCAACTACTACTATAACTTGTATACCGCCTATTCTTGATTTTAACTCTGCTGTTTTCAAAATTTATAAGCCAGAACACACTGATAGTTGGGTTTTATATATTAGGGCTACTGATCATATGGTTTGTGCTCCTATTTTTTATATCTCTTTCTCTCAGTCTATCGATGTTAAAATTCAGTTACCAAATAATAGAGGTATCATTGTCTGTTTAATAGGAGATATATGTATCTCCCCTCTTCTCACTTTAAAGAATGTCTTATATGTCACTGCATTCAATTTCAACTTATTATCTGTGTCTAAGTTGAGTGCTACTTCTGAAATATATGTTCTCTTTTGCTCCTCTATGTGCTTTCTTTTTCATATGTCCTCTTTTGCTCCTCTATGTGCTTTCTGTAGAACATTCTCAAATTTTTGCTAAACTGAAGAATGATCTATAAGTTCTTGGTTTTCAATTTTCTGCCACAAATAAA
Organism: Linaria vulgaris; assembly: GCA_948329865.1. Lineage (NCBI taxonomy): Eukaryota > Viridiplantae > Streptophyta > Magnoliopsida > Lamiales > Plantaginaceae > Linaria > Linaria vulgaris. The sequence goes on along the minus strand of OX415254.1, from coordinate 18,186,505 downwards.
CACTGTTATGTGAATGATTCTACTTGTAATTCTAGTACTGCTAATCCTGGTGACAAGGATTTGTGGCATATCAGACTGGGACATCCATCTTCCGAGAAATTAGCTAAAATTTCTTCTATTCATGTTTCATCTTACTAGAATCAATTGTGTGAAACTTGTCATCTTTCTAAACAAAAAGGGTTATCTTTTCCTCACATTAAATCTGTAACTTCTCATGCTTTTGACATAATACACTGTGATGTTTGGGGCTCCTGTCTCTGTATTATCTCATAATGGTTTTAATTGTTTTTGTTTTTACTATAGTAGATGATTTTACCAGATGTACTTGGGCTTTTGTTTTAAAACATAAATGTAAAGTTGAAACCAAAATCATATCATTTTCTAAATTTGTTGAGAATGAATTTACCACTAAGATCAAGGTCATCATGAATGATAATTGAACTGAGTTTATTACAAAGTTCTCTTTTGGAACCTCTGGATTATGCACCAAAAGAGTTGTGTTGACATTCCTCAACAAATGGCTTAGTTGAAAGAAAAATCAACATTTATTACAAGTTGCCAGATCTTTATGATTTCCATTTAATTTTCATTTAATATACTGGAATAATTGCATTTCAACTGCTGCATTTGTCATTAGCAGATTGCCTTCTAAGAGTATCACAATGAATCCCCTTATGGAGTACTTTTTCATAAACCTCTTGGCTAGAATATGCTTAAATTATTTGGTTGTTTGTGCTTTGCATCAACTCTGACTGCTAATATATATGAGTTTGATGCTAAGTCAATCAAATGTGTTTTCCTTGCCCATACTTTTGGTACCAAAAGATATATATTGCTTAACCTCATTACTACGCAAACATTTCATTCCAGAAATGCTACCTTTTATGAAAGAGTGTTTCCTTTTAACACTCCTCATAATTCTTCTAACTTTCTAAGGAAAGACAATTCAGGTGCTTGCACCAATCCTTTTATTATGTTTTAGGACACACAACCCTTTGTCTCTGATGGAACAGTTATTCACAACCTGAAGCTCCTACTTCTTCAACACAACCTGAAGCTTTTGCTCCTCCCTCACCTCATCTCTACCAGGATGATGCTGACCTAATCTCTACCTGGATGTTGCTGGTTCTCAGGTTACAACTCCTGAGATGACCATGGAGATAGACCTACACAATCAACTAATTGATGACGCCACTTCAGCTGCACAACAACATATTAGTAACACTTTTCTACCTTCTTTACATATTATCCCCTTTGTGCATAACATTAATGTTAGAAGATCTACTAGGTCTACAACTCCACCAACATATCTACATCCTTATGATTACGATATGCTTTCATCTGTACATACGAGCAATGCCACTACCTCCTACATGCATATTAGATATCATGTAGAGTGTTACATATCTACTGATCAACTTAGTCATGCTCATTAGGCTTTCACATCTTCTTTGAGTTCTTTGGTTGAACTTAGTACATATAAATAAGCATGCATACATCCTGAATGGGAAAATGCCATGAAGTCTAAAATAGAGGCATTAGAAAAGACCAATACTTGGGTCATGATTGATTTACCCATTGGGAAGAATGGTATAGGATGTAGATGGGTCTACAAAATCAAACTTAAATCTGATAATTCTATTGAGAGATATAAGGCTAGGTTACTTGCAAAGGAGAATACTTAGTAAGAAGGTTTAAATTACTTTGATACTTTTCCCCCAATAGCAAAGTTAACCACTGTCAGAGTCCTTTTAGCTCTGACTGCTTCTTAAAATCGGCGCTTACATCAGTTAGATGTAAAAAATGCATTCCTTCATGGTTTCTGCATGTCGAGCAGGTTGTCCAGAGACCTACACAGACCGTGCAGGTTCTGACGCGTCGTGCGGTTCTGCACGACATGGCGCGCGACACAACAAGTCGCGCATTCTTCATTTTGGCCCATCTTCGTAGTGACTCCCTAATTCGCAGTATGAACTATTTATATGCAGTTTTCTGCCTTTGAATAGTGTTAACAGGGTTGAAAATCACCTGCTTAAAATAAGCGACAATTCAATTACCGAAATTACTTGGTATATTAATATTCATAAACGACATCGCATTATAACACAGTTTAAATACCGGTTTATTTCGTTAAAAAATTATTCGTATATCGTAAATCACGACACACGCCTATCAATCAGATTTATAGCTAAAGAATACGGGAACATCCCCTCTTCGAAGCCTCGATGCCATCAGACCATCCATTTCGATAGCCAAACTCAAAGTGTAATGCCTTATTGAAGACCGAGAGCCATCAGAAGTACTTGCCACAAAGGTCCCTACGAAGAAAAATGCCATATTGAGGCACTACGGCCCTCGGAGCCCCTATCCCGAAGGCCGAATCCGAAGACAGGAGCCATAATCAGATACAAAAGACATCAGAAAACATACTACGAGGACCTAGACAAAGAAGCACCGCTCCACGAGGACAAATGAGCCCTCGGAGTCCAGATCCAAGCAAAAGCACTCCTCGGAGAACAGAAAACAGGAGAGTCGACCCCTTGGAACCCCTCGGAGCCTTTGGATAAGATAAGATTTATCCTCGTCAGTGCCCCGTCAACAGAGATATCTTCTCACACATGCATACCGACACCTGTACTCACCCATGCATAACAACACGTGTATTCACACATGCACAATGACACATGCCCCTAAAAGACCTCTATAAAAAGGGGGCAAGAACCATAGAACAGGGACAAGTTCGGGAAGAGGGAGAAAAGATGGAGAGAAAAAGAGAGACATATACGCAACCTGCGAACAAAAAACTCCTTCTTTCTCTCCTCCCCTCGGAGAACACTCCCCTCCCCTCGGAGAACACTCTCCTCCCCTCAGAGAACTCTCCACGAGGACAACTCCTCCAACATATGCAATCGATAAAATCGACATGCACCAAATAACCAACAACGAGAACCGAACAAAAACAGGAACTACGAGTGGCTTGATTCCCAATCGGGGGATACGTAAGCATCTCGGAAAATACCCGGGTCCAGCCGCAAATCAATAAAAACCAACAATCCCCTCAGGTCGGGATCGGCGTTCCAATCCAAAAATAATTCAGTTAATTAGGGTATAATTGCAAACCCGTTAACAAATAGTGTGTGATTTAATAGCCTCCAAAATAAAGAGTGTGAGAGATTAAAATAAGAGAGAATACACTTGTGTGATTTGAGAGAACATTGTGAGAGATTGTTCTTGATCTGTGAGAGACAATTGTTGGATCTTATTTTGTAATCGATCATCATCATAGTGAAAATCCTGGCTTGGATCGCCCCCAGAGGTAGTCGTAGACGAACTGGATAAACAAATTGTGTCTTGTGCTTTTTCATTGTTTTATCGCTTCTTTTGTGTTGTTAATTATCCGTTCGTGGTTTGTTGTTGTTATTCAATATTTGTATTATCCGCTGCGCAACAACGTGTTGTTGCAACATTTTTTGCAAGGGCACTTAAACTTGCCCCGATAACGAGATTAGGTTGAGCAAATAGAATTTGCAGAAATCTTTCAACACCCTCTAAGAAACAACTGCTAAGATTACCCTTACTTATACTATCATGCATCCAACTTCAGTCTTCGTTGTTGTACCTTCAATCTACATATATCACAATAAATACCACCAAAACTCATGTCAGTAAAAACATTTCAACCAATTTCACCATCAATTTCAGAAGCAATTGTAAAAATACTTAAATTAAACAACAAAATCACAAATTAACCTAATTAAGGTGTTGAAAAAAAAAAGACGTGCACAAAACATATTTCTTGAGAATAAAGAAAACTTATAGATTGTAATTTTTATTTTAATCGTGTAAATGAAAGAGTTTTCATGTGATAATCGAGAAATGCAAGTTTAGATCTAAAAAATGAGGCTTGTAACGAGGAAGAAGAAATAAATTTGTGCAGTAACTTAACAATAGGTTGCAAGCGAATTTTCTGTTGCAACGATGCTTCTGTTCGATCGGAGCTATACATTTTCTATCGAACTTAATGCGTTTGAATTTGATTTTTCTTTAAGTTCGTTGATAGTGAAACATTAAGTTATATTTTTTATATTCTGAATTAAGTATCCTAACATTTTATTAGTTTAGTATACTAATAATAGTTAAGTACCACATATATAAAATCAAGTAAATTTGCAGAAATCACAATTTATGATCTTTATTATTCAGTCAAATTTTGAAATATCAATAAATGACATTAACATTATCGTTTTGTCTAAAATCAAACAGTATAAAAATCAAATAAAATTACAAAACTATACTAACATGTACAAAACTTTTGTTTTATAGATCCAAATTAAAACAAAACAATTCATATTAATTTGATAAAAAAATAAGGGATAAAAGCATCAAGCCCCCTGAACTATACATGTTTTTGCGACTTGCCCCCTGAACTAAATTAATAAGCGTTTTCCCCCTTAAACTATGCACGTCTGTTCGATTTGCCCCCTGGCCGGGTTCTCGGCTATTTTTGGACGGAATATTCTCCGTTCGAAGTGTTTTTTCGCCTATATTTTGTCATAAACTACCAAAATACATCTAGTACAACACATATGAGTCGTGTAGGGGGAATATTCCGGCCAAAAATAGCCGAAAATACAACGAAGAGGAAATCGCATTTCAGCCAGAATATGTCCCGTTCGAGATATTTTTTCGCCTACTTTTTGTCATCACCTACCAAAATACATCTAGTACAACACATATGAGTCGGGTAAGGGGAATATTGCGGCCTAGAATGACCAAAAATAGCCAAAAACTCGGCCAGGGGGCAAATCGAACAGACGTGCATAGTTTAAGGGGGAAAACGCTTATTAATTTAGTTCAGGGGGCAAGTCGCAAAAACGTGTATAGTTCAGGGGGCTTGATGCTTTTATCCCAAAAAATAATACAAGGTTCACTTTGAACAACTCTAACCTACTTACCTACAGTAAAAAAGGTACCATAAGACAATGAGTTCATTGAATAAATCTCAAAAAGATGAGTTTTCCTTTTGTTTTTGTAAAAATAACAGAAGTTTGTCTGTCAATTAAAATTAGAAAATATTTTCTTTTTAGTTTTGCAAACTACTCGAAGAAACCAGTTTCCCAATTACTGTATTTAATTTTAGCTATTGGACCTTCTGGAAGGCCCGTCAACGATAACTTCTATACGAGACAAAAGGAGGGCCCAATTAGTAAAGCAGCTGTCCATGCTCTAATTTGCTTGCAGAAGCAATTTTTTTCTTCTTCTTTTTTTTTCCCTATATTGTAAATTTAGAAATAAAATCAGGTATTTAGCTTAGCATTCCTGTCAAGACTTGGTAGTACCTAAAAAATAAACCCTTTAGCTACAAAAACTACTAAATATATCTAAGCCATTTTTTTTTCCAAGGGTTCTGTGTTATTTCTAATTGGCTAATAACCCTGGCCTTCATATAATTTTACTGGCATGCATATGTTCCCTTGTGAACATACACATCAGGGAATACAAATAACTCGCCACTTCTAATTTTAATTTACTCTAAAAGTGTTAGCCAAATTATTATTTTTAAATCTTTAGTGCACAATGGGTAAATATTATTGATGGAAACTTGATTTATATACTTTTTAATAAAAGAAAACTGAAGAAAAAAAACCTTATACCTTAGATCTATATAACTTATTTTCACAATGTTCTTGAAAGTGTTAAGAAACCATAAAGAAAAATAATTGTAATATCTGATGGAATCAATACACATTTGATGTAAATACATAATAATAATATATATATAACCAACAACGAATCCGTGCTTTTTATAATTTAGTACACTATTGTCTTTCTTTTGTAATTGTATCATTTCATCAATTCTTTTGGTTTGGATATCAAACAAAACAAAAAAAAAAACTTTTGGTTTGAAGCTGCTGCAAAAACAGAAAATTGATGTTAATGTTATGATACAGAGTCAATTTTGGACATTATGCAGAGTAGTGGCTTTGAATTTGGTATAAAAACAACAACCAGTCGGCTCAGAGATGGAATGATGCTTGTTTCAATCATGTTATTCAAATCTAATTAAGGATATCCTTGTGTTATTAATTGGCAGAGTGTAACTATATATAAACCTAAGGATACATCTGTTATTCATGTTTGCGAGTCATGTCATTGTATCCCTCTATGGCATTCATTCTGCAATTGAATAAAATTGTCATGCTCGTTCTTATGATTTCGTACGTCCACGCATAATACACTTTCATTACTTCTGAATATGCATGTAAATCCAAAGAATAAAGAAATATATCAATGAATACTAGAGTTCTCTGTCAAAACTAGTTTTTATAACACTTCGTAAATTAATTATTTGTGTAATTAAGTACCTATTACATTAAGTTACAACATATTATTGATTCATTACATGATCATCATGACTCGACAAGTTTCAAAAAAGTACACACCCAAAAGGATTAATTAGAAAGTCGAAAATCAATGACTAAAGAAACAAATTAAAGAACAAATATATTTCATTGCACCGTGCATGGATCAGTTAAATACATGAGGATATTTAAACTATTAATTCAACTTCTTCTTTTATCTACAGTTACAATCAGCTACGAACATAAGTGATCGATCAGGATTCGGAAGAAACAGCCAATGCTAAAGCTAGTTGCGATGAAACAAATGCGTCAATAGCGGCATACTCTATTTGCTCATCATCGAGATTCTTCGAGTCCCAAGCACTAAGAGTCACTTTTATCGGCTTCACCATCTCCTTTCCAAGAACTACAGACACCATCTTCTTCAAGCCCACCATTCTTCCGTGATGATTGCAATCCACTTTCTTCAACTTGAGAAGATCATTGATATCAGTGGTTCTTCCCACACGCAAACCATGATGACGATATAGTTTCTTGACGTCATCCTGAATTCCGACTCCACAAAAGGTGAACTGAGGGTCGGCTAAGAAGTCATGTAGAGAGTGGGGAATAAAATCAGCGTGGATAGGTTGGAAAATAAGGCAATGGCGACCGACGCATAGTTGGATCGTAGCTATGGGGTGATCTTCGCCGGAAGAGAAATTTGGGCGCCATTCCGTGTCGAGACCAACAGCCGACATATTAGTAACATTATCTCCATTGAACCACCTTATATGGGATATCCATTGATCAACGTGGATTCCTCTTTTAGCGACGATGACTTCAATGTCATCGTCATAAAATAGGACTCGGTGGACGCGCGGTACTAGTGGAACAAGAGATATGGGTATGCCACGAGGGAAAGAACACATCGGCGGCAGTGGAACAAGAGGTATGGGTATGCCACGAGGGAAAGAACACATCAGCGGCACTAGCGGAGCAAGAGGTATGAGTATGCTACGACGGACGAGAGGCATCGGCGCCGGTGCAGGTGGTGGGGTTACTCGGTAAGCCATGGAAAGAAGATTCGTTTTTGTGGAGAGAAATAATGAAACGAATGAAAGCAAACTTAAACTTAAGAATGGATCGATGTGTTTGCAATCAATGTCTTCTAATTATTTTGACTTAACCTAGTAGGAATGTAATAGTTTGAGCCAATGAAGACATAGTACGTTTATGGAATATATGGTTAATCCTATTATTTTATGGTAAGTTTTAGGATTTTGAAAAAGCATGTAAGTTTAGGTTTCCTTTTGTTTCTAGGAAATCCCAAATAATTAATATACTTCCGAGTCCTACACTAGTAAGGAGTATACACAATATCTCTGTTATATTTAATTTGTTTTGCGAATTACTAAATACTTTTATTGTTAATAAGATAATTAAGTTCAAAACAATGTATGGAGAATAATGCCTCCTAGATTATTTTTAACAAGGTAAAAATAGACGATATCAATGAGATAAGGTCCAATATGCAATATTCTACAGTTTAGGACTAGCGAGTGAATCTTATATCCAGACTCCAAATCAATATTATGTTTTCCTGGCAACTATAATTTAAGACCAATCGCCCGAGTTTGTATAATTATTGATTGCCAATTTTCGGTTTGACGTTTAGTTAGTTTATTGGAAACAATTAATTAATATTGTGAAAATGGAATTAACTTAATTATTTTTTTCTATAAAGACTTCAATAAATAAAAGTATACCATCATGTAATCTTTACTAAATTTATTGAAACACAATAATTTCAGTTTTTATATAAGATTATTGTCATATTAAACACTTTTATGATGAATATTAAATCATCAATCCAAAACCGACACATGATAAATCATAAAGAAATTCATAAGCAATAAATTGGAAGCGTACCTTGATTCATGCAGATAAGCTTTCACGAGAGAACGATGAGGCTTCGGTCTTCCACAGACAATTTCTAGCTCTCGATGTGATCTCTCTCAAGTGATGGAAAAAGAGGAGGAGAGTGTATTAAGAATAGTCTTGGAGACCCAAACCCGAGCCTTATATAGTAATCTAATCAGAACCCCGTAAACGATAATTAAGCTCATATTGGGTAATACACATTACAAAGCACTTACTTAATTAGATGCTTATTAGGCTCCTGAATTTAGATCACTTAAATAGCCTAATATATTTATTAGCTTAAATATAATCGTCTCAATTTATTTTTCCACTAAATAAATTATTAGAAATGATCTAAAGATCTCCCACTTGGACTATAATTTGAATCCAAATGACAATTACATTCAATGATCATAGGTGTGCACCAAGCTAATTCCGAATCATCTTCTTTAATCAATCTCGTCCATCTCCTGTACCAACATAGAACCAAAGCGGCCTTTGTCACATTAATTGTAACTCGACCTTCAATGATCACACATGCCAAATATATTCAATGACATAGATCAAGCATAAATGTGTAATCGAAAATTACATGCAATGTGACCTGAATCATGCCTATTTCCAATCGGTCCTAAATCTTTAGTGAGATAAACTTTAGTCTTTCAAACCTTATGTCAAACCACAACGAAAGATAAACAAATAAAATATTCAGAGCTATAATAATAAAACCATCAACCATTTCTATAGAAAATTGAACATACACAAAGAATGTATTGTGTCAATAAATTAGACAAACACATAAAACAAACTCACACTAAAACTGGATATCATAAGATAAGACAACACCCGTGTGAGCAGTATGCTCATGAAAGACCTTGAGTATCAAATCTTTATAAGCGGGCCTACTAGCATTACATTTGTTTCTATACGCTCATTAAACACTAACTGACTTAGAATTCACTTATAACAACCTGATACTTCAATGCCCATGTGGCTAGATTTTGAGGAACTTCTATTGTTCAAATATATAGCTATAATTTATTGTCACCATAAATCTTTAGTGGTCTTTCAAAAATTTTCCACAACTTGCAGCCTAATGACAAATTTCATAGTTATATTACAAAATTGGTTGGCTTATAACAAGCTATGAACTAAAATGTTATCCCGAAAGAACCTATAAGTGTCTACTGAACACTTTCTCAGAATATAGCTTCTCTTGATAGCATATAGAGATAGAAAAAATGGATCCTTTCGCAACCCCATATTGTAGTCAAAATACCAAATGATCTCCTAAATTCCTGACTTACAAGTGATGAACATGTAATTTTTTGTCCTTTTAAGTACCTCATAACCCATTTAGCTGCAGTTGAACCATCCATACCAGGTTCTCTTAAGAAATTGGTCAACATATCAATTATGTATGCTAAATCTAGATGAATACAAGCTTGATCATACAAAAAAATCAATTACCAAAGCAAAATGAATCTTCCGCACTCCTTTATTCTCAAAAGTATGACATTAACATAGTACATTAAGAGTATAAATTACTCCCACTGAACTAGTGATATACACAAGAATCAAGGGTATTAAACTTAAAATTTCACGAGGCAATGACTTTATGATACTAGTGATACCATTAATAGGAATACTTATTTGTATTACATAAGTGACACTTCCTCTTGATATTGTTGTGTTTGCTATTTTGAAGTAGACTTGTGATATTGTGCAGGGATTTCTATAGACGAGTCCTCATTGTTGTCCTGCAAAGACAACACTTTCTCCCCCCTCAAATACAACATCCTCAAGTTAACTCAGATTTCCTGTCTCAAAGAAGAACTTCAATTCTAAATCACAAAGTATGTATACTACAGACTTGAGTGCCTATTGATGCTATTTGCAGTGTTTTATTAGTTGAAGCAACTGTTTTAACATACATAGTTTATCAATCAGTACTAGTCGTAACAAAAATAGAATTAAGTAAAAGACTAAATTTATTATTTCTAAATGAACAAGAATTACCAAATTTGTCCAAAAGAAATAAAACCATACATGTCTAAATGACGGTACTACATTAGTCTTTCTTAATTCAACTAAATGACTAGTCTCAAAAGATATTCTAGGAATGCTAATGTTTCAGCTAAAAATTGTTTTGTCATCGCCCAATATAAATGATTCTTTCAACATTACTTGGCGATTGACTCCAAATGCAACCCTTCTTTTGCACGCCTACGACGTATTTGTCATATTTGGAACAATCCTTCTTCACAAGTCCAAGTGTCTCGCAAAAGAAACAAACAAGTCCTTTATCTTAAGGTTGGGCTTGTGATGTTCCCAATCTTAGTCCTCTTTTGCGTAATCCTATTACAGGTAATTGCAACACGATATTTTTACGCTTCAATCCATCATCTTCTTGCACAAAATATGAAATGAACCATTAAGAGTCCATTATCTTTATGAGTATTATAGTTAAACTATAAATTGACCAAAGTGTACAGGAAGGATATAAGTACCAAATGCACAAGCAAATGATCAAGCAGATCAAGCTTCAATGCCTTAAGCTGAAGCAATGTTAGACATCTCTGAAATGTGCTCCCTAATGTTTCCTTCATCCTTATACCTTATGTGGATAAGTTTAGCTAAAAGCTTGTTTGTCAAGGCCCCTTCGTTCTTTACAACAAAATTTTCATTTTCTTGAAGGAAAACAATCACAAATACCACATATGACATACCGAACCTAAATATTTCTGGACTGATGCGCTTTAGTATATTCAGACTCAAGTGATTAGAACCCTCACGCTTCACTACAACAAAAACCACTAATAGTGACACTATGGTACTGGCATTTTTAAGAAAATGACACGATACATTAATTAGGCAACTTTTTTAAAATTGTCACTATACCAAATATATCAGTGACATTTATGGTCATGGATTAATGACGTTCGTTTAAAAAGGTCACTTTAAATTTGTATAACATCATTTGTCAAAACGTCACAAATAATTAGTAAGTTAGTGACATTTATTTACACTAATTAATGACATGAGTATAAGAACGTCACTCCATATTCATATAGTGTTATTTTTGAACCATGCCACTGATATTAAATACATTAGATTTATATAATAAATAATGACATCAGTATTTGGATGTCATTAGAAATTCATACCGTGTCACTCTTAAAACAAGATTGATCTATGTGTGGTACAAAAAAAGAAAAAAGAAACTTATACTAATAAGATTCCTAAACAAAAACAACAACGTAACATTCTATATATAAAACTGAAACAAATTAATAATAAGAAGACCTAAACTTATTAAAAGAAATAATTAAACAAAAGAACGACCTAAAACTGAAATCGGCGCGAAGTCACATAGTTCACCGCCAGTTCTTCTTCCTCGATTACGTTAAAGGTAATCTCCTCCGCTGAATTCCCTCCTCCATTAATACGAAGCTACTCTGTCCCCGGTGTATCTCCTCTGTGGTGTGGGTGTTGCTAATCGATCTCGCTACTGCTCCGACTCGCCGCCGCTGCCTCCTAGCTACTTGGTATAATTTTTCAATAATCTAGTTGCTGCTCGAATCTCTTTTATATTATTGAGTCTATATTAATTTATCAATCAACTATGACATTACAAACTGAGTTTAGTATATTTGCAATTTGCAGAGCCTTTCACAAAATCCAGAATTTTGAAATTTACACTAATTTCAGTTTTTAGACGCAATTTTCAATGTGTACAACTGATACATCTCTCTATCTCTCTCTCTCGTTTGTTGATTTCCATTATATGAGCCCTTTACAGATAACAAAACGCTATTTTTATGTTGTTAACTTTTCATTACAAACACTACAACTAATAATGTTATTGTTCCTAATAGTACGCATCTCTTTATGCTCCAAACTCTGTATTATATCGGACAAACTCTGAGTACAGAATCTTTTGTAGCATCAAGTTCTATTGTCTTAGCTATGCAATTAAAAACAATATAGTTTCGAGTACATTTATAGTCCAGTCTATTACAACTCTGATTATTTATTACTTCAGTTGTTGTTCATGCACTTATATGTTCAATCTTGTATTCTCAAGCAAAAACTTATTACATGAACCTCCAAGTTTTTAGCGACTGCATGTTATAGACTTTGTTGTTTAGAACTTTCTCTCGTGATTGATCCTCTTGTTCTTGTCTGTTTCCACCATTTTAGCTTCTGGAGATTGTCTTGAATAATTGCAAACTAATATTTGAAAGCACAATAGATTTTTTTTGATAAAGAGATAAATATCCCAGTTAATTTGATAGACCAAGTAGATTTGTTGATCCAAGAATCTTAAGACAAGAGTGTTCCTTTTTTATGTTTCATTTACAGATTTAATGGATGGTGTTAATATGTAGTAGAAACACTAAATTTATCAGGTAAGCTTCTGTCATTTTATGGTGGGAAGAAGTATATAACATTTGTTGCATAGTCCACTGCAGGGGACCTTTATTCATAAAAAATAAAGAAACTTAGGGCAACTCTCCAAACTCTTAGTAGGACACGTATTTGAAGCATAATGAGTAATTTCTCATTTCTGATGAATGAAAGATAAATATATGTGATCCTGATGTGATTAGGTTTTTCAAAATTCACCAGCTACAGGCCACCACATCTCCTTCTTCAAATTGATCATTCCATCTGAATTATATGGGATTAATCATTTACAAGCTCACTTATATATTCTAGATTCTCAAAACAACAAGAAGTCTTCAAGAAAATCTTCCACATATAATTTTCTTCATAAATATTTTTTTATTCTTTTTAACTTTCCTTTGTAACGATTAGTCTTTCTACGTGATATAATTTGACTTTTTCTGTTCTTCTTTTTCTTTTGGAGAGACTGTTACTGAATAGGCATGGACAAGAGTTGGATGAAAGAGTCAAGGTTCAGTGATGTTTATGATAAAGGCCTTAACAAATTTCTTGATTTTGCATTTAACAATGCAAGTCTAGAGGGAAAAATAAGTTGTCCCTGTAAAAAGTGCAGACTTCTTCTGCCGGTAGTCCGTGAAGATGCATATGATCACTTGATAGTTTACGGTTTTATGGAGAATTACACTACTTGGGTGTTTCATGGAGAATTGGAGCAATCTACTAGACCTAGAGATGAGGCTCATACTCTTGATAGTTCACAAATGAATATTGATATGGACAGTTTATTGCACGAGACATTTGGATTTTCTAATTTGCAGAATCATACTGAAAGTGATTCACAAGTCAATTTGGAAGAACAACCCCATGCAGAAGCTGAAGAGTTTTACAAATTTGTTGAAGATGCTAAAAAGGAATTATATCCGGGATGTAAGAGTCATACAAAACTATCATTTATCGTTCAATTGTTTCATATCAAATGTCTTGGTGGTTGGAGTGATAATTCCTTCGGCAAGTTACTGAAGTTGCTAAAGGATGTTCTTCCAGAAGGGGAAACATTACCTGACTCATTCTACGAAATGAAGAAACTGATAATGAAGTTGGGTCTTGATTATGAAAAAATAGATGCTTGTCCAAACGACTGCATATTGTACCAAAAGGAGTATGAGAGCAATAATGAATGTCCTAAATGTCACATGTCGAGGTATGTAGCGTCTGATTGTGGCACGGTATTTTCCATTGATTCCCAGATTGCAGAGGTTATTTATGTCCTCACATACGGCTTCTTTGATGAGGTGGCACGATGAAGATCGTACTAAAGACGGTTATATGAGACATCCAGCTGATTCTCCAGCATGGATGACATTTGATTACAAGAATCCAAGTTTTTCGACAGAGCCCCGAAATGTTAGGCTCGGCTTAGCCTCTGATGGCATGAATCCATATAGAACAATGAGTACTACATATAGTATATGGCCTGTAATTTTGATGGCCTACAACTTGCCCCCGTGGATGTGTATGGATCCCGAGAATCTAATTTTATCAATGATTATACCTGGCCCTGGATCGCCAGGTACCAACATTGATGTTTATCTACAACCTTTGGTAGATGAGTTGAAGCTGTTATGGGACTCCGGAGTTCAAACGCTTGACATCTCATTCAAAAAGAGTTTCCTGTTACGTGCAGCGTTGTTATGGACAATAAGTGACCTTCCTGCATTGGCTTATCTTTCTGGGTGGAGCACGAGAGGGAAATATGGATGCATTTGCTGCCACAAAGACACTCGTTCCAAATGGCTAAAACATGGTCGAAAATTCTGCTACATGGGTCATCGTCGATTCTTGGACAAAAAACACTCTTTCGCGATGACGAAAAATCTTTTGATGGTAGTAAAGAAAGAGAAGGAGCGCCTGTACCTTTGGATGGTCACATGATACTAAAGATGTTGGAGGGTTTTGATGTAGAATTCGGGAAAACAAGTACCAATCTGGAACTACCTTACAATTGGAAAAAAAGAAGTATCTTTTTTGAGTTGCCGTATTGGAAGGATAACCTACTTCGCCATAATCTCGATGTAATGCACGTCGAGAAGAATGTATGTGAGAGCATCATTGGGACATTATTAGATTTGGAGGGGAAAACTAAGGATGGTTTAAATGCTCGTCTTGATTTGAAACTCATGGGTCTGAAACAGGAACTGCATCCAATACCGGGTCCAAAAGGCAAGACTATTTTACCTCCTGCATGTTTCTCATTAAAGAAAGAAGAGAAAATCAAATTCCTTAATTTTTTGAGAAATATCCGAGTTCCAGACGGGTATGCTTCAAATATTTCAAGGTGCATCAATGTTAAAGATAAAAAGATATATGGCTTAAAAAGTCACGATTGTCATATTATAATGCAACAACTGCTTCCTTTATCTGTGAGAGGAATGTTGAGTTCAAATGTCTACTCATGTTTGGTCGAATTAAGCAACTATTTCAGGGAAATATATTCCAAAGTCAAAAGGCCACAAGAGTATTTGCAGCTTGAAAAAGATATCTGTATCATTTTATGAAAGTTAGAAAAGATATTTCCTCCAGCGTTTTTTGACATTGTTGTACATTTGCTGGTCCATTTACCAAGAGAGGCTCGACTTGCAGGTCCTGTTCATTATCGACACATGTATCCGGTTGAAAGGTAATGTATTTTCAAGTATAGAAAATCTTATTTATAAGTGTACAATATCAGATATATCATTGTTAAATTATTGACATTTCTGATAGGTATCTCTGCAAGATTAAATCATATGTTAAGAATAGAAGAAATCTGGAGGGTTCCATTGCTGAAGCACATCTGGTTAATGAGTGCATAACATTTTGTTCCCGCTATATGGAGGACATAGAGACAAGGTTGAATAAAGCATCTCGTAATAACGATGATGGAGGTATCATAGAAGATGCGTTGCCCATATTTTCTATGCCTGGAAGACCACTTGGAAAAAGAAAGATAGAAGTATTTGATGACCCGTCAAGGCTAAAAGCACATAAATATGTTCTATTCAATTGTCAATCAGTGGAGCCTTATAGAGAGTAAGTATAATATAATTAATTATATTCTCAACTTTTTAAAAGATAATATTAATATATGTTGCTTGTGTTATTTTATTATGACTCCAGGAAACACTTGAAGATAATCTCTGAAAAATATCCCCACTTGAGAGATTGGGACAGAGACAACATGCACAATGATCAATTTCCTTCATGGTTTAGGAGTCAAGTGTGTCTCATAGACTGTTCTAAGAATTTATATACTTATTTCCACGAAAATAATATATTTACAGTTACTTACTAAAATGCAGGTGAACTTGTTATCTGAAGACTTAAAACCTCTAGCACAAGGTCCAGAAAGAGTATATACCAAATTCAAAAGGTATATTATCAATGGCTTTAGATTCCACACTAAGAAGATAGACCGTAAACGAAAAACTCAAAACTGTGGAGTTATAGTGTCTGCTGAGACTCGGAGCTTTGCAAGCAGTAGAGATAGCAACCCGATAACTAGTGAGATCACATATTATGGGATTTTAAGAGATATTGTGGAGTTGGATTATTCATTTGGAAAAAGGGTTGTCTTGTTTCAATGTGATTGGGTGTCAAACAGAGGAAAAAGGCAAGAGAAAGATTGTATGGCTGTAAACTTCAACTACTTGATGGGTGATAAAGAACCTTATATATTAGCTTCACAAGCAGAACAGGTTATGTATTTGAAGGACCTCAAGCACAAAGGTTGGCACATTGCAATTAAAATAGTCCCTAGGGACTTTTATGACATGACTCCACACTCATCTGAAGATAATGTGGAGCCATATTTACAAAGTCCAATATTCGAGAATATGGCTTTCGAAGACAACAATGATTCCGACTTACTTAGGCGAGACATGCAGCCCCAATCCGTTGATACTACAACCCCTCAAGTATCAAGGGATGAAGATGAGGAATTTGTTGAAGGCAATATCGAAGAGGATGAAGAAATTGATCTACTTTTCTAAGATTGTGGTAATTTAAAAGTTATTTTCTGGAATATTTTACATTTAAATGTCGTAGTAACATGAGTTCAGTATCACTTTGTTAGAAAAGACTATAGTTTATTTGCTTTCATATCCTTTTAACCATGTTTCAAAGTTCATCAGACCTTGAGTACTTGTTTAAATGAAGATCATTTATTTGCTTTCATTCTCCTCTTTGTTATCTAATAGCGATGATGATGTGTGTGGCTTCTGGATCGGAGGATGTGTAATGATGGTGATTGGTTGTGGTTATCTTTGTTATCATATAGTAATCTGTTAAATTCTTCACATTTATGCAACATTTTAGCAACATTTTCTTTAATATTTTTTGTGTATAAATATGGTTGAACAATATACTTTACCTGCTCTCGCTTCAGAGAACTACATGACAGAATGAGGAGTTGGAATTGTTGTTTGCTTGGCTTCATAACTTGTGTGATGCAGCTTTTCGTACTCGAAACATCAATGTTTCGTTAGCCACCATTATCGCTATCGTGGCAGTGATGTTAACACTAGAATTGCTGATGTGTTTTTTATTGATTACAACTTTCTTGAATATAACTTGATTTTGTCATTCTTAAGCATGGCTGCTCAACATTCCTCTGTTCTGTTTTCTCCTTTATTTTGCCTTTTTTGGTTTCACTAAGATACTTCTATTCATACAGCACTTAAAGATGAAATCATGTCAAGCCAGGGGACTGTAAAGATATAAACAACCGCGAAACATCTTTTGAGTTTCTTGATGTTTTAAAGCGTACTGCAAAATAGACATAAATTCATAATTTAAGTTGTCATGTAATTTTTTCAGAAGTTTGACAATAAGCTTGATGTTACTTCGTAAGGGTGAAACGTAAGCCTTGAGGAGCGAGACTTTCGAATTGTGATATTTAAAAATATATATTATAGATGTGAGAAAATGTATTAGTATTATTCTTATAGCTAGTTTGTTGATCTTCTTAAAGTAGAAGAAGCAATACCAAAAACTATATAAATGTGATTTATATTCTTTGACAATTAGTTGTTTAATTCGACTTAGTTTAAATATAACACTAACACATAATCATGTTGAGTTCAAGTTTTCAATTTTTGTTCTTTAAAACTAGAATAAGAATTAAAAGAAAAAAGAATCGAATTCAGTCGAATCAAATCAAAATTGAATGATATATAATCGTTCCAATTTGACCTGGTTTCGATTCTTAGCTTGTTTTGCGAGGATCGAAATCAAACACTACTGCCGATTCGACTCCATTCGATTCGATCCAAATGCACAACTCTACTTAATTACAAGGATTCGAGCCACCCTAGATTTGGGCTACCTCAGTTTCGACCTATTGCCTTGACCAAAGCATTCATTTGGTGTTCGCACAAAACTAATCTCGAGAACCCAGAATATTAAAGCTCTAAATAGCATATATAGTTTGGTGTAATTAGATTGCACTTGCATTTGAGCTGAAGCTTTTGTGACGCTATTTAGCTCGTTTTTCTTTCTGATTCTCATTCATTCTTACACTATGATTGTAACTCGAAGTCATTTACCTAATAAAAGTTCTCTTGCTCCTTGGATTAGGGTTCATGATCACATTGATCATTGAATGTCGAACCAAGTAAATTGCATGTAATGTGTTTTATTTGTGCGTGATTTGATATTTGGTTTTGTTCATTTCATTCGTTATCGATTCTTGATTTGTGGGATCGATTTTTGTTCGAATCTGATGGCGATGTTCGATGTTCGATGTGCATCGAACGTCTCTTGTTCGATGCAAAGTGCATCGCACAGACTCGATTCGATGTACATTCTACAACTGTGGCTATTTATACCCTGTCCCTTTGTAGTATGTGTACGTATTCATTAGAGATACATTCTGAGCTACACAACATCGAACATAGAACATTCAACTCTCACCTAGATTGAACTCACTGCATTCGACATTCATCTGGACCGAACTTGGAATATTCGAAACGATATTGAGAAAAGGATATAGAATTCGATACATAACACAACATCGAATCTGTTAGATTCGACATATCCTAATTCGACACAGGACCTCTACTGTACATCTAACATCGAACAACGGCGATTCAACACGTCAACATCGAACGCCCTAGATTCGATACGTAGTACTTATCTTGTAATTTACGTGTTTAACCTAGTGAGCTTGTAATAGGTGCGCCGGACCAAGCCAATTTGATTATTAATTGATTAGCATTATTTTGGCTATTTGTATTCCAATTGTATTATTTTACTGTGTTCTGTTACCTTGACGAAATAAGACCAAAATAGAATAAATAAGTGTTCATCAGTTCATCATGTTCGCAACAATTTTCTACCCTTAGTAGTGTAAAAAGTTGTTTTTTTTTAACTTTTGCAAACGGTAGGCTTCTAGCTAGTCCAAGGCGCGAAAAACGTAAAAAGTGCGCCTATAGCATACGCCTCGACCTTAAGATATATAATATATAGAACTAGTAAATACTATAATTATATTAATTTAAACAAGCCTTTAAGATATATAATATAATATATAACATAATGCATGCATTGGTTTCACACCTAAAATATATTAACAGGGCAAGAGACTTACCGTAAATAACTAGCATTTAGTAGGGCAATAATATAATATAATCATTAAGATATAGCAGTTTAATTAGTTTAATTTGAGAAAGTTTTTTCATTATGAGCGTTTCATATGTGTGTGTATATATATATAGATATATATATATATTTATTTCTTACTTCACCCATATACAATATCGTATGAAATCGAAAGGGGCCTTATCTAAAGATCTTCAAATTTGATAATTACTCTGACCTACAAAAATGGTGGGAAAACAATTTATCAAGTTTTCTGTAATCTTCGAAAACTTTTTATTTTCCCTCCAAAGTGAAATGTTTAACTCTCTATATATACTCTTAACAACAACATTTTATTTGCCAGATCTATCAATCGAATTAATCACTTAAGGTACGTAATCTCAATTCTTCTTTAATTTCATGCTTTTTATAAATATTCATAATTTTCTACTGATGATGCCTTCACACTATAAGCCCTAGTACATAATCCTGCTGTGTTAGGATCCTTTTTCCTCTTCTTTTGCCTGTGATCTGACTTGTTATAATTTTATCATATTTATCTGCTGCGTTGTTTCATTTGGCATGCGATCCATCTTTTTTAGGAATGATAGAGTTGTTGATGATAAGAACATTAATTTGGAAGCCGTAAGAATTGTTCTTTTCCATATTAGTTAAATCACGTTGCACTTTCATGTATTTGATATTTGAGAGGATGTGATAAAATTATATTTTACATGATTTGTATTGCTTACCTATTGTTGTTAATCTAATGTTAACTTGAAGAAATCTCAATTGTTGGGCTGCGAATCAATGTTTTAGTCAATGTAAATTCTTTTTTTCAGTTGTTGGGTGGCTAAGAATATGGTAAAAGGTTCTTTGATACCTCTTTCTTTAATATGATTATAAGTTTTGAAGATGGATTCTGATGGTTTTGTTGGTAAATGATAAAATCCCACAGGCATGGATCCATATATGCAATTTTGTTTGAATGGGGATTCAAGCTCTCATGATCTAGACACGGGCACAGATAACAGGGAGCTAGCTATGATTAACCCCGGTACAACTACTTGTATTTAATTTTTATACTAATTATAGTACCTAAATTGTGGATGATTTTAGTACATTCATTTTAAAAATTATAAGTAATTGGTAGGTGCCAATCATAAGAAGAAAAACACTAGAGGCTATACCCAAATGCGCGAAATCTGGGGCAGGCGGGAAGGCGAGGCGTTGTTGAAGGTCAAGTGCAATGAATATGGGCAACCAAATGATAAAGTTGGGACAATTTTATCCAACTTCATTGGCACATTAATAAGAGATGGAAAAAACGCGCCACTCACATATAAGAATTGGCATGAAGTGCCTAAAGACTACAAAGAGAGAATGTGGAATCTTTTGAAGGTATGTTCATTTGCATATACCAAGTTTTAATCTTGATTCTTGTGGAATTCGGTTAATAAGATACTTCCAGTTCATGTTGGTAAACTATTTGTTACTTGGCCATTTATGTTACGTTATACTAATTTAGTTTTCCTCATTTTAGACAAAGTTTGATCTAAATGAGTCTTCCAAACATTGGACGATGCAAAAGTTCGGCAGAAAGTTAAAAGAGTGGAGAGGCCAACTGAAACGAAAGTATAAAGAAGGTGAGGCTTTTGAGGAGCAAGTAAAGAATAAAGACCCAAGAGTGTACGATGACCATTTTCAACATTTAGTTAATTATTGGTCTACTGATCGTGCAAAAGAAATAAGTTTAAAAAACAAAGCTAGTCGGAAACGTAGAACTCATAATCATACAACCGACACTAAAAGCTTTGCAATAGCTGCAGAAGAACAGGTTAGTCTGATTTTTTTGTTGCATAAACTTGATTTAATTTGAATTTAATTAACTTTCGTCACTGTACAGAAAAACAAGGTGGGTGGTCGCAAGCCAACACGTGCAGAACTATTTAAGATTTTCTATACGAAGAAGGATGGAACTCAAAGTTCTTATGTTAAAACAAAAATTGTATGTGTCACATTCTTTTATTGTATGTATCTTAAATTATCATTAAATTTTGTGTTCTTGAACATACATGACACATGATGTATATCTGATGCAGACTGCGATAGAAAAGGAAGTAGTTGACGCGTCAAGTGATTCATTATCTAGAAATGACGCTTTTGCGAAAGTAATGGGTCCAGACAAAAATGGACGAGTTCGCATGCTAGGTGGAGGAGTGTGTCCAACTCTGGCATTCAATGATATATCAAGTCGTGAGGCAAATCAAAATTCTGCCATGAAAATCTTGCAGCAACAAAATAATGAACTGAGAAAAGAACTCGAACAATTCAAATCCCAAGGTGTCTATGTGCCCGAAGATGTCTATGTACCGAGGCATGAAATTGTGGATAGTGATCCCACACAGGTTAGTACGTAACATTCATAATTACTTAATGCCATCTGTAAAAGATTATTACTACTAACATTCTAATATGTTAATTATAGATGGTAATTTAATAATCATTACATGTGATGATAGTAATAGATAGTGCTAGCGGTTTGGAGTTGTTTTTAGTGATACACTGGCTTGGAGTAGAGACTTAATAGATATAATAAACACATATATGGAGACATAAATAGCTAGTTAATACGTGGTTTACTATGGTTATCTTTCATCTTGTTATTATTATTAGACTTTTCCTTGTCTAAAGTCCTTTATTTGTTTGTAGCCGGGCTCTAATGATCTTTCACCAATAGTACAAATTGCAAACCGAGAAGATTGGTCTTTCCTTAACACTAAGTCTAAATTTATGCAACAGAGAACTAACATAATGTTCTATTTTTCCAGCTCTTAAAGTTGTGCCATGAAGCACCAGAATTGAGTTAATGTTGGCAATTATATTAACAACATAAGTATTAACTAACGAAACAAATAAATTACATAAGCTCAGTTAATAGAAACTCCTATCATAACATGCAAAATTTACTAAAATAATCATGTAAGGCATAAATTCCAATCATCCTAGCACAATATTGATGTTTAGTCGTTGGACATAAACATCAACTTGTAAGTGGTACTCTCCATGCGAAAATCAAATGTTGATAAGAAATCATGTCAAACAACAAACTTCCGTTGGGCTGGTATGTTGTTCACATGGAAACCTTATAATCATTACACGTCATTCTCACAAGTGCATTCCTTATTTTGCCAATCAATAACCTTCCATGGGGCGGATCATTGACCACATAAATAAGAAATACACACATCCTTCTATCTTAAAATAAATAAATCAAAGCAAAAGAGGTTATGTTGGCAACGTTATATCTAAATTAATTATCTCAAAATAGAGGGCATAGGATTTAAGAAAGTGCCCAATCCAAAGGTGGACTGTATTATGACCATAATAAAACATAGTCATGCACTGAATAATATCATCTACCATATACCATAATCAACGAACCTTATGCATAATTAAAAAAAAGGATGCATCGTATCAAATCCTAATCGAACATTATACATGATCACATTTAAAATGGTAGATAGAGAAAATACATTAACCAAAAGCACAAAAACAACATGCTTATACACACATAAGATGACACTTAATACAAGAGAATATAAATTAACTTTATTTTCATGCAATCTCATAATGACGACACCAATGATTTAAATTATGTGAATAACTGAAGTTAGGCGAATCCTCATAAGATACCGAACACAACCCCAGAATTTAGTCCTTAAACAAAATTAACAGTTGTAAGTGGTACCCTCAAACAAGAATAATAAATATTGACAATAAATTTCTGCCAATAATACATCTTCCATTGGGCCGATATACTACATGCATGAATACCTTAATTACCACATATTTATTATTTGTTGTTAATAATTACTTGACAACAAAATCCTGCCAATAAGATAACTTCCTTTAGGTCGAAATATCATATGCGTGGATAGATCCTAATTCATCAAATGTTTATTCACTAATGTCTGCTACCTTGCCAAAGAATTAACCTTCCATTTGGTCGATTAATCTCTGCATAGATTTTAGACATTAATATTTGTATCACATAATTTAATCAAAGTATTTGCCCGAATTTAAAATGCTTGAAGACTTGAGCTGGAATCGAAACAAAATTACTTAATTGTGCTCAACTTCAATAGGAAATAGTCTTTAATTTTGGGATTAAACCAAAACAAGCTGACATAGGCTTATAGTTTAGTCAATTGGGCCTGAAGGCTTATGTTTTAATTAAAAGAACAGTTGGGCCTAGAACGCCAAACCCACAAAAAGACTATTTCCAGCCCAATTAAAAGCTGGCTCGGATCAATCTTCATTTTCTCCAAGCTCCCATCGGTCACCATCTTGTCACCGCGCCACCGCCGACGACATCACCACCGACTGACAATGAAATGGTCATCCAACGGAAGTTGCTCCGCCGCTCCGTAACTAAAACACATTCAGCCCTTTATATTGTCCACGGTAGCTAGAGGGCGACGACGATTTCGAAGGCGGCAGCTGAGGGTGACGATTATGGTTTGACTGCGGAAGAAGGTTTCAGTCGAGGAAGAATGAAAGTTCCTCCATTTTTTTGTTTTTTTTTATAAATGGAATTGGCTAATTACCTAATGGCCCTTCAAAAGTCCATAATAAAAGATACTTCTTTTTTTCTTAAAGTAACAACATGTCCTCTCTATTAGAAAAAAAAAATTCTTAACCGGGATAGATATTAGCCAGAAGATAACATTCTTCTCCAAAGTTCATCGAAGGGAATGGGATTAGAGCTCACTAAAAGACATCCCGCATGATGGCAACCCAACCTGAATTGTAAACCTCAATTTGCAAGTTCAAAGGGACAATCGAATTGTGGGGGCGAGGTTGAGCAAAGCACTTGTGAAATTGAGTTCCCAACTCATTTCTATGATGAAAGAGTGATAGACATGTACAGGGAAGAAGAACGTGAAGTTCTAATGATCCTTATGACTTGTGACACAAGCGGGGTATTACAAGATACTCTTAATGAGAGATCACCTATGTCAAATGTGAAGGAGCCGCTTCTATGAGATGAGTTAAATGGCTAAATCTCTAGAGCATTCGATGAATATTGCCAATGCAGTCCAAGACTGAAATGGACAACAACGAAAGGACCAAAACGATATTGGAATGAGTTGTGTGAGTATCATTGTCTTGGTATACACAAAACGCCGAACAATTGAAGGCCCAAAACCACTGGTTGACAAGTATATCCGATGGTATTTCACTAAGGAAAATTCAAGGTCCAAAACCACATTTCCTGATGCGACAAGTTCTAGCATAACTCTGCAATTGCATATAGCATTGCTAGGCTCACGTGCATTTTAACCAATTGCATTCATGTGAAGGATTGTTGGAGAAATTTGGAATTGAGTCCAACTATATGTGCAAAGTGAGTGAACTGTAATTGCTTATTGAGAAGCAATTTTATTTGTTAAATAAAATTCAAAATTAAATATTCAAATTAAATTGAATATCAGAATTCAAATCAATTCAAAGGCGCACTTATTGTATTACTTGAATGAGGTCAAAATCATTTGAAGGCATTCAAAGGTTTTTAATTACAAGTTTAATACACGCGCTTTAATATTTTGTGGTTGTTACATGTTTTCTCAACTATAAAAGGAGGCATCCACTCTTGTGAAAAAAAACATCCAACAAGCATCTAAAACAAAAGCAATTTTAGCATACATAACATTCTCATATTCAGAGTTCTGCAAATACTGTTAGTGTTTGACTGAGGAGGTAGTATATCGCTTCACTTTCTACCTCGTGTGACGGACATTGTACCTTGGGAGGTCATTGTCATCTGAGGGTTTGAAGCGTAGACGGCAAATTGATCTTAAGGAAAGAGAGTTCTAATTTCGACTCGTCCAATCCTTCAAAGGATTTGCATTCAGTTGCTGAGAGCTGCTGAGAGGTTATTGTTCTGACTCGTCTAATGCACTCCGAAGATTTTATCATCAGTTGCTGAGAGGTAAATTTATTTACTTTGTTGTAATTTTATTTTTTTGCAATACGTGTTATATGCATATGAAATTATATGTTTGATCTTCTTACATTTCTAAAAATATAATCGTTCATATGTTTATGTTTGTGCACACACAAAATACCAACATTTCATAAGTTGGTGTATTTGATAAAAGAAAAAATCTAACGATTCACGTAATGTACGTGAATTTATATTACATGACAACTTTGGAACTGTGAGAAACTTGTAGGGGCGTATCTATGTATGGGCTAGGGGGCAGTAGCCCCCCAATTTTTTTAAAAACTTTTTTCTACCTATATGCGACTAGTTGTAGAATTAGCAAAAGATAGGTTTTCTGAATCCTAGGGGAGTCACCACTGGGTACCCCCCTTTCAAATTTTGACACGTGTTATTTATTTTTTATTTTTTATACATGCTTTTTCCCACTGATTTTTTCTTTATATTGCTTTTATTAAACTTTTAAACACTTAACTGTGGTTGGCAATTTTCTATTGGCAATTTTCTATAGCTATAGAAACAAAATAGGTAAACAGATGAAAAATTGAAAACCCTCTTCATTTTTTTTTCATCTTAAGTTCATAGCAAAATTTAAAGAATGTACGTATATCTTCTTCTTGCAAACTTTATTTACGGATTCTATTATAAAATAAGTCATTGTTTGTTACCAAATTATAGAAACACCATAAAACTTTCATGAGCATTTAAAAATTAAAAAGTGAAAATATAGAAAATATAAAAAGATTTAATTTGTTTTAAAATATGTCTCCATTTTAATAAACTGAACAATTTTATTTGATTATTTTGTTTCATATATTTTAAGTTCATAAAAATAATGCTTATAAATGCGAGTATTTGAGAATTTGTTTTGCGAAAATAACTTATTAAGGTCAAATGATAAATAATATAAGATTTCATTCGCACATCTTTATAGAGATAATTAAATGTGTATTCAACAACTTGAACCATATATTCTTTAAATTTTGCTATGAACTTAAGAAGAAAAAGAAATGAAGAGCGTTTTCAATTTTTCATTTGTTTACCTGTTTTGTTTCTATAGCTATAGAAAAAAGCTAACCACACGTAAGTGTTTACAAGTTTAATAAAAGCAATAAAAAAAAATTCAGAAGCGTAAAAGCTGACAAAAAGAATAGAAAAAGGCATATATAATTTTTTTTTTTTTAAATAACGTGTCAAAATTTGAACGGGGGTACCCAGTGGTGACCCCCCTAGGATTCAGAAAACCCAAAAGATATATTTAAAGAATCCTATCAACTAGTATAAGATAGAACAAAGCCTATCAAGTAAATAACGACATTATTTTATCACTACTTGAACGTGAAAACTGTAATATATAGTAAATTACAAAAAGTCCTCTTTTTATTATATTTAATGAGAAAATAACCTCATTTGAGAATAGGTCTCTTGTGCTGATAAAATTTGCAAACAACCTTATTTTGCACTTATTAATCAACAAGTGAATTTGATCAAAAAAATAACTTGATCTATGTTGTATGTGTGTGATACCTAAATACTTAATGTTGTTCAAATTAAATATATGCATACTCTTTATCATATTTTGGAAGAAGAAATATATGCAGTTATTTTTGCTTTTATCTAGTTTAGAAATCTAATGTTTTTATAACATAGTACATAGTATTTACTTTGAAAGTCTGATACCCAAATGCAATGCGTATCTTTAGTTATTGATACAGTCATGTAAATTAGTGGATTTTTGTTTAAGAACTAAAAGTTGAAATAAAAAACTCTTGCACACATTCACCTTCTTTAAAACCCACAAAAAACTCGATTAAAAAAAATCACTTCTTATTTGATTATTTCTCTCCTATTGTTCTTTAAAAAAAAAATAGCCCTCCCAACATAAAATTCTTGGATACGCTACAAGAAACTTGTGATATTAGCTTCTTAATCAAGTGCTTTCAAATAAATTAATTATATATATATATATATATATTATTTTTGGAGTTTACAGACACTAAATCAATCGAACAATAATATGTACTGACAAAAGCTTCTTGAGGCAAGAAAGGATTGTTTCTTTTTCTCTACGTATTGTTGGTTCTATAACTTAGTATACACTGTTATGTTGTACGATATTTATATACTCCATTACGCATTTGTGACTTTATATCGATCACATTTTAGCATAAGTAACATGATATAGTTGTTTTTTAGTTGACTGCTAGATGAATTTCGAGGGGTTTTTTTTTTCTTTGATAAGTAAAGATGAATTTGGAGTTTAATTCAATGTGGCCGCATAAAAATATGAAAAAAAATCTCTAGATTGGTTCAGGAGATCGAAGGGCAATGAAAAGCACCCAATCATCATGGATTATACCTCTTGAAAGGGCAAGTGTTGCAGTGAAGTGTTAGTCCAACATTCTGGTAACTTGTGTTGGCACAACACTGAACTTAACACTGCACTGTACGAGTATTTTCAATTGTATTATTTTATTTTGTCTTTATTTATAAACTCACTTAATTCCACAAGTTGTAGTTATCTGTGATATATTTCAGGAGATCAAGGACTCTAAGGATCATGTGGATTAAAACTTGACGAAAGAAGATAAGCCGAAGAGAATTAAAGATAATATCAGAAGATTTCTTGAAGATAACTATCAAAAGAGATTTCGAAATTATCCAAGCAATTAGAGAGCAATACGATCGTGTCAATCACGTCTACGAGAAGTGACGATTAAATTCTATAAGAAGGCGTGCTCAACATAAAGATTAATAACGAGACTAAAATAGGTTATGAGAGATTAGAAATATTCTTGTAATAGTTGTTAGTCTTGTTTTTACTGAGTTTTATCTGACGAAGCTATAAACTCCATATCTTATAGTAAGTTAATATTAGGATTGAGTTCCTTACTCAAATGAGTTTTGTAAGATCATTAGATACATATTTAGTGATTATTTGGCCGCAAGGCTCGGCAGGTTATATTCATATAATCTGCTTAAAATTCATACATTGTGTTTGTTATTCCGCTGCAATTTACTCTTCAAAGAGTGTTGGGACAACACTAAATGAATACAAACGGTGTTGGCACAACATTCTACTTCAACACAGGGTGTGAACCAAAAAGTGTACCAATCCCGATCCAGACATTTACACCTCTACTCTTGTTTAATTGACTTGATTTATAACCATCTTTTTCAGCCGAAGGCTAGAACCATTAGAGCGCATTTGGTAAAATTCCCCCTTACTTCACTAGTGTTGTTACGTTGTGACTTATGAGTTCCTGCCACCAGTGGATTCTTTAGTTCGCTTTGTGCACTGTAAATTAATTTTTGATAACATTATTGTTGGTGAAAATTTTATTTATGACGTGTTTAATTTTTGAAAGAGGAAAAAGATTAAGTTCTGATATGAATTTTATCTTAGACTTATCTTGTACATTAATAAATACGTTGAGAAAAAAGGAAGACTAAGTCTTATTTGAAAGAGTCAAAATCATAAGTAAAAACAGCATTTAAAAAATCGTTAATAATCGCTCATAACCGCTATGGAGGACGAATCAAGTGCGATGGAGGAAAATTCGACACCGATTCAACCAAAACCACCGGAAATCCTATCTCCGACACCACCAGACCAACTAAAGAACAATGTAATCCACTCTGATGCAAGGAATCAGAAGAGTCTTCGACAATCCAATGAGGATTTGGTCAAGGAAATGTCTGAACCAATGCAGAATCCAAATGACAGACCATTTAATTTGCCTAAATCTTCTTATGCAAGTGTGGTGAGGCAATCAACCAAGTACAATGATGTCTGGATTGATGAAGATAGAACAGCAAAGGAAAGGAGTATGATTGAAGTGAAGGAAGTAGAAGATGTCATCCCCTTCAAACAAATCTGCACTAAACCAGCACTGCAGGAAAGAATGAGAAAGGAATGGGAGAACGTTATCATCATCCGAGTGTTAGGAAAGCCTTGGTATTATACTGCCCTTCAATCAAGGTTGGACATTATGTGGAAATTACATAATGAGTTTGAACTGGTAGATCTTGGAAATGGATGCTACTGCATGAAAGGTATATCTCCATGCAAGAGAGAGATGATCCTAACTCAAGGTCCCTGGAAACTTGCAGGGAGTTTTCTACAGATCAGGAAATGGTCACCCAACTTTAGGACTGATAAAGATGTGATTAACAGTACCATCACATGGGTAAGGATCCTCAAACTACCAGTTGAGTATCTTAGAGAGTCATATATCTAAATGTTGGCTAGTGATATTGGTGATCCAATCAAAATTGATGGAAACACTTAAAATGCAGCAAGAGGTAACTATGCTAGGTTCTGTGTCCAAATACCTACTGACAAGCCTCTTGATGTTGGTCTTTGGATTGTTGATAACTACTATCAAGTTGTATATGAGAACATTACTTCTCTGTGTTATGAATGTGGTAGGATTGGTCACATAAAATCTGCATGTGATGCCAAGAACAAGTCAACTAATGACATGGAGTCTGATGATACTGGTAATGACACTGATGGTACTCATCCTCAAAGCAATGAGAATGAGAGTTGGCTAACTGAGAAAGCAAAAAGCAAAGAGTTTGGGGACTGGATGTTGGTGAATCGAAAGAAGAAACCTCCACCAGTGAAAGGGATTATAGACAAGCCCATGAGCAGTAATTCAACTGTCAATGTGAAAAACATGAGTAGAATGACAATTGATTCAATGAATCATAAGAAGGGTAAGGAAAAAGTGTAAACAACTCCTCAGGAGTTAGTGTTTGCAGCTGATAATAGAAGTGTTGTAGGAAAAAGAATCCTTCCAGCCTCACTCAATCCGATATTGAGGAGAAACGTGGCTAACAGGGCACATTTAATGGTTACAAAATTTAAAAGAAGACCAAAAGACACCAGGTTAGAAGATCAGTCGACACACGTTCTCTCAACTGCTAACCCCTTTGAACTGCTTACAAAGG
Source organism: Linaria vulgaris (assembly GCA_948329865.1). NCBI lineage: Eukaryota > Viridiplantae > Streptophyta > Magnoliopsida > Lamiales > Plantaginaceae > Linaria > Linaria vulgaris. Next base: position 18,156,253 of record OX415254.1, on the reverse strand, counting down.
AAAACTCATTTCTGACTGGAGAAAGCAGTAAGATTGATAATTCTCAAGACAAACATGGCAATAAACATGTAGCACGCAATAGTTCCAGAGGAATGGGTACATCCATGGGAATTCATAAGGTACATCAACACATTTCAGGGTCCCTCTCAGATATCACTAATATAGGAATGGGAACAAGCAAGCCTGACAACAATAGTTCCACCAACAATTTGGGAACTCCAAATGACAGTTTATAGGATAGATCATGCAATAGAGGACAACAACTGGTGGCACAAATTCGACCAGACAAAATGGGACTTGAGGAGACACAATGTTCTAACACTCCAGATGTTGCAGCAGATTCTTGCAACATCACTGGGGATTCCCTTTGAGAATCCAACCTTCCCTGCTCAGCTGATTAACTCTAGCATGAAGATCATCTCCTGGAATTGCTAGGGAGCAGGTGATGAGGAGTTTTGAAGTATCTTTCGGGACTTGATTAGAACACAACAACCTACTGTGGTGTTTGTGTTGGAGACTAGAGTTCATGTAGATCAGGCATGGAACATTGTTTCCTTTCTTGGGTTCAATAGTTATGAAGTAGCACCAACAGTTGGCATGGCAAGAGGCATTTGGATGCTGTGGAATGACTATGAGGTTGATGTGGAAATTATCAACTCACACTTCCAACACATCACAGCTATCATAAGGCCTAATGAACAAGAGAGATGGAGAGTATCTGGTGTTTATGCACAACCCAGGAAATCAGTAAAGATTAGGGTATTTGAAGAGCTTCAAGAACAAGTAAATGCTGATCCTCTTCCTTGGTTGGTGACATGAGACTTCAATGAAGTCAGTCTTGCTCAGGAAAAGAGGAGAGGAAAGGTTAGATCCCTCAACAGGTTACAGTTCTTTAATCATTTTATCCAGAGTTGCAACTTGATTGACTTGGGGTTCAATGGTCCACAATTTACTTGGACTAACAAGAGGAAAGGAAAAGCCTTAATTCAAGAAAGGATTGATAGAGCTCTTGCTAATCAGCAGTAGATGGATATGTTCCCTGATGCTGAAGTTCTTCATCTTCCCAGAACTCATTTAGATCATCATCCTATCATTACCTTATGTCATGGAAGAGAAAAGACTAAGGTTCACATGCCTTTTAGATTTGAGGCAATGTGGCTTACCAATATTGAATGCTCAAACCTCTTGAGAGATATATGGGAAAGAAAGGAAGATATTGTTGAAGCCATTGATGAGGTTCCAAAAATTATGAGTACCTGGAATCATGAGAGGTTTGGCAACATTTTCCAATGCAAGAAGGTTCTGAAAGCTAGATTGGGAGGAATTCAGAAAGCATTAGGATTCAGACCAAATCCCTTCTTGTGTGAATTGGAGGAAAAACTGATGAAAGAATATAATGAGGTTCTTACTCATGAATAGATCTTCTGGTTCCAGAAGTCAAGGGTGAAATGGATTAAAGATGGTGACCGCAACACTAAGTTTTTCCATAGATCAACACTTGTCAGGAGAAGAAGAAATAAGATTAATCGCCTTAATATTGAGGGACAATGGATCACAAAAGAATCTGTGATGAAGGATCATACCAGAGAGTATTATATTCAGCTATTCTCAGGTTCCAGTGCAACTGATAACAATGATGGGGGTAGACAGTTGCAACAGTCCAGGCTACAAGTTAAACTGGAGGAAGAGGATCAACAACTGTTAGAATTGACAGCGGATCCAGATGAGATCAAAAACAACATGTTTGCAATGCATCCAACCAAAGCTCCAGGCCCTGATGGGATCAATGCTGGTGTTTATCAGGAATGTTGAAGTTGGATGGGGGACTCTGTGGTGGAATTTGTTTGAAAAGCCTTCACAAACAGGAGTTTTGACAAGAAAATATGTGAAGCCTTCCTCTGTCTGATCCCTAAGGTTCCTAACCCTGAGACCATTAAGCAATACATGCCAATTTCTTTGTGTAATGTTCTATACAAGATTATCACAAAGTGCATTACCACTAGATTGAGAGGCTTAATGCAAAAGATTGTGGCCCCTACTCAATCAAGCTTCATCAAAGGCAGAAGCACTCAAGACAACATCTTTGTCTTACAAGAGGTTCTTCACTCTCTCAGGGCCAAGAAAAAAAACGAAACTGGATGCATGATTATGAAGTTGGACTTGGAGAAGGCTTATGATAAGGTAATCTGGTCTTTCCTTGAAGAAACACTCCAGTTCTTTCACTTCCCTGTAAGCCTGATAGAACTAATTATGTTCTGTGTTAAGAATGCATCCACAAGAATACTATGGAATGGATATCCATTGGAATCCTATAGACACATATGTGTTCTGAGGCAGGGAGACCCTCTGTCTCCATATTTGTTTGTCCTCTGTGTTGAGAGACTTTATTACCTGATAAATGAAGTGGTGGAGCATGGTAAATGGAGTCCAATTATTCCTTGTAGGGGAGGGCCAAAACTATCACACCTTTTCTTTGCTGATGATCTGATCTTCGTGGGAAAGGCTACTGTTAAGATTGGAAAAGCAATCAAGACAGTGCTAGACAAGTTTTGTGAAGCCTCTGGATTGAGGTTAAGTCCACAGAAGTCTAAGATATTCTTCTCTAAGTCTCATGAAGCTAGTCTAAAAAGGCAGATCAGTGAGCTACTTGGGTTTAGTCAGACTACTAATCTAGGAAAATATCTTAGGGTAAGGCCAATTCATGGAAGAGTGAACCAGGAGACATACATGGATAACATGGATAGAGTGATGAGTAGGTTTGGATCATGGAAGAGTCAACTCTTATCTCTGGTAGGGAGAGATACTCTTATTAGTTATGTCTCCTCTGCTATGCATGTCTACTCATCACAATCAGCATGGCTACCAGAAAATGTCTGTAACAAGTTGGCCAGACTCAACAGGGATTTCATGTGGTCAAGTGATGTCACTGCCAAGAAAATTCATCTGGTGAATTGGCACCAGGTTACTCAAACCAAGAAGGAGGCTGGACTGGGTATTAGAGTAACAAGTTGGGTATTAGAGTAACAAGAACTAGCAATGAAGCATTGCTTGCTAAACTTGCTTGGAAGATCCTCTTAGGAGAGGACAATATGTGTAGTGGCCTCATCAAGGCCAAATATCTGAAGAACCAATCCTTGAATAACTATTCAGTGAAGATGTCAGATAGTCCAGCGTGGAAGGGAGTGATCAAATGCATGGAATTGATGAAACCTTTCCTAAGATGGAAGATAGGGAAAGGAGGTCAAATTTCTTTCTGGTATGATAATTGGAGGGGAACTGGCAGACTGTGTGAGGAGAACTTAATTGTTCATCAGGAGGAGAGGAAGCTTAAACTTCAAGATGTGATTGATGAAAATGGAGACTGGATTCTGGATGATATTGTCTCTCACATACCACAAGAGGTCCTATCATACATTACACATAGAAGGGTTATCATGAATACTGAAGAGGATAGAATACTTTGGAGTGAGAATTCAAATGGTGTCTTTACTTGTCAATCTGCTTACAAGTGTTTCCAGAAGAGACACTAGAAAATAGTGAAACAACATGTTAATTGCCACTGGGTATGGAAGATTGACACTAGTTATAAGATCCAACACTTCCTCTGGTTGTTAGCTCAAGAAAGACTGGCAACTAATTCAGTGAGATATCAAAGGCATGCAACTTTAACATCAATGTGCTCCTTGTGTGATGCTAATCAGGAGACTGGGCTCCACTTGCTCAGACATTGTAAAGTAGTAAAAGAAGTTTGGATCAGAATTATAGCTCCTCAAGATCTGTCAAAATTTGATGAGCTATCAGATGAAAGTTGGTTGCAAGCTAATCTGGAAGGTTTAGATATCAGAAATATAATAAGGCCTAATTCAGCATGGAAGTGGATCTTTCTAGCTTGTCTATGGATCTCCTGGAAACACAGAAATGCAAGGGTCTCCACAACAAATGGAACAATGTCCAAGGGCGCTTCTCTCAAATCAAGCAGTTGAGTTTTGAGTTATTTGCAGGGAGAAGAAAGGATATGATCAGGAAAGGCAGTGTGGGCTGGAAGAAACCAAAGAATGGATGGCTCAAACTAAATGTTGATGGAGGCATGAAAAGAAGTAGTAACTCTGGAACTGCAGTTGGGTTGGCAAGATCAGATGATGGTAGCTGGTTATGGGGATTTTGCTTATCTGTTCCTTCTCCAACAGTTGATGAAGTGGAGTTATTTGCTCTTAAACAAGGTGTGGTGATTGCCTAGGACAGAAGAATGAACAACATTGAAATTGAAACTGGTTCTCTCAATGTGTTCAAGATGATCAGTGGTGATCTTCAACCACAAGCTATCAACTCTTCTTTGGTATAGGAGTGCAAACAACTGCTCCATAAACCATGGAATACAACGTTCAAGTGGATTTCAAGGAATGCGAATATGGTGGCGGTTACATTAGTCAAGTTCAATAGTAGTAATAATGTGGTGGACATCCTTTGGGATAGTCCTCCTTCTCGTTGTATTGATAGTTTGCTTGTTAAGGACATGATTTGAGGTTGTAGCCTCCTTAGTATAAAAAAAAAAGAGTCAAAATCTTATCAAATCCCCACTAACCCTCACCCTAATAACGGATGCATATTTCCTTATTTTTAGAACTTATCTATTCTATATAATCTGAATGATATACATTATTTGTAGAGTAGCAAAAAGGGAGAATTCCTATTTTTTTGAAAAGAAAAGAAAAAGCATTTGTTAACAATTGTTGAAAAATATTACTCTTATTATTTTCTTTAAAGTTTCTGAATTATAAATAAAAGAGAAGAAGGTGAAAGTATTCCAATTCTTTAATGTGCATAAAGGATTGAGACAGAGGAGATTCTGGGCTGATTTATCCTGGGGACGACGAGGCTACGAATATTGTTTGCACTTTTGGGCAGAGCCGCGAAACGTCTTAAAGAAAGCGACCTAGTCCGCGATTCAACCCAAGATATTGGTAACTTCGTTCCTTGTTTTATTTAGTGCAACAACAATTTTAAGACGTTTTTATCTGCCATGATTTTAGAAATAAATTTAGTTGGTGGATCTGAGGGTTGGTGGGTAGAAATCGGCGCCTCACGCCATGTTTGTTATGATCGTACTATGTTCAGAACTTATTCTGATGTTGATGATAAAAAAAAAAGTGTTGTTAGGTGATTTTCACACTACCATTGTTACTGGTATTGGTGAAGTGGAACTAAAGTTTACCACTGGAAAGACTATTGTTCTCAAAGATGTTTGGCATACTCCAGAGATGAGAAAGAATTTGGTTTCGGGCTATCTCCTCAATAAAGCTGGGTTTACTCAAACTATAGGCGTTGATTTGTATTAAATTACTAAGAATAATATTTTCGTAGGAAAAGGTTATGCTACTGATGGTATGTTTAAGTTGACTGTTGAATTGAATAAAAATGTATCTTCTGCTTACATGTTGTGTTCTTTTAATACTTGGCATGTTAACAAACGTGTAATTAAGAACATGAGTAGCTTAGGACTTATTCCTAAAATGTCATTGAATGATTTTGAGAAATGTGAATTTTGTAGTCAAGCTAAGATCACAAAAACTCCACATAAATCAGTTTTTAGAGAATCAGAACCTCTTGATTTAATCCATTCTGATATATGTGAATTTGACGGTGTTTTGACTAGAAGCGGAAAGCGTTATTTATAACCTTTATTGATGATTGCTCTGATTATACGTTTGTATATCTTAAGAAAAATAAAAGTGAAGCATTTGATATGTTCAAACTTTTCTTGACCGAAATTGAAAATTAATTTAATAGAAAAACAAAACGGTTACGCAGTGATAGAGGCACTGGATATAACTCTATTGTTTTTAATGAATTTTATGAATCTCACGGGATTATTCATGAAAATACAGCACCTTATTCTCCTAAAATGAATGGTAAAGCTGAAAGAAAAAAAAATAGAACTTTTACTAAAGCTATTGTGGCTATTTTACTCAAATCTGGCTATTTTACTCAAATTTTATTAACCGTTTGCTATGTTTTGAATAGAGTTCCAAAATCAAGGAGTAAAATTGCAACTTACGAGATTTTTAAAAATAGGAAACCAAATCTCAGTTATTTAAAAACATGGGGTTGTTTGGCTTATGTTCGAATTCCTGATCCGAAAAGATATAAACTTGCTAGTCTAGCTTATGAATGTGTATCTATTGGTTATGGTATAAATTGTAAAGCTTATAGATTTTATTTCTTAAATGATCGTGTGATTATTGAGTCTAATGATGCAGATTTTTATGAACATAAATTTCCTTTTATATTGAGAAATAGTGGGGGCTCGTCTTCTAAAAATACTCCTATAAAAGGAATTGATGATTCAATTAAAGAAGTAGATTCTAAAAATAGAATAAGTAAACGAGCTCGTACTAGTAAAGATTTTGGTTCTGATTTTTATGTTTATAATTTAAAAAATGATCCAAATACACTTGATGAAGCCTTGTCTTCTTTAGATGCCAACTTTTTGCAAGAGGCTATCGACGATGAAATGGATTCACTTGAGTCTAATAGAACTTGGCACTTAGTAGATTTACCCCCTGGTTGTAAAGCTATAGGATGTAAATGGGTTCTCAGAAAGAAATTAAGAGCTGATGAAAGTATTTAAAAATATAAGGCTCGCCTTGTAGCAAAAGGATTTTCACAAAAAGAAAATATTGATTTCTTTGACACATTTTCACATGTTACTAGAATTACTTCCATACGTGTTTTAATTTCTCTTGCTGCCATTCATGATCTTTTAGTGCACCAAATGGATGTTAAAACCGCTTTTTTAAATGGTGAATTAGAAGAAGAGATTTATATGGAACAACCGGAAGATTTTATCATTTATGGTCAAGAAGACAAAGTGTGTAAATTAGATAAATCTCTTTATGGTTTAAAACAATCACCGAAGCAATAGCATAAAAAATTTGATAATCTTATTATCTCTCATGGCTTTAAAGTAAATGAAATTGATAAATGCATTTACTATAAATCAGAAAATGACATATGCACTTTGATATGTTTATATGTGGATGACTTGCTTATTTTTGGTTCTAATATGCAAGTTATTAATGATGTGAAATCTATGTTATGTGCCAACTTTGACATGAAATATTTAGGAGAAGCAAGTATGATTCTTGGGATTAAAATTACAAGGTTTGCTCATGGTATTTATCTAGATCAATCTTCGTACATAGAAAAGATCTTAAAGAAATATAACTACTTTGATTGTAAACCTGCATGTACATCTTATGATCCTAGTGTAAAGTTGTTCAGAAATGTTGGTGATATTGTTAATCAATCTGAATACGCAAGTATTATTGGTAGTTTACGATATGCTACAGATTGTACTAGGCCAGACATTGCGTATATTGTTGGATTATTATGCAGGTTCACTAGTAGACCTAGTATATAACATTTGCATGCTATTGAAAGAGTCATGAGATATCTGAAAAGAACTTTAAAATTTGGGTTACATTATCAAAAGTTTCCCGCTGTACTCGAGGGATACAACGATGCTGATTGGAACACCCTTTCAGATGACTCTAAAGCAACTAGTGGTTATATTTTTAGTATAGTCGGTGGAGCTGTTTCTTGGAAATCAAAGAAACAAACAATTTTGGCTCTATCAACCATGGAATCAGAAATGATAACTCTAGCTTCAGCTAGTGAAGAAGCATCATGGTTGAGAAGTTTGCTTTCTGATACCCCTTTATGAGAGAGATCGATTCCAGCAATATTGATCCATTGCGATAGTACTGCAGCTATTGCTTAAATTCAGAACCGTTACTATAACGGAAAAAGACGACAAATACGTCATAAGCATAATACCATTAGAGAGTTTCTCTCGACGGGTGCTGTAAGAGTGGATCATGTTTATTCTGATGAGAATTTAGCCGATCCTTTGACGAAAGGATTAGCTAGAGAGAAGGTTTATAAAACCTCAAATGAAATGGGACTAAAGCCTATAGAATGATAAATCACTTGTGATGGGAACCCAACTTAGAGATTGGAGATCTCAAGAACTGGTTTCAATGGGTAATAACAAATCATGAAGTGAAGTGAGATGAATCATGTTATAATTGAAGTCCTATTTAAAAAAAATGATTGAAACATGAATCTTGCAGCGGTTATAGGTTGAGTTAATTATAAACTCTTAATGAATTCTATACTCTATATTGAGTGGAGTGTCTAGCTACAAAAGCACTCTTGATAGATTCACCTAAGTGGATGCGGGAGTGTGGCCGCTTCCTGTGAAAATTGTAGGCGAATTTTCTAGAGCATTCACTACACTGGGATACACGTGCATGGCCGGAAAGCACGGGCTTTGAAACTTCACCTTGATATGTTTGTGTGTGTGATGTTGTTAGAGATAGAGTTCAAGACTACGAGTTACTCTATTATAATCTAAATCATCAACACTGCGTAGAGGTTCAAGTTGATGAACACCTTTATTTTGTTGAATATTTTGTGTGTAAAAGTAAAGAGTGCAGTATCCCACATTGGACGAAGACAACAAAATATAAGTGTTTATTTGTAGTTGCCCACTTATATGTTTAATTCATGTGTTGGACTTTTAGATTAGGCTTTGAGATTTGGGCTTTGAACATAGCCCTTATTTAAAAGTCAAAGATTGGGCACTTGGGCACTTGGGGCAACTTGGGACTTTGATTAATTAATTTAGATTAGTATATCCGTTAATTAATTAATTAATTCGGATTATTATTTTTTGAATTTCAAATTAATTAATTATGTTATTTAAATCTGAAAAACGTTATTGTAATTTAAACGAAAAGTCGCAACTTTCTGTAGTGTTGCTTTCGTTTGAATTTTCCCACCAATTTTGAAGAGTTGCATATGTTGGAAAAGTTGTCTTCTAGTCTATAAATATAAATGATTGATGGACGGATTAATTATCCAATAATTTCTGCACTTGTCTCAAATTCGAATTCTTAAGTCTTGTTTATCCTGTAGGCTGATTTCTTTCTTAAATAATGTAGTGCGGAAAATATTGCCTTTAGGACAGTGATCATTCAGGACTCAAGGCAAACACTTATAGTTTTTTCTGTTTCTGTTGCAATATTTCTAACATATTTATGCACTAACATATATATGAATATAACTCAATGAAAAAAAAGAATTTATTAAAATTTCCAAGTGGGGGAATGTTGGTGAAAACTTTATTTATGACGTGTTTAATTTTTGAAAAAAGGAAAAAGATTAAGTTCTGATATGAATTTTATCTTAGACTTACCTTATACATTAATAAATACGTTGAGAAAAAAGAAAGACTAAGTCTTAATTGAAGGAGTCAAAATCTTATCAAATTCCCACTAACCCTTACCCTAATAACGGATGCATATTTCCTTATTTTTAGAACTTATCTATTCTATATAATCTGAATCATATACGTTAACAATTGAAAGAGAAAGTTTTTCGAAAAAGGAAAAAAAAGAGAGTCAGTACGCTGCTCGATCTCATTTGAAAAATATTACTCTTATTATTTTCTTTAAAGTTTCGGAGTTATAAATAAAAGAGAAGAAGGTGAAAGTATTCCAATTCTTTAAAGGATTGAGACAAAGGAGATTCTGGGCTGATTTATTCTGGGGACGAGGAGGCTAAGAATATTGTTTGCACTTTTGGGCAGAGCCGCGAAACGTCTTAAAGAAAGCGACCTAAGCTAGTCCGCGACTCAACCCAAGATATTGATAACTTCGTTCCTTGTTTTATTTAGTGCAACAACAATTATAAAATTAATTTTTGATGTACACAAAAGATGTTGGCCAGAGTCGTGCCAAGTGATGCATCATTGAGTAGCTAAGAATAGCTTAAGTTATATACATATTACTAGGGACAGAAACAGGTAAGGGTAAACTCTAAAAAGCAACCCATATGTTATTATTTTTAACTGGACCTCGTGTTATTTTTTTGTAGATATGTTACTCGTGAAGTTAAAAAAAAAAATTAATAGATAACGCCCAATTTATCTGGATTTGTTCAAAATTAAGAGCAGATAGTATCGAAAATTAGATACCTTTCTCCTACTTTAACATGTGCGCAATAGTGTATCTTATGAAATATTCTTGTTGTATCTTACCTATCTTAGATTAGATGATCATATCTTTGTATATCTTCTGTAATTATCTTCCGTAAATATATCTGTAACTTGTATAAGTATGTAATCTCTTTTTTTTTTTTTGGTAAAACAAAGAATAGCAAACGGCGACTACGCCATCTCAAAATTCAAAACGTCTACTACTTGAGCCGGGGGTTTATCCCAAGATAAATCTTCGTCTTCTTCTCTCGTCATTAACTTTGCTAAAGTATCCGCCAGTCTATTTGCCGCGCGCGGTATCCATTTGAGACGACATTCCCACGGTTTCTTTAATAGCTCCTTGCATTCGTGCACTTTGGACAATAATGGCACCGGAATGTCTGTCGCACCCGTAACCATTTTGAAGACCATAAGCGAGTCCGTTTCAACCTCAATTTTGGGGATTCGTCGGTTCCATGCCATCTCCAAACCATGTCTCAACGCTTCGGCTTCCGCCTCATCCACTGTTGACGAGGTAATTTCCTTTGCAAAGCCCCAAATCCACTCTCCTTCAAAGGAGCGAATAACTCCTGCCACACCCCCAGAATTACTTTGGGAATTAACGCTTCCATCGACATTTAACTTCAGCCAATCCTTGCTCGGTTTCTTCCATTTATTTTCCATGCTAAGCGTCTTTTTTTTTCTTTGCGCGTGACTTAACCCGATGCAAAGGCTCTTGATCTTGAAGAGAATTGTTGTTACACTTTCCTCTTCGTTGCGGAAAATTTTCTCGTTCCGTGCCTTCCAAATGAACCAACACGTTACAACAAATATAATCGGCCACTCACAGTTCGGGAGTACATCGCACTTTCTAGACCCGATCCCAGCGTTCTCTTTTAGCCAAAGGTTATCCGTCGTGTCGTTAAATCTCGCCAATTCTCCTCCTCGCGGAATTTTGCACCATATCTTCCTTGCGCACCAGCAGTGGCATAGCACATGTAGCACACTTTCGTCGTCACAATCACACGACAAACATCGCGCCTCGTTCGTTATTTTTCGCTTCTTGCGTAGACTGTTTGTTGCCAATTTTTCTTGGTCCGCAAGCCACAAAAAGTGTCTTAATTTATTGCTCACACTACTCTTCCAAACCCAATCTTGTCTCCTAGCCGATCCAGTCCTTAATCTTTGCCTATGGAACGCGCGATACGCCGATTGACATGTGAATTTGCCACTGGAAGTTTCGCTCCAAATAATAGAGTCGGTTTCATATGTGAAGGACATGAATTTCGTCGCGATTGCAGCCTTGAAATCCTCGGATAAAATAGTTTGAAACCTGTCCCAACACCAGCCCTCCTCCTCCGTCCATACCTCGCAAAGTTTGAGATTAACGTCTCCCGGATGAACCTCGCCTACTTCCTCACTTAGGCTGCCCGATCCAGTCCAATTATCCCACCAAAATTTAATCCTTTGCCCATCTCCAGTCCTCCATCTAATAAACGGCTTCATCAAATCGACGCACCTCATAATTCCCTTCCAAGTTGCGCTATCCCACGGCTTCACCTCATAGTGCAATATGTCGGTGTTTTTTAGATACTTTGTTTGGATAAAATTGCGCCACACCGAGTCCTCTTTAATCATTATCTTCCAAGCTATTTTGGCAAGTAGAGATTCATTGCTGATTCGCGCCACCCTTATACCAAGGCCTCCTTCTTTTTCCGGGCGTGTAACTTTCGGCCAACCCGCTAAGTGCAGTTTTCTCGTTATCGTATCCGTCGACCACAAGAAATTACGGTTTAATTGGTCAAGTTTGTCGCACGCATGCTCCGGTAACCAAGAAGATTGCATCGTATAAATAGGAGTTGTTGTAGAGACGGATTGAATTAACGTTGCACGACCCGCTAATGATAAATGCTTGCTTGACCAGCCATTATACCTTTTAAGTAAGCGGTTGTATAATTCCGCGCACGCCTCGCGGCCCATCCTTCCATGAGCAAGGTTAATTCCCAAATACTTCCCGAGGTTACACGAATGGGCAAAGCCTAACATGTCACATATCTCCCTCTTGATAACCGAGCCTTGGTTTCGCGAGAAAAATATTTTGGATTTCGCGGGATTTAACTTCAAACTCGAAGCCGAACAGAACTTGTCAAGAACCTCCTTAACTACTCGCGCCGTACTTTTATCCGCCTTCCCCATTAATATAAGATCGTCGGCAAAAAAGAGGTGAGATAATTTGGGGCCACTCCGACAAGGAATTAACGGTTTCCACTTCCCATTTTCTACCACCTCGTTTATAAGATACGAGAGACGTTCCACGCAAAGCACGAAAAGATATGGTGATAACGGATCACCTTGTCTCAACCCACAAGAGTGTTGAAAGGCGTTGAGAGGAGAGTCGTTCCATAATATTCGAGTGACTGCGTTTCTCACGCAAAACATAATAAGCTCAATTAATTCAACGGGGAAACGGAAAGCGAACAACATGTCCTCCAAAAAATCCCAATCCACTTTATCATAGGATTTCTCTAAGTCGAGCTTGAGAATCCTATAGCCATACCTCGATTTCTTTTTATTACGGAGGGAATGAAGGACCTCTTGCATCACGAATATATTGTCTTGCGTACTCCTTTCTTTTATGAAGCTTGACTGGGTCGGCGCAATAATACGGGGCATAATATCCTTCATTCTCATCGTGACACACTTCGTGACGAATTTATACAAAACGTTGCACAAGGAAATTGGGCGGAATGGTGAAATTGTCTCCGGGTCATTATTCTTAGGAATTAAGCATAAAAAAGTCTCACAAATCTTTTTGTCAAAACTCCTATTCCTAAATGTATCCTCGACAAAACGCAGCAGCGATTTTTGTATCCAATCCCAATTTTTGTGGTAGAAAATGGCTTGCAATCCGTCCGGCCACAGGGCTTTGAAAGGACTCGTCGTGAATACCACATCTTTCAATTCCGAGCTATCAATAGGCCACCTAAGGGACTGATTTTCGCCCTCGGAAATCGTTGCTTGAAATCTAGATGCGGTCAGCTGAGTGCGTGGACTATTGCCGTGAGTATGGTTGGCCGACGAGTGCGTGGACTTGCAGCTGGTCCTCGCCGTTAACCCAAAGCCCCTCAATTTTCAGCACTCGTATCTTATTCTTTTTCCTCCTAATCATCACCGCCTTGTGGAAAAAATTTGTATTTCGTTCTCCCTCGAACAGCCACTTGACCCGTGACTTTTGGTACCATAGCATCTCCTCTTACTTGAGTGTATGATCTAATTTTTTTATCAATTCATTCTCAAGTCTCGTGAGGTAGTTGTTCAGACCCGTCGCCAAAGCTCGCTGGATTCCACCTAATCGGGCAAGAAGTTATTTCTTCCGTTGAAATATGTTGCCGAATCTCTCCCTATTCCAAGGTTCAAGCACCTTCGGCACCTCATCAATTGCCTCCAATATATGTTCCTTCTCTTCCCAAATATTCTTGAGCAAAGTCTCACAATCCGGGTGTGATAACCAAGCGGCTTCGAACCTAAAAGGTTTCGGACCACCCAAAGATTCGCCCTCGTCCGTGCACGTCACAATAGGGTGATGATCCGACCACATCCTAACGGTATATCGAACCACCGCATTGGGAAATCGGTCCATCCAAGCGAAATTTGCGACAACGCGATCGATTCGGCCTTTGATATGGGCCTCTCCTTCCCTCTTATTAGTCCACGTGAACTTTGGTCCTCGAAATCTGAGATCGAGGAGACCACACCTCTCAAGATACGTCCGAAAAAAATTAAGGCGGTTGAGGGAAACCGGCCTACCCCCCTCTCTTTCATGTGCATAGCAAACTTTATTAAAATCTTCGGTTACTAGCCATGGTTCTCTATTCCTATTATCTCTGTCAATTAGGTCCTCAAATGCTCTTACTTTATCCGCCCTCCGTGGCTGTGCATACACTCCGGAAACTCTCCAAGGTTCGGCTCCGTTTATTTTAATTCGAGCGTGTATCGCTTGGTCGTTAATCCCAAGTATTTCTACATCCACCTCATCTTCATGCCACAACATCTAAACGCCCCCCATCATCCCATTTGTGGGCACCATGACGTGTCTCGAGAAGCCCAAGGTTGGAATAATCAGTCGCGCGTTATCCTCGTTCATGCGCGTTTCAAGAATATAAACCACAGAAGGTCGGTGAATTCTCACAAACTCCCGGATGTTCCTACCAAACTCCTCATTTCCCGCCCCTTGGCAATTCCAAGAAACAATCTTCATAGGTAAATTATCGAGGTGGTAGGGGCGAACGGGGTAATCAATCGCGAACCCTAGCCATGACAACATCAGTTGACGCAAGATCTCCATTATGAGATGCATCTGTCTCCGACATTCCCATCAACTTATCGCTATCATCTGAAACCATATATTCGGTCCCACCATCATGTGATTTAGAAGCGTTCGACCTCGACTTCCCAAACTTGTGGAGGGATTTCGACTACTTGCACTAGTTTGTCCCTCTGTAGTGTTCGTAAGGTCATTAAGAGGCCCCGAAATCGCTGAATCTTCGTTGCGAATGCTGGGATGTTCAGTCATCGTCCTATTAACGCTCCGTTTCTCCAAAACATGTGCCAAATTCGCATGTTTGCTGCCGAACGTTAATGGTGTCACCTATAGAGAAAGAATTGATTGATTATGAAATATTTCACTTTCTGTATTCTCCTTTAGGATGGAAAAATGGTTATTATTATTTATATAGATATCCTTTTTAATTCTACCTCCTACAGTAGTCCGTTTATGAGAATGGGAGGCATTAGGATTCTTTCCTTTAACTGAAATCCTACTCTTTCCTTTTGTACTCACTTTCCTTCCCGTCAAGTTCGAGTTTTGTCCCACCAAGGTTTCCACCGAAATCGGACCCGCATTAATCGGCCTTATATTTTTCGCAAACTCGGGAATTTTTTCCTTCCCCTTTTCCGAATATTTTATCTCCATGTTCTTGCTTGGTTTGTTCGCTTTCGCGCTTCTTCTCGGGGGGACGACCATCCAGTCCCCAATATATTTTGCTGGACTTTCGCGATCAGCCATTCCGATTCCTCGATCTCTTCTATCTCCTCTCGTGACCCGTTTTGATCAGATTCTTTCGTCGCATTCTTCTCAGGTTTCATGGACGGACATTGTTCTTTTTTGTGACTAGCCCTTCCACATGTATAACACACCGCCGTCAAATTCTCGCAAACTACTTGGTAGACCACATCGTCGATACACACCCCAAGGTCCAAAGGATTATCCGTTCGAACTTGAACGCAGAAACGCGCAAATTTCCCTCGAGACGCAGCATATGTGTTCCCATCGATCTTAATCGGATCGCCAATACTTTTTGCAATCTCTCGAATCCATGCCTTACGGAAGTATTCAACGGGGAGGTCAAGAATTCGTACCCAAGTGATGGTGCTTTCTACCTTATCTTTGGATGCGCGAAAGTTCGGGCACCACTTTCTTACGGAAAGAAAGCTCCCCGCTAATTGCCATGGCCCCTCGGTAAGAATCATCTCCCTTTTTTTGCTACTTATTCCTTTCATGCAATAGCAATTGTGGCCTAGGTCTACCAATTCGAAGTCATTGTGTAATTTCCACATTAGATCAAGTCGTGACATCAAAGTTGGGTAGTACCAAGAGTTTCCGAGGACTCTAATTATGATGGTGTCGCGCCATTGATCTTCCATTCGTGTTTTCATTTTTGGCAAGCTACTGAATCTTTTGAATAGCATGTTCTCGGTTGGTGCTCCTACGGTAATAAATTCAGCCTCCTCGTCGATCTCGCTTTCATGCATCCGTACGTGTTCATTCCGTTTCTTAGTAGCGTCCGCATATGATAATTGATTTCTCCTAATCGATTGGGATTGGGTTTCGGGAGTCATATTTACGTCGGAATTCATCTCTGTAGGATCGCCTTGTCGGAGCCTTTTTTGATTGCGCGTTGTTTGTTGTTCCGGATCAGGCGGGATAAATTCAGTCGACGTCGGGATGATTCCGTTGGTGAGCGGCAGCGGCGACGGCGGTGGTGTTATGGTTAGGTCCATTAAGTATGTAATCTCTTGATCAATAGTATTATTCACTTTCCACAATAATTATATCTCTTATATGGTATCAAGACGCCAATCTCTCCAACGAGATCTTGATCCTATGACGAACCCTTCCGACGACTCCACCATGTCCGGCAACTCCACGGTTGGCGGTCATGTTGACGCATCAGCGTCCTCGTCGCAGCTGCGTCCGCTCCATATAGCGGCCAGCCCCTCTTCCGGTGGTCAGGCGTTGATTCAAAACGTCGAGAAATATCGTATGGAATTTAATTACCATGCAAAATAATTTTCATTCGCGAAGATTTATATTTCTCAAATCGGTTCAATTGTAAAATTAATTACATACTCCAATGTACCTTCAAAGAATACATGAATAGTATGTTGGTCCTGAGACAGGTTGAAAATTTGATACTGAATAAGCTGATTAACTTACTTAACAGGTTGAAAATTTGATACTGAATCGTTGGGGCCAATCCTAAAAGGGAAGTACCCTCCAAAAAGTTGTGTATGTTGCTTAAATGCAGTGAACACGCGGTATTCTTTAGTAAAAGGCGAAAGAATAGTTCGCTTTGTGCTCACTGCGCAGTTGCGTGAGACTTCGGATTGAACCATCTCGTCATTTTATATAGTACAAAAACCCGCTCTCAGTTTGTTTCACCAATGTGGGACAAAAGTAATATATGTGTTGAGCGTTGAGACTAAACTATACACCTCCTTACTCTTTTAGGGGGTGTTTGCAAGAACTTTTAAAAGTACCTTATGGGCTTTAAGTCACTTGAAAAGCATTTATTTAGTGTTTGCAATTCATGCTTTTGCTTTTCCTTCTCTAAAAAAAAGTCAAAAATAAGTAGAAGTCCAAAAGCATGTCATGAGATGCTTCCAAAAACTGCTTCTACTTATATATTCTTTAAATTTCTCTTAATATCCTATTTAAGCTTTAATTAATTAGAAAGAAATCTCATGATTTCTCTCGTTCCTCGTTTACGTGATATTCTCTATAATTTTAAATTGTGGTATTTTTAAGAGTAAGAAATTAATAATAAAAATAATTAAAGAATAAGTAATAATGAAAAAGAATAGAAAAAAATTCTTAACTTTTGTTTACTTAACAACAACATATTTATATTAACAACTTTCAGTAAAGTTATACTTTCT
This sequence comes from Linaria vulgaris, assembly GCA_948329865.1. Taxonomy (NCBI): domain Eukaryota; kingdom Viridiplantae; phylum Streptophyta; class Magnoliopsida; order Lamiales; family Plantaginaceae; genus Linaria; species Linaria vulgaris. The sequence goes on along the minus strand of OX415254.1, from coordinate 18,138,996 downwards.
AAAAATAAATGCTTACACCAAATAAATTATGCAATGTAAGGTAATAAACTTATTAATTCAATTATATTAAAATTAAAATTATTTTATTTTTAAATATAACCATCATTGTGTATGTGTGAGTGAAACATTAATATTATGTATACTTTAAATATGGGAAAATAAATCTTCTTGCATTTTAATCAATATTCAAAAGCTGTTTTTCACTAGCTATTGCAAACACCACAAAACTATTTTAACTGCTTTAAGTAACTTTTACAAATACATTTGCAAACGTTCACTGCTTTAAGTCAAACGCGACTTTAAGTAGCTTTAAGTAAAAGTTATGAAGAAGTAGCTTTCATAAGCTCTTGCAAACACACCTTTATTGTTGTAAAAACAATGAGAGATTGAGTGTATGTACTGAATGCTTCAGATTAATCTTGCATGGACCCCAAAGATAATTACGAGAAAGTGACCCAAAGTTTCAGCTCTTGTCACTGTTAATAGCTATTTGACAATTAAGGAAGTGTTATGAAATTATATGTGTATGTCCTTGTCCCACATAGAAAGACTATGAAGTATTTCTCAAGGAATTTCTATAAATAGGAAGCTCATTAGCTTTGTAAAGACACTTTCACATTATTGGAATAAGAAAGAGTTTGATAGCTAATATTACTCTCTTTTATTTTACTTTTTGAGTTCTAACACGTTATCAGCACGAAAGACTCGATTTTTTGTCGACATTTTCGTTTGAGTTCCAAAAAGAAAAAGGTACATAATTTGTTATTTTTATTAATTATTACCCTTGTTATAAATAAGGATGGTTATACCTCCATTTATAATATTGCGGTTATTACTATATTATTATGGAAGGCTAAAGCCTCCTATTCATATGGCAGGCTTTGCCTCCTCTTTATTATGTTATTAATTACATGGACGACTTTGTCGCCTCTATATCATATTATATGAATGTCTTAACTACCGGCTTATTTGGCTTATTTGAAAAATATGTATATATGTTTTTATACGCAAGCAAATAATTTTTTAAATTATTGAATTAATTATTATAAAATCATATCATTATAGACATCGCTAGTGGCTCATTAACGCCCAACAAATAACTGCATTTTTTCAGTATATAATTGCAAAGTTGTGATCGTATTCTTCATTCACTTTTATGATCTAAAATCTTTATTACAAAAGAAAAGAAAAATGATCACTAAGATATTCCTCACCCTTTTCGCCATCGTTCCACTAATCATGTTTTTCATTGGTGAATACTCTCGAACAGAATACTCAATTTTGTTACTCTCTATGTTGGGATAATTTTACCTATTTGGCTTGTAGCAATGGCGTTCAACCAATATTGTTATTTTTCTTCATGTAATAATGTTGTATTATTTATGAAATATTAAAATCACGATTCTAATGTTATTTTGTTTATATTATAGTCATCATGTCAAACATCTCAAACGTAGAATTTGCGCAATTGGATGCATCTGGAGATAATTATTTACAATGGATATTGCATGTAGAATTGCACTTGGGTGCTAAAAGCCTTGGCGATGCTATTAAAACTGGTAACACATTACCAAAAAATGAAAGGTCAAAAGCTATGATTTCCATACTTTACCATCTTTCTCCAAAATTAGAAGGGGAGTATGTATCACTCAAAGATCCTACAGAACTTTGGACTTGTCTCAAAGAAAGGTTTGAGCACCATAAGGTTGTTATCCTTCCTAAAGCTCGACATGATTGGATACACCTTCGATCGCAAGATTTTAAAACTGTGGGAGAATACAACTCCGCAGTATGTAAAATTACTCAACGACTGAAATTATGTGGAGAAACTATTACTGATGCTGATATGCTCGAAAAAACATTCTCTACTTTTCACGCCACAAATATTATTCTTCAACAACAATATCGTGAAAAAGGATTTAAAAAGTATTCTGAACTTGTTTCATGTCTTTTAGTGGCTGAACAAAATAACGAGTTGTTGATGAAAAATCACGTGTCTAGTCTCACTGGTTCTACCCCATTCCCTGAAGTGAATGCAACATCACACAATCCTTTTGGCCATGGTTCCTTTCGTGGTCGTGGTAATGTTCGTGGGCATGGACGTGGACGTGGATATGGATGTGGTTGTGGACGTGGTCAAGGCCGAGGAAGAGGTCGTAATAACAACTTCAAAAATGGCCATAATAAAAGAGCATATAATGAGACAGAGAAAAATGGAGATGATGGGTCGACGAAGAAAATTTATGAAAGTATTTGTCACCGATGTGGTATGAAAGGCCATTGGTCAAGAACTTGTAAAGTAGCAAAACACCTTGTTGACCTTTACCAAGCATCAAATGCGAGGGGTGAAAATATCGAAACAAATTATGTTCAAGATGCAAATGAACACGGACAGTTTGACATGGCACAACTTGATGTTGCCGACTATCTTGACCGCCCTGAAGGTGGAATAGGACAAATGGTGTTTTCTGAGAATAACTAAATGGTCTTAAAGTCTAGTTTTTCCATTTCAACATGTTTTTTCGTTTTAAGTTCAGTATTATCATATATGTACCTTTATTTGTTGTCATGTGTGTTTTAGATTTCCTTGTAACTTTTTTAAGTTCAATAAAAGTTTTTAATATATATCTCCTTACTCTTTTATTTTTAGAAACATGGAAATTGATTTGGTAACATCTTCAAACGACGAAGGAGAAATATGTCTAGCAGATTGCGCTACTACTCACTCCATATTCAATAGTTGAAAATATTTTTCTCACTTAAATATGGAAAGTGCAAATGTCAATACTATAGCTAGTACTACAAAATTAATTGATGGCTCTGGAAGAGCAACTATTTTATTACCGAAAGGAAAAAAATTGGTAATTGAATATGCATTATTTTCTCGAAAGGCTCGAAGAAACTTATTGAGTGTTAAAGATATTCGTTTGAATGTATATCATATTGAAACACAAAAGGAATGAAATAATGAATATCTCTATATTACTTATATTATTTCTAGAAAGAAACATGTCTTAGATAAGTTGCCAACTTTGACACCTGGATTGTATTTTACCAAAATCAAAGTTATTGAAACTTATGCTACAGTAAACCAGAAGTTTACTAATGACTTTCAAATTTGGCATGACCGTTTGGGCCATCCTGGTTCAATAATGATGCGAAGAATTATTGAGAATTCAGTTGGTCATCCATTGAAAAACCAGAAGATTTTTCAATCTAATGAACTTTCATGTGTTGCTTGCTCTCAAGGCAAACTAACCACAAGGCCATCACCAGCCAAAATCAAGTATGAAAATCCTAAATTTCTTGAACGTATTCAGGGTGATATATGTGGACCTATCCATCCACCGTGCGGACCATTTAGATACTTTATGGTATTGATTGACGCATCAACTAGATGGTCACATGTGTGTTTGTTATCCACTCGTAATTTAGCATTTGCGAGATTGCTTGCACAAATAATTCGTTTACGTGCACAATTCTTTGATTATACAATAAAGAAAATCCGTCTTGATAATGCTGGTGAGTTTTCGTCCCAAGCCTTCAATGACTATTGCATGTCAATTGGAATAAATATTGAACATCCCGCTGCTCATGTTCATACACAAAATGGTTTAGCTGAATCGTTTATCAAACGTCTTCAGTTAATTACAAGACCATTAATTATGAAATATAAACTTCCCACTTCTGCTTGGGGACATGCTATTTTGCATGCAGCAATACTTGTACGCATCAGACCAACAAGTTATAATATTAATTCCCCTTTACAAATAGTTTCCGGTCTAGAACCAAGTATTTCCCATCTGAGAGTTTTCGGTTATGCGGTATATGTTCCAATATCTCCACCACAACGCACAAAGATGGGCCCACAAAGAAGACTTGGAATATATGTTGGATATGAATCTCCATCTATAATAAAGTATTTAGAACCATTGACTGGAGACTTATTTACAGCAAGATTTGTTGATTGTCATTTTGACGAATCTATTTATCCAACATTAGTTGCCAATCAGTTGCCAGATCAAAAACGAGTGACTAAGTCTTATATACCAGTTGTAAGTGCTCCAATTAAAATTGATATCCCAGAAGGACAACCAAGTATTGCCAATGAGTCTGTAACACGACAAAAGCGAGGTAGACCTATCGGTCCAAAGATAAAAATCCTCGAAAAAGAAAAGGAGCATATGTTGAAAATGATCAAAAAGAGGAAACAATAATTCTCGCAGAACCTGTTGACATAGATGACAAGGTTCCAGAAGAACCCCAGTCGCCAAAACCTACTAAAAATGAAGAAATATCAATCAACTATGTCACAACAGGCAACAAATGGAATTATGGAAGAATGTGATGATCTTGAGTCTACATCTATTTCAGAATGTCGGCGTAGAAAGGATTGGCCCTTATGAAAAGATGCAATCAATGTTGAATTAAATTCATTTGCCAAACGTCAAGTATTTGGATGTGTGGTTCGCACACCAAATAATGTACAACCAGTAGGATGTCGATGGGTATTCGTACGTAAGAGAAATGAAAATAACGAAGTTGTGCGATACAAGGTAAGGCTTGTGGCACAAGGATATACCCAAAGACCGGGTATTGATTATGAAGAGACATATTCTCCAGTAATTGGTGTAATTACCCTAAGGTATTTGATTTGTTTGGCAGTACGTGAGAAACTTGAAATGCGATTAATGGATGTCGTTACAGCTTATCTCTACGGATCCTTGGAAAATGATATTTATATGAAAGTCCCTGAAGGATTTAAGTTGCCTGAAGCACAAGCTTTAAATCGTAACGAGATTTATTCAGTTAAACTAAATAAATCTTTATATGGATTAAAGCAATCTGGGGGAATGTGGTACAATCGCTTGAGTACATTCTTGTTGAAAAAAGGTTATAAAAATGATCATATATGCCCTTTTGTTTTTATCAAAAGATGTGGATCTGAATATGTTTTCATTGCTGTCTATGTTGATGATTTAAATATTATTGGAACTCATGAAGAGTTATCAAAAGTTATGAATTCTTTGAAAAAAAGAATTTGAAATGAAAGACCTTGGAAAAACAAAATTTTGTTTAGGTCTTCAAATTGAGCACTTAAAAGACGAAATATTTATTCATCAATCTAATTATACCTCAAAAGTACTTAAACGGTTTTATATGGATAAAGCTCATTCATTAAGTACACCTATGATTGTAAGATCTCTTGATGTGAAAAAGGATCCATTCTGACCATCTGAAAATGATGAAGAACTACTCGGTCCAGAAGTACCATACCTTAGTGCTATCGGAGCGCTAATGTATCTTGCTAATAATACGAGGTTTGATATATCATTTGCGGTGAATTTATTGGCAATGTACAGTTATTTCCCAACCAAAAGGCATTGAAATGGCATTAAGCACATTTTTCGATATCTTCAAGGGACAATCGATTTAGGATTATATTATTCATCTTCATCCAAATCGGATCTAACTGGTTATGCAGATACAGGATATTTATCAGATCCACACAAAGCACGGTCTCAGACAGTGTATGTTTTCACTTGTGGTGAAACAACTATTTCATGGAGATCAGTAAAACAAACCTTGGTCGCTACATCAACTAACCATGCAGAATTATTATCAATTCATGAAGCTAGTCGCGAATGTGTTTGGTTACGATCTATGACGCAACATATTCTTGGAGCATGTGGTTTGTCGACCAAGCGAGAAGTTCCAACAACCTTTTATGAAGACAACGCAGCATGTATAGCACAATTGAAGGAAGGATTTATTAAAGGGGATAGAACAAAGCACATTTCGCCCAAATTCTTCTTCACCCACGATCTTTACAAGAAAAGGGAAATCAATGTCCAACAAATCCGTTCAAGTGACAACCTGACAGATTTATTCACCAAGTCCCTCCCTACATCAACATTTGAGAAATTGGTGCACAAGATTGGGATGCGACGCTTCAAATATATCAACGAAAGCAATGATCAGGTGGAGTAAATATGCACTGCACTCTTTTTCCCTTCGCTAAGGTTTTTCCCACTTGGTTTTTTCTTAACAAGGTTTTTAGCGAGGCAGCTACTTCCAACATATTTCTCCTGGGACCGGACATTCAAGGGGGAGTGTTATGAAATTATATGTGTATGTCCTTGTCCCACATAGAAAGACTATGAAGTATTTCTCAATGATTTTTTATAAATAGGAAGCTCATTAGCTTTGTAAAGACACTTTCACATTATTTGAATAAGAAAGAGTTTGATAGCTAATATTACTCTCTTTTATTTTCCTTTTTGAGTTCTGAACATTTATAACAGGAAGTACGTTTTTTACTGTATAATTGAAAAACTCACTTAATTTTTTAATTAAGATCAAACCCGTATTAGTGAAGCTTAGAAATTACTTTATCCTTTGTGTCTCTCTTTTTGTTTATTATTTTGGATAAATTCAGTTAAACCCCTAAACTATAGATAGCTTTGCAAAGTTCCACCTTAAAACTATCAAAAAGAAAACGCTTCTCATTGTACCGTTGATCAATTGGTAGATTTAGTTTTAGGAACAATTTGTGTGTTTTACAGTAGGTTGGGGAGTTGGTTTCTTCACTCATTCACTCATTGTACAAGTTGTTTTACAGTTTTAGGAACAAATTGAACAAAAATGAGGAAATTATTATTTTCTAGTTGTTTGCCAATTTGAGTTTTTTCCAAAAAAAAAAATAGATCTTTGGAAAGTATGGTGTAATTTTCTTCTAAGCATAATAATAATTTTTCTAAAAATTCAATATGAGTCAAACGCCTCGAAAATAAGGAAAAATTTGCTTAAAGAAATTCTTAAAAAGCCTTATTTTTCCTATTTCACAACCTTCCGGAAATCAAACAGGGCCTTAGAGGACTTTTCTTCTTGCGTTCACACAAGACGAAAATGTAGACTCATATTTTTGATCATGCCATGCACCCAATCAGAATTTAGAAGTAACATGAAGAGGTTAATGTTATTCAGATTTCAGAATCAGATGGATCTAGTCTAGTTGTCCGTCAGCATGTGGCCCAATAGGCAATATTATTAAGGTTACTCTCCTTTGACCAATCTAGTAATTGTCTGTCTGGATATAGCTAGCCCAAAACTTTAATTTAGAATAGAAAATAGATTAAGGTTATTTATATTCAGAATTGGTGAATCTAGTTGTGTCTATCTGCTTCTGGCCCACAGATATTGCAAATTGCTTGTAGACTGTAATCTAGCATCTTATTCATTTTTATTTAATTTATTTATTATTTGGCACGCTCAAACAACTTTCCCCCTCACAGCTATTTGCAATAATTTTTAAACCCCACCATATGAACATAAAATATCTCACAGAATCCCAATATAAAAAGACATATGATGCCTGCCCATTATTTCTTTCATCATGCTAACCTTAATCTATTTCCAATCCTAATCATTGGAGACTAAAAGTGAGTGAGCATTATTTTCTTAAAAGTTAAAAGTCTTGGTATGGTTACTCATTAGTCTATTGAATATAGGAACCAAAGGCAACCAATATATTCGTTATTAGTTATAATTGTAGTATAATGTATTTGGGATTACTGGAGTACGTGGAGGTTGTTTTAATTAATATGCCGATGGATATCATATTTTACATGCATAAGAATCATTAAAAAGCATGGATCACAGTTTCTACATTGGATCTAGCATATATTTTTGTTCGCTATAATATCATATTTTTTTGTAGTAATTTGAGATATTTTTAATGTATCTCAAAAAATATTGTTATATTTTGCTTCTATAGAATCCTAGGTAAAACATAGAAATGTTTTAATTCATGGTTAAATGTACCCCTTTCCTTAGAAAAAATATCCAAATTAAGAAAAAAAAATTATATTCATATAAAACAGCTAGCCTATATTGCATTACCAACCGCTTAGGACAACTTTCATCATACTCATTTACATTGTACCTAGTACTAATATTTTGAGATTATTATGTGTATAGCTGGCAGACTTATCGTTATTTTGGACAGACTTTCATACAGTACATATAAATTGATGTTCTTCTACTACTTCTCCGAAAAGAAAAGAAAAAAGGTTGAAAAAAAGAGAAAATAGAAACAGTTCGCCAATTGTATTATAATTGAAAACAATTTCAAACTATTAATGTCTTAATTATTATTATCATTATTATTGTAATATTGGTAATAGATCAAATGATAATAAACAACAACTATACGTATAGCTTTGCAAAGGTTGTAGTGAGTTTAATTTTCGGTAACTCCACGCGTAGGTGTTAATATTTATATTGTTGTGAGGTCATGTTGTTTATAAGAAATCTAAAGAAACATTCAAAGAGCAAGAAAAAATCCAATAATGCAGCTTTTCGTGAACTTTTACTAAATAAAATTTAAATGGTATAATAGGAGCAAACTAAAATGAATCAAGAATATGTAGCTCCGATATAAATTATAAAAAATACCAATTTTACACATGTCCGATTTTATTTGTTTAATATAATAGATTGTGAGTAACAGCTTATTAAAGCATATATATTCTATAATTTAATAATGGCGATACAAAATAAAATGTTTCTTAACATTTAATTATTGTGAGTGTTGTTATGTGAATGCTTTAGTTAAAAAACGAAAAGAAAAATGAATAAATAAGTATCTTTGAAATTATTGAGAAACATATATAGCATTTGCACATTCTCAAATTGTTATCTTGTTATTTACAACTTACCATCTACATTCGACAAATTCGACAAAGAACAAGCATCTCATTAAAACTTAATCATTGCAAATTTGCAAGTCACCGTCATATGTTTTCGCTTCACATTGACTTATCTATAGATTACAAAGAACAAGCACACTTTTAAGAAAATCTATCTCTTTGTTTTTCTTGGTTTTCTTAATTTAAAAACACAAATAACGACCAAAGGGCATGGGCATGCATTGATTTATTTTTGTTTTGTTTTCGCTTATGATTCTTTTTGTAATTTATAAAGTGAATTAACAATTATCACTTTTAAAATTTATGGGGTTCGTATGTAAATTTTAAAGTTTTTCGGTACGTTTTAACAATTCATAAAATTTTTTGAATTGTTTTGCACTTACAAAGAACCAAGAAAGAAATAAACACGGGGAGTCTATGAAAAGATATAAAAACTAAAAGAACTATTCTGCAATTTACAACGGTAATGGATTTTGGAGAAGTATAAAATTAAAAGGATTATTTTGCAATTTCCAGCAGAATCCCTAAATAAATAATTTAAAACTTTGGGGACAAAGATGTAAAATAAAGGGAAAATGGGTATGAATGGTATAAAAAAAATTGGAGCACGGAATAAAACTTTGGGGCAAAGATGTAAAACAAAGGGAAAAAAGATATAAATGGTATAAAAAAATTGGAGCATGAAAAACTCGCCCTTTATTATATAGTAGTAGATTACAATATCGTTCTCTACAAGTCATGGTCGAACTTTTCTTTTTTGGATAAAAACATATCTAAAGAACATGAGAATCTTATAATACTACAAAAACGAGTTAATTGCAAAACTACCCCTCTAGCAAATACATAACATGTATACGAGGTAACAATTTTGTTACTTGAATTTTATTAGCAAATATCACCAAGAAATTTACGAATTAGCAAAAATGCTATAAGAAACGAAGTGTGGTCTTTTTGTTTCTATATATATCTTTTGTTTCTGATAAAATATTTTGATAAGTCAATCTGAGCAAATTGTTTCTATATGCATCAAATAAATGCAATAAAAATCAAGTTTTGTTATGATCACTTTAAGTACATAATTTTTCCAGTATCATAGGACGATTGTGTTTGCCAATTAGGAATATTAAAACACACATTGTTTTAGCACTTTACTCTTGAAAATTTGTGATATTTTTTTTTCTTTTTGATAGATTAGAAATTATGAATTTGAGGAAAACTTTAATAAATATTGTTTTCCAGGGAAAGTGATGGATCCATTGAGTTCCACAGAGATAAGGATTCTGTGGGCGGGAGCTGTCAGTTGTAATATAATTCATCAACCTTTCCATAGTACTTTAATAATAATTTTTTTAATAATAAACTTCATTCAAAAATAATTTTAATATAATATAAACTAAAATGTGACAAAAGTAGTACATGAACAGAAGAAATATTAATACAGGGGGAAAAAATATTGTCAGAAAATAAACTGAGTAGGAGAATCAAAACCAGGTGTGACGACACGACAAACAATTCACCTACTGCTTACGCATTACACACACACATACATACAAACACACCTGTACGTATTAATGGAATTAGTGACAAAATAATGTATGTATCATGTATGTTGAAAGAAAATAGAAATAAAATTAAGGTGTTTAGTATAAACTCAACCTCTTCATTGCCAGTCTGTCATAGCAGCCCCCTTGCTGTCACTATCTATATATATATTACAGATAAGCTATAACATGCAAAGACCTTCAAAATATTAAATTTAGAAAAAAAAGAAAATCTAACTTTTGCTTGATATAGAGCAGAGGTCTTTTTCCTTGTATTTAGCAAATTAAAATATAAGAAAAAATGAGCCTTTTTGGTCTTGGAAGCAGGTAAATTTACTCATCATATGTAGTTTGTTAATTCATAATTGTATCATGTTTGTTTGTTTTCTTGTTTATTGCATGCACGTCAATATTTTCAAGATTTTTATGCTTGAGTTTCTCTTTTTTTTTTTTTTTTTTTTAAAAGAAAGAACTTATGGTCTGTTTAGTATGATGTGAGCAAGTTTCATGAGGTTGTATCATTGTTTTTTTCTGCATTGATGTTGAAGGGTTAGATCAAGATTACTTTTTTACTTTTTTTATTTTATTTGTTTTTATCTGTGTTGCAAAGCTTTTAGATTTTTGAGTCAATTCAATTTAGAAAATGGGCTTGTGCTATAAATGATCTTAATTTGAATAAATGAAAAAAAAAGTAGGTGTATGCTGATTTTACAGTAAATTCCATGTTTTCAGGAACCAGAGAACCTTTCGGCCTAAGAAGAGTGCACCTTCTGGTAGTAAGGTGTGTGACTTAATCACTGCTTTATGTGTTGAAGATTCCTTTTAGAACTCTAATCTTTCCAACTAATCTCAAATTAAATGTACCCTTAATCACCTGCATGTATTAATGCTGGCTTACCTATTCATATAAGAGATATAAAGCATACTACTCGATTCGTTCGATGTACTCTATATGCTTGTTTTCAATCGAAAGAGAAGTAGTAGCCACAATTGATCAGATTTTTGGTGTAACAATGCAGGGATTGCAACTAAAGAAGCACATAGATGCAACCTTAGGCAGCGGAAACTTGCGTGAGGCTGTGCGCCTTCCTCCCGGAGAGGATCTTAACGAGTGGTTGGCAGTTAATAGTAAGATTTTAGTCGTAGCTGTTGATTTCCTGTTTTTTTTGTTTCCATTGTTTTGAATGCCTGATGTAGTCAGTTGGAATGATTGATATGTTTTCGAAGGCGTCAATTGGTAGATTTGTTTTTTTGAAGTCTAAATGTAATACCTATGAATCATATTCCTGTTTTGTACATATGATTTATCTCGTCTTCCTCGAACAAATGTGATTTATGTCGATTTCCTGTTCTTTAACTGAGCAGTCATTTTTGTCAGTGAATTAAGATCAAATTCTTGTCATCGATTAACCTATCGTTTTCCTTGCTCGTATAATTTCAGTCGTTTTCCATGGACATAAGGCTAATATCGTTTTCCTGTTATTTTTTATCTGACAATCATTGTTGTTGTTGAATGAGATTAGATTCTTCCCACCGTTTATTTAATAAAACAATGGTGCTTGTCTTTAGATCTTTCTGTTACATCATGCAGCTGTCGACTTTTTCAATCAAGTCAACATTCTCTATGGCACTCTCACTGAATTCTGCACGCCGTCAAGTTGTCCAACAATGTCTGCAGGGCCAAAGTACGTTGTCGGAATGACTCTATATCACCTTTTAGTCCTTAATAACACTCAGATTTCAGTGATCTTGTTCCAAACTGGTGTAAAAAGCAAGTGACGATATTCTGTAAATTCTCTATTTTCGGCAGGTATGAGTACAGATGGGCTGATGGAATCACCATAAAGAGGCCAATAGAAGTTTCTGCTCCAAAATATGTTGAATATTTAATGGACTGGATCGAAACTCAGCTTGACAATGAGTCCATCTTTCCCCAGAGGTTAGGTATGTAATCGTATGCTATCATCATTTCAACGTTTTTCTCATCTATAATTTACTATGTTTTTATCAACTTATTTGCTTTTGCTGCAGGCGTACAATTTCCACCTAACTTTCTGGACGTTGTGAAGACCATTTTGAAGCGATTGTTCCGTGTTTATGCCCATATCTATCACTCCCATTTCCAGAAGATAGTGAGTCTGAAAGAAGAAGCTCATCTCAACACTTGCTTTAAGCATTTTGTGCTGTTTACATGGGTGAGTTCGGCTCGTTTATCAGATATCAATGTGTGCACTTTGTGCTCCAAGAGATTTTGCTTGCACATTAATTTAAGATCTAGTGCTACCTTTGTAAGTTTTAACAGGTTTTGGTCTTCTTGATTGCGTCTAATGCAGGAATTCTGCTTAATCGAAAAGGAGGAGCTTGCACCTATGTACGAGATTGTAGAGTCTATATTACAAAGCTGAATTATCTGATCTTCTAACTTTTGGCTAGATCATCTGAAAACCTTTGGAGCCTTTTCACCTTTTGTGCCGTGATGGAGTCCGTGGAGAAGCTAATGCACCACCAAATTATCGAATGTTTGAGCATGAGATCAGCTGAAGTGAAGTCGTTTTGTAGTGTAACAATGAAGGAACTGTTTTTGAGTTTGTAAACCATGTTAATCATTGACCTTTTGAACCTTTTTGGTGGAAAACTCAAAGTTATTTCAACTATAGTTTGTTGCATTTATCAGATTTCCAGCTTCTTGTGCAACTCTTATGCATCAGGTGGAGTGTTATAAGTGATATGAGGCAGCAGCTGTCTAGTTTGTCAGCCTTAACTTTCTCTAATTTTTCAATTAGTGAATTATCATTATTTATAAACTTGAAGTTGGATCTAGACTAGTGAAGCTGCAATCTCACAGATTTACTTTCCAAGTGTATAAAGGTGAACTTTTACATCCCCGAATACTCGTTAAAACGAAAACCGAGAGACACGATTGGTGTAACAAGGAGTTCATTCTGAGTATGCTATGCTGTAACAATCTTCTATGGGTATAGTAAACCCCTTCACCTTTAACTTCTACAGGAGCTGAGATCAGTGCAAAAAGTACAATAACATGACTACATATGTGATATGTTGATACTACACTTATGAGTCAACTTCACAAACACAGAAGAAAATTGCTGCTTCCAATATTGTTGTTGCAGAGACTTCTTTGTGTCGTAGAAAATCGTTGCAGCTTCCCGATACCGACTTTCTTGGGCGACGCCTTTGTAATAGATTCTGAAACTTCGCATGGTAAGAAAGTGACTAGTTCAAGTTCCTGTTTTCAGGAGGTATTTTTTTCTGACAAATACAGCCTGGGAGTGGATTTGCGTAAAAACTCTCTTCCAGCTTGGGGAACTCGCCAGCCTCCCCATGTACGGGCCTCCATTTCGATTCTCATGAAGTTTTTTGACTTCAAAGCCAAATTTCTTCCAAATGATCTTCCCCTCATCAAACTCATCAACAAGTTTCACAAAATTCATCCTAACAAACAAACAAAAAATATATGAAAGCCTAGTTTAGACAAGAGCAATTCCATAATATGATTTACGGATGACATCTACAATACATGAACTTTAATGCAACTATAAAAACTTCTCATACTATTTGAATAATTCCAGAGCCAACCCCAGAAGTTTAAGAGACATAAACTGTTATGCTTTTCAAATTCCAAGATGTATCTGTATCTATTCCAACATCAAGAGAGCAATAGGTAGTTGTTTTTTCTTTTCCAAATTTTAAGAGGTGTTCATTTAATTTTCTAAGCATTGGAGACATTTAGTGCTAGAGTTTGTCCGAGACCTGTCCGGATTTATAGTTTTCTTGAAACCCTCGAATCGTCTATGACCTTGTGTACTGCCTTGGCCATGTTTCCATCATAGGTGTAAACAAAAACATCGCTCTGAAGGGCAACGGCATAATCCAAACCAGCCAACATGTTCTGATGATTTCTAAATGGATTTAGCTCTTCTTCAGTTGCGAGCGTTGAATGTGAGAAGATATTTGGGTAACTTTCTGAAAGATATTGCATGCTTCTGTTTCCATAAGCTTTACCAGCCACCAAGTAAATTATAGTGGTGGAAGGATAGCCAGATATAGGGCAATTAGAAGACCACCTCTCATCAGCCCAATTCAAGAATGATCAGGTGATGGAAGGACAAGAGTGGCCTTCATAGTTTTTGCAGCAGCAACCATATCACAGATCTGCACTCTAAGATTATATATTCATTAGATTCAAATTAACTAGCATCTCACTGAAGGACCTGACCTATTAAATCATAAAAAACAGACCCCAAATCTCATCTGATTCAAACCACCATTTGCATAGTCAGAATATAGCCATTCGTTTTCAAGTCCAACTCTGACAAAGATGATAAAGAAAATACGTGAGGAAATAGACACATCTAAGCACGTAAAGATTTGGCAAGAAAGGTCTACGGTTCTTACTTTTGTGACTCTTTTCGGTCGATCCATGCACTGGGTAAAATTTTCACCATCGGGATGGACCATATTCCTGAATGCTGAAAAAACTCTCATTCAAGAGAGAAAAGAAACTGTTGAGTTCTTTAGTTTCAAAATTTCAAACATCAGGTCCAGTTTTCTTTAACTTCCAGCCTCCTAGAAAATTTGATTAGAGTTGGGCATAATAATGCTTACATCGACATCGCTATTATGGTTATCTACTAACCCCGAGGGTACGATCATCAACGTTTGTTCCACCTTAGTTTCTCTGCTCTGGTCGTCATTTCAATTCTCCATATAACCAATACTTATGAGAACCCTGATCCTGTTGGTTTAGATGCCTTATACAGGAGGTATACAAATCCTGGATGGGTTATAACAAACAGGATAAGTCGTAAGATACTTTCCAAGATGATCAATTAAACACAGCACCATGATTAACAAAACTAGCAGCAAATATAAGGCATTAGTTCGCATACTGTATAATGAGAACAAGAACAAAGCAAAATTTAAAGCATTGGAGACAATAGAAGTATTAATGCTTTTCCTATGATATCCAAAAACTCTGCTGTATAAATGATAAAACATGTCGAATAGAGTAATGTGAAAACTTAAGAAATTTTAGCTTTGGCCAATTCCATCAGGGACGAATATTTCCTAACTCTGACCTATTCCTCAATATCAAAGAGAGGTTTCACAAAGCTAAATATTGGAACGAGATCACCAACGGGGCAGTCCCTTTCTTTTCAACTACTCGGTTAGTAGATATTGTGAGATTCAGTAGAAGCACTAAGTCCTTTTTTCTCTCTCATATGTTCCCATCTGTCAAATATCAGAACTAGCCCAGGCTTTCAGCCAGATCCTTCCCTTCTTATGTACCATTTCTTTCCCCCACCTCGTACCAAAAGTAACGAGGAATAGGAAATCAATTAGAAACAATGCTTTGGTCACAAAGGTGGGAACCAGAGAGGAAACAGAGGTCATTACTACACTCCGTAAAGGGGAATAGCCGTGATTGCCGTTTGATGTTTTTGCTAATGGTAACGAAAAGATGAAGACCGAAAGAAGTAAAGAAATGGATACATAAGAACACAAGAAGGCACAACAGCAAAATAGACATAAATGAGTACATGCATGAACTGGCAAGATCAAATGCAAGGAAGAAGAAAAATGAGAAAGGAAGAATAAGGAGATTACTCAAACAATAAAAGAGCATTATGAAATAATGCCGTTCCTCTTTCCGCATGGAACCAACGGATGGTTAACTAAAATAAGCTATTTAACATGTACTATATCAATCAAATACTGGAGTATCTTTGCAAGGAACAATTTGTTAAAATAGCTTGTCGTATGAATGGAAACTGTTATATAGTACGTCAACATAGTCATCAGCTATATACATGCTTCACAGTTGTTCGATTCAAGAAATCAAAGGTAACTAAAGAGTCATCACTCTACTAGTGATAATCTTCCCTACATTCACATTACATCAGTTTGGTTAAGTGGTGGCATAATACTTTAGTTAAATAATTCATGGTCATAATACAAATAACTTGTGTGTCGTCTTAAAATTGTGTAGTTGAGCATTTTCTGGATCAAAGACATTATTCATATAGTTCATTTGGTCGCCACTCTTTCCAACGACGTAAACAGAGAACACGTAACCGCAAACCCTTAATACTCGACAGCACAACCAAAATGTAAACTTCCTACACAAAATGTACATCAGTACATGTATCAAGTAATCAAGAGGTGAAAGATAGATAACAAGAACATAACACATTATCTATAAACTATAAAAAAAGACCCCAATGCCCAAATTTCTTCTCCTTCTTTTCAAATTCAACTCCACTCCCGTTGTGTGTATGTTACCGAAACTGCATTTGATAATTATGAACAACTCGTTTAGTTAGTCACCACTTATTATGTGAAGTTAGATGAGAGAACTGAGAACATGAATGCAAATGGCATAATAGGTAAGAGAGAAAATTTCTTCTTTTTTGTCCCAATTGAGTTTAACGGTATGTTACTTTTGTACTATTCGTTAATTGCCGTCGATATGGTTTATTTGTTGTTGTTACTCGAGTTTTTCTAATTCGAGAAACATGTCGATATGTGTTTTCAACAGTCATGGCTGCTCTGAGTAGTATTCTGCAGGTCAAAACAAACGCCTCGTAGAATGCAGGTTGCACGAAGGCATCCTTTGTGTCAGCTATGTAAGAGTTCACCGTTCCTGACACGATTTTTCGTGACCCGGTGGTATCCAGGCGTTGTGAACGCCATGTGGCTTTCTTTCATATTGGTCAACCGTGTCTTTGCCGGTAACAACCCAAACAAATAAAAAGTTAGTCTTGTTAAAAACCTGATTTAGTGAAAAAGAAATCTGATTGTATAATAATGAAGCTAACCTTCCAGAAATCTCTTGGAATGTGCCAGTGAATGGGCATGAGAAGTGATATATACTTCTCGTTGATATTTTTCAGGTAAATGTCGGAACCAGGGTACTTAATTTACTCCAGTGAATTAACAAAGTCTGCAGATTCTTGATTCAATTCTATTAGGAAAATGAGGTTGTTACTTTTTATAAGCTCAATTGTTTTCTTTATTTTTATGCTTTTTTAAGTTTCTACTATTTAAATTAAGAGATCTCTCCAATATACTATAAGTAGGTTTCATGAAGGTTATATTATTTGTTTGCTTTTTTCGGCATTAGTGTTGAAGGGTTAGATCAAGTTTAAATTTTTACCTTTTAGTTGTTTTTATCTGTGTAACAAAGTTTGCTGATTTTTGAGTCAATTCAATTTAGAAAATGGGCTTGTGCTACAAATGGTTTTAATTTGAATAAATGAAAAGAAGAAAACAAAAAGTAGGTGCATGCAGTTTTTTGACAGTAAGTTCCTTGTTTTCAGGAACCAGAGAACCTTTCTGCCTAGGAAGAGGTGCACCTTCTGGTAGTAAGGTGTGTTTTATGTGTTGAAGATTCCTTTTAGAACCTAATCTTTTCTCAACTAATCTCAAATTAAATGTACCCTTATCACCTGCATGTATTAATGCTGGCTCTACCTATTCATCCAAGAGATATAAAGCATAGTACCCAATTCATTCGATGTGCTCTATGCTTGCTTTGGAACTGAAAGAGAATTAGTAGCAAGTTTGAGATTTTTGATTTAACAATGCAGGGCCTGCCACTAAAGAACCACATTGATCCAATCTTGGGCTGCGGAAACTTGCGTGAAGTCGTAAGGCTTCCTCCTGGAGTGGATCTCAACGAGTGGTTGGCGTTGAATAGTAAGATTTTAGTCGTAGCTGATGATTTGCTGTTTTGCCATTGATTTGAATGCTTATTTTTTCAGTTTGAAATGATTGATATGTTTTCCGAAGGCATGGAGTGATAGATATGTATTTATGAAGGAAGGTCTTACAAAGTCTATATGATGTACTTAGCAGTCACATTCTTGTTTTGTGTGAAACTGTATCTGTCTACGTCAAGATCACTTTCTTTAAGTAGAAATAAGATTCAAGCATGGTGTTTCTTTTTTGTAATTTCTGTCGAGAAATAAATGTCTTTTAAATGTTTTCCTTGTCTGAAGAAGGTTGCTGATAAAAAAACTGGTTGGCGATTTGTCGTTTTCCTATGTGCATATGGTTTCTGTCGTTTTTTGCGGACATGTGATTTAGGTCGTTGTCCAATTTCTTATCTCAGCAATCATTGTTGTCAATGAATAATCAGATTCTTGTCATTGATTAACCTGTCGTTTCCTAGCTCGCACGTACGATTTCTGTCGTTTTCCTCAAACATTAGATTTATGTCGCTTTCCTGTTCGTTTTGGGCAGTCATTGTTGTCAATGAATGAGATCAGATACTTTTCATTGTCCAAATTGTCGTCTTCCTCGCACATATTATTTCTGTTGCTTTGAGTGGACATAATAAGGTTTATGTCGTTTTCCTGTTCTTTTTCATCTGAGCAATCATTGTTGTCGTTGAATGAGATTAGATTTTTTCGACCGTTTATCTAATAAAGCAAGGGTGCATGTCTTAAGATCTTTATGTTACATTATGCAGCTGTCGACTTTTTCAAACACGTCAACGTTCTCTATGGCACTCTCACTCAATTCTGTACGCCGTCAAGTTGTGCAATAATGTCGGCAGGGCCAAAGTATGTTAATCGATGACTTCATATCATCATTACTCCTTAATAACACTCATATTTCATGTATCTTGTCCCAAACTGATGTAAAAAGTAAGTGACGATATTCTTCAATTCTCTAATTTCTGCAGGTATGAGTACAGATGGGCTGACAGAATCACCATTAAGAGGCCAATAAAAGTTTCTGCTCCAAAATATGTCGAGTACTTAATGGACTGGATTGAAGCTCAGCTTAACGATGAGTCCATCTTCCCCAGGAACTTTGGTATGTAATCGTATGCTATCATCATTTTCGACATTTTTCTCATCTATAATTTACTATGTTTTTATTAACTTATTTGGTTTCACTGCAGGTGTACCATTTCCACCTAACTTTCTGGACGTTGTGAAGACCATTTTGAAGCAATTGTTTCGTGTGTATGCCCATATGTATCACTCCCATCACCAGAAGATAGTGAGTCTGAAAGAAGAAGCTCATTTCAACACTTGCTTTAAGCATTTTGTGCTGTTTGCAGGGGTGAGTTCGGCTCGTTTATCAGATATCAATGTGTGCACATTGTGCTCCAATAGATCTTGCTTGCCCATTAGCTTAAAATTAGTACCACTGCAAGTTTTAACTGAGTTTGTTCTCCTTGGTTGCATTGAATGCAGGAATTCGGCTTAATCAATAAGGAGGAGCTTGCGCCTATGCACGAGATAGTAGAGTCTATAATACAAAGCTGAACTATCTGAACTTCTAACTTTTGAGTTTTGGCTAGATCACCTGAAAAACTTTTGAGCTTTTTACCTTTTGTGTTGTGATGAAGTCCGTGAAAAAGTAGATGCACCACCATATTATCGAATATTTGAAGTTGTTCTGTTGTGTAACGATGAAATGACTGTTTTGGCATTGTAAAACCTTTGAACCCTTGGTCTTTTGAACCTTTTTAGCGGAAAACTCGGTTATTTCAACTATATTTGGTTGCGTCTATCAGATTTCATGCTGCTTGTGCTTCAACTATATTTGATTGCATTTTATCAGATTTCATGCTGCTTGTGCTACTTTTATTCATCGCTCATCAGGTGTCGTATATTGGTATGAGGCAGCAGCTCTCTAGTTTGTCAAGCCCAACTTTTAATCTCTTCATTAGTGAATATCATTTATAGATTTGAAGTTGGATTCTAGACTCTAGTGAAGCTGCAATCTCAAAGATTTACTTTCATAGCCATACTATATTTGAAAAGGTAGACAACAAAGAGATTTGCATGTAGAAAATGAAACATATAATCCAAGATCAAAATTGTACTCTCTGTAGTTTTTAGTAAAGGTAAAATGTAACACAGATTTCATTCTCCGTATACGATACATGCGACAATCTTGTATGGGGCTACTAGTATTATGGATATATTGACCCTTATGGTTAAACCCCTTCACCTTTAATTCTACACGAGCTGAGAGATCAGTGCAAAAAGTCGAAAATGCTGCTTCACAAACCAAGCCGAAAAAATGTTGCTTAACACAATGTTGCATAGACTTCTATGTGGTGTAGAAAATCGTTACAGCTTCCCCATACTGACTTTCTTGGGCGGTACATTTGCAACAGATTCTAACGAAACGTCGCGTGGTAAGAAAATGACTAGTTCAAGTTCCTTTTTCAGGGGTTTCTCTGACTAATACAGCCTGGGAATGGATATTGGCGTAGTATCTTATTCAGTCAGCAGTATGCATGAAAAAAGTAACCCTCACGTATATATATATATATATATACATATATATATATATATATATGTATATATATGGTCCCTTTTTGTCGTCTATGTACCGGTTTTTGAAAAATATATCTTATTACTTAGAGTTCAGAGCAACAGTCGTGTATATCTTAATGGAATATCAGGTTATGCATAGAAATCTAAGATATAAACATTTGGCATTGGTGTCATGGCCTACTAGATTATTGTTTATATTTTACACGTCTTGCCAGATGTTTATTACCTTGCAGGACCTGGGCGCATACACTTTTATCTTTCTGGAGTGGTCCAGTGGACTTGAGTCGAGAGAGTTAGTACCATACGGAAATGAGTGTACAATTTGTCTGGAAGTTTTGATCAGAGGTGTAATGATTTGGTTACACTAAACAGAATAAGCATGATCAGAAAATGCACAAAAAAACTTAGTTAGCAGTGATGTTGGCCAACCAAGCCTTAAATATCCATTCCTAATCACTATATTGGCATGTCAGCTTTTAATTTTAAGCTTAATCTAGTTTTACAAGCTCTTGCTGCAAAACTTAAATGCTCGTAGTTTCTTCCATTTCAGAAGTATTATATTTAGGCATTAACATGAGTGATTGCACAATAACTTTGAACCAGTATAATCTGGCTTTACCTTCTGTAGGAAAGTTGAAAACTACATCATTTTGTTCAACAGTTATGGGAAAACTGATCTGGATCAATTGAATCTGTTGGTTTTCTATTTATTGGGTGCTGCGTCATCTCATTTAGTAGTGGTCTTTCTTTCCCATAATCGTCCTAATGCGCCAAGTTTTCTTTTACTTCCTTACTGAATCGCTTGTTCTTTTTCTTCATCCACACTGTTTTTAGCTTCTTGCGAGAATCGTCAGCCACCTTCTCTCTTTTGCTACTCTTGCGTGTCTCTGTGATGGCTTCTATTGATAAAGTATGAGTTTGATAAACTTGCAATGTATGTTATTCCAAGTCAATACTTCAACTGCATTAATTAACGTTGCACAAAAATAACGTACTTAACCTTCTAAATCCATCGTGAGATCTTTTTGGACAAGCATTATGGTAAATGGAGATCTTACTATAAGCGAGTGACACATTCTTTGAGTATCTACAACATTTGGCATGAACAAGGCTGCTCTCATGTGCAATATTGGGTTTTATCGTACGCGTATCTGGTATCTCTTTTGCAGGATATAGAGTGCATTTTGGTATAATATTCAAAGTGTCTCTACTTGGTGGTGTTTCATGTAAGATATATCTCACTGGTCATTTTCTAATCTTTCTTCATCTATTATAGTATATAGTCAAGAAATTACATACCATTAGATATATGTATTTATGAAGCTTTATAAGTCCATATAGGTTTTGTTAAGATAGGTGATATTGTTTCTACAACTACTTTTTTCTGATAAAATGAAGTTCAGCTTCAGATTACTTACCTCGGTGATACTTTTCAAGTAAGATTTCACTTTGAACTGCATAGATGGTTCTATCAGCATCCTAAACCCGTTTCACGCTCCATCCCAACCACAGAGAAACAAATTCGATCTTTACTAGAGGATCACATCACAATGTGTCTCCTGGCTATATAAAATAGGTCTTTTGTCGTCAAAATGTTTCTCAGATCCTAGGAAAGAAGTAAGAACACCTAGATGATCATGTGTGCTTCTGTGGTCTGCATTATTTCAATTGCGGCCAAGGAAACGTGAAATGTTTGCAGTATCTATATTTAGGATCGATCAATGTTCCTATCTATAAGAATGTGAGATATGAGATAATTGTAAATCATCTGTGAGCATTTATTATTCGACTTTGCAAACTGTGGCATCGTTCTTTTACTCAGTATATTCCAATGGTTGATTATTTCTTTCCTTTTTCCTATTCCCTTCTGTCAGTATCTAACAAAACATGGTATGATACTTTTACTGAGCAAACATGTGCAGACCAAAACGGTTCCTCACCTGACCACTTGTCAACAGATTATGCCGTAGCTAGTTTGCCTTCACTACTCAGACTCATGCTTATCTCATTCATTTACCAAATGTGTGTTTCTCTTAACTGACTCTCGAATTTGTAGGTGATTCTGCGGTGGGTTATCATAAAAAAAAATCTACACCAGCAACAAAAGATAGTATCTCCAGTCTGCTGTTGTGATTAGAAGTTTAGTCGCAGATTATCAGTCTCTGAGTATATATATCCGTTGATAAACTCTCAGTAGTATCACCACTGATACTGCCGCAGTAGGTTTGTATTTATGTTTCAAGATTTGCTTTATAAACAGTTTATCTAGTTGGAATAGCCAATAAAAGTACTTTTCTTACTTCCATTCTGGTGCCTACATTTCTGCCTTTGATGCTTTCTTTTGATTTAGTGTCAACTGTTACTCTTGTAACTAGGTAGCTCTAAGATATGATGTAGCCTCGTACTAAATAACCATATTTTCTCTGAAAATAAGCTCCTGATATTCCTTAGCAATGTCAATGCTTTCAAGAATTGTAGTTTTATAAAATTTTAGTTAGTGGTTGTACAGAGTTAAGTTAGTCAGCTAATTAATGTATGAAATATTATTAGCTCGAGCTCTAACAACAACTAGATACGTATAATCAGATAATGAGAAATGATCTCAGATTGGAACTAGTCCTGTTTGCTCTGCACATAGTATGTTCTTACTTCTCCTGGACACGTTTCAGGCTGCCAAAATTGTTTCTCAGTGAGAAGGTCACTTCTGACACTTCTCAAAGAGGTTTACAAGAACCTCAGCAACTTGTTCTCCATTGTAAGGATCAATACGGAAACCCAATTTCCCATACACAATAATTTCGGCTGGACCACCGTGTAGAGCCGCAAAAGTCGGCAAACTGCAAGTCATAGCCTAAAAAACTGTTAAACCTAACGCCTCGTAGAATGCAGGTTGCATGAAGGCATCCTTTGTGTCGGCTATGTAAGAGTTCACAGTTCCTGACACGGTTCATTTGTGATGAAATCCATCTGAATTGGCTAGTTTGTACGTTTCGATTAGGCCGTACATCTTTTTTTTTATTGGCTTGTTCTTCCAAGTCTTCGGATTCTTTTCGTTTACCAGTTCCCTCAGTTTGGGACTCTTGGCGTATAATTCGACTAGTTTAGTCAAATTCTTGACGCAGTTCAATCTTGCCAGCAATCTCTTGTAATGTGCTAGTGATGATGAAATCAGTGGGATCCATTGCATAGAGATCAGCTGTGAATTGGCATGAAAAGTTATACTTCTCGTCAACTTTTTCAGGTAAATGTTGGAATCAGGGTACTTAGTTTTTTCCAGTGCATGAGTCAATAAAGGAACAAGATTATCTCCTTACAGTAGTTTGTGATCAGGTTATAATGTAATGATAACCAAAAAGTACCATACCCTTGTCACTCCTAACTTGTGAAGCTAGTAAAGAGGAAGGTTACCCCCACTGTAGTTGCCAATGATCAAATCTTGCTTGCCTTGCAATTCCGTGGTAATTTCCTTTGCGACATCCTGAAAACTTGACATAACAAGTTTAATATTCGCTATCAGACATGACGTGCAGGAAAAAACTTTACAGAAAGTTTCCGTGTATGGCTAAACCTCGACCAGTGAGATCCATTTACGGAAATTCCCTTCTCAGTCCTGAAGGGGACTCGAATAATATTATGTTTCTTTTTTTCCTTTTTTAATTGCACGCATATCGCTTTCTTCTGGCTTTTGTTAGTGTTTTTACTGCATTGTTGAAGGGTTTCCAGTTTAATTTTTATTTTTTTATTTTGTCTATGTAGAAAAGTTTGTGGGGTTGTGTTATAAATGATTTTAGTTCGATCAGATGAAAAAGAAAACAAAAAGTAGGTGTAGTAAATTCCTTGTTTTCAGGAACTAGAGAACCTTTCGACCTAAGAAGAGTGCACGTTCTGGTAGTAAGGTGTGTGACTTACTGCTTTATGTGTTGAAGATTCCTTTTAGAACCTAATCTTTCTCAACTAATCTCAAATTAAATGTAGCCTATCACCTGCATGTATTAATGCTGGTTCTACCTATTCAAATGAGAGATATAAAGCATAGTACTCAGTTCATTCGATGTACTCTATGCTTGCTTTGAATTGACAATGACAATGCAGGGAGTGCAACTAAAGAAGCACACCGATGCAATCGTGAGCAGCGGAAACTTGCGTGAAGCCGTAAGGCTTCCTCCAGGAGAGGATCTTAACGAGTGGTTGGCAGTGAATAGTAAGATTTTAATGTAGCTGACGATTTGCTGTTTTTGTCATTGATTTGAATGCTTGATTTTGTCAGTTTGAAATGATTGATATGTCTTTCGAATGCATGGAATGAGAGGTATGTTCCTATGAAGGAAGGTCTTGCAAAGTCTGAATGATATACTTAGGAATCATATTCTCGTTTTGTGTGAAATTGTATCTCTTTACTTCAAGATCACTTTCTTTAAGTAGAAATAGAAATTCATGCTTGGTGTGTCATCTTTGTAATTTATGTTAAGAAAGAATGTCTTTTAAATGCTTTCCTTCTCTGAAGACGGTTGCTGGTCGAAAACTGATAGGTGACTTGACGTTTTCCTCTGTGCATATGATTTCTGTCGCTTTTCTTGGACATGTGATTTATGTCGTTCTCTTTATCTGAGCAATAATTGTCGTCAATGAATGAGATTAGATTCTTGTCATTGATATTGACCTGTCTTTATCCTCGCTAGCACGTATGATTTCTGTCGTTTTCCTCGGACATAAGATTTGTGTCGCTTTTCTGTTCCTTTTGAGCAATCAAGTAATCATTGTTGTCAATGAATGCAATCAGATTCTTTTCATTGATCAACTTGTTGTCTTCCTCGCACATATAATATTTGTCGTTTTACAAGGACATAATAAGGTTTATGTCGTTTTCCTGTTCTTTTTCATCTGAGCAATCATAGTTGTCATTGAATGAGATTCGATTCTTTCGACCGTTTATCCAAAAAGCAATGTTAAGATCTTAACGTTACGTTATGCAGCTGTCGACTTTTACAATCAAGTCAACATTCTCTACGCCACTCTCACTGAATTCTGCACGCAGTCAAGTTGCCCAACAATGTCTGCAGGGCCAAAGTACGTTGTCCGAATGACTTCATATCATCTTTAGTCCTTAATAACACTCAGATTTCAGTGATCTTGTTCCAAACTGCTGTAAAAAGCAAAGTGGTGATATTCTTCAATTCTCTATTTTCTGCAGGCATGAGTACAGATGGGCTGATGGAATCACCATAAAGAGGCCGATAGAGGTTTCTGCTCCAAAATATGTCGACTACTTAATGGACTGGATCGAAGCTCAGCTAGACGATAAGTCCATCTTTCCCCAGAACTTAGGTAGTATGCTATCATCATTTTTTACGTCTTTCTCATCTATAATTTACATCATTTTTATCAACTTATTTGTTTTTGCTGCAGGCGCACCATTTCCGCCTAACTTTCTGAATGTTGTGAAGACCATTTTGAAGCGACTGTTCCGTGTGTATGCCCATATGTATCACTCCCATCTCCAGAAGATGGTGAATCTGCAAGAAGAAGCTCATTTCAACACTTGCTTTAAGCATTTTGTGCTGTTCACATGGGTGAGTTCAGCTCGTTTATCAAATATCCATCGTATGCTCCAAGAGATTTTTCTTGCACATTAACTTAGATTAGTACTACTACTGTAAGTTTTAACTGGTTTTCTTCTCCTTGGTTGTGTCTAATTAATGCAGGAATTTGGCTTAATGGAAAAGGAGGAACTTGAGCCTATGCATGAGATGGTAGAGTCCATATTACAAAGCTGAACTATCTGAATTTCTAACTTTTAGCTAGATCATCTGAAAACCTTTTGAGCTTTCTATCTTCTGTGCTGTGATGAAGTTCGTGGAGAAGCTGATGGACCACCGTATTATCGAATGTTTGAAGTTGTTCTGTTGACTGTTGTGTAACAATGAAAGAACTGTTTTCGGATTGTAAAACCTTTTGAACCTTTTTGGTGGAAAACTCAGAAGTTATTTCAACTGTATTTGGTTGCATTTATCAGATTATTTGCTGCTTGTGCTACTTTTATTCATGAGGGTGATATGAGGCAGCAGCGCTCAGTTTGTCATCAACGTTCTCTAATTTCTTCATTAGTGAATTATCATTTATAAAGTTTGATTCTAGAATCTAGTGAAGCTGCAATCGCAAAGATTTAGTTTCCTAATTCATTAAGTTAAACTTTTAAATCCCCGAATAATACTCTGTTATACCAAAACCGAGAGATACGATTTCCGATAAGAAAATTAATCAAATAACTAGAATTGTATCTATACCAAATCTGGCAGAACTTAAACAAAAAGAGAGACAAGATTTGCATGCATGTAAGAAATGACACGTATAATCCAAGATCAAAATTAATGTACTCTTTGTAGTAAAGGTAAAGTATAACATGGATTTCAATCTCCTCTAATTTAGGACACCTGATGACTAAGCAAACGCCAACATTACTACATCCAGCCACTTACCATCTCTGACCAAATGGCGCGCGGCAGAGGCAACTTTTCCCAATCCTTCACTAGTAAATCTACAAAACCATCGGATATACCTCATGAAGATCATTCAAGGAATATGATAATTATTATTCGAATTTAAAGTTTTAAACCTCCTCACATTTTTCTCGAAAGTGCCTTATTAAAGGGAATGGCAGATTGTATTAATAAACAGAAATCTAAGTTCATAGTTAACCGATCTTGGATAAGATTCAAAACACATCCTCATGTGTAGGCCAGAATGAGCATTATATCATATCATGCACGAGGGTTAGATCAGTTATATCACCTAGCTGGTTACTATACTGAAATTTAGATCTCCATCATGTTTCTTCCTACTTAGCATAACTATGAGAAGAACTAATGGCGTTTATTAATATTATTTTATTGGTTATAAGGATCCTTTACACAGTACTAGAACAAGCGTATCCAACTAATTATATGTTGGTGTAATAGTATTAACAACAAAGAGCCAATTAAAAACTTTGTATAATACACTTAAACGTTTTTTCTACTTTTGAAGAAACCGTAGAAAAACTCTAATAATCCTTGAACTAGGATTTGTATCTAAGTCTGAATTGGTTTCATACTGCATTATAAGCTTCGGAAATGAAAAATGAAGCGTAATATGAAAATTAAACAATCCAATATATATAATATACAAACCAAATTAAGTCGAATGCATGATAGGATATTTTCGTACTAATCCCTCTCATGCATATATCTCATTGTAATCTTTTGACGAAGAGTATTAGTTGTACTCTATCCTTAATAACATTATTTTTTTCCGGAAAAAAAGGTAGTTATGGGGCCTTAGCTAGGTCACATAATTATAAGCCATGCACCGGCGACTTAATTTAGGCTCTATATATGGAAATTAGAAAATACTAATTGTTATATGTATATATATATATATATATATATATATTTATATGTGCACGCACCACACGTAGTAGATAAACAAATAACCACGCAGCTTTCTTGTTGAATCGCGGGCAAAGTGACAGCTAATAATAATGTAGAGAAGTTTTATGTTACGTTATTATTATACGCCACATGGAATCCAGCTTTATATATATATATAAGGTCAATGGCGTCAGTTACCATTGATCTATCTAGCTTTTATATATATATATATATATATATATATATATATATTCTATACGAATATAATTAATGGGCTCTTTTTTTAAGTGAAAGATGAAGTCCCCGTCATCGAAAGGACCTGAAACCCCAACTAGCTATTGCATCTAAGTTACGCCAAACAGTTTCAGTGGTACAAAAGTTTGTGTTGACAAACTATAGTTCCCTGTGACTTATTACAAATATGCATACTATCCCCCATGAGTTAAGTTTACTCTTTCATATCCGGATTGTATTTTGCTCAAAAAAAAAGATGTTTATACATTTTTTCTCAAGAAAAATATATATGGTTTTTTATACTTTAAATATCAAAGAAACAAAAAATCAAATACAAATAAAATTTGAGTTACAACTTTAAAATATTGGCGAAATATTATAAAGGGATAAATGCATCAAACCCCCTGAACTATGCATATTTTTGCGAAATCGTCATTAAACTAAATAAATAAGCGCTTTGCCCCTTAAACTATGTCATTCTGTTTGATTTGCCCCTTCGCCGGAAACCACCCAAGATTCCTCGGAATATTCCGATCTCGTGCGTGACACGTGAGGCTCTGAGGGGTATTTTCGGTAGTTAATGTGTTAATAAAAAAAAACCGAAAACCAAGTAAGTTGAAGGGGCACTCTTAAACCATTCTTCCAACACTTAGAAAATAAATCGGGCAGATAACTAACTAGGGTTCTTCAAATTGTCTCTCTAAATCCACTCCAAATTCGTCTAAATCTTAGCAACCCACCCGAAATTGACATCTCCCCACTCTTTAACATCATCTTTCGACCAAATTGACGTTGTTGGGTGTGTTTCGTTTTCGATATTTTGAAGAAAAATCTTCGGGTCACCACTTTGATTGCGCAAAATGAGTTGGAAATTGAGGTCCAGTTTCGAGTTCATACCGGAGGGGAAGAATACGCCTGTTTACGGTACGATTCGTCACTTTTTACATAAACCCTAGTTATTTACTTTACGAGTTGGTCGAATTTGTGCGCCAAATATTTGCATGTTAGAAATGATATGTTAAAGTATGGTTTTCTTTTTAGTTTTGCGTGGCTTTTGTACGTTGTGTTCATCTGAAAAGGGTAAAAGTCCCTGGTTCAATAGAAAAGGTGGCAATCATATAGTTTTTGTTTTAAAGTTAGTATATTTTAGGAATTGTGTGTCTGATGTGGCTGATGCAAACTTAACCCTTATTTGTTATTGTTTCTCTGCAGATCCCAATCAAAATGACTACACAATCAGGTTACGCTACTTTGGTAGATTAGAAACCAAGGGGGTGACTGTTTGGGAAGATGGTCAGATTGCACACTTTGACTGGTGCAATCCTGATACCATGAGCATGATAGAATTGGAGGAAATGGGGAAGGCAGTTGGATTTAAGTCAGGAGCTACATTTATTGTTTCAACAAAATATGTTGATAGTATTGCTGATGTGGACTACTTGATGACTGTTGATGATGCTGCAACAGTTGGTAAGTACATGAATGAAGATAGGATTGTTGGAGTATTTGTTGTTGTTGGTGGTCCACTGGGTGGTGAAGATGGGAGTGATTCTATGGGAGAAGCAGGCCCTAGTGGTAGTGGTTATCAACAACATGAGGGGACATTTTATGAAGAGCCAGAACAAGGAGAAGCTGAGGATTCAAGAGATGAGGATGGAAATCGGGATGACTTAATATATGATCAGGCAGAGATGGATTTAGATGATGCACAATCTGTAGGCACTGACTCATATGTGTCAGAGGTTGTACTTGAAGATGGTGAAGATGTCACAGATGATGAGGGGGTTTATGATGATATAGGTGAGGTTGGGGAGACAGAGACACACTGGTCTGGTATAGCTATCTCAATAGAAGCAAATCTGAATAATGGTGACTCCATTGCTGGGAGAGCTACAAGGATGATCTATAAGGGTTTTCCAGTCTTCAACAGATATTTAGATATGGATAACCCCAGATTTGAGTTGGAGCTTTGTTTTCAGAATGCTGCAACACTTAGAGATGCCTTGAGAGCATATGCAATAAAGGTGAGGAGGGACATTGTGTTTGTAAAGAATGACCAAGATAGGATAAGAGTGGAGTGCAGGAGTCCTGGCTGTCATTATCAAGTTTATGCTTCAGAGATTGGTGGATGTGGGACTTTGCAGATTAAGACCTACAATGAGAAACACAATTGCAATATTGTGGACAAGGTCAACTGTCCTAATTCTACATGGCTTGCAAACAAGTACAGTCATATGATCAAGGGTAATCTTAGGTGACATGTGGAGGCAATGAAGGACAGTTTCAGAACTGAAACAAGATGTGAATTCTATAAATATCAGATGTATAGGTGTAAAGCAAAAGTGAGGACTTTGTCTATTGGAACAGAGACTGAACAGTATGCACTGTTGTGGAGGTATGCAACAGAGATTATGAAGAGAGATAGTCATAACACTGTAAGGATCAAGACATTGGGCACAGATAATAGGATGGTTTTTAAAAGGTTTTACATTTGCTGGGGTTCATTGAAGAGAGGGTTCTTGGCAGGGTGTAGGCCAATGATCTGCTTAGATGGATGTCATTTAAAGTCCTTGTGTGGAGGCATCTTGTTGGCTGCTGTTGGGATAGATGCCAATAACAGTATGTATCCCATAGCATATGTTGTGGTTGAGAAGGAAAGGAAAGACAGTTGGCAGTGGTTTATGCAGCTATTGACTTCTGATCTTCAAATAAATGAGGACAATAGCAGTGAATGGATAGTGATGTCAGACAAGCAGAAGGGCTCGATTGATGCTGTGGAGAAGTTTATGCCGAGTTGTGCACACATATTCTATGTAATGCACATGTACTCCAATTTCAAACAACTGCATAGAGGGTTGCCCCTGAAGTTCTTGGTTTGGAAAGCAGCTAGGGCCACCACAATCAGGGGCTTTGAATCTGCTATGAAGGAAATCAAAAAAAGGAAACTTGAAGCATTTGCATGGTTAGCTAAGAGGCCTGCAGCAAATTGGAGTAGGGCTTTCTTCAACACAGAGGTTAAGTGTGATGTGCTATTGAATAACATGTGTGAAAGTTTCAATGCACTTATTCTGGAAGCTAGAACAAAGGCAATAATTGATTTGTTGGAGCATATAAGGCTAGAACCGCACCTTCAGAAGTTCATGGGGTACATAAACATAGTTCAGGGGGTACATAAACATAGTTCAGGGGGTACATAAACATAGTTCAGGGGGTAAAGTTCATTACAATAGTTCAAGGGATACATAAGCATAGTTCAGGGGTGAAGTTCATTACAATAGTTTAAGGGGTACATAAGAATACTTCAGGGGGTATACCGCACTAACCATATAGTACGAGGGGTAAATTCGAAAAACAATTCCCGCCAAAACCGATACCGAAAATACCCCTCGGAGCCTCACGTGACATGCACGAAAAAGGAATATTCCGAGGAATATTCGGTGGTTTCCGGCGAAGGGGCAAATCGAACAGAATGGTATAGTTTAAGGGGCAAAGCGCTTATTTATTTAGTTTAAGGACGATTTCGCAAAAACATGCATAGTTCAGGGGGTTTGATGCATTTATCCCTATTATAAATGCCCGCTAACTTTTTTTAAAAAGTTAAAATTGCCATTTTTTTCGGGACTTGCCAAAATGCCCCGTATGTTTAAAAAAACTTTCAAAAATGTCTGTGACCCTTATTCAGGCTAAAACTGCCTACGTGGCGGTACAGTCAATGCCACGTCAATAAATTGCTCCGCCACGTCATATTTTCAGCCAAAAAATATTTTTTACACAAACCCTTGTAATTTTAAATATTGTATTTGCCCCCCAAAATATATATATACAAATTTTTTTTATATCTTGAAAACTATTTGTAAAAATAATAAAAACTTTAACAAATTAAAAAAATACAATTAAATAAAAAAATAATAATCAATTTTTTGTATCTTGAAAAACTATTTGTAAAAATAATAGTTTTATATATTTATTTAACAATTAAAAGAAATTTAAAAAAACAAAAAAATACATTCAAAAAAATTAAAATTCCCATCATCTTCATCACCCACCCAAGGGTCACTCCCCCTACCCCCCGTCATCTACATCACCACCACCACCATAAACTCCCAATCAACTCTCTCGTTATTGTGCTCCAACCTCGCCTCCACCATCTCCTACATCGACGCTCGAAAATCCTCATACGAACTCGGCGAATATGTCAATAAAACGATGAAATTCGTTGGATCTCGACCTTCACCTACATCTGACGACGTGGATGCCTCGAGCGGATCCGACCAGATTCAGAGGATCCACGAGCCACGGCGTCTCGATGACAATAGCACCGACGAATCTGCCGCGGCTTCACGCGCCACCGTTTCCAAGGTCGGATCGAGGGTTTTTTATTTGAAGGAAATTTTGGTGGTGGTGGTGATGAACATGGCGGGTTTGGGTGGTGGTGGTGGTGTTGATGGATTGAGAGGTTTAGTGGTGGTGGTGGTGGTGGTGGTGGTGAAAGAAGGGGGGGGGGGGGGGTAGGGACGGGGAAGAAGATAAGATTTTCTTTTTTTAATTTTTTTAATTATATTTATATATATATATATCTTTATTATCAGTATTTATATATATATATATATGTTTATTATTTTTACAAAGAGTTATATATATATATATATATATATATATATGTTTATTATTACTATTATATACATATATAATTATGTTTATATATATACATATATGTTTATTAAGAAGATGAAATTTTCTTCTTTTATTATTTTTTTTTATTTTTAATTATATATATATATATATCTTTATTATTATTATTATTATTTATATATATTTATTATTTTTACAAAATGGTTATATATATATGTGTTTATATATATATATATATATATTTATATATATATATATATCTTTATTATCAGTATTTATATATATATATATATGTTTATTATTTTTACAAAGAGTTATATATATATATATATGTTTATTATTATTATTATTATATACATATATAATTATGTTTATATAAATATACATATATGTTTATTAAGAAGATGAAATTTTCTTCTTTTTTAAATTTTTTTTAATTTTTTAATTATATTTATATATATATATCTTTATTATTATTATTATTTATATATATTTATTATTTTTACAAAATGGTTATATATGTGTTTATATATATATATATATATTGGGGTGCAAATGTAATTTACTATGGGGGTGTAAGTATAATTTTTAAAATTACAAGAGTTTGTGTAAAAAATATTTTTTTGCTGGAAAATATGACGTGGCATTGACTGTACCGTCACGTAGGCAATTTTGGCCCGAATAAGAACCGATGACATTTTTGAAAGCTTTTTTTAAACATACGAGACATTCTGGCAATGTCCGAAAAAAACGGGCATTTTAACTTTTTTAAAAAAGTTAGCGGGCATTTTTAATATTTCATCCTTAAAATATATATGTTATTAATATCTTGTTTTTATGCTTTTATTAGTTGAATATATATGGTTTTATGCTTTTATATCTTGAGTATAAGCCACAGTATTTGCCATGTTAACATGGAACTTATAGACCGTCTTTCTTAGCTAGGCTTTGTTTGGTTGCAAGGAAAATGGGGAAAAGAAAAGAAAATGAGGAAAAACTTTTTTCTCCAACTGTTTGACAATCTATTAATTTTTTTTGGTAAAGATAGAAATCTTGGGAAAAAAATAGAAAAATATACTGTAATCTTTCTCAGTTTCTCTGTGTTGAAAACCGTGAGAACTTATCTAATATTTAAATTTATCTCTCGTTTTTGTAGAAGAATTTCATCAAAAACTTCCAATTCTTTCTAATATTAAAAAATTTTGTTTACCCTATTTTTAATTATAAATTTATATATATATATATATATATATATACTGAGAATATCTTTGTTGTATCTATCATCATTCTATTTGTTAACACAGGGGTATGAACTTTATAATTTTCAACTTGAGGAACGCCTTGCCCAAATAGCCGGCAAAAGAATCTTCTTAAAATAAGGAGTATTGTAATATTTTTCTGAATTTACAAATTGAGTTCTTCTCCCTAGCATAGCTTGCCCTTTCTTGCTTTCCATGGAAGCTCTTTTATAGCACTCCCTGGGCTGCATGCTCCTTACCAGGTGGCTGATGTCCCTTCACTAGTATGTTAACTCAGATACAAATGAAGTGAAGACTCATCCATTCTAATGCTGAAGCATCCCAAAAAATGACATCTGGTTAATCTCCTAGCTGCTCCATGATGACACCTAGACTTTGCCCAGCAATTATATCTGGCAGGATGACATCTGGTTTTTGTTCTAGAAGTATGTTTGTATATGCTTGGACAAGTTTCCTGATTTTAGGATTGACTGCATTGGATCTACTTTTCGCAATGTGGCCATCGGATGTCACCTCTAATGTTATTCCCTCGGGTCCTTCTCCCAAAGATGTCTTCGAATAATATAACTGCTAGGGTGCCATCGGGATATTCATCAGATTCGACCATCATATTACTGTGCCCTCGGGATGTTTTCTCCGAGGTTCATATGGCATTGTTAAATGGGTATCCCTCGGGAGGAACATAATAAGAGTCTCCCTTTTATAGGATTGTTCACTAGCTAAAGCATCGGCGATTATTAGGCATCGTAAAGTCATCCAAGACTGGTAGTGCCTTTAGCATCGGATGCTCTGTGAGTGTAGTAATCCGTGCGTCATTGAAGACAAAGTTTGTAGAGAAGTAATTTTAGCTCTCAATTGTGTATACTATGCTGTTCATCCGATGGAGGAGGCTTTACTTGCTTCTTGATAGCTATTATTTGTTTTTGCTCCGAGGGCTTCAAGCTCCGATGGCTATTAATTTTTTCCCTAGGTTTACACCAGTCCCCCCAGTTCCTGGTGTATTATATAGGTAATCAACAGGAACTTAAAGTGAATTTGTCTTCGGAAGTATAGCCATCGGAGGAAATTCGTTTCACATTAAAGGGAGAATCTCAAGGGTTTTCAACGGTCATTATTTATGGGGAGTCGCGCTCTTTAATACTGGCGTGCATTAACTTCCCCCCTTTTTCCAGATAAAACCCTTACAAATGCCTTTCCTTGCTTCATTCTGTCTTCTTCACCACTTCATTATTTTTCTTTCTCAAGCTTTTCCTCCTCAGCATCAGAAAACCCTAACTTTTCTTTACTCTATTTCTTCTACGTAATGACCGGCGAATCTTCCTCCATCTCTCTCCCTCTAGCCACCGCCATGGTGGGTGCTCCTGGTGCTGTTCCTGCTCCTCCAACAGAGTCCGTCGCCGTTCCGACCGCTCTTTTGACTTCTGCTGAGGACTCCACCGCCGTTACGGTGGCTCAGCTACCGGAGGTTAATCCTTCTGGTATTGAAACCTACCGCCGCAAGAGGAAAGGCAAAGCTCCTGCTACTAAGGAAGACGAAGCGGCACGAGTTTCTAAGCGGTCAAAGAAGTCAACCGCTTCTAACAACGCTTCTGTTGCCCCACTAAAGACGAAGGGTAACCGTCGTTATAAAGAGGTGGAGCACGTTGCCAGCACCGTTACCGAAGAAGAAGTTGACCAGCTCTTCCGCGACTTTGGGGTATCTTCCTTGAACATCCGTCGGGAACTTCCTTCTCTGGACGATAGAGGGAATGCTCCTCCCGAGGGTTATATTACCCTTTATCTGGTTCAGGTACGTGCAGGTCTCAGATCTTTCTATCCTCCTTTCTATTGTGAGGTGTTCAAGGCCTGCGATGTGTGTCCTAGCCAGTTGACCCCTAATAGTTTCACCATTCTGTCCTCTTTTGTTTTTTGGTGTTTATCGAGGGGGGTAGAATGTACTGTGAGGAGGTTCTTTTCCATTTTCACTGTTAACGTTTCCTCCACTGGTCACCCATCATATTTCTTCTCGCATCGGGATCCCGAGAAGAAAGTAGTCATAGGTACTACCTTATCTTATAGTAGCTGGAAAGATAAGTTTATTTTTATTAAACCCATCGATGGTAAGTGGGACTTTCCATACTCATGGCAACACCCTGAAGCCCCAACTTACAAAGCAGATCCATCTCTTTCTTTCCATCTGGCACTTGATGCTTCCGCTCTGCTGAAGTCATCCCACTACCTACCCTTGTATGACACTGCGGGGTTAAATATTCCAGCCCCATTGGACACTTCTTTCGTAGGGAAGAACCTTCTACATCTTTCCGATGCAGAGCGACCTACATTTGGTGAGTCATTATATTACTTTCTTATTTAAATTCTTCTCATTATTACATGGTATTTCCTCATATGCTTTTTTCTTGCACAGTTTCCTACTTGGAGGAGCATGAGAAGGTCGTGAACGATATTCCCCGCCCTGCTGCTCCTCGCGCTAAAAGTAAAGTGTCCAAGAAGATCAGGCTACCATCTGAGAGTGACTCTCGTACCTCCGATGCAGGTTCTAATTTCGAAGGATCATCCGAGGTCAAATCTCAAAAATCTGCGGAGCCGGGTCACGAAGATGAAAACCTTCAGAGGGAATTTCCCGATACTACTGTTACCCACGTAATACAGCAACGTTCGACGGATTTCAACGCATTACCTTACACTGCGGATGAGAACTTCTCGAAGAATATTCCTACTTCTACCTCTACTCCAGAGGTACAAGAGACCCTCCTCGATTTAGGAGCCTTAAACCCTTCACTTCCCCACTCTGTTCACCCAGAACAAGCAACGGAAACTCCACTCATGCTTCCACATTCACCTCCTCACGCTCTCAACACCCAAGAAAAGATCGATTCCCCTGCGGTTTCTCCTCCTCTAGGTATATGCCAAATACTCTCACTGACTGCTTATTAGGTGATGTGCTTTAACTCCTTTACTATTTTGCAGCCAACCAAGAGAAGGTTATTCTGATTGAGAGTGGAGATGAAAACATTCGATCAGGTTGATCCTTCTTTCTGTAATTTTTGCATCACTTTATTTTCTTTTGCTCTAGCTTTCGTATTCATTATCATTGTCTAATCCCAAGTAGGTAGCCCTCCTCCAGATGCCCAGAAGCATCCATCTTCGGCCCATCGGGATCTGTCTCTTGACGATCTGTTTCCTTCCGAGGATCAAGTTTTTTCAAGTGAGGCTTTTGATCTTCCTTCCTCGGCTCACCCTCGTGCTCTTAACTTAGAGCTTTTGGACGCCTTGCTGCCTTCGCTGGTGAAGCAGCATGTATGGAATGTCCCCTCTGAAGTTCCCGAGGGTACCTCTACTCGGCCCCACTTCGAAGGAATGCCATTTTCCAGCCGATTTACTCCGACGGGCTCACCTTTTTTCATTCACACCACTGGGGCCAACGCCGAGTCTAGCGTGAGGCCAAGTAGTTCTGACCTGAGCTCAGCCCTTGAGGTGATCACCCATTACTTGAATACCACATCAGCGGCTACTCCTCACGATGAGCATACCGCCCGGTTTTTCTCCGAATTGATGGTTGCTACGGTAAGACTCCCTTTCTTATCCTTTCTTAACATGATTACTAGTTTTTATAATCATAAACTTTCTTCTCGCATCCTTCTAGGTTCCCAAAATCATCCCCGCCATATGGCGCGAAGTAGATGCTGCTCAAGCTATCGGGCAAACATCTATGGAAAAGCTATCTCTGCAAAATGCTGCTTTAAAGAAAGCTGAGGATGAACTGAAGAACCTTCGGGAGGCATTTGCTCAGAGCCTGGCGAGGGAAGAAATATTGAGAACTAAGCTCGATGCGACCACCACCCTTTTATCCCAGCGCACCTCCGAGTGCGATAAGCTGAAGGAGGACATTAGCGTGCTATCGAGAGAAAAGAGTTCTTGGGGGGAGTTAGAACACATTTTAAAAGCAGAAATTTCTACCCTTCGAACTCAGTATAGTCAACTCAAGGAGGAGCTGAAGAAGCCTTTGCCTCCATCTTCAGGTTTCATTACTCAAGAGGTATTGGAAGATAAACTATCTGGGGCAATCCTTCTTGCTAAGGACGAAGTTCAAAGGCACTGTGAGGAGAAGTATCAACAAAGGCATAAGAGTCATCTCCTAGGCAACTTCATACTCGGGTACCTGGGATGCCTCAACCAATGCCGCGAAGATCAACTGTTTTCACATCCTGATAACTGGAGGCGTCTGAGACCTCAGTCTTTGGTGATGCGACCCCCTTCTTCCCAAGAAGCTCACGATGCCTACCAGAGGGTGCTAGGTCGGGGTCCCTCTCCTGCTTCTTCTTCTGGCTTGCCATCTCAACCCTCGGAGCGACACCCTTAGATTAGTTTTTTAACCTTGAGAATTTTATCAAACTTGTAATAGCATTTTGGACAAGTTATCAGCTTTATTGTATGAATATTATTGCCTTATGAATTGCTGAACGGGTTTTATTGTCTTCTCTTCTTATTTTTTATTCCGCCGTTTTGTCTTTTCTTGTCACTTTCTGCACTGTTTTTTAGGCTTGATGTCTGCCAATACTGCCAACATTCTTTTCACGTGTCTTTACTCTTCATTTGCCCATACCTTGAGAACTCCAGATGTCAACTTTATTTTGACACGTACCCTTTTCCCGTCTTCAAGTACTTCTATAAAATGCTCCATCCTTTCACCTATCAACCACATTCTCAGGATCTTGCTCTTGTCCTTTTATTGCTTTTGGCTTTCTCGGGTGTTTCTTATTGTAGTAGATATAACTTCTGTTAATTTCCCTGTTTTTCCTTTTCTAAATGCCTTCCTTCATACGCAGATCATCGTCATCTCCCGAGGAACCTCCTCCCCTTCATGTTCCGGGTGAACCCTCTCATGGACATGCAAGGGGTAGAATTGAGGGGGATGGTTTATCTTTGAATTTTAGA
This sequence comes from Linaria vulgaris, assembly GCA_948329865.1. Taxonomy (NCBI): domain Eukaryota; kingdom Viridiplantae; phylum Streptophyta; class Magnoliopsida; order Lamiales; family Plantaginaceae; genus Linaria; species Linaria vulgaris. Next base: position 18,099,953 of record OX415254.1, on the reverse strand, counting down.
GGTTCTCCTGTTGTGCCTGGATTATCAGCCTCTCGCCCTAGTTCGAGCATGGCAGATTCTCTACGCCTGACATTTCTGCGAAGAGAACCCTATCTCCCTTCTGACAATTTTTCTATTTTCAACACTTCAGCCCTGAATGTCAATGCTATGATTGGAGGAAATAGAGTTGGTTCCTGCCAAAGCGTAGAATCACCCGAGTCTATTTTTAATACGTTACGCGAGAATGGTTTGAATCCTGATGACTACAGTATCATCGTTCCTCGTCCTTTCCATAGGGCCTTCGAGCCCCCTTTTGGTTATCTGACTTTGTATTCGGAACAAATTCGTTGTGGTCTGCGGATGCTCTTTCACCCCTTTATACACTCTTTATTTCAATACTGGCAGATTTGTCCTAGCCAACTGACTCCTAACTCCTTTCGCTATTTGGTGGGCTTCGTCCTTTGCTGTAATCTATTGAATGTACCCCTGACCCCGTACCGGGTGTGTGCAGCCTTCATTCTGCGTCCGTGTCCCAATGGTCTCCCATATTTTAGCCTAGTTTACCGAGATCAGCAGAGAAACTTTCACGTCCCTCGTCGTTTGGCATTTGTAGTAGATTGGAAGAAAAGGTATTTCTTTATTAAACCAAAGGATTCTTCTGGATATCCATGGGGTATTCCCTTACGATGGGGCTTAGGATACGTGATCCCTCGCCCTGAGACCGCTGTACGGGAAATGGAGTATTTAACCTCCACTGGTCTGTTTTTAGGTAGTTATGATATATGCTCTATTCTGACGAACTCTTCGGCCTTAATCATGGCGGGTCTGCAACATGGTGTTGAACAGCTGAATCTTCCTCCGATGCCTTTGCACTACAACCCTGCTTTTAGTAAGTTAATTTACTTATTTACCTTAATGACACTGTCTTTTTCGCTATGGTGATTAACCTTTGACTATTTCTTTTTAGGAAGTGAGATGGAGCGATTTGCCATCAGGCGTTATCCTGAGGAAGTGTTGGTTCCTCTGCCTTCTTTTCCCTTATATTCGACCACGCCTGGCTCCTCGTCTGAGCACAATCCACCCGACCCTTGTCTTGGTTCCGATGACATCTGGATGTTTTCGCAATCCGATTTTGTATGGGGATCTACCCTTCCTTCTATTGATTCGCTTTTTAAAGATCCATCTCCTCCAGACTTAAACATGGATCCCGACTATACACCTCCACTTACGCTGACCTTATCTGTCCAATCCCCCCTTGATCCTTCAGTCAATGTTATAGATGGTGACAACGTAACCGCGCTACCCACTGGCTCTAATGATGTGATACCTTCTCCTCCACGAATGGTTCCCCCCATGGGGAAGGAACTAGTGGTATAGCCACGGGGAATCTTCACGATACTTTTCCCGTACTTTCTTCAGATGTTTCATACCATCGGCGATTCTTAAGTAGCTTGTTGAGTCAGGCTAATTGTGAGGCTCTCAGCTCTGTTTCTATGAATCTTCTCCAGGATCGGTTATGCCGTAACTTATGTGAGGTACGTCGTATTCCTGTTTATCTTTGGTGACGCCTATATTATATTCTCTTAATTTTCCTTCTGTTTCATGCAGGTATTTTTGATCACGGACGCCCTTGGTGCACATTCTTCCACTGATGTTGGTTTTTTGTATAGACACCTCCATGATCTGGAGAAGAATATAGACGATGCTCGTAATCAGATTGACAACCTGCACGCCCACTACGATTCCGACCAAGCGACCTTAGAAGCTCTTTTAAAGGATGCCCAAGATACCATCTTGGATATGAGACAATTGGTAACCTTGGGACGGGATCATGTCAGAGAATTGGAGACTCGTATAGACAATTTGCTGAGTCAGAGCCGTACCTCCGATGCTTTGATATCCTCTCTATTGGCTGAAAGGGACTTATTGGCTACAAAGTTATCGGATCTAGAGGGATCTAGGGCAGTTGACGCATTGATTACCCGTGCCGAGGCTACCATGGCAGTTCCCAGTTTGGAGCAAATGAGGGCCACCCTACGTGTGGAGATGCGGGAGATGGTGATGATGGGTTTTCAGATTTGTCGAGAGGCAGTGAGAACACTCCCGAATTTTCCTCCTCACCTGGATCTTCCCGACCTTGAATTCATTACTTCTTCCCAAACTACAACTCCTTCGGCTTCTTCCCAAAGATCTACCGTCCCGGTAGTAACTATTATGGATCCTGCTGACCTTTCCGAAGAACAACGCCGTTGTCTAATTCGAGAGGGAAAACGTCCTATGCAAAACTAATATATTTTTTATATGTTAAGTTTGTAATTTTCTATGTAAATTGAACTACGAGCGGCTTGATTCCTTTGTATCGGGATACGTAGGCATCTCGGAGCTTTATCCGAGTTCAGTCGTATTAGTATGTGTGTATGCAAGTTAGTCGGGTTAGATGGCTGTATCAGAATGAACTGAATTTTGAGGTTACGCACAAATTTTATATAAATAAAAGGCCATCTTTATTTCACCACGACTTTATTTACATGTACACTGATGTGATGCCCCTATCTTCGATGTTACTACATTAAGCATAATATTTTCTAAGATTTAATGTGTTCCAAGTCCGAGTAAGCATCGTACCTTCAGGGGTACTTAACTGGTAAGTAGCAGGTCCAATGATTTTGCTCACCTTGTACGGTCCTTCCCACTTAGGTTGTAGCTTAGCGACATTCTTGGACGCCCCCACTCGTTTGAGAACCAGATCTCCGACCTGGAATGTTCTAACCTTAACATTCTTGTTGTAGTACTTGGCCATTCGGGCTTTATATCCTTCCATGCGTATCGAAGCTCGATGCCTTTTTTCTTCCAATAAGTCCAAGGCTAAGGCTAAATTAGAACTGTTACTGACTTCTTCATACTCTCGGATTCTCCAACTTTCAGTCACGATCTCGGGTGGAATTACAGCCTCACAGCCATAGGCCATGCTATATGGTGTCTCTCCCGTGGCAGAGCTAGGAGTTGTTCGATATGCCCATAAAACACCCGGAATTTCTTCTATCCATCGCTCTTTGTGATGATCCAGTCTAGACTTAATGCTCTTCAACAAGGTTCGATTGGTTCTCTCAACTTGGCCGTTGCTTTGGGGATATCCGACGGAAGCAAAGCGGTGCTTAATCTCCCAATGCTTACACCAATCTTCCACCTTTTGATCTTCAAACTGTAACCCATTATCGCTCACGAGGTATCGGGGAATTCCAAATCGGCATAGTATATTTCGCCATAGGAAATTTATGACTGCGCTTGCTGTGATCCTGGCCATCGGTTCTGCTTCTACCCACTTTGTAAAGTAATCTACTGCTACCAACAAATATTTCTTTTGCCTCGGATTAGGCATCAAGGGTCCTACTAGGTCTATTCCCCACTTGGCGAAAGGGCACGCTAGTAAATTTGGCTCCCATGGTGCTGCTGGTTGATGAATCTGTGAAGCATGGGCTTGACACGCGGGACATCTGCGCGCGTAGTCTTGGCAATCTTGAACCATCGTAGGCCAATAATATCCTTGCCTTATAATACGATTGGCCATACTTGCTCCTTGCGAGTGGTTTCCACATGTTCCTTCGTGCATTTCTTTTATTACTCCCAACGCTTCTTGATCATCCAGACACCGAGTGTGAGGATTAGAGTAGCAGCGTCGGAACAACACCCCTTTGTGCAAGAAGTATCTTGCCGCTTTCCTTTCTAACCTCTTTCGCTCAATGTCGTCACGTAGTATTGCGTAGGGTCTTCTAAATAAGCAACTATCTCCGTCATCCACCCTGATGTCACTGGGGCAACAATGACCTGGATATCCTTCTGAGGCTCCTGCTGTTCTGACCCCGTGGCTTGTAGCAATGTAATGTGTCTTGTCCCCACCACGAATTGAGTCGCTATTTTTGACAACGCATCCGCCTCTTGGTTTTCCGACCTTGGAATCTGTCTTAATTGAAATTCTTCAAACACTTTCTGCCGATTCCGAACCGTCAGAGCATATGCTTTCAATTGCTCTTCTTTTATTTCAAACTTTCCTATTGCTTGCTGTACTATCAATTGTGAATCACTGTGAATCACTATTCGACTGATGTTCCCTTCCATGGCTAACCTCATCCCGATTAAGAGGGCTTCATATTCAGCTTCATTGTTGGACAAGGGGTAATCTATCCTGACAGCAAAGCATAAGTTTTCTTCTTCCTCGTAGTTCTTCAGAACTATTCCTACCCCACCATGTGTTCCGACAGATGATCCGTCTACGTACACATGCCATAACGCAGGTGGTTTCTCGTTTTGTATCTCCTTCATTTCCACCATGAAGTCAGATAGAACCTGTGCCTTGATAGCTGGTCTTGGAGCGTATGCCAGGCTATACTCACTTAACTCTATTGCCCATTTTACCATTCGACCCGATGTTTCCGGGCGATTGAGTATGACCCGCAACGGATATTTGGTAAGTATAGTCACATGATAAGTTAAGAAGTACGACCTTAATTTTCTAGCTGCAGTTACAAGGGCTAGTATCAACTTCTCCGTCTGTACATACCTTTTCTCAGCGTTCTGCAAAGTTTTACTCACATAGTACACAGGATGCTGGCTGCCCTCCTTATCCTTTACCAAGACCGCACTTACGGCTTCTTCCCCTGCTGACAAATACACAGATAATTTGTCCCCAGGTTCTGGTTTTACCAACAATGGAGGTCTTACCAGATAATCTTTCAAATTATTGAAGGCCTCCTCGCATTCTGAGGTCCATTGAAATTCCTTTACCTTCCTTAGCACCTTAAAGAATGGCAAACCCTTTTCTGCCGATCGTGATATAAACCGGCTAAGCGATGCTATTTTTCCTGTTAGCCTTTGCACCTCTTTGATTGTTCTGGGCGATTTCATTTCTATGATAGCTTTAGCCTTTTCTGGATTAACTTCTATCCCCTTCTCTGTTACCATATATCCTAGAAACTTTCCTCCCCTAATTCCAAAAGAGCATTTCTTGGGATTTATCTTCATGCCAAACTTATCCATGATGGCTAGAGCTCGTCGTAAATCCCTCGGATGATCTTCTGCCCTTTTGCTTTTTACAATCATATCGTCAACATATACCTCCATCGTTTCCCCAATGACCTCGGCAAACATTAGATTCACCAACCTCTGGTAGGTAGCACCCGCATTCTTGAGTCCAAATGGCATGACCATGTAGCAAAATGTGCCCACATCGGTAATGAAACTAGTTTTCTCCTGATCTTCTTCGGCCATCGGGATCTGATTGTATCCCTGATCACCGTCCATTGTGGACAATAGTGCGCATCCTGCCGTGGAATCTACCAGCTGGTCAATGTTGGGCAAGGGATAACAATCCTTCGGGCAGGCGTCGTTCAAATTGGTGAAATCCACACACATTCGCCATCGCCCTCCTGATTTAGGTACCAATACTACATTGGATAACCATTCAGGGTATATAACCTCCCTTATTTGTTGCAACCCGAGAAGTCGCATTACTTCCGACTTGATAATCCCATTCTTTTCTGGGCCCATGTTTCTTTTCTTTTGTCGGATGGGCCTGCACCCGGGATTTACGTTGAGGTGATGCTGACATACCCTCGGGCTGATCCGTCCCGGTGGGCCTTCCTCCCAGGCAAAGAGATGCTTGTATTCTTTTAGGATGAAGATAATTTCCTCTTCTATTCCTGAATCCATTCCTGATCCTACTTTCACTTTTTCTGCCCTTTTTCCAGTTCTATCAACTTCAACTCTTCTACGGGATGGACTCGTACTTCTTCTAATTTCAGCTTCTTCTCCGGAGGGCAAGGTTCTTCTTCCACACTTGTTGGTAAGGCATTCATACGACACTCCCGAGCCTTGATCTGGTTGCCCCGGACCTCTCCTATGCCTGACATCGTAGGGAACTTCATTTTGAGGTGAAGAGTAGAGGGTATGGCTTCAAAAGCATGAATTGATGGCCTTCCACATATTGCGTTATAAGTTCGCGTGGGTGCTTCGACAACCCAGAACTTCACATGTTCAGTGCGCCTCAATGCCCCTTCTCCCCAAGACATAGGAAGTATGACAGTTCCCAGTGTTTGACTAGTTTTTCCAGAAAAACCTATCAAGGGTATCTCTGTGGGATCGAGATGTACCCTTTTTAGTTCCATAGCTACAAAGGTTGGAGTAAATAACACATCCACCGAACTTCCTGTATCCACGAGGACTCGTTGTATCTCAATACCCATTATGGTGGCCTTAATCACCAACGGATCTTCATGAGGATATGCAATTCCTTGAAGATCTTCAGGTCCGAAAGATATTGTTGGTAGCTTCATTCCCTGCACTGTACAAACCGATAGCCCGTGCCCCGCCTTTTTGGCCTCTTTGAGATACTTCTTCTTCCTGCCAGCTGGGGATGAGGATATATCTCCTCCTTCAATCATGTTGATGGTTCTTCCCGATGGAGGGTTATCTCGATATGTACCTGGCGGTGGCGGTAACTGCTGGTTAAATTCCTCCTGTTCATTGTCCCTCGAGGGAGGCTCAACAGTCGCTTCTCCATCTTCATTGCGGGCTTTCTTCCGTTCCATCGAATGACTTTCTTTGTTACCGCTCAAGTAATCTCTCAAATAACCCAAGTCTAACAACCTGTGTATTTCACTCCGTAGGTTCTTACAACCATCAGTTGTGTGCCCATACGACTTGTGATATTTGCAAAACTTTCCCGAGTCTTTTTTCTTGTAAGGTTGCCTTACTGGCATAGGCCAAGTAAAATCCTTGTTTCCCCTCATTACATTTAGTACTTCTGACTGAGTGATGGTTAGAGTCGGTAACGGTATGGGCTGAAGGTGTCTTTTCACCATTCCAGGATTATCTCTTCGAGGAGGATGATTCTTAGATTCCTCCTTTTCTTTTGGCCCTGTGTGGGCATCGGCGGTTTCTGCCTTCAACTTGGATTTTTCTGCTTCTTCCATCAGGATGTATGTCTCAGCTTTCTGCATTAACTCGTTCATGTCCTTTACTCGATTTCCTACCAAGTATCGGAAGAAATTCCCTGAACGTAATCCTTGAGCAAGAATATCTGCTAACATGGTCGGATCTATATTAGGGACATCCAATACCTCATCGGAAAAGCGCTTCATGAAATCTCTTAAAGATTCATCTTTTTGTTGTTTTATGGTAAACAGATGACATGCTGATTTGGGATATCGTCTGTTACAGGCAAACTGTCTTACAAACAAACTAGCCAGCTGGGTGAAGTTAGAAACTGTGCCTGGTGGTATCTGGGTGAACCAGGATTGTGCCCTTCCGGTCAACGTAGCTCGAAAAATTCGACATAATGCAAAATCCGGGGCTGACTGCAAATCCATCGTTGCGATATATTGATTTATGTGATCTTGTGGATCTTTCCCATCTTTTTCTCCGGAATACATTGGTAGGTTAACTGTTCTTATGTAGGCTGGAATTATAGCTTGTGCTACTTCTGGCACAAACGGCGATCCATGGTATACTGGTTCGTCTTCCGGTGTGATGGCTCTTTTCATGTTGAGCATTTCCCGTCGAAGATGATTCATCATTTCCCAAAGAGCTGGCTCATTGCTTGAGTGAGGAAACATATTGGGACGATAAGGAGGTATTCTATCATCGAGAACGTTTCCAGGTGGAGGTATCACACCCGGATATCGTTCTTGGCGAAGCCCTGGTTGTGGTGGGGGTATTCGCTGGGGAGTTGGAGTCATTCTCGAGCCTTGCTCTTCCACCCTATACCTTTCTCCGTACGGTTGTATGGGTTGTGGTTCTGGAAGTCTTTCGTTAGCCTGAACCCTTCTTAAAGCTGCTTCCACCAGCTCTTCGAACACTGTTCTAGGGATATTGATGTAATCGCCATTAGGTGGTGGAATGTTTCCAGGAGAACCCTCTGTAGATTCTTGGTGTATACTTTCATCGTGGTTGTCTGTCCGATATTCAGACCGAGTTGATCCATCCATTTGCTATACTGGCAGTAAATATTGCAAGTAAGGAGATTCTTTCACTAGCGTAACTCAAAGGCAATAATTTACGGCGTTCCCACAGACGGCGCCATTTGTTAACACAGGGGTATGAACTTTATAATTTTCAACTTGAGGAACGCCTTGCCCAAATAGCCGGCAAAAGAATCTTCTTAAAATAAGGAGTATTGTAATATTTTTCTGAATTTACAAATTGAGTTCTTCTCCCTAGCATAGCTTGCCCTTTCTTGCTTTCCATGGAAGCTCTTTTATAGCACTCCCTGGGCTGCATGCTCCTTACCAGGTGGCTGATGTCCCTTCACTAGTATGTTAACTCAGATACAAATGAAGTGAAGACTCATCCATTCTAATGCTGAAGCATCCCAAAAAATGACATCTGGTTAATCTCCTAGCTGCTCCATGATGACACCTAGACTTTGCCCAGCAATTATATCTGGCAGGATGACATCTGGTTTTTGTTCTAGAAGTATGTTTGTATATGCTTGGACAAGTTTCCTGATTTTAGGATTGACTGCATTGGATCTACTTTTCGCAATGTGGCCATCGGATGTCATCTCTAATGTTATTCCCTCGGGTCCTTCTCCCAAAGATGTCTTCGAATAATATAACTGCTAGGGTGCCATCGGGATATTCATCAGATTCGACCATCATATTACTGTGCCCTCGGGATGTTTTCTCCGAGGTTCATATGGCATTGTTAAATGGGTATCCCTCGGGAGGAACATAATAAGAGTCTCCCTTTTATAGGATTGTTCACTAGCTAAAGCATCGGCGATTATTAGGCATCGTAAAGTCATCCAAGACTGGTAGTGCCTTTAGCATCGGATGCTCTGTGAGTGTAGTAATCCGTGCGTCATTGAAGACAAAGTTTGTAGAGAAGTAATTTTAGCTCTCAATTGTGTATACTATGTTGTTCATCCGATGGAGGAGGCTTTACTTGCTTCTTGATAGCTATTATTTGTTTTTGCTCCGAGGGCTTCAAGCTCCGATGGCTATTAATTTTTTCCCTAGGTTTACACTATTCATGTATAATACTGTCAGTGGATTTAATCATATTTATTATCTAGAAATATTTATTCGTCAAACTTTCTTAATTGTATAATTAACTTAATTTTGTTTATCATACAAACAATGTCATTTTAATTTAATTCTTTTTTTTTAATGTTTACGCCTTCCACCCTTTGCTATGTATGTATTATTATTTAGCAAGAAAATTTATCAGTAAAATTTAGGGAATTTGCCACCGAAAGTCCTTTATGTTAACCACTTTTCAAAAAAGGTCCTCTATGTTGGCATTTAGCAGAAAACGCCATATATGTTGACATCATTTGCAATTTTCGTCATATATGTTGACTTTAGCAGAAAACGTCCTATATGTTGACATCATTTGCAATTTTCGCCCTATATGTTGACATCATTTGTAAATTTCGTCCTTTTCAAAAATCTGGCAAGAAAATATTTATATTTTCATCCCTAAATATTTTATATAATTGCACTTACACCATAATATATTTTTAGAAATTTAAAAATTTCAACAAACTTAATTAGTAATTTCTTAAGCTTGATTTTATTAATTATCTGATAATTTAAAATTCCATCACCCTCGCACTTCTATGACCTCAATTTTTCGTTTTGTGGGGGTTTTGGGTAACGATTCTCAAACTATTTCGAACGATTTTGGGTAGCAATTTTCGAAATTGAGATCATGGAAGAGCGATGGTGATGAAAATATGTCGATTTGAGTTGAATTTGGGGTTTCGTGGTGGTGGATTTGGTGGGGGTGCGGTGGAGGGGGGTGTGGGTGTGGGTGTGGGTGTGGAGAAGATGAAGTATAATATTAATTTTTTTTTTTTGAAATTTTAAATTATCAGATAATTAATAAAATCAAGCTTAAGAAATTACTAATTAAGTTTGTTGAAATTTTTAAATTTCTAAAAATATATTATGGTGTGAGTGCAATTATATAAAATATTTAGGGATCAAATATTTTCTTGCCATATTTTTGAAAAGGACGAAATTTGCAAATGATGTCAACATATGGGATGAAAATTGCAAATGATGTCAACATATAGGACGTTTTCTGCTAAATGTCAACATATAAGACGAAAATTGCAAATGATGTCAACATATAGGACGCTTTCTGCTAAATGTCAATATAGAGGGCTTTTTTTGAAAAGTAGTTAACATAAAGGAGTTCCAGTAGCAAATTTCCATAAATTTACATGAAGTGCATGTGCCAAATAGAAAAAATTTAAAACAATAATAGATTAACAGTCAACTTATTCCTAATTAACTTAGAATTATCAAAAGCTTAAGGTTTTTTTTTTTTTTTTTGAGTATGTCAAAACTCAAAAGCTTAAGCTACTTGCATACTTGTGTATAAAAAGGCAACTAGAGACAAACATTCGAAGTCTCAATAAGCTAAGCCATTTATTTGGTTTTCGAAAAAATGAGCAAGTTTTCTTCATTGTTCCTCCTCCGGTCGGCGCGGCGTCTTTTCCGGTCAACCCGGAAAGAAACGGGGTCGCCGCTTCTCCAGTTTCGACCTCCTAATGCACAATACAGATTCATGTTCTCATCCTACCAAAATCAAGATGTGTTGTGTAAGCATCCTTGTGCATTTTTCAACTCAACAAACCAGCAGTACTATGCTCCCTTCTCTAGTCTTATAAGGTATCTCTTTTCTTTACCAGCTATTATGTAGTAGTGTTACAACTTACAAATATAATAGTGTGCATGACTCTGGTCAGACATATATATGAAGTACTTTAGCATCTTATTAATTCTTTTGTATCTTTCTGTTGGAAAATCATATCTAGAAATGGACTAGAAGTTCAGATCATCTCCAAAGAAAACATCAAACCGGCATCTCCGACGCCTCAACACTCGAGAATACACGAGGTTTCTATCTTGGACCAACTCATTCCTAATATATACTTACCACTTATATACTTCTACGCAAACGACGACCATCAAAATAAATCAATCTCTATGATCGATCAAGAGGACTTAAACTCGAAAAGAAGGCATCTTTTGAAGCAATCTTTGTCAGAAATCTTGACAAAATTGCCTTCGCTAGCTGGTAGAATCAAGGACAATCGTCTCATTGATTGTAACGACGATGGGGTCTATTATGTTGAAACTAAAGTCACCACAAGTCTCTCCGATTTCCTCAAGCAGCCTGATAACAAGTCGATGCATGGATTACTTCCAGCAGATCCCAATTCCGTGGAACTATTCTCCAAGACTGATGTAGTTATGATTCAAGTGAATGCGTTTTCTTGTGGTGGCATTGCTATTGGTGTGTACGCTTCTCATAAGATTTTCGACGGCTATTCACACCTGACGTTTCTCAAGGCATGGGCCGCGACAGCCCGAGCATCATCATCATCATCATCATCATTAGAAAAGATTTATCCCAATTTTATTTCCCCTTCGATTTTCCCATCTAATCCTTGCATTCTGGAAGACACAAGTGTCACGATGAATCCTGTGTTTTTGAGTCAGGGGAAAAACGCAACAAGGCGGTTTGTATTCAATGCTTCGTCCCTTGCGTTACTGAAAAATAAAGCTGGCGCCACAAGCCGTGTGATGGCTGCAACAGCGCTTATATGGAAACGAGCAATGTTGGCCTCTAAAGCTACTAATACTAATAACACTTCGAAAAAATTTGTGCTGACATTTGCAGTCAACATAAGGGAAAGATGCTCACCACGTTTTCCGCCAAATTCAATGGGGAACATTATCTTCCCTTCTGCTCCTACTCAATGCACAGGTGATGAGGATTTAGGACTGGAATCCATCGCGCAACGACTTAAAAGATCTATCGATGTAATCAACAGTGATCTTCTCGAGAAAATAAAAGGAGAGGAGTGGTCTCTTAGAGTCAAAGAGTTCACAGATGAGCAGAAAAAGTTATATTCGGATGAAAATACAGAATACATCACGATAACTAGCATGTGTAATGGCGGGGTATATGAAGCTGATTTTGGGTGGGGGAAGCCAATATGGATGAGTACTGGCAATGCAGATGCGACTTTACCTTCGAATGTAGTACTGTTTACAGACACAAGATCAGGTGACGGGGTCGAAGCTTGGGTGAATCTAAGTGAAGAAGATATGCAGGTTCTCGAGCGGGATCCGGAGCTACTTGCATTTGCATCCCTGAATCCTAGTCCTCTTTCAGATTTTGTTGTTTAATTAACTAATTAATAAGCTATCCTCATATTCTGTTCTATTTCATCACCAGTACAATAAGCAGTTGGTTTAACAGCCAATCAAGGATGTATTAACCTCAATTTGAAATTTAAGTTTTCGATTCACCGGACTCATGTACTTTGTTATATTGTATTTCAAACAATAACAAGTTTTAAATACAAGTAAACAATTAGGTGGAATCCAGCATAGATAATGTCTCTACAAGGCAAAAGTTGCAAGTGAGTGGCAGTAGTTCCTTGCCCTGTCATCTACTTTTTATATCAAGCCATGGACTCTGAGACGAACATGTCACGTTCAAATCATCCATGGATCTTGGATTGATCCACTGTTGTATAAATATCCAACAAGCATCACACAGTTATAACAAAATAAAAGAAGATAAAATTTCTAATTGCTAGTCCTCTAACTTCTCCGCCTCCCTGGTGCATCTCTTCGTTTAACTCGATTTCCCCGTTGTTAAGTTAGAGTAAAGTCTCTGAAGTTAAATGTTTCTATATATGCAGCAGAACTAACCACAATATTCCCCTACCCAAACATAGTAAAATTATGATACGGGGAAGGTGGATACATTCAGTTGATCATAGCAAAATTGTGTGTATAAAAAATTGTATCAGGAGGACAATTTCGTTTAGATGAAACAATTTAATCTCGGTTTTATTATTCATTTAGCATATGATCATACAATGCTGAACGGCTTGTGGTAGTTAGAGAATATAGTTCAGAATTAGGTCCAACATTTACGACCATCAATGGTAAAACATTCTAAGAGGACATTGCATATATAAGTTTATACTGTCATACTGGAAAACTTTGAAAATTATAGGACAGCCCTCCTTCTAATTTTACCTCACCCAAATATTGGCAGTTATTACTCAACTCAACTGGTAGCTCTGACTGGAAATAAATCATCTACATATGATGTGTTGCAACTTGCAACCTATATACACTAACTTGTATAAATGGTCTTTTGTTTCTTTAAACTGAAAGTGCTCCTAATCAGTTTAGCGTTTATCAGATTAACATTATAGTCATCGATACCAAATACTTAGGAATTTCCTCCAATATTGTAAAACCAAACGCTCTTCAAAAATATAGCAACAGTGTCTTCTATAGTCTCTCTGACTTATCTTATTTTTTGTTACTCTTTTCATTCTATAAATGTAAGCGCATATGCTGAATAACAGAATCTTTTGTAGTATCATCTTATTAGTGTTAAACCAAACGCCTGTAGAATGCAGGTTGCACGAAGGCATCCTTTGTGTCGGCTATGTAAGAGTTCAACGTTCCTGAAACGGTTCATATGTGAAGAAATCCATCTGAATTGGCTGTTTATTATGTTTCGATTAGGTTGTACATCTTTTTTATCTAGGCTTGTTCTTCCAAATCTTCGGATTCTTTTCGTTTACCAGTTCCCTCGGTTTGGGACTCTTGGCGTATAATGCGACTAGTTTTGTCAAATTCTTGACGCAGTCCAATCGTGCCAGCAATCTCTTGTAATGTGCCAGTGATGATGAAATTAGTAGGATCCATTGCATACAGATCAGCTAAGAATTGGCATGTGAAGTTATACTTCGTCGACATTTGTCAGGTAAATGTTGGAATCAGGGTACTTAGTTTTCTCCAGTGCATGAGCAATGGTACATTGTGAAACAAAGCCAATAAAGGAACAATATTAGTCTCATTACAGTAGTTTGTGATCAAATTGTAATGTAATAATAACCATATAGTACCATACCTGTGTCATTCCTAACTTGTGTAGTTGCCAATGATCAAACTGGCTTGCCTTAAAAATCCGTGGTAACTTCCTCGGCGACATCCTAAAAACATGACATAATAAGTTTATTAATATTCTCTATCGGACATGACATGCAGGAAAAGACTTTACATAAAGCTTCCATGTGTGGCCAAACCTCGACCAGTGAGATCCATTTACGGACATTCCCTTCTACTCAGTCCTGAAGGGGACTCGAATAATATTATGTTTCTCTTTTTTTCCTTTTTATTATTGCACGCATATCGCTTTCTTCTGGCTTTTGCACTTTAGTGTTTTTACTGCATTGTTGAAGGGTTCCGAGTTTAATTGTTATTTTTTGATTCGTCTATGTAGAAAAGTTTGTGGGGTTGTGTTATAAATGATTTTAGTTTGATTAGATGAAAAAGAAAACAAAAAGTAGGTGCATGGCTTACAGTAAATTCCTTGTTTTCAGGAACCAGAGAACCTTTCAACCTAAGAAGAGTGCACCTTCTGGTAGTAAGGTGTGTGATTTAATCACTGCTCTATGTGTTGAAGATTCCTTTTAGAACCTAATCTTTTCTCAACTAATCTCAAATTAAATGTAGCTTGTCACCTGCATGTATTAATGCTGGTTCTACCTATTCAAATAAGAGATGTAAAGCATAGTACTCAGTTCATTCAATGTACTTTATGCTTGCTTTGAATTGAAATTGACAATGCAGGGAGTGCAACTAAAGAAGCACATCGATGCAATCGTGAGCAGCGGAAACTTGCGTGAAGCCGTAAGGCTTCTTAACGAGTGGTTGGCAGTAAATAGTAAGATTTTAATGTAGCTGACAATTTGCTGTTTTTGTCATTGATTTGAATGCTTGATTTTGTCAGTTTGAAATGATTGATAATTTGATATGTCTTTCGAAGGCATGGAATGAGAGGTATGTTTCTATGAAGGAAGGTCTTGCAAAGTCTAAATTGTATCTCTTTACTTGAAGATCACTTTCTTTAAGTAGAAATAGAAATCCATGCTTGGTGTGTCATCTTTGTAATTTATGTTCAGAAAGAATGTCTTTTAAATGCTTTCCTTCTCTGAAGAAGGTTGCTGGACGAAAAACTGATAGGTGACTTGACGTTTTCCTCTGTGCATATGATTTCTGTCTCTTTTCTTGGACATGTGATTTATGCCGTTTTCTTTATCTGAGCAATAATTGTCGTCAATGAATGAGATTAGATTCTTGTCATTGATATTAACCTGTCCTTATCCTCGCTAGCACGTATGATTTCTGTCGTTTTCCTCGGACATAAGATTTGTGTCGCTTTTCTGTTCCTTTTGAGCAATCAAGCAATCACTGTTGTCAATGAATGCAATCAGATTCTTTTCATTGATCAACTTGTTGTCTTCCTCGCACATATAATATTTGTCGTTTTACAAGGACATAATAAGGTTTATATCGTTTTCCTGTTCTTTTTCATCTGAACAATCATAGTTGTCATTGAATGAGATTAGATTCTTACGACCGTTTATCAAAAAAGCAATGTTAAGATCTTAACGTTACATTATGCAGCTGTCGACTTTTACGATCAAGTCAACGTTCTCTACGCCACTCTCACTGAATTCTGCACGCCGTCAAGTTGTCCAACAATGTCTGCAGGGCCAAAGTACGTTGTCCGAATGACTTCATATCATCTTTAGTCCTTAATAACACTCAGATTTCAGTGATCTTGTTCCAAACTGCTGTAAAAAGCAAAGTGGTAATATTCTTCAATTCTCTATTTTCTGCAGGCATGAGTACAGATGGGCTGATGGAATCACCATAAAGAGGCCGATAGCTAGAGGTTTCTGCTCCAAAATATGTCGACTACTTAATGGACTGGATCGAAGCTCAGCTAGACGATGAGTCCATCTTTCCCCAGAACTTTGGTAGTATGCTATCATCATTTTTGACGTTTTTCTCATCTATAATTTACATCGTTTTTCTCAACTTAGATGTTTTTACTGCAGGCGCACCATTTCCACCTAACTTTCTGAATGTTGTGAAGACCATTTTGAAGCGACTGTTCCGTGTGTATGCCCATATGTATCACTCCCATCTCCAGAAGATGGTGAATCTGAAAGAAGAAGCTCATTTCAACACTTGTTTTAAGCATTTTGTGCTGTTTACATGGGTGAGTTCAGCTCGTTTATCAAATATCCATCGTGTGCTACAAGAGATTTTTCTTGCACATTAACTTAGATTAGTACTACTACTGTAAGTTTTAACTGGTTTTCTTCTCCTTGGCTGTGTCTAATGCAGGAATTTGGCTTAATCGAAAAGGAGGAGCTTGAGCCTATGCATGAGACGGTAGAGTCTATATTACAAAGCTGAACTATCTGAAAACCTTTTGTGCTTTCTATCTTTTGTGCTGTGATGAAGTTCGTGGAGAAGCTGATGGACCACCGTATTATCGAATGTTTGAAGTCGTTCTGTTGTGTAACAATGAAAGAACTGTTTTCGGATTGTAAAACCTTTTGAACCTTTTTGGTGGAAAACTCAGAAGTTATTTCAACTATATTTGGTTGCATTTATCAGATTTCTTGCTGCTTGTGCTACTTTTATTCATGAGGGTGATACGAGGCAGCAGCGCTCAGTTTGTCATCAACGTTCTCTAATTTCTTCATTAGTGAATTACCATTTATAAAGTTTGATTCTAGACTCTAGTGAAGCTGCAATCGCAAAGATTTAGTTTCCTAATTTATTAAGTTAAACTTTTAAATCCCCGAATACTCTGTTATACCAAAACCGAGAGATACGATTTCAGATAAGAAAATTAATCAAATAACAAGAATTGTATCTATACCAAATCTGGCAGAACTTAAACAAGAAAAGATAGACAACAGAGAGATTTGCATGTAAGAAATGAAACATATAATCCAAGATCAAAACTGTACTCTTTGTACTAAATGCAAAATGCAACAAGGATTTCATTCTCAGTATACTATACCTGTAACAGACTTGTATGGGCTATTATAGGTACATTGGCCCTTATAGTTAAACCCCTTCACCTTTAACTTCTACACGAGCTGAGAGATCAGTGCAAAAAGTACAATAACATGACTACCTATGTTGATCCATCACTTATGAGTCAACTTCACAAATACGCAGAAAAATGCTGCTTCCATATATTGTTGTTGCAGAGACTGCTTCGTTGTAGCCTCCCGATACTGACTTGCTCGGGCGACGCCTTATGCAAAAGACTAACAACACTTTGCGCGGTAAGAAAACGATCAGTTCAAGTTCCTTTTTTCAGGGTTTCTTCTGGCAAATACAGCCTGGGAGTGGATTCGCATAAAAACTCTCTTCTAGCTTTGGGAACTCGCCAGCCTCCCTTATGTACGGGCCTCCATTCCGATTCTCGTGAAGGCTTTTGACTTCAGAGCTAAATTTCTTCCAAGTGATCTTCCCCTCATCAAACTCATCAACAAGTTTCACAAAATTCATCCTGACAAACAACAACGAACTATATGAATGCCAAGTTTAGACAAGAGTAACCATGATTTACATATGAAATCTTCACTCCATGAGCTTTATTGTAACAACAAAAGCTTCTCATACTAATTGAATAATTCCAGAGCCAACCCCAGAAGTTTTAAGAGATGTAATTTATCTATTATGTTTTTCAGACTCCGAGATGTATCCATATCAATTCCAACATCAAGGGAGCAAAAATGTAGTGTTTAATTCTTTTCCAAATTTAAGAGGGCTTCATTTTAATTATCCGAGCGTAAACATTTAGTGCCAGAGTTTGAGTGATACCTGTCTGGATTTATAGTTTTCTTGAAACCCTCGAATCGTCTATGACCTTGTACTGCCTTGGCCATGTTTCCATCATAGGTGTAAACAAAAACATCGCTCTGAAGGGCAACTGCATAATCTAAACCAGCCAACATGTTCTGATGATTTCTAAATGGATTTAGCTCTTCCTCAGTTGCAAGTGTTGAATGTGAGAAGATATTAGGGTAACTTTCTGAAAGATAAGGCATGCTTCCGTTTCCATAAGCTTCACCGGCCACCAAGTAAATTCTCGTGGTACAAGGATAGCCTAGACCTTCAAGTAACAGAGCAGTCTCCCTAGGAGTCAAAGGGCAGCCACCGAGTTTTCTTCTTTCTATGCCATCAATCTCTTTCTCCTTCCAATGGCTGACCTCATAACGCATTTGGCGAAGTTCTGCTTCTTCTGTAGAGGTCAAATTATGGCTGCAGCCTGTAAAAGCTAGCATGTCTTTCTCGTACCTGAAATGGAAATAAACAACGGAATGATTTAAAACTTACGAGGTGGCGTCTTCCGTACCCCTATACATGCACATCCAGAAACTCAAATATGTAAGTACGTCGTTTACAAATTAATGGTCACTATTGTTGGAATGTCTTTCCCAGTATAGTAAAATAACCAGTAGATGGTCCAGAGTGGGTTGTAGATTACTAAAACGGTATTTCTATTCAATACAATCATACCTCATTGAAATTTATCATACAGATAATATTTTGACATACAATCACAGTGTCCCACCACTGTTACTTTAAGCCCAAAAAGCCATCTACGCTGAGCGAAAGATTACCATTATTTTAACTAATCTTGTTCAGTAGAGTTCATCAAACAAGTGAACTGATATGTCTAGCAAAAAACAGAAAGGCGAAAGGCGATCAAGAATCATAGCTCACACCAAAAAAAGGACCATAAATCAAAGTGAAACCAGAAAAAAGGATGCCTTTCAATTTCTTGAAAGTGTAGAACAGAGAAATAAACCTCAAATGCAGTGCAAGGTAAGGACCGCCACCCTGTCGCATTCTCGACACCAGAATCTTCCCAAGATCTTCGATTTGGGCAGAGTATTTTAATGCTTTATAGTTTACACGGCATCTTAACTTCTGGATTGATCTGGGGAGATCATTGTTGGCTAGTCGAGAATCAGTGTGAGTAAAATACATCACTTTATGCTGCTTCAAGAGTGGAAGGACCTCTGATTTATAGTAACTAGCCTGGTCGAGGAAAATGTATATTAAGTTAAAATAACGAGATTTACGAGGATACCATCTTGAATATTGTTTTAGACTGCCCAATAATCCAGACAATGTAACATAGCTAGAGCCAGATCAGACTTGGTAACTATAAGAACTTCCAAAAAAAAAAAATTGGTTACAATGCCAAATATGCAATACTCCAATGAAAAAGCAGTTTATTTCTTTAATAGAAAAATATCTTCATTCTTCGTCAAAAATATTTTTTATTTAAGACAGAACTTTCCAACATTTTGCTTTTTCTCATCTTTGTTTCAAGCAGAATCGATAGCAAGAATGACACACAGGTTGCTGCAAGTAAGGTTAATGAGGCCATACCTGCGACCAAGATATTGGCGTCTTTGAGAAGGGTTCAATTCCAGCATATTGAGGTGGCAATTTTTCGACTATGTGAATATCATCTTGTAGTGACTCAATGAAATGTTGCCAGTCAAAAAGATCTTTGAAGCCACTGGATGTGAAGTTGCATACGTAAATGACAATTTAAAATATTGTACTAAATAGAGTAAACACTAAAACAAGTGCACTGCATAATTGATTCCATGGGGAAAACCTCTCTATTTTTTACATTGGAGATGATATAAACGGAGAAAACTATGTACATGACATATGCTTGCATGGATCTTTCAAAATTGCATGTTTACAAGTGAGATTTGACGATCTACAAGAACAGAGCAAATAAATACTGTCTTCCAGATGACAAAGATTGTCAATTGTTCAAAGATATAGCAAAATTAGAAGAGCACCTCTCATCAGCCCAATACGAAGTATGATCAAGCGACGGAAGGACAAGAGTGGCCTTCATAATTTTTGCAATAGCAACCATATCACAAATCTGCACTCTAAGATTATATACTCATCAGATTATGGTTAACACATATCTCACAGAACGACAAATTAAATCAATAAAACTATGATAAACAGACCCCAAATCTCATCTGATTTAAACCCCCATTTGCATTAGTCAGAATATAACCATTTGTTTTCAGGTCCAGCTCTGCCAAAAGAAAAAAAGTGAGAAAATAGACACATATAAGCACATAAAGATTTGGTAAGAATGGTCTACAATTCTTACTTTTAGAACTTTTTGGTCGATCCATGCACTGGGTGAAATTTTCACTATCAGGATTGGACCATATCCCTGAATGCTGAAAAAACTCACATTAAAGAAATGGAATAGGCTGTTGATTTCTTTAATTTCAAAATTTAAACATAAGTTTCTTTAACTTCAGCTTCTCATAAAGTAATTTAGCGTTGAAGTATAATAACACTTACATCAGCATCATTTACTACCCCTGAGGACTCCATAATAAACTTTTGTTCCACCTCAATTTCTCTTCTCCGGTCACCATTCCCTTTCTCCGTATACCCATACTCATCAGACCCCTGATTCTGTTGATTTAGATGCCTTACCCTGGAGGTATACAAATCCTGGATAGGTTACCCATACTCATAAGTCACTTTCCAGGATGATCGGTCAACATAAAGCCATGAACAACGGCTAATTATGGTTAATAAAACTAGGAGCAAATATAAGGCACTAGTTGAAGCAAATTTTAGAATGGGACAAAAAGATAGAACAAAAAATTAAACACGTGCACACAATTGAAATACTTTAGCTTTACCTATGATAATTCATAAACAATAGATCCCAAACTTTAATTTGATGTATAAATGATATAAAACATAAGAAATTTAGTTTTGGCCAAATTCCATCACAGGCGAATATATTCTAACTCTGGGCTACCCCTCAATATAAAAGAGAAGTTGAGGAAACTAAAAAAATGGAACGTATCACTGTTGCCGCATTGCCTTCTTTTCAACTACTCGTTTTACAGAGGTTGTGGGATTCATTGGATGCACTAAATCCTACTTCTTTATTTTTTTTCTGTCAAATGTTCCCATCGGTCATATATCAGAATTAAGCCCAGAGCTCAATCTAGATTCTTTCCTTCTTATGTCCCTTTTCTTTCCCCGTGTCTGCTTCCGGCAACAACAGTGACAAGAAAAGAGCTAGAAACAATCCGTTAGCCACAAAGGTGGGAATCCAAAGAGGATATAGTGGTTATGCTACATTCCATTATCAAATATAATATCTTATGGTAAAGAGTATTAGCCATGGTGGCGGCTGCGAAGTTTGTGCTGATGGCCAAGAAATGATGAAGCCAACAGATTTAAAGAAATGGATATGTAAAAACAAAAGGAACAATATAAAATAAATAAAAAATGAGTAGATGTGTGACAAGATCAAAGGCAAGTATTAAGAAAATTCAAAAAGGACTAATAAAGAGATTACTCTAACAACAGAAGTGTGTAACATTTAGGTGATACTCCTACAACATAGACCCAACGGATGGTTAACTCTGTAGGGAAAAATTGCTTAGGTCGCTGGTTGGGTGAATGAAAATAGTTAAATGGTACATCAGACTTAAACAGCTACGACGCACACTACTGTGATTTAAGAAATAAGGGAACTAGAGACTCATCACCACATCAGAAAACTGTCACTATAATCACATTACATCATTTTGGTTAAGCCATCATAGAATACAAAGTTAAATAACTTACATACATATGACTTCAGTTAATTATAAAATCTTCATTGTAGTTGTGCATTTACTGGATTTACACATTCATAGTTCATTTAGTCTCACTTTTTTCTTTTTCCTACAATGTAAACAGAGCACCTAACTCATCACCTCTTTTTCAAGTCTACAATCCACACAAGTAGTTGGTATTAATAAACTAAAGCATGCAACTCTCCTACTCCTAATCATCAATAAAATGCAACTTTCCTACTTCGTATATTGGATAGCAAAACGAAACAAATAACTTCGTGCACGAAATCAACAGACCAAGTACAAACGGAGAAAGCAGCTCAGAAAAGAACACGTTATGCGAAACTACACACGTTTATCCAAAAGTAAAAGAGCAAAATCCAACTAATTACCACAAAAGGTTTATCCAGACTATATTCCAAATCAGTAGCTAAGCAACTGAAAGTAAACAAAACATAACATGCCAGCCAAATCGAAAGGAAAAACGACGTAAAATCATCTCTACTTCATTAAAAAGCAAGATCAACCTGCGGATCACCAATTCCATCATCAGTGACAGATCCAAACCAATCAGTAGCAAAAATCTTGAAGAACCCAACAAACAAAAAGACCCCACACACCACAAAAAAGATCCAATGCCCAAATTTCTTCTTCTTTTTCAAATCCAACCCGAACCCTCTCATGTCCACGCTCAAAGACGAGACCTTTCTCCTCAAATACGCCCTTTGCGCCACGTGGGCAGGCCTCAGTAGCTCCGACCCGTCGCCGGAGATCGGGGTTTCGGATCTGGGAGAGCTTAGTTCAGTAGTTTCATGATGATGGTGATGGTTACTGTTGTTGTGGGTGTTTTGTGAAGTGTTGAGGGTGCGGTTGTTGCTGCGGTTGAATGAGTTTGTACGGCGAGTCATTGGGCCGGAGAATCTTGGGCTGTTGGCGAACTGTGACGTGGCGGCGGCGGCGCCGTCATCGGCGGTGGTTGGGTGCTGGTGGTGGCCCATTTCTTGTTTTATGTATGCATATATCAACTGTGTGTGTTTACTGTTTAGCAGCTGGTTCTGTTAAGAAGACGAACGACGGTGGATTTGAATTTGATGTCGAAGAATGGTCTTTTTAAACTTGGACTTTGTTTTTTCATTATTGGACTCATTTTTTTTATTTTTTTTTAGTAAAATAAGTATTAAAAAAACTTGTCTTTGATATTTTTTTTTTTTATGACGCGGGAACCCTCAGCCACTACCCTTCGGGTGCGCACCGGGTAAACTCACGGGTCGACGAAATAGCCTGCAAACCTCGCCAACCAGTTAAGCCACACTAGGCGAACCATGTGTGACAGGCTCAGACCCAGAAGGCAAGGAATCAATTCGCTCCCAATGGGATTCGAACTTGAGACCTTGGAGAGGAGATACCTCCTCCTTAACCAAATGAGCCACCCACAAGGGGTTTGTCTTTGATATTTTAAGTTAGTTATACCTTATAACTCATATTAAGAATTTATCTATTTACACATCTGTACATGTACAATGGTGGGTCATTTACGAGAAATATAAGCTATCTTATACTTATTGACGCGGGAGATTTTTGTCAAATAACTATTACACGTCAAATTAATACAAAACATTTTATTATTGTGAATCAGTTTTCGTTTTGATATACATGCACTTAAGTGCAACATGGTAAGTTACAGTGAAACTAAGAATTCATATGAATTTCGATTGGTAAGTCATCGCGTATGATGAATGCTAATAAAATGACCGAAATTAGACTTGGCCTCAACTTAAACGACTATTTGTCAATCTAGGCCGGTACATGTTGGTTGGATGAGTACGGAATCGTGAAAAGCAAAATTGAATTATGGGTACTTTGATTTATGGGTAAAAAGATGGAGCAATGTATATCTAAGTATACGGGGTGTCTATGAAATTTAGGTCAAACTTTTATTAATTGAACTTAACAAATTTTTTTTGACGTGGAATCCCATAGCTACCATTCCTCAGGTGCACACTAGGTGACCAGTGGGTCAACCCGATATTATTGAGAAATTGATAGTAACCCGATATTATTGAGTTCGTAAGTGACTGTTTTAATCAAATGTAGTGTTTCTAAAATGATGTGATCAATGACTGATATACACCATGTATAGTAGAAAATGTCATTAAGAATTTGTTGTCCAGGTACCGTTTGTTCTGTATAATATAATTTACTTCAATGTTCCATTAAAGTTTTGTTTCATGAATATGTTTCGATCTGCTTAAATATCATAAATTTTGAATGTTTTTCTGATATGTTTCTATAAATGCGTAAAAGTTATAGTTACTAAATAATTTAGAGATATTTGTGTGTTTTGTAACGACAAAGTTAAAAATGAAAACGCTCCAAGGGAAAAAAAAAATTGATCCATGGTTTCTTATAGTGCTTTTAGCAAATTTTAAGATAACGGTAATCGAATGGCGATTTTAGTCTAAATAAGAAATATAAATGTTGAGCTCCAATGATATACTTATTTAGTAATACGATTCTTTATTTAAATAGGTATAAATCTTGTTGATCACAATAATTCTATTTTCTCATGGGCTACATTTGATTGACTCTTACACCGAAATTTTGTGGTCACGGTTTGACTTAATGACCAAATTATTACTGTTATTATTGGCAAAAACACTATAATAATAGATTAATAGGTAGCTCTTGTCATCTACAGGCACCATCCACGAAAAAGATGGAGCAGAAACAAACATTTTCCACACGGCATGGGTCCCGAGAGATATGTTCAATTATTCATTTATCATCTCCTCTTTCCCATTCCCTATCCAAATCATATGTAATAAAATAATTGTCTCTACAACCGGCCACTTTAATAAAAGTTTATTATTCGCATGTTTAAGTATATACGTAAATGCCATCTGGCAAATCTTCATGTATGCTGGGGACATTATTCAACGTGAAGATGTAATAAGTCCCCATAAGCATATTTACAAGTGTAACACACACAAATATTGGAATTGTAATGAAGTCCTTGGAACATGGATGAAAGTTTTTATTTATTTATTTTAATTTTGCGTTCTACCCAAACAAAACATGCAAGCATTTTTATAATTGTAAATTTTACGAATAACTTAAAACACGACAAAAAAGAAAGTCAAAATACTGCGAAAAGTTTTGATGTTTAGTAAATTGAAATATTCTCACAAAACGAAACTTTGATCTGCGTCTTGAGACTTGGAACTCTCAAAAACATCTTTTAATATTTTCAGATTCATTTAGTTTGAGATTGGGACAACCAAGCATATTCACCGGGCAGTTTATACCAGTTTTATTCGCGAAACATACTCGAGGATTTGACATTTCTGCTTAAATCAAAATCATTCGATACTTCATTTTTTTGGCTTTTGGCCTGACCAAACACAAATGGCTTGTAGCAAAATCGGACCCTAGAAACCGAGAATTAACCTTTTAAGCTGTATTAAAGGAAAGTCATGCTGACACCAATCTTTTAATTTTCTTATTAATCCCTCGACACACTATTACATTTTGTTATTAGTTGTGATATAAGTGTAATTTCTTTTGATGAGTGTAATTTATTTAAGTTTTATCGTAATTAAACATTCTCATTAAAGAGAAAAGATTATTACTCAATATAGATTTTTAGTCCATATTTAAGTGATTTTCTTTATTGTACTAATTAATTATATTATTTATAAAATAAGTTAGTAATTTTGCAGCAAACACGTGTCAACGTCTCTTATTATGTGTAAATTCACAAAATTGTCTAGATACATGGGCCAATTTAAATATTAATCTATTACTAATATAAGAAAAGCCATCTCTCTCACAAATTGATGGTTTGTGACACCAAGACCAAAACCACTCACTCTCTAATTTTCTAAACTTCTAAAAAACTCTAAAATAAAATAAAAATACGTTAAATAAATTTAAAATTTATTAACAATATAAGCATTCCCACTTAATAAAAAAAAATCATATCCGTTTTTTCCCATGAATTTAGGAATTTCTTAATTAATGTACCAAACCCATGTTCTATCTAACTCCTCTTTTTCCGCCCACGATGCTCAGTTATTTCACTTATTTGAAAACCTCATTATGTTAATCCACTTTCAGATTTTAAATTATGCATTGCACTTCATCTCTTCAATTTATCTCTATCTTTATTTTATTCTTGAACTTACCTTCTGGTCAATATAATTACGTATCATTTAATCATGTTTCTCATTTTTATAGTTTAGAAAACTAACACTGGTTATTTGAATAGATTTTTTGGAGAAGATGACAAACTAAAAGGTACTTTATTTGTAGATAAACACTACATTTTAATTTTCAATTGCATAGTAGCTCTTTCTAAAAACAATTACGTTATTTGTGTGAAATGGAGGTTTAGATGATATATGTCTTTTATCTTAATGATGTTAGTAGATAAGTACAATATAGATTTTAGAACCATGTTTGTGATTTTTTAGAATTACTAATCGTTACAATTTGGATTTTGTAGTAATGAAGATTGACCAAAAAGGTACGTACCTCATTTCTAAATAAACATTACATTTATGTTTTTATATTTTCCAATTACTAACGATCATATTTAATGATTTTCAAATTTCATTATACTGTCTTTTATTCTTTTTCCTCTTTGATATGTCTTTATATATCTTTTATAGGAACTTTTATGATTCTTTGCTCTCATCTTTATATACCTGTGTTTTGGATGAGACATTTGAATTGTGTTTTGGATGAGACATTTGAATTATGCAGGTTGGCGTTTGTTATCCATATCATGTAACTTATTGAAATACTCTTTCATGAGTATTTTTCTTCAACATTTGTTTTTTTTCTTCTATTTAACTGATTTGCTATGATTTTTTTCCAAGTTTTAGGATTAACAATTCACAATTTGGACAATTAAATCAAAAATTTCATAAAATATTTATTTCGAATTCACTAATTTCATTGCCAAACAATTGCATTATAATTCATAAAGTACTAAACATGATTACTCTTCAAATATTATCACGTCTATTTTGACCCAATTTATTTGTTGTAGCATAAACTATAGTAAAATATTTGTGTTAAAACAAAACATACTCTTTCTCGGCGGGAATTTTCTATTCTCATCCTCTATTCCCTTCTCTATTCCCTCTATTAAACAATGACATGTGGCATGGAGGCCCACTTAAATTAACTTGTAATTAACATATCAAATTATATTTGTTACTTACAGTTTAATAAAATATTAACAGGCAATTCAAGACACATTTTCTCTCTCTTCTCACGTAATTAATTCTTCAAGGCAAAAACATAATATTGATCGTGAATTATAAATTCATTGCTTCAATTATTCAACCTTTATAAACTACCAGCTGCAATTTTTCCTTTGGTCCACAAGACAGTATTGTTTTTAGGAGTTTAGGCAACTCATCCGATTTAGTTTTTTAGATATTTCCATTTAACTAAAGTTGTATTTTTCAAAAATAAAATTAAAGCATGAATGTACAAGAAACTTTTGTATCAATGAGCATGGGTGAATCAAGTAAAAGGTAATTCAGTATAATTGGAATATAATTTTGTTAAGAACGTGATCAATATTCCTCCATCACGAAGATTACATTTTCGTGATGTGGATAGAGATGCTTTTTGGCATACTTCCAATTATTCGGTTGAATATTAACATTATGTACAATCAAGGAGACGAATTGAAGAATGTGTGTTGAATCGCCTCTTAATATTTTATTAATTTTGTAAGTAACAAATATAATTTGATATGTTAATTATAAGTTAATTTAAGTTGGCCTCCACACCACATATCATTGTTTAATAATTGAGGGAATAGAGAAGGGAATAGAGGATGAGAATAGAAAATTTTCGCCAACTTTTTACACTTAAATGAAATTTGCATGCGGTCCCCGAGTGCGCTTTTTTGCTAGTAATGATATATCTATACTTTTAACTAAGAGAAGAGCTCCTACACTCACAAACGGGTAGTTATGATACCAACTTTTGAATTTTCTAAAATAGTCATTCACAATACATTACCAAACTAAACTCAAAGGAGGGTATAGGCGTCAACCAATTTAAAAAAAAAACGGTCGGATACACATTTGAGTTGAAAATTTAAAATTTAGATATAACTTTGCTCATCTTTCTCATCTCTCATATTTTTAAGGATCTGTTATTTTTAAGTAACTACACGAGTTGGAATAAACGACACTACATGAGTTATCCACGATCTGCTATTTCTAGGGAAAAAGATAAACTTCCATTCTTATCCAAATCTCAAATTTCTCATCTCTCATATTTATAGATTTTTATTTATATGTTTATCATTACTGCAACTTTCAATTTCTTTTGCACATATACCACACATTCGCCTCTCGTTTTTTCCTTTTTCCTCTTTCTTAATGTTTAAAATTCCTAGATTTTATTCATTATTTATCTTCACGGCTAAGCATGCGACGTGAAAATTGACTATCAGAAAGGTAACCACAAATTTATCTCATTTACTTTTGCATTTTGCACTATCAAGAATGTTATTTGTAATAATTATTGTAGTTTAAGTCTTAAAGCTATTATATTTTGCAAGGAAGACATTTGCAGGGAACACAAGGATTTTGGATGAATGAAGGTTGCAGAGAGATGACAATGATGTAAGTTGTTTCTAATAGAAGTATTTCCTCAAGTTTATTTTAAGTTTTTTTTTTAATTTATGTTGTGATTTTTTAGGAATTTGAAGTTGTTCGTTTTCATTGTTACTTTTTCTTTTTCTTCCAAAAAGTAATATTTGTCAAAATTTCTTATTTTCATAGTATTGTTGTGGTTATCTATTTTTATTTGTTACTGAATTCATTTGTTGCCGAGATATTCTTAAAGATACTATATCTAACAAACTCCTTCACCATTGTTCCATATATATGCTTATGACATATATTTTTGTTTTTATGACATGTTAACTTAAATGTATGATTTATTTATCAAGTCTTTCTGAATTTGTTGCAGATTCAAACAATAATTCAAGATTTTGTAGGCGTCGAGTGGTAGAGCGCATAACACTAGAATAATATTCACATGTAATAAGTAAAGAAGTCTTGATTACCATCTTCTTCTTTAAATTTGATTCAAAACTTGGTGATAAACTTTTGTTTTTCTATTATGTTTTTGGACGAAATTCTCAGACTATAAACAATATTGATTTATGTATGCTCATATTTTTTATGCAAGTTGGTTCTACAATTTTATCCACTTCCTCTAAATTTTAACATAGAAAATGAATCCAAGGGTGCACTCAAAAATAGATATGTTCAAGACGAATTTTTCATTCTGTTCAAGATCTACATGTAAACAAACTTTTAGATATATTTGCCAAATTTATTATCTGTACTATTTTACATCATCTATTGTCAACTTGATTCTTTAACATGGTTATTTTTCATTTTGCTTTAATAGTTTGGATGTGTTGTTTAAAATATTTATATTGTTAAGTTGTTTCAACTAATATAATCATGATTAACTCTAACTACTAAAACATATCATTGTAATTAATTTATTCTCATTAACAGAATCTCTTGAAGTCATTATAATCGCTCAACATAAAGAAGAAGAAAAAAATGTAATGGTGAAATAAATATTCAAAGTACCATAAAGTCTGAAGAAAAAAATGACATTTAAATGATATATTTTTCGTCATATCACTTACTATGAATTTTTTAGGTGATAATTCATTTTGTCACTTACTAAGAATCTCCTAGCAACCAAGTTTAGCATATTTTTCTGATAAATAAAAAATAAAAAAAACCTTTATAAAACTATGGCCAATGTTTCTCTTATTGTAGTAAATTTTTGTTATTTGCTTCATACTCGGTAAATATAGGTGAATTGATATGGATATTCGCTAATTAATGTAGGGCTAAGCTAAACTTTACTTTGTTGTAATTCAACATAAAATTCACAACTACTCAATATTAAAAAAACAAACACACGTAAAAAACGCGTTGTTAACGGGTTTGGAATTATTCCCTATTTAACGGAAGATATTTATTTGGGTTAGAACGCACTGTCCGTGATTCAGAGATAATGATAGGTGGAGATGATAAAAATATTTGCAAGAATATTCCCTTCCTTTATTCACTGAACTTTTCTTCCTCTCTTTCTGTGTACATGAGTACCTAGTTGTATTTAGTAAGCTAAGTTAAGTTGTCTCCCTCCTTTCTTCTACTGATTACCTCCCTTTATATAGACTTTGGTAGGGGCAGGTGTCATTGTGTATGTGTTTTGGTAAGGACAGGTGTTGTTGTTACCTTGATACAGGTGTGAAAATTAGGATAATGTTTATCTCTTATCTACTAGGCGCTGACTGGATTGGTCTTTGTGTCTTCTGATATTTCCGAGGGCTTTTGAGGTACGATTGTTGTGGTAGAGCTATTCTTCCAAGGGACTCTATTTCTCTTTCTTGATTCGGGTCCGTTCTTCAATGATCAGGAGTAATCTCCGAGGGCATAATTTGATCTCCGAGGGCGTGGTATGATCTCCGAGGGTTTAATAGGATCTCCGAGGGCTGGATTTGCTCCTTTTGAAATGGTATTTTTTCATCTAAGTCCTCGGAATATGTTATCTGGGCACTCTGTTATTCACTTCTGATTTTTCTCCGAAAATGGGTCATCGGGTGATGGTCCGAGGGCAGTTCCGATTGAGGAGTGTTCAGCAAGGAAGCTTTCTTGTAAGTTCGTGGGACTCGGGGTCTGTTGTGGTCCCTCTTGGCGCATTGGTGGATATCAGAGTCGTACGAGTCCATCGGGGTTTGCTCTTTTTCCGATGCCGTGCTGATATCTGTTTTTTATTCACCGTTTGACTTTCCAAGGGACACTTATGTTCCTCCTCGTGTGCTCTTGTAAACCTTTTCGGGTCAGTGACCGAAAGGTAAGGCAATCCTCCGAGGGGTTTTTCTTTATAGGCACGTCTCATCGGAAGTACTCGTGACAATAGCATTGTCTATGTATTGCTTTTTCCGAGTAGGAGTAATATTCTTTATTTTATTTTTAGGGTTAACACTAGCCCCCCCAAATTTCGATTGTCCTCGTAGAGACAAACGGAATTTTAAATCATCGTCCTCAGTGAGGCGAGGGGTTATTTTTCGTCCTAGTGTCCCTATGTTTATTTTTTGATATTTGTCCGAGAGATAAATATATAAATTCAAAGTTTTGCAAGGATTTTACCTGATTACCCTTAGGGTATCATTGTTAAGCACGCGAGGATCTCGGGGGCGCAGGTTGCGGACTGCCGTTTGACCAGCTTCGAGATTTGAAGCATCTGACCGTTGGCAACGGTCAGAATTTTGACGGCGTGGCACAACTAAGCAGCGGATACGTGGAGTCGTGAATAAATGCCACGTCTTTATGGGTATCTGGCCGTTGTAGCCTTTGGTTATAAATAGGACACTATTGCCTCTTCTTTTCTTCATTCACTCAAGTGTAATCTGCGATAATTTTCTCTCAGAGCCACAAATTTCTTCTCTTATCCTCTATTCTCTTGCAACTCAAAGTTCCAGTAGATTTACTCGCTCTTTTCTTATTCTTCAGAAAAACTTTCCTCTTTTTATATCCATGGCTTCTTCTGCCAACATGAACCCTGTTGCTGCTGTTACCTCCTCGGAAGTTACTGCTCCGATTGACACTTCTACGAGTGTGAGGAGTATTCCGGTGGGAGTTGTTACTCGTAAATGCAAGGGAGAAATGGCTACTGCTGCCGAGGGCGGCGCCACTTCCTCGAAAAAGGCTAGGGTTCCCAAATCGAAGGAGCCGCCTCTTCGGACTTTCGCTAAGGTGGAAAAGATGTCGAATATTGCTACTCGTAAGCAGGTAGCGGATCTATTTACCTCAACCGGGGTCCTTCAGAAGAATATGGTATTCCGAATCCCGACGAAGGATGAGAGGGCATGTTATCCTCCTCCGGGTATGCTGACATTGTTTTTTGCCCAGGTGAAGTACGGATGGCGTTCATTCATGTCACCTTTTTTCTGTGAGCTTTTCAAGACTTGTAATATCTGCCCGAGTCAAATGGTGCCGAACGGGTTTGCCGCTATTTGCATTTATGTCTTTTGGTGTCAAGTGAATGGACTAGAGTGCACGGTGGACCATTTTCTTTCGATCTTTGATGTGGCGGTGTCACCCGGGGGGTATCCTTTTTATAATGTTCGTCACCGGGACAACACGGGGGATTCCACGAAGAGAATCTTGGGTGCGGCAATTACCTCACATAGCGTCTGGAAGAATAGATACTTCTTCGTGGGACCTGTTAAGGGTAAATGGGATGTGCCCTTCGACTGGCGAGAGGGTACTACTCACGTGCGTGCTTTGGACCAGGAGGTGGTTTTATCTCCTATAATTTCTCAACACAAATTGATGGAATCAGAGGACTTCACAATGTTATACGAGACCTCCAGTCTCCACTACGTAGTTTTTACCGACGACGCCGTGGAGAGGCCCTTGTCTTTGTCTCCCGATGCGAGGAGTCTTTTTCGTAAGTCCCCTTATTTATTCTTTTATTCTTTCTCCGAGTACAGCAGTAAATTATGCTTATACACGTTATTGGTGGGGGTAATGCAGGGGATGTCATGGCGAATTACTATCTGCAGTCGAGTCCGAGGGAGCCTACTCCTAGTGGTGTTTCCGAGATACCAGAGGAGGGTGATCACGAGGAGGATGAGGTTAATGCTCCCGAGAGTAGGCATATGGGTTCAGAGAAGGGTGGAGTTCACGAGGACCATTCTCTTCTATGCATGGATATGACGGGGGTCATCAGGAGCGCTGTTCCCTTGCGCCAAGTAGCTCCTGCTTCTTGGGATTTGGCTTTGGTGCCCGTTTCCAAATCCGAGTCGGGGAATTTACCTGCTTCTGAATGTAACATAGGAACTTCTCCGAGAGTTTCCGAGGAGGGGATCTTTCCGAGTGTTAACGAGGAAGAATCTGCTCAGAAGGTTACTGAAGTAATAGACTTGTCTTCTGAGGGTCCTTCTCCTCAGCCTCCGATAGTTTCCGAATCTGCTCCTCGTGGTAAGTTCTTATGAGGTTTTAATGAGACTTTCATATCTTACTTGTAATACTTGTTCATGTGTTGATGCTTTTTCTTTTGATGTAGTGGCTATGGATAAGGGAAAAGCTACGATGGTAGAAGAGCCTTCATTATACGGTGAGTATCCATTATTCGTCCTCTTTCCATAATTTTTTCTAGTTTCATTCTCTTTCTTGCTGACAGTGAGTACCTTTTGTAGAGGAGGATTTTCTGGCCCAGTTCAACATTCCCGAGCAGGAAGCTTTACGATGGGATTCCGAGGATACTCAAAGGGAGTTCGATCCTTCTTCCGAAGACAGAGATGTGAAGGAGGGGATTCTGAACTCACTGTTGGGAGTAACTGGCCCGTCCGCAACAGTTGGTGGTTCTCAGGTTGTGTTCACAAATTCGGAAGTGATGACTCCAGTACCCGGAGCTACTCTTCCGGGGAGTCGTATTCCAGGCTCTTCTTCTGTTCCCGTGACTCTTTCTCCGAGAGGTCACACCTTCCAGGCGCCCATTCCTTCTAGTGGGCCCGAGGGGAAATTCTCCTCTCGGACGGTAGGGGAAGCTTACCAGGATATTCTCCGGTTCTTTGCTTCTTCTAGTTCAACACCCGTTGAGGGGTACCAGTTTCTGTATACCAGTCTTAACTGGTTGGGCCTCATGGTAAGTTTCTCTATACTATTCTTCTGGGGTTATCTGATGTATTCATGTTAACTTTTTTCTTATTGACTTCTTCGCAGATTGGAAAGACTCGGGAGGCGGTCAATGCCGTTGAAGAGCGCGGTCGGAAAGACATAGAGGAGTTAGAAGTACTCCGAGCGCAATTGGCACCTCTCTTAGTCCGGGATAAAGAGAGTCAGACTAGGGAGGACATTCTTCACACCAAGATTTCCGACTACGAATTCGCTCTTAATGAAGCAGAGAAGGCGAAAGAGGGTTTGCAACATAACTTGAATGCTGCCGAGTCCGCTTACAAGAAGATGGAGGCATCCGAGAAGGCTGCAATGGCCCAAATAGCTCTTTTGAAGAAGGAAATGGAGGAATCCGAGAGGGTGTTCATCGCTCGTATCGCTGATCTTGAGAAGGCAGTGGCAGAAGGTGGTGAAAGGGAAATGAGTCTCCAAGAGACGCTGGGCCAAGTTACCGACAGAGCTGAATCAGCCGAGGGGAAGTTATCAAACTTTCTTTCTCCCGATGAGGTGCAGGCTAAGGTTGATGCTGCAGTTCTATTCGCCCAGCAAGAAACATCAAGGCAGCATTCTGAGGTTTCCGAGACGCCTTATCATGAGCTCTTGACAGGCCACCTTTTATGGGGTTATTTGGAGTGTGCTAGATTGGCTAAGTCTTTGATAAGGTCGGAGGTTGACTTTTCAAAGTCTTTTGACCTTCGTAAGTTGAAGAGGCCAACTCCTGATGATTGCCAATACTTTGTGGGGAGATTTGGGGGTTTGTTATCTTCTCGGGATTCTCCGGCACCGTCCCCGATGCGCTCTGCCACTAGTCCGAGTCCGCGGGCTAGCGGTTCCGGGGGGGTATTTTCTCCAATTTCTCGTCTTTCTCCATTGGGTACTTCCGCCGAGGAGACAACTTCTCCCCTCCCTCCTTCCACGGGGGCTTAGTCTTGCTTTCTTTATTTTTTTGTTTTTAAATAAATGTTCTTTGTATCTATTACCCCTTCCGAGGGCTCTTCGGCTTAAATAAATAAATATTTTTGTTCAATTTCCTTTTTCTACTTTTTGTTTTTATAGTTAAAATTCAATTAAAATGGATAATGATAATTCTTATAAGGTTGCTGACTAAGTAAACTTCCTAAGTAGGAGGTGTTGCTTTGCATGGTTAAATAGGGTACGTGTCATTTTTAATTAGAAAATTTTCAACACGTGTCCCTTAATTAACATAATAAGAGTCTAAACTTCTTCTTTTAACCAAGAAATAAAGAGTATATATGTATTTAGGCCCCTTACCAATTATGCATCTATCTCTAATCTTATAATCATAGCTAGTCTTTAATCTTCTTTCAAATTTGTCAATAATTGCAAGTACGAGGATAATACTTACCCAACAAGATGATGCCTCCTTACTATAGAAGAAGTGGTTCAGTTTCGTCTTGTGGTTCTTCTCGGGATACCGCTCGGAGTCCTTCAGGATCATCAAGGGTTCCTCCCATTTCTCGTGAAAGTTTCTCTCCGAGGGACAATCTATCCGAAAATCAGGCGACACTTGGTGCTAGTTCCTCTCTTGGGGTAGCTCGTAGGATTCCATCTACAAATTCACGTAGAGTCAATCATATCAGAGAGATATTCATGGGTAGGGAGCCATACTCTTTGGCGGATGAGTCTTCGGAATTCGATTTGATTCCTCTTAACCCGTCCAGATTGATAGGTAGAGGACGCGTAGGATCCACTATGAGTACAGAGTGTGAGAACTCGGTAAGATCTCTTTTCACTGGTTATAGCCTGGATTTCGAAAATTATGACATAATAGTGCCTTCCTCGGGCCAGAGGGCTTACGCACCCCCCTCGGGTTACATGACCGTTTATACCGAACAGATGCGTTGCGGGTTACAGATGTTTTTCCACCCCTTTTTCCAAATACTTTTTCGGTATTGGCAGGTGTGTCCGAGTCAGTTAACACCAAGTTCCTATAGTCATTTGGTGGGATACGTCCTTCGTAGTGAGCTTTTAAACCTTCCAATGTCCCCTTATCGGGTGGGAACAATATTTACCTTTCGACCTTGCTCAGAGGTGACTCCCTTTTTTAGCTTGACCTATAGGGACAAGGAAAATACCTTCACTCGTGTATCCAGTTCCCACTCTTGTAGAGGAGATTGGAGACGGAGATTTTTCTTCGTCCGTTCGAGAGGTCAGTCAGCCAGATCGTGGGGGGTACCCATCCGATGGGGTCTGGGATATATTGCTCCCAACCTTGAAACACAAGGGCAAGTGAGGGAGGTATTGCTTCACTCGGGACTTTTTTCTGGTTCTTATGACATATCCGGGCTACTGGATTTCCCCGAGGCCCTGATTTTGGCAGGTTTACAAAAGGGGGTGGAGGGATGTACCCCTACTTCTCGTCCTCTTCACAGTAACTTTCATTTTCGTAAGTTTTACTAACCCTTCTTTAACTTGTAAACTTTATGGGTGCCCTCGGACCGTTTTTCTACTGATATCTTTTGCAGGAGCGGAGATGGGAGCATTTTCCCTTGGATCTTCTACTGACGTTTTCCTTGGGAGAGCATTGCATGGTAGTCCCGGGATGGCGGAGGTTGGTAATTCCGTTCCTCTCGTGAATGAGGCCATGGTTGAGATTTCCTCGGAGGAGGAGGAACCTATATCAGCCCCCCCAGTCAGTTATATAATTCCTCATGGGCCTTCAGATCCGATAGCAGCTCTCTCACAGACGGATCTTCACATGAATCCGATAGTGTCACAGCCTATTCCTCGTAATTCTGCTGTGGTAAATGTGTTAGAAGAGTATCTTCTCTCCCCTGGCACAGAGGACTGGCAGCCCCGAGAAGATGTCCCTGATCGTATTCCTGTACCACCGCCCGATGAGCACCCTTCCCTCGGGAGATCTCTTCCCCCCGGGGATACTCAGGATATTTCTCCTCTCGGATCAGCGATGGGATTTTGCCGAAACTTTCTCAGCGGTTTATTGAACGTAACAGATTGTGAGCTGATAAAAACCCTTTCGGTACCCGTTCTCCAAGATTTAGCATGTAAAGACATGTGTGAGGTATTTATTCATTTTATTTAATACTCACATGTCGTCCGGTCTGATGCCATTCACTTTGTTTTTCGAGCAGATTTATATGGTGCTAGATGCTCTCGGGTCTTACGGAAGTTCTTCTTCAGATCCAGGATTAGTATATCGTCGTCGGGACGAGTTAGAGCGAGGTATCTTGGAGGCTCAAGTGGAGATAACTCATTTGAAGGAAGTTCACGAGTCCGCTCAGGAGACTCATATCCATGCGTTACAATCCGAGAAGGATAAGGCGTGGGAATTGGAACGCCAATTAGTGCTTGAAAGAGCCCGTGTACTAAATTTAGGAAGGAGTCTTGAGGAGTTACGTAGCCAAGTACGGTCCTCGGAAGAGCAACTAATGCAGGTTATGATGGAAAGAGATGCCTTGAGTCAGCAGCTACTAGGGATAACTCGTTCCCATGAAGTAGAGATGGTTATGGCCCGAGTCCAGGCCATTTTGGAAGTAGCGGGTCCATCCAATCTTCGTGAGTCTCTTCGGGGTGAGATGCGTGATTTAGTGCATATAGGCTATAGATTGTGCCGAGATGCCGTACAAGCTTTGCCAGAGTTCCCCTCGGGCTTGCTCCTTCCTGAGCTCAACATTCGTCAGGTCTCCGAGGAGTTTCCTTCTTCACCCATTAGAGATTTTGCAGTCGGAACTGTGTTCTTTGATGACCCAGTCTCTCTTTCCGAGGAGCATCGCCGACGACTTATCCGAGAGGGAAAACGTCCCATGGGAGGGACTTAGCTTGTAGATGAATGTTATATAGTTTAGTTCATAACACATAGGGTTTTTGGTGTTATCGGGTTGTCCCGATGTCTCATATATAGAGCCATCATTTTGTCGGACAACTCTAATTTCTTTTGTACTAGATCCCCTCGTATATGAACACTCTTTTTATTCATGTATGATTATTACATTAAGCATAGTACTTTCTAAGGTTGCTTGAGTTCCACGTGTTGCGAAGTATTGCCTCCTCGGAGTTGGCGAGACGATAAGTTGCCGGCCCTACAATTTCCACTATCTTATAGGGTCCTTCCCACCGTGGATCTAACTTGCCCACATTCTTGGAAGCCCCTACTCGTTTCATCACCAAATCTCCAACTTGAAAGGTTCGGGGCTTTACCTTGCCATTATAATACCGCGACATCCGAGCCTTGTACTCTTCCATTCGGAGGGCTACTCGGGTTCTCTTTTCTTCAAGCAAATCAAGGGCGAGGGCTAGATTCGCGCTGTTGGTTACTTCTTCGTATTCCTTAATTCGCCAACTCTCTATTGAGACCTCCGAGGGCAAGACAGCTTCGCATCCGTAGGATAGGCTGAAAGGGGTTTCACCCGTAGCGACGCTTTGCGTGGTCCGATAGGCCCACAATATCCCGGGTATTTCTTCAACCCACTTGGCTTTGTGCCAATCAAGCCGGGCCTTCATGTTTTTCAAGAGGGTTTTGTTGGTTCTTTCTACTTGGCCATTTGCTTGAGGGTATCCCACTGAAGCAAAGCGATGTTTTATTTCCCAATGATCGCACCATTTTTGTAACCCTTGATCCGTAAACTGCAGACCGTTGTCACTTACCAAACTCCGAGGGATTCCAAAGCGACAAATAATACTTCTCCAAAGAAAATTGATAACAGCCCCTGCGGTTACTCTAGCCAGGGGTTCCGCTTCCACCCATTTGGTGAAGTAGTCAATGGCTACTAGTAGAAATTTCTTTTGACCGGCATCGGGAATAAGGGGTCCCAGTATATCAATACCCCACTTGGAGAATGGGCAAGGGGTCAGATGGGGTTCCCAAGGAGCTGCGGGTTGATGGGTCCAAGGGGCATAAGCTTGGTAGGATTTACACCTTTCGGCATGGCTTTTGCTGTCTTTGGCCATCGTGGGCCAGTAGTAGCCTTGTCGAATCAAGCGTCCGACCATGCTTTCGCTGCTGGCATGGCTTCCGCATACCCCCTCGTGAGTTTCTGCTAAAGCTAGTTGGGCCTCCTCCTCATTAAGGCATCGAGCATGAGGACATGAATAGGTTCTTCGGAAGAGTATCCCGTCTTTGAGGAAGTATCGGAGAGTTTTTCTGAACATCATTCGCTGAATATTCTTGTCCGAGGAGTATCCCTCGGGATTCTGCAAATAGGTCTTGATATGAGTCACCCAGCTAGATGAGGGATCTGAAATGATATTCACCTCTTGGCCTTCGCTCTTTTCAGATTCATTGACATGAAGCAGAGTAATCTTCCGAGTATGTACAGCGGCTGTTTGAGTAGCCATTTTGGATAAAGCGTCCGCCTCTTGGTTTTCTTTTCGGGGAATTTGAACTATATCATATTCTTCAAACCATTCGGACCTTTGACGAACAATTCGGAGGTACTCTTGCATTCTTTCTTTTTTTGCTTCATATGATCCTTTAACTTGCTGGACGATTAATTGGGAATCACTATGGAGGAGTACTCTCTTCATTCCCCCTTCCTTTGCTAGTCTCATACCAATAAGGAGTGCTTCATATTCAGCTTCATTATTAGAGAGGGGGTAATCTATTCTGACTGCAAAATGGAGTCTTTCTTCCTATCCTTCATGATTTACAAAAACTATTCCAGCCCCCCCCCATGTGTACTTACCGAGGATCCATCTACATATGCGTGCCACATTGGTTCTTTCTCCTCGGATCCAATGCTCGTAAGTTCTGTTACAAAGTCCGCCAGAACTTGCGCTTTAATCGATGGTCTCGGAGCATAGGAAATATCGTACTCAGTAAGCTCTACGGCCCATTTTATCAATCTCCCTAATGATTCAGGCTTGTTAAGAATTGCCCTCAGGGGGTGTTTAGTAAGCACAGTAATTGGGTGGGATAGAAAGTAGGGACGTAGCTTTCGAGCCGTAATAACCAATACTAGGACGAGTTTCTCAGTTAGGGTATATCTAGCTTCGGCTCCGAGGAGAGTTTTGCTGACGTAATATACCGGATGATGTTCTCCGTCTTGTTCCTTGACTAAGACGGTGCTAACAGCCTCTTCTCCGACCGATAAATACAGAAATAGCTCTTCTTGAGGTATAGGTTTTACCAGCAAATGTGGTTTCAACATATACCTTTTTAATTCTTCGAGAGCTTCCTCGCATTGGGGGGTCCACTGAAATTCCTTGACATTTCGAAGTATCTTGAAGAAGGGAAGCCCTTTTTCTGCGAACTTGGAGACGAACCGACTCAACGAGGCCATTCTTCCAGTTAATTTTTGGACATCTTTCACCGTCCTAGGGGTGGGTAACCCCATGATAGTTTCTGCTTTCTCGGGGTTTACTTCTATTCCCTTCTCCGTAACCATAAACCCCAAAAACTTTCCTCCCCGGATACCAAAGGAACATTTTCGAGGGTTAACTTTCATACCAAAATTGTTCATAATGACCAACGCTTTCCGCAGGTCCTCGGGATGCTCTTCGGCAGTGTTACTTTTAACTACAGTATCATCTACGTAAACCTCTACTGATTTCCCAATAAGTCCTGCGAACATAAGACTTACTAACCTTTGGTAGGTAGCTCCCGCGTTCTTCAGTCCAAAGGGCATGACTAGATAACAAAATGTGCTTGCATCTGTGATGAAGCTGGTCTTATCTTGGTCAATAGTCGCCATTGGGATTTGGTTATACCTTTGGTCTCCATCTAAAGTTGATAGTAGCGCACATCCCGCGGTAGAATCAACTAGCTGATCTATGCTTGACAAGGGATAACAATCCTTAGGGCATGCTTCATTGAGGTTGGTAAAGTCAACACACATTCGCCATCTTCCTCCATGTTTGGGTACTAGCACGACATTAGCTAACCATTCGGGATAAATGACTTCCCGAATTTGTTTCAAGCTAAGAAGGCGTTGTATTTCCGAGCGGATGATCTTGTTGCGCTCGGGTCCCATTTTCCTCTTCTTTTGTTGGACAGGTTTAGCCCCGGGCTTTACGTTAAGAAAATGTTGGCATACCTTATTGCTGATTCGCTCGGGCGGTCCCCCTTCCCATGCAAAGAGGTGATGGAACTGTTTGAGGAGGGAAATCAGCTGATCTTCTATGGCCGAAACCATGTGGGTACCTACTTTGATTACTTTCTCAGGGCTTCCTTCTACTAATTCCACCATCTTTAATTCTTCCACAGGTTGGACTCGAGTTTCATCGGTTTTACACTTTTTACTCTTTCCGAGTGAGGGTTCTTCCGAGGGAATGGCATTCATGCAGCATTCTCTGGCTTTTGACTGACTTCCTCGGACTTCTCCGATTCCCGAAGAAGTGGGGAATTTCATTTTAAGATGTAAAGTAGAGGGAATAGCCTCGAAGGCCCGAATGGATGGTCTTCCGCAAATAACATTATACGTTCGTGAGGAGGCCTCTACTACCCAAAACTTGATAGGCTCCGTCCTTCGAAGGGCTCCCTTCCCCCATGACATTGGAAGAGTCACCGTTCCGAGGGTTTGGCAGGCTTCCCCTGAGAATCCTACTAACGGGACTTCAACGGTTTCCAACGTTTCTTGTTTCAATCTCATAGCAAGATAGGTAGGCAAGAAGAGCACATCCACGGAGCTACCCGTATCTATAAGGATCCGTTGGATTTCATACCCGTAGATGACAGCAGAAATAACCAATGGATCTTCGTGAGGGTATATTACGTCTATAAGGTCCCCGGGCCCGAAAGTGATGCTAGGCAGATTTGATCCTTGAATGGAGCAGACAGATAATCCTTGTTCTGCTCGTCGGGCTTCTTTCAAATATTTCTTTTTTTTACCCTGAGGTGTCATAGAAATTTCACCCCCTTCAATCATATTGATGGTTCTCCCTGTTGGGGGGTTGCTTTTATAAGAGTTAGGTGGAGGAGGCAAACTCTGATACCCTGTCGTTTTCTCTCGTGAATTTTGCCGACGGTCTTTAATTCTCTCTTGGGATCGGAGGCGTCCAGTTGTCCCTTCTCGTGACTTCCGACTAGGCATCCTTTCTTCCCTTTCTTGTTCCTCTTCCTCTCTTCGTGATCTCTTCCAAACATGTGCTTTGGGCTCCTCGGGGTTATTTTCCTTGAGGTAATTCTTCAAATACCCTATTCCTAACAGGCGGAGCACCTCTAAACGAAGGGTAGTACATTCTTCCGTAGTGTGCCCGTAAGTTTTATGGTACTTACAATATTTCTCAGTGTCATTGTCTCGGTTAGGGAATTTAGTCGGCTTGGGCCAGTGTAACTCGTTGCTACCCCTCATTATATTGAGCACTTCTGGTGGGGTAACAGTCATCGGAGGTAGGTGTACGGGTCGGAGAAATTTCTTAACCACTCCTCCTTCGTCCTTGCGCTGAGGAGGTTTTCCTTCCTTATTCTTTTCTTTGGTCTTTGCTTCTTTCTCGACGCGCTCTAGGTGTTCATTATCCTCCTGCTCCATTTGCTTCTTTGTTACTTCGGCCACTTCCATCAAGATGTGGATTTCTGCCTTTTGCATTAGTTCATTCATGTCCGTGATCCGATTTCCCATAAGGTATCTAAAGAAGTCCCCCGTTCGGAGTTCTTGAGTTAATATGTCCGCCATGATGGTCGGGCTAACGTTGGGAACGTCTAGTGCTTCATCCGTGAAGCGCTTTATATACTCTCGTAAGGATTCATCCTTTTTCTGTTTAATAGTGAAAAGGTGTGTGGCAGATTTAGGGTACCTTCGATTGCAGGCGAATTGTCGTACGAACAAATGAGCTAATCAATCAAAACTCGTAATGGAACAAGGTGGAAGGTGAGTAAACCAGGCTTGGGCCCGCCCTCCGAGGGTAACAGGAAATACGCGGCATAACACGTGGTCAGGGGCAGAAGAGAGGTCCATTCCGGCCAGATATTGATGGATGTGATCATGCGGGTCCCTTCCGTCAGCTTCTCCGGTATATAACGGGATATTGACAGGTCGCATCCCCGAGGGGATAGAAGCTGAAGCGATTTCGGGAATGAAAGGAGTGGTCTTGAATGTAGGATCCTCCTCAGGGACCATGGTCTTCTTGAGGTCACCTAATTCTTTTCGTAAATCATCCATCATTCCCCATAAGGAATGTTCAACCTCTCCTCGATACTCCGAGGGGCGAGAAATTTCTTCCCGACCCCTCACTGGAGTTCTTTCATGACATACATACCTTCGAGGCGTTTGTCGGGGTATCTGTTGCCACGAATTCGAATTTGGGTTCCACGCCATCGGAGGTGCGTCTCCTTCCGAGGGGAAATTCCTGATCTCGGGGAGTATTGAGGACATGTGTCCGAAAGGTTCACCCCTCCGGGGTGTTCGTGCAGCATCTATAAGTCTTTCATAAACAGATCGGGGAATATTAATAAAATCTCTAGTACCTGATTCGTAATTGGACAAAGTTTCTTCTGAGTCGCTGTTCGAGAAAGGAAGGTTGTCATTTTCGAAAAGATCATCCATCTTAGTTGACGTCTGCTGAATTCTCTCGAGGACAGATGTTATGGCGTTCCCACAGACGACGCCACTTTGTTAATGGGTTTGGAATTATTCCCTATTTAACGGAAGATATTTATTTGGGTTAGAACGCCCTGTCCGTGATTCAGAGATAATGATAGGTGGAAATGATAAAAATATTTACAAGAATATTCACTGAACTTTTCTTCCTCTCTTTCTGTGTACATGAGTACCTAGTTGTATTTAGTAAGCTAAGTTAAGTTGTCTCCCTCATTTCTTCTACTGATTACCTCCCTTTATATAGACTTTGGTAGGGGCAGGTGTCATTGTGCATGTGTTTTGGTAAGCACAGGTGTTGTTGTTACCTTGATACAGGTGTAAAAATTAGGATAATGTTTATCTCTTATCTACTAGGCGCTGACTGGATTGGTCTTTGTGTCTTCTGATATTTCCGAGGGCTTTTGAGGTACGATTGTTGTGGTAGAGCTATTCTTCCGAGGGACTCTATTTCTCTTTCTTGATTCGGGTCCGTTCTTCAATGATCAGGAGTAATCTCCGAGGGCATAATTTGATCTCCGAGGGCGTGGTATGATCTCCGAGGGTTTAATAGGATCTCCGAGGGCTGGATTTGCTCCTTTTAAAATGGTATTTTTTCATCTAAGTCCTCGGAATATGTTATCTGGGCACTATGTTATTCACTTCTGATTTTTCTCCGAAAATGGGTCCTCGGGTGATGGTCCGAGGGCAGTTCCGATTGAGGAGTGTTCAGCAAGGAAGCTTTCTTGTAAGTTCGTGGGACTCGGGGTCCGTTGTGGTCCCTCTTGGCGCATTGGTGGATATCGGAGTCGTACGAGTCCATCGGGGTTTGCTCTTTTTCCGATGCCGTGCTGATATCTGTTTTTTATTCACCGTTTGACTTTCCAAGGGACACTTATGTTCCTCCTCGTGTGCTCTTGTAAACCTTTTCGGGTCAGTGACCGAAAGGTAAGGCAATCCTCCGAGGGGTTTTTCTTTATAGGCACGTCTCATCGGAAGTACTCGTGACAATAGCATTGTCTATGTATTGCTTTTTCCGAGTAGGAGTAATATTCTTTATTTTATTTTTAGGGTTAACACGCGTTGAATTCAAGCATGATTTACATTAGGAGATAACTTTACACGTGGTCCCGCGTGTGTCAAATTGCTAGTATTTATATAAAAAAAAGTTAATTTTTCCACTTAATAAACGGGAAAGGGGAGTGTTTAATTAGATTCACGCAGATTATGGTAATCATTGGTATCAGTTGAAAGGAGAATATAAATAAACACTAAATTTGACAAGGGTATACTAGGAAAAAATGAAATGTGGTTATGTGGATATGGATTTTGGTATGTATATATCATTTTCCTCTAGTCCATCCTATAGATATATTTAATATACTGATTGCTTAATTAAAAATTCGAAAATCAAGATTCAAGAACATAAGGCAACCCACCAATCAGAAAACTAATCCAAATTTTTGTAACCCTTTTACTTTTAACTTTTACAAATTTTCACTCCAAAATGTGCACCCTAAACCATAATCTCCACAAAATATTTACTTTTTTCACCCACGTTAAAATCTCATAAACCTTAACTACCTAACTTTCCCCCTTTTCCAATTTCAATTTCTTCTCACATTGACCTAATATCTCATATCCTCACCAACAACCTCCCTCCACCATGCATCCATGTCATCATCACCGTCGTTCAAAAACCCCTCCCACTCCACGTCACTCTCCTCCAGCCACTCGCGAAGCTTCACGGCGGTTATACCCCACGCGTCGTCGCAGAGATCGAGGCTCGCCATGACGGAGGATTCCGAATCGGAGAATGAGCTACCGCATGACTCCTCGTTGC
This sequence comes from Linaria vulgaris, assembly GCA_948329865.1. Classification (NCBI taxonomy): domain Eukaryota; kingdom Viridiplantae; phylum Streptophyta; class Magnoliopsida; order Lamiales; family Plantaginaceae; genus Linaria; species Linaria vulgaris. The sequence goes on along the minus strand of OX415254.1, from coordinate 18,055,328 downwards.
CGTTAATGGTGACGAAAGAGGAGGAGGATTCGAATGTTAGCGAGGAGGAGTACGGATCGGCGGCGAATCGGATTTTGACCGGCGGTTGTGTCGATTCGGAAGATTCTAGAAGGTTCGAGAGCTCTCTGGATGTTTACCATCTCTCTAATATAAACTTTTTCTAAGATTAGGCATTAAACGTGAAAAAGAACTTACCATCTCTCTAAATATAATAAAACAAAAATAGTAACAAACTTGGAGATATTATTACATGGAAAATAAAAGTTAGACGTTGCTATATAATATGACAACAAACTTGGACATAATAAGTTTTTACCATTTCTTGAGTCTTTAGAAATTAAATTCAAAATACAAAAGTATTATTGGGTTAATATAAAGATTTGCAATTATTTAATATACTTTTACAATAAATACTTGCAATATACTAAAATTATCATTTTCATTTACATAGAAACGTTGAGCTGCACATTGTCATTTTTTTCATTTACTGAACATGTTCAAATCTAAGTCCAAATATCATAAAGTGGATTCAAAATTTGATAATTTTGTTGGAAGAATTAAAATTTAACTTTAAAAGATAATCTCAAATAGTGGACTAGTACATAAAGTGTGTGGTTGTGTTTTGCTATGTCGATAGACATGCAAATGAAAGAGGTATGAACATGTAAAAATAAGGTAAGTTAAAATGTATAAGTATCTAATTTACTCATTAAAAAAGAAAGATGATGAATAATGAATATATAATTACTTTATCCATTTCGTAAGTTTTCTAATAAATTGGCGTAATCTTAAAATAAGGAGAAAATATTAAGATTTCACAAAAATTTACCATAGAAAATAGAAATTTTAGTTTTAATTGCATTAGGGAGGAGAGAGAAGAGATAAAATATAAATAAGGTTATTTAGAGAGGAGAGATTAAATAAGAGAGAGAAGAGAATTTACGTGAAATATATGATTGATGAGAGATAAAAAAAAATATAAAAATAGGAGAGATGTGGTACATGGTGGGGTCACAAGGTTTTTCTCTTTCTCACATATTCCATAGATATTTGATCTCATAATTATCTTCTTTTTACCGTTAAATTTTATGTATTCCACCAAAATTATAAAATTTAATACTTCTAGTTTTTAATTTTTGGATATAGATTTGAATATGTTCAGTATAACTAGAAGATCACGAAATGACGATTGATATTTATTTATATAGATCCATTCATATCGGATCCTATAAAAAAAGGATAAAAATAAAATCTTCATCTTCTTCAATATTTTAATTTTTGACCCAAGGTTTTCTTATAATAACAGAATTTTCCCAATTTTATCTTATCGTAGGTAGTTGTGACATTTCACTTTCTTTTATCTATCATTTATAAATGACATTTCACTTTCTTTTATCTGTCAATCTTATCTTATCGTAGGTAGTCGTTGGTTCCCTACACTAATGTCATTTATAATTGGCAAATAAACCTTTAAACTAATTTTATTAGTAAATATTCTCCCAAGACTTCAAGAATAGGGGCCCAATAACATATTTACATTTTTTTTAATTGCATTTTTCCATAAAGAACGAACTTTATGAATTTAGAGTTTATTAAGTTATTTGGTTGCCCAAATAAACATTATAAGTTATAAAATATTAAAAAATCATTTTGAATATATAAGAATGTGTATATATTAATATCGATATGCATACAATTATTAAGTGGAAATATGATACTTGTTTATTTGGGCTTCCCTATGATATCTATAGCTAAATAATGCGAAAATTCGTAAGCTTATGATATATAATATTTTTAAGAGAGTAAGTGCAATGAGATAAAGAAATCACATGAAGAGTTGTAATCATGATTGAGAATATTAATTGGGAATATATAAGTCATGATTTGTAATCATTAGCTAAATAAAGCAACAATTGCTTTATGTCACTGTCGCACCTCGATTGAAGTGAATGCTACATTTCTCCCCAATTTTACATCTTCTTTTATTCAACTAATTTCAATTGCCACCCAAATATGTTGTTAATGTCCGAACTTATTTTTTCTCAGAAGCCCAATATCTCTCAAAATGATTTGTTTTCTGAAAAATATCTCTCGGAGCAACACCAAACAGGGGCTTAGAGGTTGGACAACAACATGTCAAATATGGGACAAAAATACAAATACCAAGAGTTGGAGGTTTGGCCGTATAAGTTTAGGGGTAGTTTTCCAATCTTTCTAAGGTAACTAGGAGAATCATGTAAATATGTAGAGCATGCTTTTTTTTCTTTCTAGAAAGTGTAAAATCTTCTAAGATTTAATCAAGAACTTTATACAGATATGTACGAACGTGTTGTTAATCGTTACATTAAATTGATCTCTTATGATTATTTAGGAGGTGAACTAGTACAAATAAGAATATTGTCTTGTATGTCTTATTTAGGAACAACTCTTTCTTTTCAAATATATATTAATGACAGTATAACACGTATATATTTATTATAAAAATACCAAACATTTACGTCTATATATCACATTCACAATCACTTGATTTTGCTCAAAACATTGTAACTCTCTATTAATGAGTTTGCCGAAATAAAGCAAGCCTTGTAATAAAAAAAAATCATTAGGGTAAAAAAAGAGACACCGAAAACTACATGAAACCAACCTCACCTCCTCCATTAACTTGTGTGTAATAAAACACATCTATGTGTTCTATAAAATATTTATTTCTTATTAAGGTTTTCAGATCCTCTCAAGATTAACTCAACATAACTCCTGAGTTTATGCAACTCACACAACCTAAAATCATTTGCATGAAAAGCTAGTTAACGTTGAAATCAAACAAATTAGTTCAGATTTCAGTTACCTCAACTGAAAATCCAGTGGTGTTGCAAAGACGAATCTTAGGCAGACCATTAATTTACTGAGCAGCACGAGTATCACGAGCCTACGCCTCCTGACGAGCACGAGCCTCCTGAGCAACACGCGCCTGTGCCTCCTGAACAACACGCGCCTCCTGAGCAGCATGAGCCTGCGCCTCCTGAACAACACGCACCTCCTGAGCAACATCCGCCGAAAGATGCATTTCCCGATCTGGCTCTTGTGCTGGATTTACCATGTTGAGCTCAATGCCACATGGAGTTTTCATGAGTGGCGTCCGTTCTTCATTATCAACTGTTGTTGATGAGCGGCCCAGAAGAATTCCTGAGATTTTTCTGGGGAGTCTGTCGAATTCGGATCTTTTCATCATTTTTTGTAGATTATTTGGATTTAGGGGAATGCTGGAAACTTGGGGGGTCACATTGTATGTATTTATAGATATTTTGGTAGGGTTTAACTGCACCATGGTGCGCCATGGCACTGTATTTATTATTGAAAATACGCATAATACCTGATGAAGGCTATGAAGGCTACACCTCCTAACTAACTCACCATATCTACCCATACCAGAAACGCTGGCCCATGCGACCGCGTAGATACATTAGTAGGCATGTGGAACTCATTGATGATTGTTGGATTGACAGTAATATGAGAACAATCGCCAGCCAAATGATCGTAATCGTCTTCCGGCGGATGCACCAGAGAAGGAATTTGTATATATTTCCTATCTTTGAAATAAAACTTGTTGATGATATTGGGACTACAATGGTGTGTGGTGGTGGTGGCGGAAGGAGGCAGAGTTGGTGGTGGATTTGAGGGTGCTGACACCAGATATGGAGTCCGAGGCGACGTAAGCAGAGATCTAAGCGGTGGACGAGTCGATCTACGCGGCAAAAATCACGAGCTGCCGATCTCCTCGGCGGCGATCGTCCAAGGATCATCATAGGACGCCGCAGATTCACGACCTGAGTGATCTTTGGCTGTAACCTAATTTGATTCACTGGTGGTGCAGTTGGTGTTGCTTCGAGATCATCACTGTGTAGTGCTTCACTGAATAGCTCGGTGTATCGTGCTTCGTTGAATAGCTGACGTGATATCGCCGCCACGACGACGACCAAGAGGATCGGGAGAATAAGTAGAGCAACAGTGAACCAAAGTCTCACTCCTCCGATCATTCTTCTTCTGTTTTTTTTGAAAATTATTATTTCCCTCCACTTGTCTGGACTATTTATAGGTTTCTGGCAATTACGATTTTAATCCCCAAAACCCTAGGTAAGGTAACAACGCTATGTCGTGTGTTGACACTCTACTCTGTTTATCATTATTATTTGGCTTTTTTTAATTCTTAAAAAACACTAACGTTTTTGTGCTGGACTTAAAGTTATTAATACCATCAGGTATTATGTGTCACGTCTCGAGGTTTCGATTGGATAATTTTTACAATCTATTTTTTCAAATAATACACAAATTTATTATTGATACTGTATTTTTGAATATCGGAAGCATCCCACAGTTTTGCTAATTCATTGACTTCAATGGCTGTCCGTCGTGAAGCTTGATAAACCTAGTTCATAACAAAAAAGACAAATTTTCAACAAGTTGAAAAAGAATGAATGAAAGAAACAAGAAACTAAAACACACAGCAAGCGACATTGAAACAATTTGGTAGGATTATATTACTTACTTGCAAATTCTGTGTTCTGTCGAATTCTTCCAGCATAAGAATGAGATCACGTATCAACGTTTCCAGTAATCAGTAATCAGTATACATAAATTCACGAAATTGTTTAGGTACATGGGCCTAATAAGTCTGAAATGAAATACATTTCGTTAAGCAAATGGGCCTCAGCCCAGTTTTCATTTGGCGGGAAAATCGATGCGCCTCTCCGTCAACAGGCGTGTCCAGTACTCTTCCCTCACACACACACTCCCCTTCGCCTCCTTTTACACACACACACACACACACACACACACACACACTCACTTCAACTCATTTCACGCTCAGCCGCAAAGCTTCAGCTCTCAGTCACCGTCTCCGATCATCCGTAAGTTTTTTTTTTCTCTCTCTCTCTCTCACTCAATGTGTATTACGTGTTTGTGAAATTGTCACTTATGCTAATGCAATCGCTAGTTACATTACTATGTACGCAAATTGATGATTTTAATGTTCTCTGATATCTGTTTTATTTACTTGTTAGATTTCCTGTTGCTAATGCAATGACGGTGTTGAGGTCTCGTAAGGTTTCGCCAACAGTTAGCCCTAAGTCCTCAGTGGAAAACGAGGTGGTCGAACCGATGACGCCTCTTAAAACAGGTGAATCTGTGAATCGTTTGTCTAATGGCGTTGCGACGCCCAGTCCGAACTCATCTGCTCGGGGTTACAAGCCTCCGGAGTCAGGGGTGAGGTCTGGGAAAGTGTCTAGTAAGGTTGTGGAGGCTGGGACGTTGCCGAGACGTAGTTCGCGTTTCGCGACAAAGTTAGGTGTAAGTGAGTGCTTTGAGAGTGTGGAGGCTGTGAGTCGAAAAAGGAAGAAATTCGTGTCTGAAGTTGAGTCTAATTCTTCTAATCCAAGGGAGGTGCAAAAGACGAGTATGATGGTATGTAATTTGGGAGATGGAAAGGTCAATAAGTTGGTTAAGGATGAGAGTATCGAGCATGGTGATAGCGCTGTCAAGTTGGGGTTAGATTCTGATATGGAGGTGGATGTGGAAACTGTTAATGATGGAAAAAAGAACCGGAGATTTAGCGGTGAGAGTAAAATTCTGTGCTCGGAGTCATGTGAAAAGGATGGATTGGAGAAGGGTATTTTGAACTTGAGGTCAGGGAAGAGAATTATTAAAAAAGAAATTGAAGTTGAGAGTGGCCTTACCGGTAGTTGGTCCCAAAGATTGGAAAGTAGTCCAGAAAGTGAGATCACATCTATTCCTATGAAGAATGGATCTGAGGCAAGCATGGAAGAGAATAGAAATTGTGGTTCCAGAAAGACGCGATTTAGTAGAGCTGACAAAGGTAAAAGTGAAGTTGGTTGTGAGAGTCTTGTGATGAGTGATTCTGCCTTACAGCTTGGTGATTCGAATTCCAATGCGTCCGATTTGTTAATAGTTTCTGATTCCAAAGAGGTAATTGAAGACAAAATTTCTGTTAAAATTGGTTCTGTTACAAAAGCTAGGAGAAGACTAAGCAAAGAAGAGAAAGGGAAAATGAAACTGGGAGACAAAGATTCTGCCTATAGTGGCACAAACCAACAGGAGGTTAATGTAGAAGATGTAAATGGAACCGATGTTTTTGATTCCATCGATCCAGCATCTGGCGTAGAACTGCCGGATGGCGTTCAGGCCATAGAGACTGATGTGTTGCCAAATGATGCAAGAAGAGTTCACAGGGAACGATTCCGAAGTATTGCCAGGCGAATTGCATCTCGGTTTGCCCATTTTTCTCCGGAAGATGAATTGGGGAACCGTGCCCCTGATGTTTTTGGACGAGAAATTCCAGGTCCTGTTGTAAATAGTGCAAAAGAAGATTGGCCTGGTCCCTTTTCAACTGCCATGAAAATTATTCAGGATCGCAAAACGAATAAGAATGTAGAGGGCCTTGTTACTTCAACTGATACAAGTGAAGCTGCAGAATTGAAATGGATCCCCACGAAGCAGGAGCAATTCAAACATCCGAAGCAATTGGTTCCCTCACTGCAAGATCTTTGCTTGTCTGTTCTTGCCAAAAATGCTGATGCAATAAGTTCCCTCGACTGTGTCCCAGATCCTCTGAGACACAAGATCTGTTGGTTTCTATGTGACCATCGTAAAATGAACAGTCATTTCTTTGAATTGTTGGTGCATGGATCTCCTACTGAGATACGTGTACGTGATTGTTCATGGCTAACTGAGGAACTATTCGTTAAAACACTTGAAGGTTGCAATACCAGCAAACTGATGGTACGTTTTTTCCCAATATATACCTATGCCTGGAAATATTGGATTACTTTTTTCACAACACTTTTCTATATAGGTTGAACTTATGATGCTACTTTTTAGTCATGGTTTTACTAAAACAAAAATCATCTGAAGATGTGATCTCTATCGATATATATCTTGATTTTGTTGCTATTTTGATTTTATTGGACAAGTTCAATTCACAAGTTGTGCCATAGCTCGTGCACCTTTATCCCTTGAAATTTTGATGTGATCTTCTGTGGGATTAGGTGCTACAACTTGATCAGGGCGGAGCGTGTATTCCTGACTATACCCTGCCTGCTACTGTGGCACGGTCACCGGGTAGTCTTCCTGCTTTGACCACCATCTCCTTGAAGGGTGCATATCGTCTTACAGATGCAGGACTGAGAATGCTTGTGTCATCTGCACCTCATCTCAAATCTCTTGATGTCAGCCAGTGTTCCTTGCTTACTTCTGATGGACTCAGTTATCTAGCAAATTCATTAAGATCAGTCTTGAGGGAGTTATACATCAATGATTGTCATGATATAGATGCTATGCATAGTCTCCCAGCATTATTAGAGCTGGAGAAATTGGAAGTTTTTTCTGTATCCGGAGTCCAGACTGTTTCTGATGATTTTGTCAGCAAAATTGTCTCTGTACATGGTTGCAGGATAAAGGAGATTGCTTTAGCAGATTGCATGTTAGTGTTTGGATGGGCAAATTGATATCTACATAACATGCCTGTTTTACATATATTTATAATTCATGATTTACATATTTGGTTGCAGGGAATTGACAGATTTATCTTTGGAAGCCATTGGAAATAGTTGTTATGGACTCCGTGCCCTGGACTTGTCGAATTTGTGCAAATTGACTGATATTGGCATATGTCACCTTGCAAATGGCTGTCGAGAAATTCAGATACTGAAATTGTGTCGCAGTGCATTGAGGTCTAACTATTTGATAGTTATGCCCCACATGTTAATTCTTATCTAACAGAATCTGATGAATATAGAACTTGGGGGTGTGACTGCGATTCTGATTGGTTAATTTTTCTTGCTTGATTACTGAAAACTTCGGTAGCACGTTATTTTAATTCATGATTCATTAGTTATCAGGTTGGACTGGGCATATTAAGACTTCCTTTTTTTTGCTTTGGGTTTAGTATTAGTAGATAACTCTGTTTGCGGAAACAAGAAATGTAACCTCCCACGTTCAGAGTCAGCTTTTAGTTAATTATCAATCTCTCATCTGAACCTCTGTACTTGCTCTAAACTTTTTGTAAAATTTCAATCCTGGTTGTCGTTCTTACTGTGCTTAACTTACACCTGTTGTTAACATGACATCAAGACAAAAAATGTGAGAATAAGATGGCAGGGAAAGGATACAGTATGAATGAATAAACTGTCACATCAAGAAACTCAATAGTGTCTTTTTGACTCATTTTTTTCTTCCATTCATGAAAATTGTGAGAATGAAATTACTGGTCAACAATGTAGTAAGTATAACAGTCTGTCACTAGAAAAACATACGATTTTTTTTTTGTGCTCATTTCTTTTGGCGTCTAAGAATCTCTACTCTGCTTGTTGAAGTGTTTGTACTCAAAATCCAGACATGATTATTTGTTAATTCCTAGATTTGGAAACTAATCGGTGGAATTTGCTTTATTGTTTTGACAGCGATGAAGCCATTGCAGCATATCTTGATATTCGCGGAGCATGTTTGAAAGAACTCTCACTCAATAATATCACCAAGGTAATACTGGCAGTTGTGTCAGACTCTTAACTTGGTCCAGAAATGAAATGTGCAATACACTTGCTTCCCTTATGTTCTAGTACAGCAGAATTGAATTTTAAGCCCAACTGTGTAATTTTTTAGGTTATAGCACTTTTCAGTGAAAATGTTAGTGTTGCTTCACATTTCTTGCATTCTCATGTATGATTAGATTCGCGTTGAACGCCACAAACTATCATTTTTAACTAGTTACTGGCACTGACCAAAGAGATGGCTTAATATACTTCTTCCTTCACATAAAGATATAGTGAAGTCACAAACAAAGTCTATAAAGTAAAATGTGCCAAATGACTGATCGCCAGTTCATGTGTACTACCAAACTTAAGCTGCTATTGGTTTGACGAGTTAGGCCAATATGACCCCCCTTATATGAATCGAAACTCTAGTAGTTTTACCCCCCACAATCAATTTCTTTTCTTTTGCCATGTATTATTAGGCAGTATTTAAATATTCGTTTGGTATCTGCGAAATGTAAGATAAGGAAATGAGTTGTATTTCATTCCCACTAAGACGTATACAATATAGGAGGGAAATCGCCTAATTCATGTGACTAACTTAATGACTCCAGCTACCTTATCTACTTTATTAAATACTATATCTAACAGTATCTATAGGGCTTGTTAACCCCAAAATAATGAAACATGATACAGAAGTGTCATATAGCAAAGCCTTAATGGTAAACAGTAGAGTAAGAGTGCCACATTTGCAGTAATAGCTGACTCAAAAGGGAAAATGAAGGGCAAATTTTTCTACAATGCCTAGAGATATCTCTAAAATAAGCAATTTTTTTACTGACGAAAGCCTGTGAACAATACAAACTGACATCATTTAATTGGCATTAGAATGTAATGCTCCTCCAGAAGGCCCTACACATTCTTGGTAATCTTAGCCTGGAAGCATGATTCAACATTTTTGTGTATAATTGTGTGGACCCTCAAAAGAATTCATATGGTAATATAATTTTTTGAGGTCACAAACTCCTATTAGATCACAGCAAATACTTTTAAAGTCCATGTTGGTGTCTGATCTTTACCTACACATTAGTAACTCTTATACTTGCTTTGTGGCTAATACATGTACATTCCTTGTCCTTCAGTTCCCCTCATTTGGTTGAGTGGTAAATTATGGTAACCCATGTGTTTTTTGAGGTCACAAACTCTTATTAGATTACAACAAATGCTTGTATAGTCCATGTTGGTGTCTGATCTCTACCGACATGTTAGTAACTCATATACTTGGTTTGAGGCTACAACACATGCATTCATTTCTATCAGTTTCCCTCATTTGCCTGAGTGATACATAGATTACCCAAACAATTGTGCGTTTAAGTAGTTTCCGTTGCTGTTTGTCAATTATACTTGGCTTCCTTTCACTTTTGGGAGTATCTGTTGTCTTTTTTACTTTATAAAAACTTATGGTCCTCCAATATTGGTGAGTGATGATATTAATTGCTCCATATTGTAATGGTAATTTCACTAGTCAAACATATTGGTATCATGCGAGCAACATGGATATCAAGAAACTATGTACACTTTATAAAAAAAGGATCACTTGACCGTAATTATACTAAGATAATGTTCTTTCTTCCTGCACCATGATAATGGTTGTATGATGCCCTACTTATTTCTTCTGGTGGTTATCAAAGATTATTTTGCTTTGAACTCTTGCATTGCACAGTTTTTTCCGTAACTGGAGATAGAACTTTATAAAATAATTTTACCATCTTAACATCAAGGCTGCTCTAGTTATGCATAGAGGATGTGTACAATTGAGTATTGCCTTTTTCCTGCTTAGCTTAGTCGTAATTAGATTTTATGTTTTGCTTGTTAATTCCTGTTTTCTGTGCTGCAGGTTTCAAATTATACGGCCCTATCACTTGCCAGAAATTGCAGAAATTTACAGACATTGGATGTATCTTGGTGCCGCAGTTTGACCAATGAAGCTCTGGGTTTGACCGTGGATACCTGCTCGTCGCTGGAATTGCTGAAAATGTTTGGCTGTACGCAGGTATATGGTAAATTATTTTGGGTTAATGAGGTCAATACTAACTTTTTCAATTTTTTCTACAATAATTGGATGGTAACTTATAGTTGGATGACTAATTGTTGTCTTTTGTCTGGTTATTACGGGAGTGCTGTTGTTTCTCAATTGTCTTTGCATACACCTCTAATGCCTAGTAAATGTGTCCATAGTTTTTGGGATATGGAGTACTGTTTACTATCATTGTTTAGTGAGCCTCCCAACACAGGATAAAAAGAGGAGGTTCTATACATGTGACAGTTAATATAAATCCTCGTCACATCTTATAATATGAGCTAACTATGAATTATGGTGGGGATTTCCCTTTCATGTGTTTGACTCAATATGTGGTTCTGGTTTGGTTGTTTAACCCTAACAAATAATTGGGATTAATGGCTTGGTCGTTGGTTGGATTGAGTACCGTTGAGTTAAAAACATCATCATAGTTTCCATGTGTGCACAGTTTTTCTCCCTTGGTTTTGTTGCCATTGGAATAAAAAAAAATGGTCTTTTAACAACATTACTCCAGGTTACAGTTGTCTGGAGCCATGGAACTTCAAGGGTTAGGAAACATCTTAATCACTTTCCCTTACATGCACGTGTGCATATTTATATATATATATATATATATATGCCTGTTCTCTGTAGTGTCAGTTACTAATATTAACATTGCAATGCCAAATTGGTAAATCCTTGGTACCTCTACTTGACGTATATATGTACTGTGTGTGCATGCTTTTTTACGTAGCTCTTTTGGCTTCATATTGGGTAAACTAGATTCTTATTATATTCAAAACGACTGTCATAGATTGGAGCACTCTCGTAACAATTAAACTACTCTGAAAGATCTTGCATGCAAGCATACACACATTTGAGTTCCTACTTTTGAATTTTCAGTAGGGATTATATATATTGGTAACTTATGATCTGGTGAATGTTTTGTTTTTGCAGGTGACAAACGCATTCTTGGATGGCCACTCAAACCAACGAGTTAAAATTATTGGGCTGAAGATGACTCCAATATTCAAACATATTAGGGTGCCTGATTTCTTGCAAGGACCTCTGCGATACTCATCCACCTTTCCTTGAAGATATGCCTCCAAACATATCTAAGGATGCTTCACAATCTGATTTTTGTTCTGGTTCTAACTCAACTATAATAAGTTAAAATTGCAGGTCTCTCATTTTGGTTTTACTCTAGCTCGAGATCTGTCACGTTTTGCATGGGTTAGCATTAGATGTGTGTATTTCATGCTTTTGCATTCAAACTTATAGTTTATTCTACTGTGTTAAACAGAGAAATCGAAATGTTTTGAAATACTAGTTGCAATTGTAATCTCTGATGGAAGTTGAGAATATTTTGGTGTTGTAAGAGTATGGAATCCTGCGTAATGTATATCTATGTTATGAAAGCTTTTTGCACCTTACTGTTATTTGTACACACACAAAAAAAAGTGATTATTGCTACCGTTGGTTGTGTAAGAATTACATAAAACATTTTTGGCTCTTGATCTTGTACATTTCATTTTGTGTCTAATTTGGGCGATGTGTGTTGTAGTTGTAGCTATGTGTGATATTTAACAACTTTGCCTTAGAAGGAACTAACATATATTTAAAATATTACATACTAATTGTATGATTCATTATTTAAATTAAATAAACTAACTAAAACGTACTACTGCCAAGTCGAATTTTAGTAACTCTCGATTCATAATTTTTTTTTTTAAAAAGAAGATAGGAAAAAAGCAGAAAGCTAGAAAAGAAGGAAGAAGAAAAAATTGCAAGATAAATAGAAGTCGAATATTCTGCAGTTGACTTTACTCCTAGGTTGCACGGATATGGATACGAGTATCGGTATTCGCCGCATACAGGACATGTGGATACAATTATTTTTAAATTTACAAGATACTATACGTATGCGATACGTCAAATATTTAATATTAATAATTATATATAAGGATATAATTTAAATAAAAATATCAAATAACATCATATCTAAATCACTTGCACAATCATTAGTCACATACTATTATGAACGACATCAAAGCTTTGTGTATTGCTTTTTATTTTTGTTTGAAATAGTGGGTATTCACGATTTTATATTTAATTTTTTGAAAAGATATTACAAGTTGGTTCTTGTTGGGCATTTTACTAGTTTAACAAAACTACCACAATATTCTTATAAATTGCTGATACATATCGAATACTCCTCAGATACACTTCACATGGTATCCGATACGTGTATCCGTCTTTTTTAATTATTTTTAATGCAGGATACGCCACGTGGCATATCCGATACGTATCCAAAAAGTATCTAGAAAGTATCAATATTCGATACGTATCTGACACTGACCGGCAATTTTTTTAGAGTATCCGTGCATCATAGCTCTACTCAGGTCTAAGTTTAAACTTTAAACCCAAACCCTCCCTTTTTCTAAAAAAAAAAAGTAAATAATAAAAAGGTAAATACCCAATTAATTATGTGAATTAATATTAAGCTTTTCAATTTGTAGTATAATTTTTATTAGTAGAAGAAGAAGAAAATGGAGGTCGGTCCTCTTCCTCGTCCTCCGATTGGAGACGAATCAGCCACAGCCAGTTCGTGGGAGGAGCTTTACAACATCAATTTGATTCCCTCTGAGATTTTCTTAAAGTTCAGAAAAGAATTGCAAGGCTTTCGTCTTGGCGTCAACTTAGAGGTAATTGGGGGAATTTCTGTTTTTTTCCCTTTGTTGTTGTGATGATTGTGTATATAATTGAACTCACTCACTAAGAAGCTAAAGGGGATTAATTATTGTTTGCTGTATGTATTAGAGATTCTTCTTAATAATAATAGTCTCTTATATATATTTGTTGTTACATGACATATCGATATGTATGTAGTTGTACAATGCTCCTTTGAACGATTACCACGCCAAGTTTGTTCTCAAACCTTTAGCCCAACAGCAGCGATGGAAGTTCATTTACGAGCCCCTGCAGCAAGACGTGCAGCTTGTCTCCAAGAAGATTCCTGTAACCAAATTTCTCAATCTTCAGGTTTTACTATATCAATCAAACTTCCTCTCCTCTCCTCTCCTCAACTGCCGCCGCCATCTCCATCTCCTTTTATTTATCAATGGTTGGTTACCTACAGGTTGGTGTTGGCCATAGCTTTCAGATGCGTGCAACCGGTTGGAAATGGAAGCTTTCCACCTCTTTTGGCGGAGATGGTATTTCTAGAATTCGAAATAAGACGTCTCTCGGCTTGTGTCCTGGAGTGGATTTCCGGTTTGGGTGGCGGGCTGATTATGTTCTTCCAGAACTTACAGGGTGAGTTGTTGTAAGCCGCCAGCCAGGTCTCTCGATATTGTTGCGTCTGCTTGATTTACTGTTTTTAAACTAGTTGTTATTCTTTGATAACGTGGGTAGCTCTATACTGAAGATGTCATTACTTCTACAGGGGCTTAGGCACGGATGAACCATTGTTCAACATGAATTCTGGACGCTTACAAGCATCACTTGATAGAATAGAGGCTATATTTACTCAAACTAGTGAGGAAACATGACGGGTACTTGATACGTGTTAACGCGTAAGTAAATATTATTTATTTCACATTGATATATTGTTCTTACCAGTATACTTACTGAAAAAACAACTATAGAATGAAGTGAGTGAGTGATGCCTATTCTGAAACGCAGCAAGAATTTGCTATATGTGAGCCACCCATGGAAGAGGCTCATTGGCTGCTTCTAATGCTACAGATAAGCTTCAAGAATCCTGTTCTGTTTACTCCTCTTTGCCCAGACTACAACCTGAAAGTTCAGCTGTCAAACATACAATGTCTTATTTACAGGATGTAATTTTCCTTGACATTTTCTTGAAACATGTCTAACGATTTTGCTGCCAAAGGATGGCTATTACTGTTTTTTCCAGAGGTGAAAGTTGAAACTATCTCAAATTGTAAAATCATTTTGGACGTTTATGTGACCTCGTCAGCAAAAAGATATGACTGGGTAAATATGTGCCTTCAATGTATTAACCAACATGATTATTGAAGTTGTTGAGTTTGAAATTTCATTCTACAGTTTCTGAACAATATTACTCTCTATTATGACATTGTATACCCGTTGTTGGCAACCATCAATGCTAAAAGGCTTTTGAATTTCTGATTGTCAGTCTCAGTGTATAAAAAATCTACAATATGGTACCTTCTTATTCTAACCATAGCAGACATTGAGTGGCATTTAAGGCCAACACTGCAAAAGACCTAAACGAGGATTTGTAGCACGTAACTGGACCTTATGCTGGAGCAACTTATCCCCTAAACGAGGATTTGTAGCTCATGAGTGGCCTTCGATCCTTGAGCAACTCATGATTTGTAGCAGATGAGTGGCCTCCAATCCTTGATCAACTCATCCTACTCGAATCTATAAAAGGTCAAAATATGTTGTAGGTTGTCGCTAAGCCAGAGATTTCCTAATTAACAGGAAGTAAAATTTTGTAAATTATGTATTACCGTTCTACTCCTTTAGAAATAAAGTTTACTGGGTGACAACAAAGAAGCAATCTGATTGAGTTGTCAAACTCATCAAGCTGAGCTCCTTAAATAGACCTAAACGATGTGCTCGACTCCTGTGTTGAGCCCCTTTTTGTTTCCTCTTAATGGCCTATCCTGTTAAACTGCTAGTTGGATGGCAGCTAAAGTTTTATATCCTTGCAGCATCTTGTTGATTTTCTCATATTTTTGATGCAATTCTAACTTCTTTCTGTTCGAAGCAGAAGCTACACCAATTTTGCATCATTTGTAATCCATTTTGTGGTGTAGTTGTAATTGGCAATATATTTTTATTACTACGAATCTGATCCAGCAAAATGACGTTGGAAGTATGATTAACATTGGTTTGGGACTCGTCTTTTTACTATTATTGTCAGTATATGGCAAAAGTTCTTCTGTGTTGTCATGTTGTAGTAATGTTGTAGTATACTACGTAATTATTCACCCTATTTTCATATTATGGAAAATCAATCTTTATCACTACATAAAATGGAATGATATTACACTTTTTGAAAGGACCTGTTTATTCCTTTTATTATTGATAAAGAACAATCACTATCTTCTGCAAAGCCAAAATACTAACTTTAACAAATAATCTAATTGATTCGTCAGATTTTTTGAAGCCTTAGCTCAAAAACTACCATGAAGTCTCGATTTGGTTTTTAATTCTCAAAAGAACATGGTTAACAAAAAATGATGTTTAAGTCTGCGTTGTTCTTCGAAACTTAAGTACTGAATATTTTGGGAATCTTTATTTTTTTTCCTTTCTTACTTTTCTCTTTACAAGTTTCGATACCTTCCTTAATGTTCACTTCATTTGTCAGAAGATTAAATAAATACACATTCACAATGTCTAGTAAAATAAAATGATCAACTGTATGTTGATGGTTTTAGTTCTTTTCAGATTGTAAATTCTTCCTTTAAAACAAAAGCCTTCCATTAATTAATTAAACAGAAAAAAAGTAGTACAAATATAAATTCTGAGACGTTCAAGCATGGCCTCCTACAACGTTCAACACCCCCTGCTGCTTGCCGTAAACACATTACCCAAAGAACTCTGGTTTTCTCACACGAGTACGAACTACCTAACATGGAAAGAGCAGATGCTTTGCCTGATTCAGAGCCAAGAGTTGTTCGGTTACATCGATGGAACTATTACAGTGCCGCCTTTTAGAGTCGCTGGTTCTGTTTACGATGATAATGCAGCGATAAACCAGGAATATTATAGTTGGCGAAGTACCGATTCGCTCGTCAAGGGATGGATTCTGGGCTCACTCAACGAAAGCCTTGCTTCCACTGTGCTGAATCTCGCTACTGCGAGAGACCTGTGGCTAGAGTTGGAGAACAGGTTCAGTCAGCTCTCTGCGCAATTTCAACTTCACTCGCAGACAGGTCTTTATTTATGCATTGTGTGTAACCCTCAAAATGAGCTGAACCACGAACAGGGCCATATTCATACACAAGTACAGAGCGGTCTAGACCAGACAAAGATCTAAAGAATTACTTACCACTACACAGGGCAGCTTTATGGGGCGACTGGCAGGCGGCTAAGACAATCTTTGACGAAGATCCAGATTAAAAGCATCACAGCAACTTCTTTACAGGCAGCAGCAGGGACAGGAAAAGCCATTCATTTTGTTGAAAACATGGCGCAGTTTTTGCCTTGAAACGTTAATCGAAGGAGATGCTTTTGGCAATACAGCTTTACATGTTGCTGCAGCCGTAGGCAACACATCAGCGTCAATTGTACAATATATCGAACAAAAAAGGTGATTTTCCTGTTACAATGGCAGACTCTATTTGCCCGTATAGACACACTTAGGTACCTGATTTCCGTAACGAAGGATGATGAAGAGAACAACCCCTTCACGGGCATTAGTGGGGTTCGGCTTCTTTATCTAATAATCGAGGCAAATTTTTTTTGTAAGCAATCTGTTAAGGATTACTTGGTAATTATATTATTTCCTTGTATATCTAGTATAGGATTCTTGTATATCTTGTATAGGATATTTTCTAACTTATCTAGTAAGTAATTATATTCTTTCCTTGTATATCTAGTATATGATCCTTGTATATATATTTTCTAACTTATCTTGCAAGTAATTGCCTATATATTCAATGAAATTGACCTTGATTAAGGTGATTTTCACACATTCACATGGTATCAGCCTAAAACTAGGGTTCATCCTAAACGATCCTAATGACCGACTCCACTCTCTCTTTCTCCACCATGATCCACATGATTACCATCAAACTCACATCCAAAAATTATCTCTTGTGGAAAAGTCAGACCGTTCCTCTCCACTCTTGCCAAGGTCTCTTTGATTTTCTCGATGACACCAAACCTAAGCCCTCCCAAACGCTTACCGTTGCTGGTGTTGTCTCTCCAAATCCGGAGTTCGCTACCTGGACCTCCCAGGATCAACGTTTGCTCAGCCTCCTCTTATCTTCTCTCATGGAGGAAGCTATGGGGGAAGTTTTTGAATGCAAGACTTCTTGCGCGGTGTGGCTCGCCTTTGAGGCTGCGTTCAGCCACAATTCAAAGCAACGTGAACTCCGCCTCAAAGACGATATCCAACTCATGAAGAAAGGCGCCCGTTCTGTGTCCAAGTTTGCTCGTGATTTTAAATTTCTTTGCGACCAACTTTCTGCTATTGGTCATTGTGTTGATGATACCGACAAATCTCATTGGTTCCTCTGTGCCTTGGGTCCCGTATGGCCAAAGCATGTGGCATCAATATCTATTCATTGTGACAGTGAGGCCACACTGTCAAAAGCATATAATAAGGTGTACAACGGGAATTCCAGACACATTGGACTAAGACATAACTATGTTAGACAATTACTTATTGATGGAGTAATTTCAACTGATTTTGTATGGTCTAGTCAAAATTTGGCTGATCCTTTGACCAAAGGACTCGCGCGGGACTTGATAGTCAAAACTTCTAAAGGGATGGTACTTAAGCCCATAGATTATTATAATCACCAATGATAGAAACTCAACTCTACTCTTGAGATTTCGAGGGACTGAGTTCAATGAGCAAAGTACATCATATGACGTGGTTGAAGCACTATCAATATCTATCCCATGGGGACTAGTGCTTGTACCTATAATGTTAAAGGTAGGTTGAACAATGAGCTCTTAATAGACTTATAACATATTTGTGCTAAAGTATTTAAGTTACGGGAACACTTTTGATAGGTTTACATATGTGAATGTTGGAGGTGGTGCCGCCTTCTATGAGTTAAGGGCTTTAACTCTAGAGCGTTCATGAAATAGGATATAGACACAAGGCCAATCCACGTGTCGGCTTATTTGAATACTCAACACACTTGGAATATGTGCGTATTAGCGTTTCCGGTTAATCATATGAAAAATTGGTTCAAGATACGTCTACCAAATTTTTCGGTTAACTTTGACATGTTTTCACTAGATAATGGTTCAAGTCGTGAGACACCATTATTGAATCATATATTCCTGAGCCTGAAATTAAATTTTAAAAATAGTGGGGGAATGTTGGATATTTTCAAAATAAAATGAAGCGGTGCATACTTAACCGATGGGTCATTTTTCTGCCACTCAAATCTTTTCATTTAAATTATTATTCATGTTTCATCTAATTGCTATTCATTATCCGATAGGGTGTCTATTCAAATAACCATTCATGCAAAAGTGGTGACCATTCAATTGGGTTTCTTTATTTCTATACTAGTAAATGGAGCACGCGGTTCCCGCGAGCATAATTCATTTTTCAATGTCATTCTATGTGAGTTAAAGAAGAAGATTCATCTAGATGACACAGGTTGAAAGCATGTGCCATAAATTTGGAGTAGAAAAATGGAAGAAAAACAGATTATGGGAAAAGTAAATCATTAATTATAATTAGTAGTGTAATTAATTAGTCTAATTTAATGTGTAAAGCTATTTTGGGAATTTAATTATACATTTTTACAATGTAGCTAAAACTCAAGGTTAAAGTTGGAAATCAAAAGATTGGTGTCACAATGAGTTTCTTTATATAATAGTATATAGATATAGCAAATGTGAAACAGATGAAAGATATATACTTTTCTATTCTTTTATTTTCCCGTAGTATATACATGTTCAGTTTTTGCTTTCCAAACCAAAATCAGAAACTTTGTTTGTTTACAAAAGTTTGTTCTTCGGGAAATAAGAAAAGTATTTTACTTTTTTTTTTTGATAAGTAAATAACAGCTACAACCGAGCCTAAGGGGAAAACACGTCAAAAAGAGGGAAACCTCCATCGCAGAACACTGCAGATGGCAAGGTTTCGAGGGAAATGGGACCAACAAGATTAAAATTTGAAGCCCAACGAGCTAAATTATGGGCTGCTACATTACAATTACGATGGACAAAAAGAAAGCGCCAAGAATTATTAGACGACCACAACTTACGAATATCTTCAATCAAGGGTGAAATCGTCCAGTCGGGGGTGAGGGCTGAATTGTTGATGAATGCAATGACTTGGAGGCAATCATATTCAAAACTGGTCTTCTTAATCTTCAATGCGTGTGCCCAGGTACATGCCTTTTTGATTGCAAAGGCCTCAACAGCTAGTGCGTCGTGGCTGAGCTTTCCGTGTACAAAAGAGAAAAGAATAGAGCCATTGTGATTGTGCAAGACTCCAACCACTTTTGTAATCCCATCGTGGAAGGTCACATCTGTGTTAAACTTTGTCCAACCATGACGAGGTGGTGTCCATTTGCTTGGTCGAGCAACAACAATGCACTTTTGCTCCTTTTCAAGTTGAGCTTCAAAGTGTTCCAGAGCCTTTCTTGTAATCTCCTTGAGAATCTGTTCAGAGCAAAGAGTGAAACTATCAAAGATGCATCGATTTCTACATTTCCAAATAAAGTCAATACAACACGCAAAGAAAACAATAAATTCTTCCCTGATCTTGTTAGATGGAAATAATTGAGAATCTTTGTAAAAAATGAATCTGATCCAATGCGAGAAAGTCCAGTTGTTAAAATGATCCAGGCGAAATGACCATTTGAATGCGAAGCAAATCGCTCTAATAAGTGGGCATTGCAAGAACAAATGTTCTATGGACTCCTGCTTTTGGAGACAAATTTTACAAGTTAGATCTTGGATAGGGAATCTCATATTAAGTCTTGTAGTTGTGGGGAGTATATTATTTGTTGCTTTCCACATAAATAGTTTGTGTCTGTTATGGAGTTTTGCATTCCAGATCTTTTTCCAAAGCAAATCATCTGTTGTTGTAGTGTGAGAGTTGACAATAAGATGGTAGGAGGCTTTAGACGAAAGGACCCCTGTCGAAGAGAAAGTCCAGAAGAATGTGCCATCTAATGGAGAATTGCAGAACTCAATCTTTGCAATCGCCGCTGCCGACTCAAGGTCAAACAACTGATTTATAAGACTTAAATTCCAATCTTCTCTTGAAGGCAAGGCGAGGTCACCCACCACTTTGAAAGCTGATGGGTGGAGATCAGATGACAACAACAAATTAGGGCGATGGCCTTCCAAGGATGGTATCCAAGGTTGGTTCCAGATCGAGACAACAGACTTTGCAGAAACCCGACAACAAGCTCCTTGAGCTAAAATATTTGCACATTTAATAGCATCTCTCCAAAACCAAGAAACATTAGAGGGGGGGGGGGGGGAGACAGTCAAGGATTTTCAGATTTTTAAGATACTTAAGAGACAAGAATTTAACCCAAGTTTTGTGTTTAGCAACCACAAAATTCCAAGCTTTCTAAGCTAAAAGAGCTATATTAAAATCTTCCATTTTTCTAAATCCCATGCCACCTTTAACTTTCGGTAAACAAAGCTCATCCCAAGATTTAAGAGCCATCACATTATTATTTTTATTAACACCCCACCAAAACCTCATACAAAGTTGATCGATTTTGTGGCATATAGATTTTGGGAGAAGGAAGGTTTGCATCACATTAACTGGGAGAGATTGAGCAACATATTTAATCAAAATAGCCTTACTAGTTTGGGGCAAGTTAGTCTCTTTCGAGTCAGTGAATCTCGAAGCCACTTTCGACACAATATCACAAACAACTCTAAGTTTAGACTTGGGTTTGCAAAAGTATTGACCCGTGTTTTTCTCCTTGTGAGTGCATTTTCTAAGATTAAGGAGATTGAGAATACAAGCAGAGAGAGAGAGAGGGATCAATATTACCGCTGAAGTGCACAAAAGATTTAGCACGGTTTATTTTTTGCGATGACCAACTGTGGAATTTTTCCAGGCATTTGTCAATATTTTTAGCATCCTCCAGCGTAGCTCTACAAAAAATTGTGAGGTCATTAGCAAATAATATATGGGAAATTGAAGGCGTAAGGCAAGCTATTTTAATTCCTTTTAAGAGAGATTCTGATTCAGCTTTATAAAGTATGCGAGAAAGCAATTCAGTATAGAACAAAAAGAGATAGGGGGAGATTGGATCTCCCCTGTCTCAGTCCTCTTGAAGGGAGAAAATAGCCAAAAGAGGAACCATTGATAATAAAGGAATAGCTGCAAGAACAAACACACTGTGAGATACAGTTAACAAAGCGAGGGCAGAAGCCAAGATTTGACATGATTTGAAAAATGTTAACGGGTTTTGAATTATTCCCTATTTAACGGAAGATATTTATATTGGGTTGGAACGCCGATCCCGACCCGAGGAGATTGTTGGTTTTTATTGATTTGCGGCTGGACTCGGATATTTTCCGAGATGCCTACGTATCCCCCGATTGGGAATCAAGCCACTCGTAGTTCTTGTTTTTTGGCGTCGGTTATTTGGTGCTTGTCGGTTTTATCGATTGCATATGTTGGAGGAGTTGTCCTCGCGGAGAGTTCTCTGAGGGGAGGGGAGAGTTCTCCGAGGGGAGGAGAGTGTTCTCCTAGGGGAGGGGAGTGTTCTCCGAGGGGAGGAGAGTGTTCTCCTAGGGGAGGGGAGTGTTCTCCGAGGGGAGGAGAGTGTTCTCCTAGAGGAGGGGAGTGTTCTCCGTGGGGAGGAGAGTGTTCTCCTAGGGGAGGGGAGAGAGTTCTCCGAGGGTAGGAGAGTGTTCTCCTAGGGGAGGGGAGTGTTCTCCGAGGGAAGGAGAGTGTTCTCCTAGGGGAGGGGAGTGTTCTCCGTGGGGAGGAGAGTGTTCTCCTATGGGAGGGGAGAGAGTTCTCCGAGGGTAGGAGAGTGTTCTCCTAGGGGAGGGGAGTGTTCTCCGAGGGGAGGAGAGTGTTCTCCTAGGGGAGGGGAGTGTTCTCCGAGGGGAGGAGAGAAGGAAGGAGTTTTTTGTTCGCAGGTTGCATATGTGTGTCTCTCTTTTTCTCTCCATCTTTTTTCCCTCTTTTTTCTCTCTTCCCGAACTTGTCTTTTCTTCTATGGTTCTTGTCCCCTTTTTATAGAGGTTTTTAGGGGCAGGTGTCTTGTGCATTAAAAGATACAGGTGATGTGGCCTCATTGCATGTGTGCCACTTGGGGGGCTAAGTAGAGGCTTGGTACATGCATTGGCCAAGTGTTAAGTCATGATACATGCACTGTGTTGTGCTTTGTTTGGTGCAAATGCTTTTATAAATTTGAGTCGTATTATCGGAGCGAGTACAAACTCGTACATGTAATAATATATCGAGTTGTGAGTCATGTTATAAATACGAGCATAAACCGGGTAGTATTTTAGCTATAAATCTGGTCGATAGTCGTGCGTCGTGATTTACGATATACAAATAGTATAATTTTTAACGAAGTATACCGGTATTTAAACCGTGTTATAACGCGGTATCGTTTATTAATATTAATATACCAAGTAATTTTGGTAATTGAATTATCGCTTATTTTAAGTAGGTGAATTATCATCCTGTTAACAAACCCCCCCAGTTTTTAGTGCAGTTGGTCATTATGACTGCACTAGAAACTTAATAGGTTAAAGGGTACGAGGGCTCGGGTATCGTAGATTTTGTCTGGTATACTGTGAATGTTTCACAAGGCCTCGTAGAACTCTTCAGGGATGTCGTAAACACTCATCAGTGACATTTATGTTTTGTTCGACGTTTCCCTCGTTCTTGGCATTACCTTTAAAAAGGTGAGGAGTATCGTGGTTACTCTCTCCGAGTGATTCACGTTGTATTCTGAAATGTGCCCTCGTTAGATCATCATCGGGGCATTAATTATAATTTAAAGTTATGGCATTTACTTAATTGTAGTTAATGGTGATTTTAATGCCACGTTTATGTATGGCGCGTAGACCGAAGCGTTTCTGACCGTTTGTGTTTCTGTAATCGAGGAGACGTGACGGTTAATAGTACTAGGCACGACTTTTAACCGTGGGATGTGAGTGGGTTTAGTGGTCATTTAAGGCATTTATTGGGCACATGGTTTATAAGCCGTCTCCTCTCCTAATCATACTCTTACTTGCAATCTTTAAGCGAAAAACTTCTCTTTCTGCAAAAAATTCTCTGATCTTCTAACAAATCTCTTGTTATTATTTTTATGTGTATTGGTACTTCTATTTCTTGTTTGAAATGAAACTTCTTTTTCGTGTTAATAGTCACATAACTTTTCAGCGTATTATGAATACATGGCCCCTTTCCTTTAATTGTAGAATTGAGTTTAAAGAAATGAGATAGCCTCTCACTCTTACTGGCCAAACAACTTATTTAGCCTAGCGTGCCCATTTGCAGTGCAAGTTTGGGGAAATATATTTTCCTAAATAGGAGTATCCCTTGACACGCCCTCGTGGCTTTTTATAGTATGCTTTGGGAAGCTCAACTTAATTTGGTTATTCGAGGAAAGGGTCCTATGTATATATAGGCGCTTAGGGTTTAGTGAATATTTTCACGTCCTTTCGAAGAATCATTCCAATAGAATTGTTTATATCCTCGTCACTTTTAATTATGTAGACTCTCGGAAAGCCTTTGATGAGAGAGTGCGAATGAAGTTTCCCAGAGTAACTGCTCTCGGAGATATTCTCCGGGGCCACTGGACCATGTCTTCCCCACTTCTCACAAGTTTTGTACTAACTTCGCGCATAATAAATTAGAGAATCTTATGATTTTTCACGAGGATATCCAAAACCAGAATCGAACTACAAATAGTGAAGGAAGGAAACTTATCTTTGGTGCGTATCGTTCCATTGTTGTAGCACCTACTTTCCCTTTTGGTTTTCGCAGCGATCTCCTCGGGCTTGCTCAAGGATTCAACGGCGGTTCCCACAGACGGCGCCACTTTGTTAACGAGTTTTGAATTATTCCCTATTTAACGGAAGATATTTATATTGGGTTGGAACGCCGATCCCGACCCGAGGAGATTGTTGGTTTTTATTGATTTGCGGCTGGACTCGGATATTTTCCGAGATGCCTACGTATCCCCCGATTGGGAATCAAGCCACTCGTAGTTCTTGTTTTTTGGCGTCGGGTATTTGGTACTTGTCGGTTTTATCGATTGCATATGTTGGAGGAGTTGTCCTCGCGGAGAGTTCTCTGAGGGGAGGGGAGAGTTCTCCGAGGGGAGGAGAGTGTTCTCCTAGGGGAGGGGAGTGTTCTCCGAGGGGAGGGGAGTGTTCTCCGAGGGGAGGAGAGTGTTCTCCTAGGGGAGGGGAGTGTTCTCCGTGGGGAGGAGAGTGTTCTCCTAGGGGAGGGGAGAGAGTTCTCCGAGGGTAGGAGAGTGTTCTCCTAGGGGAGGGGAGTGTTCTCTGAGGGGAGGAGAGTGTTCTCCTAGGGGAGGGGAGTGTTCTCCGTGGGGAGGAGAGTGTTCTCCTATGGGAGGGGAGAGAGTTCTCCGAGGGTAGGAGAGTGTTCTCCTAGGGGAGGGGAGTGTTCTCCGAGGGGAGGAGAGTGTTCTCCTAGGGGAGGGGAGTGTTCTCCGAGGGGAGGAGAGAAGGAAGGAGTTTTTTTTTCGTAGGTTGCATATGTGTGTCTCTCTTTTTCTCTCCATCTTTTTTCCCTCTTTTTTCTCTCTTCCCGAACTTGTCTTTTCTTCTATGGTTCTTGTCCCCTTTTTATAGAGGTTTTTAGGGGCAGGTGTCTTGTGCATGTAAAGATACAGGTGATGTGGCCTCATTGCATGTGTGCCACTTGGGGGGCTAAGTAGAGGCTTGGTACATGCATTGGCCAAGTGTTAAGTCATGATACATGCACTGTGTTGTGCTTTGTTTGGTGCAAATGCTTTTATAAATTTGAGTCGTATTATCGGAGCGAGTACAAACTCGTACGTGTAATAATATATCGAGTTGTGAGTCATGTTATAAATACGAGCATAAACCGGGTAGTATTTTAGCTATAAATCTGGTCGATAGTCGTGCGTCGTGATTTACGATATACAAATAGTATAATTTTTAACGAAGTATACCGGTATTTAAACCGTGTTATAATGCAGTATCATTTATTAATATTAATATACCAAGTAATTTTGGTAATTGAATTATCGCTTATTTTAAGTAGGTGAATTATCACCCTGTTAACAAACCCCCCTAGTTTTTAGTGCAGTTGGTCATTATGACTGCACTAGAAACTTAATAGGTTAAAGGGTACGAGGGCTCGGGTATCGTAGATTTTGTCTAGTATACTGGGAATGTTTCACAAGGCCTCGTAGAACTCTTCAGGGATGTCGTAAACACTCATCAGTGACATTTATGTTTTGTTCGACGTTTCCCTCGTTCTTGGCATTACCTTTAAAAAGGTGAGGAGTATCGTGGTTACTCTCTCCGAGTGATTCACGTTGTATTCTGAAATGTGCCCTCGTTAGATCATCATCGGGGCATTAATTATAATTTAAAGTTATGGCATTTACTTAATTGTAGTTAATGGTGATTTTAATGCCACGTTTATGTATGGCGCGGAGACCGAAGCGTTTCTGACCGTTTGTGTTTCTATAATCGAGGAGACGTGACGGTTAATAGTACTAGGCACGACTTTTAACCGTGGGATGTGAGTGGGTTTAGTGGTCATTTAAGGCATTTATTGGGCACAGGGTTTATAAGCCGTCTCCTCTCCTAATCATACTCTTACTTGCAATCTTTAAGCGAAAAACTTCTCTTTCTGCAAAAAATTCTCTGATCTTCTAACAAATCTCTTGTTATTATTTTTATGTGTATTGGTACTTCTATTTCTTGTTTGAAATGAAACTTCTTTTCCGTGTTAATAGTCACATAACTTTTCAGCGTATTATGAATACATGGCCCCTTTCCTTTAATTGTAGAATTGAGTTTAAAGAAATGAGATGGCCTCTCACTCTTACTGGCCAAAAAACTTATTTAGCCTAGCGTGCCCATTTGCAGTGCAAGTTTGGGGAAATATATTTTCCTAAATAGGAGTATCCCTTGACACGCCCTCGTGGCTTTTTATAGTATGCTTTGGGAAGCTCAACTTAATTTGGTTATTCGAGGAAAAGGGTCCTAAGTATATATAGGCGCTTAGGGTTTAGTGAATATTTTCACGTCCTTTCGAAGAATCATTCCAATAGAATTGTTTATATCCTCGTCACTTTTAATTATGTAGACTCTCGGAAAGCCTTTGATGAGAGAGTGCGAATGAAGTTTCCCAGAGTAACTGCTCTCGGAGATATTCTCCGGGGCCACTGGACCATGTCTTCCCCACTTCTCACAAGTTTTGTACTAACTTCGCGCATAATAAATTAGAGAATCTTATGATTTTTCACGAGGATATCCAAAACCAGAATCGAACTACAAATAGTGAAGGAAGGAAACTTATCTTTAGTGCGTATCGTTCCCTTGTTGTAGCACCTGCTTTCCCTTTTGGTTTTCGCAGCGATCTCCTCGGGCTTGCTCAAGGATTCAACGGCGGTTCCCACAGACGGCGCCACTTTGTTAACGGGTTTTGAATTATTCCCTATTTAATGGAAGATATTTATATTGGGTTGGAACGCCGATCCCGACCCGAGGAGATTGTTGGTTTTTATTGATTTGCGGCTGGACTCGGATATTTTCCGAGATGCCTACGTATCCCCCGATTGGGAATCAAGCCACTCGTAGTTCTTGTTTTTTGGCGTCGGTTATTTGGTGCTTGTCGGTTTTATCGATTGCATATGTTGGAGGAGTTGTCCTCGCGGAGAGTTCTCTGAGGGGAGGGGAGAGTTCTCCGAGGGGAGGAGAGTGTTCTCCTAGGGGAGGGGAGTGTTCTCCGAGGGGAGGAGAGTGTTCTCCTAGGGGAGGGGAGTGTTCTCCGTGGGGAGGAGAGTGTTCTCCTAGGGGAGGGGAGAGAGTTCTCCGAGGGTAGGAGAGTGTTCTCCTAGGGGAGGGGAGTGTTCTCCGTGGGGAGGAGAGTGTTCTCCTATGGGAGGGGAGAGAGTTCTCCGAGGGTAGGAGAGTGTTCTCCTAGGGGAGGGGAGTGTTCTCCGAGGGGAGGAGAGTGTTCTCCTAGGGGAGGGGAGTGTTCTCCGAGGGGAGGAGAGAAGGAGGGAGTTTTTTTGTTCGCATGTTGCATATGTGTGTCTCTCTTTTTCTCTCCATCTTTTTTCCCTCTTTTTTCTCTCTTCCCGAACTTGTCTTTTCTTCTATGGTTCTTGTCCCCTTTTTATAGAGGTTTTTAGGGGCAGGTGTCTTGTGCATGTAAAGATACAGGTGATGTGGCCTCATTGCATGTGTGCCACTTGGGGGGCTAAGTAGAGGCTTGGTACATGCATTGGCCAAGTGTTAAGTCATGATACATGCACTGTGTTGTGCTTTGTTTGGTGCAAATGCTTTTATAAATTTGAGTCGTATTATCGGAGCGAGTACAAACTCGTACGTGTAATAATATATCGAGTTGTGAGTCATGTTATAAATACGAGCATAAACCGGGTAGTATTTTAGCTATAAATCTGGTCGATAGTCGTGCGTCGTGATTTACGATATACAAATAGTATAATTTATAACGAAGTATACCGGTATTTAAACCGTGTTATAATGCGGTATCGTTTATTAATATTAATATACCAAGTAATTTTGGTAATTGAATTATCGCTTATTTTAAGTAGGTGAATTATCATCCTGTTAACAAAAAAGGAGTTTCCATTCAACCCTATCATAAGCTTTAGATAAGTCCATTTTGAGAGCCATTACCCCTCTTTTTTTTTTACCTTTTTTACGGGCAATATAAGTCATAATCTCTTGGGAGATGATTGAATTATCTGTCATGTCTCTTCCCGGGACAAAGGCTGACTGATACGGGCTAATACACTTATCGAGGCATTTTTTGAGTCTTTCTGCCAAGAGCTTAGAAATAACTTTATACGCTACGTTACACAAACTAATAGGCCTATAATTTTCAACTTTAGTTGCGCCATCAGTTTTCGGAATAAGAGTGATAAAGCTATGATTGCTAGATTTAAGGATCGTACCTTTTGTGAAAAATTCCCTCACAGCTTTACAAACATTCTTACTCGTAGTAGTCCAATATTCCTTGAAGAATCCCGGAGAGAAACCGTCTGGTCCTGGACTTTTGAAGGAGTCCATGTCAAATAGGGCTTTCTTGATTTCTTTTGGTGATGGAATTTGGCCGACTCTTTTATTGTCACAATCTGAGATTACAACAGAGAACATGTTTTCCAGATTTGAAGGGAATGGAAGAGGACCCGCATCATCAAAGTTAGAACAAAATAGTTTCTTATAATAATCAAGAAAGCAATTCCCAATGCCTTTCCAGTCAAAAACAAAATTCCCATCTTCTTTTTTCAAAAAATGAATACGATTTTTACGGGCTTGGAAAACAGCCGTAAGATGGAAAAAACGGTTATTTGCATCTCCATCATGGAGCCATTTAGCCTTAGCTTTCTGTTTCCACATTGTTTCTATATGTAAAAGAGATGCCTTAAGCTCATTCGAGAGTCTTTTCTCCTCCAGGCGATTAATGTAGGACTGATCCAGGTTTTGAAGGATACCAATTTGGCTTTTAAGGGCTTTGACTTTAGTTTGACAGTGGCCGAACACCTCATGATTCCAGATTTTGAGCTCTTTTTTCGTATTACGGACTTTAGAAACAAGTTGAAACTGACTAGAGCCCTAAAATTTCAGGTCCCAGGCTTTACAGATAACTTCACAGCAAATGGGGTGGGAGTTCCACATATGCTCGAATCGAAAAGGTTTCTTACCAGCCAAAGCAAAGGAGTCCGAGCACAAGATGATAGGGGCGTGATCGGAACCAATGGCTGGGAGATTTGTAACGTTGGCAAATGGAAACATGAGATTCCATTCTGAATTTGCGACTGCCCTGTCCAGTCATTTTCTAATGTTGGCCAATCCGAGGCGATTATTATTCCAAGTAAAAGTCAAGCCTTTGGCTCCCAAATCAGTTAGGCCAAGAGAAATAAGTCTAGATCTAAAGGAATCATGCAAAGAAGGAAAGAAAATGCGACCACCTTGTTTTCCAGATTGGACAAGTATGTCGTTAAAATCGCCCATGACGACCCACGGCCGCACACAATTAACAGCAATATTGTTCATTTGATCCCAGAAATCACTCTTAAGGCAATTGATAGGAGGACAGTAAATCCCCGAGAAAAACCAGGAAGGGCCGTTGTGCACTCCTATAGAGGCAGTAATATTCCAGTAAGAAGAAAAATATATAGACAAGGAAGGGAATTTGACCAAGCCAAGATCAGGCCACCTGCAAGGCCTATAGGAGGAACAAAATGGTGGTTAGGCAAAAAAGCTCGGTCAAGAGTACGAACAATAGCTTTGGTTTTTTTTTTTTTACTTCACTGAGGAAAATAATGTCGGGCAAAAAATCTTTCAGCAAGTCTTTAAGTGCCACTATTGCTTCCGGCTTCCCCAAGCCTTGGCAGTTCCAAGCAACAACTTTCATGATTCTGAGGTTGACTCCTTAAAGCCTTGATCACTCTCGAATGATATTGTTTGGCTAGGAGAGAGAGGGGTGTTTGAGCTAACAGAAAGGGAGCAATTACTATTAGTTGGGAGAGGAGAGGGGATGGAACATATGGGAGGGATGGTAGGAGATGGTGGCGGATTAAGTAGGGTTACCACTGATCTAGTAATTGGTTTTAGAATTCCAATTCTAGGTTTACGTCATGCTCCTAATTTAGGAGCTGA
The DNA here is from genome assembly GCA_948329865.1 of Linaria vulgaris. Taxonomy (NCBI): domain Eukaryota; kingdom Viridiplantae; phylum Streptophyta; class Magnoliopsida; order Lamiales; family Plantaginaceae; genus Linaria; species Linaria vulgaris. Next base: position 18,025,175 of record OX415254.1, on the reverse strand, counting down.
AAATTTAGCTTTGGGGAGATTCTCGTAAAAGAGTTCAGCAGGCCGGTTCCTTTTGAGAGTGGGCTGGTTTAAGTGAGTTAGAGAGAGTTCAGTTAGTCTAGATGGAGGCCCAATAGGGGATATGAGTTGGGTTGGATTTATAGAGATAGAGAGATTCTGGATGAGGTTGAGGGGATCAAGGTTAACAAGTGGGGCAACTAAGAAGTCGACAACTGCTCTGATGTTTGAGCTTGCACAGTTGAATATGATTTGACTATCGAGGCAGGCTGTCGCGTAATGTTTTTCACCGAGGGAATCCCAGCCGTTGTGTGGAGAAGGGAGATCTCCTGCATACACGTGTCCTCAAAGGGACGTGACTGATGCGTTGGTTTTAGACTCAGTGAGTCAGCTGTTCTTCCGTGGTTAACTAAGTTTCTGCTCGAATCAGTCTCTTCACCGGGTTTCAGAGAATTACTAGAATTCTTAGGCTTGTTGTTATTCTTCGGTTTGGGGGTTGGGAAGCTTTCCACCTGATTAGACTTTCTGATTTTATGTCGTCTATAGAGAGCTCGACAACACATTGAGATTTTTTGTGCCTGAGTTTACCACACACGTAGCAAAAATCTTCAAGTTTTTCGAACCTGATTTCTGCTGTGATATCCGTTCTTCCTGGTCTGGAGATGGTGACTTCATCAACGAGAGGGCGAGTAGCGTCAACTTTGACCTTGATTCTAAGAGCTTTTCTCCACTTATGGGCATCAGATTTGTCTGTTGGGGGATCTGCTTCGAGGAACCTCCCTACTTTATTACCGATTTCAACTGTTGTCTCTCGGTTGGAGACGAACGCCGGGAGAGCAAAAACTCTGACCCATAAATTAACTTTGAGTAGGTCTACTTCTTCCCAAGCTAGAGTCTCTGGCCACTCCCTGATGTTAACAATTTGTTTGTTGAATCTCCAAGGATTCTGGTTCAAGATGTTTTGGAGATCTACAAGGTCGTTGAAAACAAAGGCGATAGTATTTTGCTGAAGAATATTCGCGCTGACTTCTTTTCTACAGTTCCAGTGTCGAAGAAAGAATTTTTTTGCTGCAGATGTACTAACGGGTTTATCAGAGATTATGAAGGCTATAGCTGCGCAGGTAGGTGAAAGGAGAGACTGATTTCCGGGATCCGAAGAACAATTAAGCTTGTTTGTTTGGTGGGTGAGGTCTTTAATAGATTCATTCATTTTACCATACAGGGCCCTCAAAGAATAAACAAAGGAGGAAGAGCACACAAAGATCAAGGGAAGAGGGGACACGACACGGGAGAAAAGGGAGACCAGCAACAAAACAAAGAAAAATGATAAGATTAAAAGGACCACTAAGAAGAATCACGAGAAGGCCAAACAACCACAAGATAAAGACAAAGAGAAACCTGGAGGTCCACCAAAAAAATTCAGGATCAGACCTAAAAATCCTCAAAGAGAGAGAAAAGCAACTTGCCTAATTTTCACTCTTTTCTCTAGCTTACTTTTTCCCAAAGTTGTAAGAAAAGTATTTTACTTACCATACAATAATTCATTCAAACACAAATAATTCAGGCTCCACTTTGTTTGAGTATTCTGGATTATCTTCGAAAGTACAATTCGCAGATAATATACAATATTTAGATTGGGCTCCATTGTATCCTAGGACAAATTCGTTGTAACTCGTTTGCATACATAGTGTGGGCGAATATTGTCTTGAGGAAAGTGTAGTTTTGCGTGACTTGGAGTCGGTTCGTTGCGTTCGTTGTTGAAGATTGTTCGTGTACGTGGTAGTAGATTTGCTCATGTTGCAGCGCCGAATTCAAGTGAAGTGCAACATGTTATACAAATTATTTACAACAGTTTATTTGACTTATGGTCCTGGAATTTTCGGAAAGAGGAGCAATCTTCCTTTTTACTAGGAGTGTAGCGCATGGGAAAGACTTGATTGATAAATCAGTCGCCATTTTCTTGTTACATCGTAAGCCACTAAACTACTTACATCTTCGTGTTTTTGGTTGTTTGTGCTTTGTGTTACTACTTTCTCATGAACGAAATAAGCTAACTCTTAAAGCTGATAAATGTGTTTTTGCGGGTTGCAACACGGAGGCCTTCATTCAGTGACCCCGCGATCGCCCTCTGAACGATCAGAATAAGGTAAAGCTTGAAGAAACAAAAAGGATATGTCTGTTACGATCATCAGATCGACGAGTGCGCGTATCTCGTCATGTAACCTTCTTTGAGAATTTATAGTAGTCATGAGTCATCTAACATCCAACTTCGTATAATAGTTCATTATTGTACAACTTTTCTGATTCTCACACCAACAATGATGGAGAGCTTTCTCTAATAGTTCATCAATGTACTGATATACCGGCTGCCACATCTTCTATTCATGAACAAACCGCGAATCCGCCTCTCTTAAGAAAACCGAGCCGTGTGAATATCGGCAAACCACCAATGGGTCAATATTACTTACATTTATTTGAACTTGAAATCTTTAACATATAATAAATTGTAAAGTCTTTACGTAAGAAAATGTCCTTTGTTATTTTAATTAGCAAAAAAAATCCCTTACGATGTTAAAAATTACAAATAATCTCATTCTACACATAATTAATTCACACCTGCTAAATTTGATCACAAGAAGAACTTTATCTTTATTTTATTTATTTGATACATAACGAAATTAGTTATTCTATCATGCAACATGAATCCGCCTTACACAAAATTTCTTTTACATTTTCTTGAAACATGTCTAATGACGGGTAAAAAATATGTTTGGTCTCATAAGTTGACACTCTCATGCATTTGGTCCCGTAATTTGTCATCCCATTTTTTAGTCCCGTAAGTTGGCGAACACGCTCAAATTTTGTCACAGGTCACCAGAATTCCCTGAATTCGCCGTGTTTTGCTGATGTAGCTCCCCGTTGACTTAAATGCTAGGGATTTTGAAACAAAAAAAATCCAATTATATTTCATGCCACCTGGACGCCATGTAATCAAATAATTAAAAAAAAACATGAATTGTGGGCTTACAAAATAACATGAATTATTCACTCTTCATTTCACTTTACTCAACCCGCGACCCATGCCACACCGTTCACTTCACCACACATTACTCCTCCAAACTCCGCCACAACCCGCCACTCCCCCAATAATAGCGTGCGGTCGACGAACAACAAAGAAGCATGCCAAAACGAAGTAGTTCATGCCCACTTTACCAAAAACAACGAACCCATCCCCATATACGATAGAATTTATTTGAAAGCAGTTAAACCGAGGGATTCTTACCATATATGGGATGAGTTCGTCATTTTTGATCGGGTGGCGCACACACAACTTTGTTTTGGTGTGGTTTTTCACCATTCGTTGATCGCGGACGTCTGGGGAGTGACAAGCTATGGCAGACAGTGGTAGAGTAGGCATAGTTTGACGAGGTATGCTAGAGTGACTTATGCTAGTTCTTTTAATTATTTAATTACATGGCGTGCCATGTAATTTTTGTTTTTATTTTTTTGGGTTAAAATCTCTAGCTTTTTAGTCATCGAAAAGCCACATTAGCAAAAAACCAGCGAGTTTAGGGAATTCTGGCGACCTGGGACTAAACATTGGGCATTTTCGCTAACTTACGAAATTAAAAGAGTGGGGTGGCAAATTACAGGACCAATGTGCCAACTTATGGGACCAAACGTATTTTTTCCCCTCTAATAAAACAATCTCAAATTGTGAAATCATTTTGGACAGTTATGTTAACAGTTAAGGTCATGTATATATTACCGTTCTTTAAGGATTCGAAAGAGGTTTGTATCAGTTGAAGACTTGAAGTGCATACAAGGTTCACTGACTACGTTTGAAACAGTTAAAATAAAGTTTTTCCTTTAGTTGAGTTACTTACTTAGATTGAGGCAACATAGCCCAATTGCAGCTTCATAGTTCTTTACGTGTACAATCATCAAAAAGGCAAGAATATATAAATTCTTGACTTGTACCTTTTTGTGTATTGTGTAATTAATTATTCCACCCTATCAATTACTGCCCAGTACATTTAAGTGATGCACATAATCGCTATCTCTAAAGGAGTAGAAAATTTCAAAAATAGTTCGCTAATGATGCCTTTTTTTTTTCCTTCTTCTTCTTTTCTTTTCTTATTTTGGAACCGTAATATTTCTCTTTTTAATTTTAGTCCTGTGTTGATCAACTTAAAAAAAAAATATTGGTCTTTGGGGCTGGAATCCTTCAATTTCACGTGCTCTAGTTTGCTTGGCACTCTTTTCTATTTTTCATCCTTCACATGTGCAAAATTGCAGGTCTAAAGCTCCACTTTGAAATTGCATGTTAAAGCTTTATTTGGGGAAAAAATAATCACAAAAGAGTCCTAAAAAATATCAAAAAACTATCACAAACAACCACATGAATGATGAAAACTATGAAAGAGCCTTAAAAACTAGAGCACCTGACACAAATGTGACAAAATTCCGATCGAAATTGAAGGATTGTGGCCCGAAAATTGAAAAAAAAATGACCAACAATGAATAACAAATCATTACGGGACCAAAACTGAGAAAGGGCATCATTTATAGAAAATCATTATTCAAATTTTCCCTCTCTATTAATGGAAGGACTTATTTGTTACTTTATTGTTAATATAGAACAATCAATGTCACTTAAGGCAAAACTAAACGTAACTAACTCTAACAATTTGTCTAATTAGTTGACTCATCGAAAACATAATACGTATTAGATATTTGTTCATGAATAAATTATATTACTATTATTATCCTACCAACAATATCAGTTCCATTACCTATATAATATATATATATATATAATAATACATATAATAATACACACACACATATATATATATATATATATATATATATATATATATATATATGAAGTAAAGAATTACTAAGACGAACACGTTTTTCTCGTTATTACTTCATTTAGAATCTCATTCTTTGCTTGATAATTTAATGATATCCTTCAATACCTTCCTTAATGTTTACTTCATTCTTCAGAAGATTAAATAAATACACAGTCACGGTGTCTAGTACAACAAATTAAAGAAAGAAAATGATCAATTGCATATTGATTGTTTTAGCTCTTTTCAGATTGTAAATTCTTCCTTTAAATCAAAAGCCTTTATCAGAAAAGGAACAAGGCAAGCACATGTTCTTGTATGTGAGGCAGGAAGCAAAGACAAAAGGAATTAATGCATTGGTTATAAAAGTTGATGTTTATAATGAAAGCACAACTACATATATATAGCTTGCAAGGAGAAGCTTTACACATAAGAAAGAGAAAAAGGACATGGAATATTCCTCCTAACTACCAACAAGTACAACTAAAGTAAAAAGAGACTTTTTCCTTGCTGTCCAAGTATCTCTTCCTCTCCAGCTGCTTTTTGTCCTTCTTCTTCTACTGTTTCATCAATGCTGGTGCTGTTGTTGCAACTCTGATACTCCCCCTCAAGATCAGCATGCATGTCATACACTCTGATCTTGCCAAGAAGCTGTCTAAACTGCTTCACTCTAAGTCCTTTAGTGAACATGTCTGCTAATTGGTTTCCAGTACTGACATGAAACAACTTAAACAAACCTTGTTGCATTCTTTCTCTAACAACATGGCAGTCTATCTCAATGTGTTTTGTTCTCTCATGAAACACAGGGTTAGAAGCTATGTGAATAGCAGCTTTGTTATCACAAAACAACAGAGCTGGCTGTTCATGTTTACATCCTAGATCATTTAGTAGATTCTTAATCCAAACCATTTCACAAACTGTTGAAGCCATGGCTCTATACTCTGCTTCAGCAGAAGACCTGGAAACAGTTTGTTGCTTCTTAGATTTCCAAGAGATCAATGCATTTCCAAGAAAGATGCAGAATCCTGTGACAGACTTTCTTGTGTCTATGCATGAGGCCCAATCAGCATCGCAATATCCCTTCATGTGCATGATGTTTCTTCTTGGAAATAAAAGTCCCTGTCCTGGTGCTGATCTAAGATAACTTACAACTCTAAGAGCAGCATCCATGTGTGACTGGAGAGGATTAGCTATAAACTGGCTTAGAGTTTGAACACAGTAAGCAATATCAGGTCTAGTGACAACAAGATATAAGAGCCTCCCTATTAATCTTCTATACTCAGTGGGATTTTCCAGAACATCCTCTCCCTCATGACTTAATTTCAAATTCTGATCAATAGGAAAACCAACAGATCTTCCTCCCAACAAACCACAGTCATTTATAATATCAAGAGTATATTGTCTCTGATTTAGAGATATTCCTGACTTGTTTCTGGCCACTTCTATTCCAAGAAAATACTTGAGGGGTCCAAGATCTTTGAGTTTGAAGTTCTTCTTCAAATAAGCCTTCAACTTATCAAGTTCAACCGGATCATTTTCACCAATGATAATATCATCTACATAGATGAGAATGACAGTGATAGAAGCTGATGATGAGTGTTTAATGAATAATGAGTGATCTGCAGATGATTGTTTATAACCTTCATTGACAATAACTGAGGTCAACTTATGATTCCACTGCCTAGAGGCATGCTTCAATCCATACAAGGATTTATGAAGCTTACAAACTTGCTCCCCCTCAGTAGCAAATCCAGGAGGTGGTGACATATATACATCCTCCTCCAAATCACCATAAAGGAAGGCATTGTTCACATCAAGCTGAAAAAGAGGCCAATCATGAGCTGCTGCAAAGGCTAAAAGGCATCTCACAGTGGTGATTTTTTCTACTGGAGAAAAGGTTTCAAAGTAGTCATATCCCTCTAGTTGACTATATCCCTTTGCCACTAGCCTCGCTTTATAGCGCTCAACCTCTCCATTTGAAGTGAATTTCACTTTGTAAACCCATCTGCAACCTATAGCCTTCTTACCAGGAGGCAGAGTTGTGAGGGACCAAGTGCCATTGTCATGAAGAGAAGTTAATTCAGCAGACATTGCATCTCTCCATAAGGGGTCTAGGTTTGCTTCATTAAAGGAACTAGGCTCATGATGAGAGGCAACAGAGAGTGCATAGTTTAAATGAGAGGGTGAAAGTCTACTGAATGATAAGTTAATGTTGAAATAAGGAGAGGTACCTTGTGGAGAAGACAACTCAGTAGGAGTGAGTGAAACAACTGAAGTGGCTGCAAGCTTGCACTGGTAGTCTCTCAAGTAAGCTGGTGGTCTCCTGATCCTAGAAGAATGTCTAGTAGCAACAGGAGTAGGGATGAGAGGTGAAGAGTGAGTGGAATCAATGGGAGGTGATCCAGATAGAGGTGACGAAGAAACTGTGGTGTCTGGGCTTGGAGTATGATTTATTTCTGAAGGAGTGTGATGTATTGGGCTAATGTCACTGTCAAAGGTGTGAAAAGGAGGCTGTGGGAATGGAGAATGAGTGTGTAGAGGAGTAGGAGGTGATTTGAAAGGAAATTTGGTTTCATGAAAGATCACATCTCTTGAGATAAAAACTCTTTTTGAAGTCAGATCATATAGCTTATATCCTTTGATGTGAGGGGGGTAGCCAATGAAAATACATTCATTTGCCCTTGGAGAGAATTTATGTTGTGGGTGAGGCAGTGTTGAAGCAAAGCATTGACACCCAAAAGTTCTGAGGTGAGAGTACTGAGGTTGTTTAGAAAAGAGGAGTTCAAATGGAGTTTTGTTGTGTAGTAGGGGGTGGGGGTTCTGTTTATGAGATATGCAGATGTGAGAAGACATTCTCCCCAGAACATGAGTGGAAGAGAAGCCTGGAATCTCAAGGATCTAGCAACATTGAGCAAGTGTTGGTGTTTTCTTTCCACAACAGAATTTTGTTGTGGAGTGTAAGTACAACTTTGCTGGTGGATTACTCCCTTTGAAGCAAAGAACTCTTTCATGTTGAATTCAAGTCCCTGATCAGATCTTATACTCTTGATATTGAGGTTAAATTGTGTTTTGACAAGCTCAAAGAACTGATATATGAGGTTTCTTGTATCACTTTTGTTTCTCATGAGGTATGTCCAAGTAAACCTACTGTGGTCATCTACTATGGTGAGGAAGTACTTGCTTCCATTCATTGATGGAACACTGAAAGGGCCCCAAATATCCATGTGCACAAGATCAAAGATGTGTTTAGAGATTTGAGGATTATGAGGAAAAGATAATCTGTGTTGTTTAGATAAATAGCACACATCACATGTAATAGAATCTGTTAACGGGTTCTGAGTTATTTCCTATTAACTGAATTATTTATTTGGGTTGGAACGCCTTTGCCCGTGGTTCAAAATTAAATGCTATGCTAATAGGAGAGAAAAATTGACAAGAACTTTCCTTCCTTTTATTAACTATATTTCAATCTCTTTTCCGAGTCTTTCCTCGTATTCTCCGAGTCTTTTTCTTAGGTCCCCCCTTATCCTTCTTTCTTTTCTTCCTCTGCTTATATAGATTTCTTAAGGACATGTGTCGTTATGCATGTGTTTACAGGTGTCGTTATGCATGTGGTGCTGCTTTACACGCGTTACAATGGTCTTTTAACCAATAGGATAACGTCTATCTTGCTGACTGTATCATTTTATCTTCTTCCGAGAGCTTTTGTCTTCTTTATGATAAGGGGTGAATTGTCTTCTTTGCTTCCGAGAGCTCATTGTTTCATATGGTGACTCTAGGGCCGAGTCTTAGTGTTCTCTTAGTGATAGTGCTTTTCCGAGAGGTGTGTATTCTGGAATGTTTGCTTTAGGGTATTTTCCGAGGGGTGTTTGTTTGTGTAGTGATCTCCGAGAGGTTTTGGCTATCGTGGATAGGTGCTCCGAGTGCTAGGAGAGTGTCGTTCTGTAGTTGTTGCGTCATTGTGAAGTTCCGACCTATCAGTTGGTCGACAGGAGTAATAATCCGAGAGCGTTTGTGCTATGAGTGCGTAGCAGTGAAGTATTGGGGTAGTGCTCCGAGAGCTTTTGTGTTGAGAGTGTATATCAAGGAAGTGTTTTTGTCATGGTTCTGGGACTCTGTTGGGTTCCGATGGCTCTAGTGGGCTTGGCCGAGTATTCACCCAATACTAAATGAGTTCCGATAGCAGTTAATATGTAAGACTTCGCCTTGGTCTTGTATTCCTCCTGTTTGCTTCTGCTCCAGTATTTGTTGTGTTGGAGATGTGCTCCGAGGGATAATTTGAGGCGTGATACCTGTATCGTGGAGGCAGGTCGCATAATCATATAATAATATATTTGTTAATTCCAATAATTGATTCATTGTTTATTTCAAGCAGGTGAGTTATCATCCTGTTAACAAGCCCCCCCAAGTTTGTAGTGCAGTTAGTTATTATTACTGCACTAGAAACTTAATAGTTTAAAGGGTACGAGAGTTCTAATTTTGTCAATTATAAGGGGAAGGTTTCATAAGGCCTCGTAGAACTTTTCAGGGATGCCGTAAACACTCGTCAGTGACATTTATGTTTTGTGCGACGTTTCCCTCGTTTTTGGCATTATCTTTTTAAAAAGGCGAGTATAGTGATTACTCTCTCCGAGTGATCCCGTCGTATTTCCCAAATGTGCCCTCGTAGGTCTTTATTGGGGCATTAATTATAAGAGGTATTAATTATAAGGGGCATTAATTATAATTTAATTAACTGCGATTTAAATGCAGTTAGTGGCGATTTTAATGCCACGTTTAAGTTGGGTGCGGGAATCGAAGCGTCTTGACCGTTATTCTTTCGTTAACCGATGAGACGTGTCATTAAGCACGACTTTCAATCGTGGCGCGTGGGCACGCTTAGTGGTCATTTAAGACACTTAGTGGGTGTAGGGTTTAAAAACCCTCTTCTTCACTCACCACGATTACTTGCAAATTCTGAGCAAATACTTTCTGCAAAACGCACTCTTTTTCTCTGCAATCGATTTCTGCTAATCTTTTTCCTTCACAAATTCTTTGTAATGGCGTCGCAATCTAATACTAATCTGGTTTCGGCTGCTTCTGGTACCGGAGGAGCGGCGGGGTTAGGGTTTCAGTCTTCGCGACAGAAGAGTGCTGCGGCGGTGGGGGCGAGCGACAGTGGCGGCGCCGGAAAATCGAAGAAATCAAAGAGGAAAGCTGACAAGGGTAGCGCTCCGCGGGCTACTCAAAAGGTGGGTGATATGGTCAGCACCGCCACGGAGGAGGAAATTAAGAGCTTGTTCCAGGAGCACGGCGCCTCCGGCCGTAATGTGGAGGTGATGGTGCCGGAGGCCCACCACCGTGGTGATGCTCCTCCGCCAGGACACCTGACGATCTACTACCCCTTTATAAAGGCGGGATTGCGTTCCTTCTTCCCGCGTTTTTATTGTGATATTTTCAACTATTGCAATCTCTGCCCTAGCCAGCTTACTCCCAATTCTTTCACCTCGCTGGCGTTGTTCGTGTTTTGGTGCCTGGTGAGAGGCATAGAGTGTACGAGGGATAGATTTTTTGCCATTTTCGAGTTGAAGCCATCTCCCGGGGGAGGTTCTTTTTACTGCTTCACCCACCGGGAGAAAGACGACAGGATTTCCGAGGGCATGATCACCTCCCACAGTTCATGGAAGAACAAGTTCTTCTTCACATGTCCTGCTACGGGAGAATGGGACATTCCCCTAACCTGGAGGAAGCCCCTATTTCCCGAGAGAGTGATGGACGATACCTTGTCGTTCTCACCAGTGTTTTCTGCGAGGCCTCTCGTGGAGTCAAAGGATTTCATCCGTTTCTATCGGACTGCAGGATTAAGGCATATCTTTCCGATAGACAAAATCGAGAATCCTTTGGCTGTTCCCGAAAAACTTTTTGACACTTTTGGTAAGTGTTTATCTCTCTCGTACTGTACATATTATTTATATCTTATCTTACTCGCAACTGTTCTTTGGCAGTGAATGTTTTGCGTCCGTTCATGGTGGAGAACGAGGACGTGGTTACTAAGAAGGGGAAGCCTTCTCTAGGAGAGGGTGAAAATCTTGGTGCCGGGGAGGGCATGGACGACCAGGGGGGGATTCCTTCAAAGGTTGCTACAGCTACCTCCCGGTCCTCTAGCGGGACTTCCGATACCCCTGAGGAAGTGGGGGTGGGCGTGACTTCCGCAAATGCTGGTGCTAGGGGAGCATTTGTCATAGGAGGCGGGGAGGAGGAAGTTGGGATAGAGGGGATGACTCTACCGCCCCTCGGGGTTATCAACGTGCCTTCCTCCTCAGAGTTATCGGGGGATTCTGCTTACGCCCTGCTGGCGACCCCTCCTAAAGGTACGCGTTTTTAGTCTCTAATCAGTAGAGAGAGTATTTCTTTTAGTAGTGTAGTAGACTCTAGATAGCTGAAAGGATATTTTTACTTAGATAATTTCTAATTTTACAGGAGGTGACGACTTTTTTGGTTTGGATGGGGGATCACTTCCTTCCGACCCTGTTAACGCTCCAGCATTCGATACCATGAGTATGCTGGACGAGATTTTGGCCGCTGGTCCCCCACTTACGAGTGCTCCTTCCCCGAGACCTTTCGTGGCTGTCCAGTCCGATAGCCCTATAGTCACCCAGGTTCCACTGCCGGGGGTGGTACCTCCTGAGAGGCCCTCGTCTTCTAAGGCTCCCGTTTCAGAGGGGGAGCCTAGCTCGGAAGATGCCCAGACGGCACTTGAAACGGTCACCCGGTATTTATCGGCTGCTAACTCTTTGCCATCGGACGGGTGGCACTTCGTCCGAGCTTGTACCAACAACATAGCTATGTTGGTAAGTTTTTTTACTTAAAAATAATTTACTTAAGATCCTTTATTGGGATCTTTATTCTTCTGCTTTGCTTTCTTAGGCACCTAAAATGCTTCCTCTTCTGTTACTCGAGGTCGAGAAGCTACAAAAGCTGACGAGTGCGGCTGAAGAGAAGTCTTGGAGGCTAGAGACTGAGAACAAGGAGCTGCGGGAGAGAATGGGGAAGTATAATGAGGCGTGGGTCAGTCTTTCGAAACAAAACTATGATTTGAGGGGGGAGAACAAGCAGCTGCTCTCTTCGGTAAAGGAGATGGAGGCTTCCGGGCTGGTGCTGAAGGATAGGGTGAAGGCCCTCGAAGGGGAGAAGGTTGCTTGGGAGGCCAAGCAACAAGAGTTGGAGAGGGACCTATACCAAACGCTAGGTAAGGTGGATGTTCTCAATGAGGAGTTGGCACAAGCCAAGGTTCCGGGAGGTATTCTCCCCGAGGAAGTGCAACAAAGGGTGGATGCTGCTGTTAAGCAGGCTCGAGAGGAGACTACTATCCAAGTGAGGGATCTGTACCTCAGCAAGCATTCGGGGTACTTAGCAGGATCCGCTATGTAGGGATTCCTTCAGTGCTTCGGGCAGGTACGACAGAAGGTGAATCCTGACTTAGACCCGCGGGGTGTTAATATCGCGGAGATGAAGAGGCCAACTTTGGAGGAAGCCTTCGACCTCTATAAAAAGAGTAGCACTCGACTTCCTCCCTCCTCCTCTTCCCCGTTTCGGGTGCCTCTTTCTACTATCCTCCCACGGCCCTCAGCGCATTCCCCTCTCCAGGCTACTTCCTCTGGTGCTCCTCCTCCTACGGGTGCTACTACTCCTACTATCGGGCCAATTCCTGACTCTTCGAGTGCTCAACTCCCTCAGTCTTAGGGGTGTTTTTGTTTCGTTTTTCTATCATTGTACTTTTTATATTTCTATGTAATGGTACTTATTTTTATTTGGAATGAACCATTTCTTATTTGGAACAAAACTTTTTTCCCGTGTTCATAGTCACAACTTTTTAGCATATTATGGATACTTAGTTCCTTTCCTTTAATCGTAGAATTCTGAGATTGAGTTTACAGAAATGAGAGAGCATCCCATTCTTACTGGCCAAGCACTTTCTTAGCATATCGTGTCTATTTGCAGTGCAAGTTTGGGGGAATATACCTTCCTAAATAGGGGTATCCCCGGGCACGCCCTCGTAGCCTATTATAGTGTGCTTTGGGCAGCTCAATCTTAATTCAATTATTTGAGGAAGGGTCGTGAGTATGCATAGATGCTTTAGAGTTTAGTGAATATTTTCACGTCCTTTAAAGAATCATTCCTAGTAGAATTGTTCATATCCTTCTCTTTTACTTATTTAGACTTTCGAAAAGCCTTTGGCTAGAGAGTATGAGTGAGGCTTCCTAGAGTAATTGCTCTCGGAAATACTCTCCTGGGTTCCTGGGCTCTGCCCTTTTCTTCTCCCAAGTATTTACATAGTATATTATAGAGTCTTATGATTTTTTTTATGAAGATACCATAATCTAATTCGTACTATATCTAATTCGAACTATAACAAGTGAGAGAAGGATACTTATCTTTGGTGCGTAACTGGGTTATTGCTGTAGCACCGCTTCCCCTTTTGGTTATGGCAACGATCAAACAAAAACCTTCTCAGGGGTTAACGATCGCGAGAGTAATCTTTGAGTTCCCACAGACGGCGCCATTTTGTTAACGGGTTCTGAGTTATTTCCTATTAACTGAATTATTTATTTGGGTTGGAACGCCTTTGCCCGTGGTTCAAAATTAAATGCTATGCTAATAGGAGAGAAAAATTGACAAGAACCTTCCTTCCTTTTATTAACTATATTTCAATCTCTTTTCCGAGTCTTTCCTCGTATTCTCCGAGTCTTTTTCTTAGGTCCCCCCTTATCCTTCTTTCTCTTATTCCTCTACTTATATAGATTTCTTAAGGACACGTGTCGTTATGCATGTGTTTACAGGTGTCGTTATGCATGTGGTGGTGCTTTACACGCGTTACAATGGTCTTTTAACCAATAGGATAACGTCTATCTTGCTGACTGTATCATTTTATCTTCTTCCGAGAGCTTTTGTCTTCTTTATGATAAGGGGTGAATTGTCTTCTTTGCTTCCGAGAGCTCATTGTGTCATATGGTGACTCTAGGGCCGAGTCTTAGTGTTCTCTTAGTGATAGTGCTTTTCCGAGAGGTGTGTATTCTGGAATGTTTGCTTTAGGGTATTTTCCGAGGGGTGTTTGTTTGTGTAGTGATCTCCGAGAGGTTTTGGCTATCGTGGATAGGTGCTCCGAGTGCTAGGAGAGTGTCGTTCTGTAGTTGTTGCGTCATTGTGAAGTTCCGACCTATCGGTTGGTCGACAGGAGTAATGTTCCGAGAGCGTTTGTGCTATGAGTGCGTAGCAGTGAAGTATTGGGGTAGTGCTCCGAGAGCTTTTGTGTTGAGAGTGTATAGCAAGGAAGTGTTTTTGTCATGGTTCTGGGACTCTGTTGGGTTCCGATGGCTCTAGTGGGCTTGGCCGAGTATTCACCCAATACTAAATGAGTTCCGATAGCAGTTAATATGTAAGACTTCGCCTTGGTCTTGTATTCCTCCTGTTTGCTTCTTCTCCAGTATTTGTTGTGTTGGAGATGTGCTCCGAGGGATAATTTGAGGTGTGATACCTGTATCGTGGAGGCAGGTCGCATAATCATATAATAATATATTTGTTAATTCCAATAATTGATTCATTGTTTATTTCAAGCAGGTGAGTTATCATCCTGTTAACAGAATTAAATTTTGAAGGAAAGATTTCATTAGATGATTTCAATAGTGATAATCTGGATACATAGGGATGTCCCATCCTTACATGCCAAAGCATAGACTCAGAACAAGAAACAGAAACATAATGACTAGAATCAAAATCAGAATGTCTGCTACTTTCAACTATTCTACTGGAATCAGGAAATTGCTTCTTCAGAGACAAGTGGTACATGCCTGCATTCAGCTCAGCTATCCCAATCATCTCCCAACTGAGAATGTCCTATATCAAACACAAATTACCCCACATTATTAAAACACAATGAAACTCAGTGACAAGCTTGCTGATAGACAGTAAGTTGAAGTGAAAAGATGGCACACATAGCACATTCTTGAGAGTAAGTTTATTGTTTAAGGGAACAGTTCCAATGGAGGTGGCATATGTGTATTTACCATCAGGGAGCTTTACTATGGTATTAGACAATGGTTGATGAGAAGTAAAAAGACTAGGGTTACAAATGATGTGATCTGTTGCTCCTGAATCCAAGATCCAGGAGTTAGTGGGAGTGGAACTGGACAGAACACAGTTGAGGACTTGGTGAGTACCTGAGTGAGAGTTTTGTGAAACTGATTTAACCTGAGTGGAGGTGGAAACATTGTTCTGGAAGAAAGAGCAAAGCTGTTGAAACTGCTCTTGTGTGATAGGCAACTGTGGTCCTTGAGCAACTGTCCCTTGGCTGGTTTGATTGACAGTGGATGTAGAGCCTTTGTAAGGTTGTGGTGCTGGCTTGAACCTTGCAAGTTTGTGTCTAGGAGGATAACCATAAAACTCAAAACATGTGTCAATAGTATGATTGGTTTTCCCACATTTGCTGCAGGGTGGTCTTTGCTTGCTATTGTTACTGCTGTTGCTGTTATTACTGTTTGATTGTTTGTTCCATGGTTTGAATGGTGGCCTTTGAGTGTAGTTCACCATGGCACTGTCTTGGGAACCTTGAGATGTAGTTTTCACCTGCATAACTGCTGTTTCAACAACAGAACCAGTACCAACAGAGAGGTCAAAATTTTCTTCCTCTTGAAGCACTAGCCCAAAAGCATCATCAAAGAGTGGTAAGGGCTCTTTCAACAAGATCTGATTTCTCACTTGGCTAAACTTATCATCCAGTCCCATTAAAAACACCATAACCCTTTTTCTCTCATTTTTATCATGTAAACCTTGTAACACTCCACAAGCTCTATTATTACAAGTGAGAGGTATGTCATATGAACTGAGTTCATCCCATATTGCTTTCAATCTAGAAAAATAAATGCTCAGTGGGCTACCATCTTGCTTGACACTAGCAAGTTGTTGTTCAAGGACATAGATTCTTGTGGTACTACTCCTAGAAAACTGTTTGCGCAATCCATTCCATAACTTCAGTGAGTTGTCAGAAAACAAAGGATAATCTGATATCTCTGGTGAGAGAGCATTAGTAATCCATGAAATGACCATTGAGTTACAACGTACCCACTGTGCATAACTTGGATCTGTTGGTGGTGGCTCAGGAATAGATCCATCAACAAATCCAAGTTTGTTTTTAGCCACAAGAGCAAGATGCATGGTCCTGCTCCATCTATAGTAATTTTGGCTTGTGAGTTTTTGAGTGACAAGATGCTGCCCTGGATTTTCTCCATGATGCAGATAAAGGGGGTGAGTTGGATCTTCAGCATAGCTACTGAATCTAGGCAATGGTGGCCATTGTGATCCAGTGGCATTAAACTGAGGTCTGGTTTGTGAAGTGTTTTGTGAGACTGGTGTGTTGTTCTGTGATTCTGGTGAACCAGTGTTACTCATGGTGAAGCTTGAGTTCTACGCGGAAGAGAAAGTACGGCCAGGAGACAGTGAGATCAGAATCTCACTGCTCTGATACCATATCAGAAAAGGAACAAGGCAAGCACATGTTCTTGTATGTGAGGCAGGAAGCAAAGACAAAAGGAATTAATGCATTGGTTATAAAAGTTGATGTTTACAATGAAAGCACAACTACATATATATAGCTTGCAAGGAGAAGCTTTACACATAAGAAAGAGAAAAAGGACATGAAATATTCCTCCTAACTACCAACAAGTACAACTAAAGTAAAAAGAGACTTTTTCCTTGCTGTCCAAGTATCTCTTCCTCTCCAGCTGCTTTTTGTCCTTCTTCTTCTACTGTTTCATCAATGCTAGTGCTGTTGTTGCAACTCTGATAGCCTTCCAATAATTAATTAAACAGAAAAAAGTAGTACATCTATAAATTGTGAGACTTTCAAGCATGGCTTCTACTGACCAACTTTCAAATTATTACTACGTATCGCTGCAGAAAGCAGCCATACGAGGCGATTGGGAGGCGGCTAAGATAGTCTTCGAACAAGATCCAGCCGTGATCCAGAATAGATGCCTCATATCGATAATTTTACAACAAGCAGCAATCAGGAAAATCCCTTCATTTTCTGGAAAATTTAGTGCAAGTGCTGCCCGATGAAGCGTTAAGCAATCTGCATGGTTTTAGAAGTACTGCTTTGCATCTTGCGGTGGCCGCAGGTAACACAGCAGAGGCAGCTGTACTAATAAATAGAATGCCAAGTTTGCTGAATGTAAAAAACGTGTATCGCGAATTTCCAGTTACAGTAGCAGCTCGATGTGGGCAAATAGACACACTTAAATACCTGATTTCCATAACAAGTGATCATGAAGAGCAGCTTCCCTATCAAGGCATTGACGGGGCCAAGTTACTTGACCTTGTAATTGCTGCAGAATTTTTTGGTAAGCAATACGATCTAGAATTCTTTATTTCTTGGTCTTCCTATATATGCATTCGTTCTCGGGCCAAACGAGGTTTGTCTTAAATTATGTTTCAGCTCGGGTTCCTTATTTAGCAAGTTTTCATATATCCGTTTTAGCATATCCGTTTTAGCCGTTGCTTAACTGATTTCTGAAAGTTTATTTTCATAAATCACACGTGCTCTTAACCGATATGAACACATAAATGCGGAAGCGAAAAGAATTCGATTACCTCCCGCCATTGCTTCGGATTTCCAGCGACTAGCGTTTCGACTCCGGCGGAATTTGACGGTTCTTCTAAACACTACTCTTTCTTTAGATGATGTATTTTTCTTGAATATTTGAGTGTGTTTAGGGACCTCAAATTAGCTAGTATTTATAGGCTCCATTACCATCAAATGGAGGAACAAATCATCCTTAATTTTGGGCTTTAATGCATTAGTGAAAACTTAGTGGAAACTTAGTGGAAACTTTAATTATATGGACCACTATAATGAAAAGAGTTTCCCACTAATTCCATAATTTGTGGCAAGAGTTTCCCATTAATTCCATAATTTATGGAAAAGAAATCTTACAATTTTCTCTATACGAAACTTATGACCGTTAGGCTCAAATGCTTGTAGTTTAAGTAGGAAACCTCCCCTGATCTTTCATTCTTACTTCTAGAATTCAAAGACACACTAGTGGTGTATAGATTCTATGTCAATCATTCATTCACAATTTGTAATTGTCGATACATTTTGTTCATCAAATAACCATTTATTTTTCGTATGATTTTAATTTCAAACTCTTGTTAGTTTGTATGTACACTTACAATATAAACGGGAACAATACCTTTTGTCAGATGTAGCTTTATATTTGGTTGACAAGTATCCTCCCACGGCAATATTGGCATCCTCGATCATTTTTCCTTTTTGGAGAACAATCTCGCAAAATAAGTCTGTGTTTGCCAGCGGACTTCACTTCAACTTTCGGGAACGTTGTATCGCTTATTGTAAGTGTAGACAACTATCTCTTGACCTGATTATTAATCTTACATATTAGAAAGAGATAATGGAGGTTGGGTTCTCAGTCCAACTAAATATTGAAACGGTCAGTCTACAAACAAATGACAATCAACTTCTTTCATAATGCAGTGCTCGACTATTCACCTCCCACTATTCGAAAATGCATCGAACGATTAGGTAAAGTGGATCCATTTCAATTGTTGATTCAAACCCATAGACATTGAAAGATCCATATACTAAAGAACTCATGTTTACTCTTTCTAGTGCCTACTCAAACTATCATCAAGGACAAACATTTGAAGAGCCAACAAGCACTGGAACTCGTTAAGCGCTTGTGCGAGAAAATGAAGGAAAGTTTGAGCAAAGACGAAGCTATGAAAATGTATGACAACGCTTTGAGAATTGCTGCAGAGTTCGGAGTCCCTGAAGTCGTGGAAGCGATTATAGATACATTTCCTTATGCTCTAGCTTACAACAGTGATTCCTATGAGCCTATATTCCACGTGGCAGTGATGAGCCGCTCCGAAGACGTCTTCAATCTCATCTACCAAATGAGAAATAAAAACCACGTAGCCACTCAAGTAACGAATGACAGAGAAAGTCTCCTGCATTTCGCCGCAAAATTAGCCCCCTCTCCTAAACTAAACGTTGTGAGCGGCGCAGCCCTACAAATGCAGCGTGAATTACAGTGGTACAAGGTAATTAATCAAAAAATCTATATACTGTAATTTTTTTATTTAATTAGTGTACACCCGCAAGAGCAGCCTAGTTGGCTGAATTCCACGAGGAGCAACTTTATTCTATGTAGGTAGGTCTGTGCCCGAAAGAAAAATATAATCTTTGTTCAATGTCTTTAATTAATTTTACACAGGAAGTGGAGAGTTTTTCGCCTCCTCACTTTAAAATTCGTGTGAACTATGACAACAAATCACCTTCGGACATATTCACGAAGGAGCACAAGGAGCTGAAAGAAGCAGGGGAGAAGTGGATAAAGGACACGGCGAACTCGTGCACGATCGCAGCAGGGTTAATCGCCACCGTGATGTTTGCTGCTGCGATCACCGTACCAGGCGGAAACAACGTCGAAACGGGATTCCCCACGTTCTCAAAGGACCCGTATTTTCTGACATTTGCGGTCTCCGACGTGATCTCTCTCTTCACTTCGATTGCTTCGCTATTAATATTCCTGTCGGTTTTGACCTCGCGATATGCGGAGGAGGACTTTCTGCTGGTTTTACCGAGGAGGTTGATTATCGGTTTGACCACACTTTTCGTGTCGATAACGTTTATGATGGCGGCGTTTAGTGCGACCGTCATCATGTTGTTCGGTCGACAAGAGGCGTGGTGTCTGGCTGCAGTGACGGCAATGGCCGGTCTGCCGGTGTCGTTGTTTGTGATGTTACAGTTTCCGCTGCTTGTCGAACTAGTTTACTCGACTTATGGTCCTGGGATTTTCAGAAAGAGGAGCAATCGTCCTTTTCCTAAATAAAAAGCGCTTCGATTCCATGCACTACTATGGATGGAAAGGAATATTGGAAAATGTTATGCTATTTTTATCTGTTTGTTAAGTTTAGAGATATAATATGATGACATTTCGATGTTGCTTACTAAGTAACATTATATTAATTCATTTATATTACAAAAATTAACTCATATACGTAGGAATCATTATTATTTTGTACCATTGATAATTCATTTCCATGTATAAGAACAAGACACCATCATGGAATTTGGCGCTCTCCCTACTTTGGTTAATAATACATGCATATATCTCATCTTAACCCAATTTCTTAGCTTTTATTGTAAATCTATACATGATTGAGTTTACTACGTACATTTATAGGTTCGTACATGACTGGTATACAATAATTTGTAGCATATAACGTATCATATACGTTGTTTATTCTATCAATCTAATTTGCATTGTTCGTATCCTAATAGCCAGCACCATGGGCAGAGGAAAGGGGGTGCAGTGGGTGGCGCGGCTGGGGCAACCCTTGTCAGTGAGTTTAACAAAAATACCACAATCTGGAACTTGAAAGTCGCGAAAATACAAACGTTTTCCTTAAAGCTTAATTCGCCCCCACCTCTTGTGTCAAAAGGGTTACAACGAATCGCCTCCCAGGATACAATTAAAGCCCATGATATAAAAAAAAACTATAGACTGCGTTTTGGACTTACGAAATCAATAAACAGAAAAGAACAAGAATGTAATTAATACATAAATAATTTCTGCAGCAATTATTTTTGTATGGTATATGAGAGATACGAAAATTTGATGTTGTTAGTTCTGATAATCCTGCGTTTTTAAAGACAGAGAAAAGTTGTAAGGAAAAGTCACAACGTTTCCTTGGTATTCTTTCCGAGAAAGACACAACTCTCATGCTTCAAATAATGTGTTTGTTAATATTTAAAAATTGACTTTTAAACATTCCCACCAAATTTCTCCGAATTAATCTAAGCCGTCAGATCTTAATCTAAAGTAAGATCAAATTTGCACCATCCAATTTAATCTAATATATTTAATATCCAGATTAAATCACATCTGTTCATCTTATTTAATCAATTAAATAAAATCTACGGCCTAGATCAATGAGCGATGCAAGCGTGCAAAGTGCTAAGTGCTTTTAAAGTGCGCCAAACAAAAGCAACACTTAAGCCCCACAAGCGCCACGTGCACGCGCGCGAGCCCGAGCACGGGCTCGGCTCGCGTGTGTGCATGTGCACCACCTATGTCTTGCCCTTTTCATTACCCAAACATATATAAACCCGCAAATAGTTTTTACTTTTCCTATGTTGGACACTTAAGCCACTTTAGTAAAATTGACCTATAAGAGCTAAAACTCTTAAAGCCCATAAAAGTCCTTATAGGTACCATGAGTTATAGCCCAACATACTTTATCAATGTGGGACAAAACTCAAAAAGGCTTTTATTGTAAGTTGCAATCACATCAAATCAACACATAACCAATATGGAATATCTCTCACAAGATTTAATATTTGGAAACTAAATATAACAATCTCAACCATTTTCGAATGATAAATCTTAGTTTGCACCTCAAGAAGTTCTATAAATAAATAAAGGTGTCTTTCGACTTGAACCTTCACTTAGTGGATACCTATCAAAGTTGATTAGAAAAGCATAGTAGACTAGTTTTTGAACTAGCAATTCTATATCGACCAACCGGATAAGTACCACACACAGTTCCTATACTTGTTGTTTATTCTAACAAGCCGACACCTTAACAGCCCTGTGTCTATATCCAGGTATCATGAGTAGGTTTTAGAGTTAAGCCCTAAACTCTAATGAAGTGGCCTCACTTCTACTACTCACTTAGGTAGACTTGCCAAGGATGTCCCTGTAGTTATGACATCCCAACATTTACTGTTACAAGTCTATTAAGAGTATCAAACTCAACCTCTATCTTTGACATTATAGGTACCAAGCACTATACTTAGATGAAACCAATTAATAATTGAATTATTAATTTAAAATACTAAGTGCTTGACAATCAAAAAAATGAAGTACTTTACTCATTGAACCCAAGTTTGATATTTCAAGTGTTGAGTTGAGTTTCCCTCATGTGTGATCTATACTAGGCAGGGTATAACAATCTTTTGGATAGGCTTCGTTAAGATTGGTGAAGTCCACGCACATCCTCCACCTTCCTCCATGTTTGGGGACTAGAACTACATTGGCCAGCCATTCGGGGATATATGACCTCCCTAATTTGCCTTAGGCTAAGGAGTCGTTGTATCTCTGATCGAATAATTTTGTTGCGTTCTGGCCCCATCTTTCCCTTTTTTTTGTTGGACCGGTTTAACCCCTGATTTAACATTAAGAAAATGCTGACATACCTTGTCAATGATTCGTCCAGGCGGTCCTCCCTTCAGGCAAAGAGGTGATGAAATTGCTTAAGGACAGAAGTCATTTGAGCTTCTATCTCTGGTTCCATGTGGGTACCCATCTTAATCGCCTTCTAGGGACTTCCTTCTACTAATTCCACGATCTTTAATTCTTCTACGGGTTGAACCCGTGCTTCTTCTGTTTTGCGCTTTTTATTATTCCCGATGGTGAGTTCATCCTCTTCCGAGGGGATAGCATTCATGCTGCATTCTCTGGCCTTAGATTGACTTCCTCGGACTTCTCTGATACCTGAGAAGGTAGGAAACTTTACCTTAAGATGAAGGGTAGACGGGGTGGCTTCAAAGGTTCGTATGGACGGTCTTCCGCATATGGCATTGTACGTCCGTGACGAGGCTTCTACCACCCAGAATTTGGTGGGTTCCATTCGTCGAAAGGCTCCCTCTCCCCATAACATCAGGAGGGTCACAGTTCTAAGGGTATGGCAGGCTTCTCCCGAGAAACCGACTAGGGAGACCTCAGCCATCTCCAACCGTTCTTTTTTCAACCTCATGGCAAGATAGGTAGGAAAGAAGAATACATCCACGGAGCTACCCGTGTCGATGAGGATCCGTTGGATTTCACATCCATAGATAGTGGCTGAAATAACTAAGGGGTCTTCGTGGGGGTAAAGGATACCGGTGAGGTCCTCAGGTCCGAAGGTGATACTAGGCAGCTTTGACCCTTGAGTAGAGCAGACAGGGAGTCCTTGTTCTGCTCGTCTGGCCTCTTTCAGATACTTCTTCTTCTTACCCTGGGGCGTTATCGAGATATCTCCTCCTTCTATCATATTGATCATTTGCCCAGACGAAACGTTATCCTAGTACGAGTCTAGGGGAGGGGGTAAACTCCGATGCCCCGTAGTCCTTTCTCGGGAGCCTCGTCGATGTTTCGCGGTCCACCCGCGGGAACGATGGCGCTCCGCGGTCCTTACTCGTGATCGGCGGTTGGGAGCTGCTTCTTCTTCTTCTCGCTCTCTTCGTGACCTTTTCCACACATTCGGCTTGAGCTCCTCAGGATTATTCTCCTTGAGGTAGTTCTTCAGATATCCTTCTTCTAGAAGGCGGAGCACTTCCCTACGTAGGGTAGTGCATTCATCGGTAGTGTGTCCATAGTTTTTATGATATTTGCAGTATTTCCCCGTGTTTCTTTCCCTATTGGGAAATTTGACCGGGGTGGGCCAGTGTAGCTCATCATTATCTCTCATCACATTGAGCACTTCTTGGGGAACGATGGCCATCGGGGGCAACAGTACAAGCCGAAGGAATTTTTTGACCACACCTCCATCGTCTTTGCGTTGGGCGGGTTTTCCTTCCTTGCCTTTCTCCTTAGCTTTCCCTTCTCGTTCGGCGCGCTCACGGTGCTCGTTGTCGTCATGCTCCATGCGCCTTTTCATGCCTTCCGCTTCCTCCATGAGGATGTAAACCTCTGTCTTTTGCATAAGTTCGTTCATGTCCGTGACACGATTTCCCATGAGGTATCGAAAAAAATCCCCTGTTTGAAGTCCCTGTGTTAATATGTCCGCTAGGATGGTTGGACTGATATTTGGGACATCTAAAGCTTTGTCTGTGAAACGTTTTATGTATCCTTACAAGGGTTCATCATTCTGCTGCTTGTCCGTAAAGAGATGAGTGGCAGATTTGGGATATCGACGATTACATGCAAATTGTCGCACAAATAAATGGGCCAATCTGCAGAAGCTCGTTATGAAGTTAGGGGGAAGGTGGGTAAATCAAGCTTGTGCTCGTCCTCCGAGGGTGACTGGGAACACACGGCATAGGACATGGCCGGAGGCGGAGGATAGGTCCATTCCAACCAAGTATTGGTGGATATGATCATGTGGATCTCTTTTATCAACATCTCCAGTGTACAAGGGAACATTGATAGGCCGCATCCCCGAAGGAACGGATGCCAGAGAAATTTCGGGAATAAATGGGGAAGTTTTAAATGTAGGATCCTCCTTGGAGGCCATGGTTTTCTTGATGTCCCTCATTTCTTTGCGCAAGCCATCTACCATCCCTCACAAGGTATGATCATCACTTTTAGGGTATTCCAGAGGACGGGGTATTTCTTCTCCTTGACCCCTCCTCAGAGTTCTTTGGTAATGATCATACCTTGGTGATTCTTGTAGAGGTTCGCCACGCCAGGAGACGGGAGGGGGACTCCATCTATCGCGGGGTGCATCTTCTTCTGAAGGAGAATGTCTCCATCGGAGGGATTCAGAGGGCCGGTTTTCGAAATTTCTACCTCCTCGTGATGTTCTTTGAGTCGTAGTTTCTACAAGTCTCTCGAAGACAGAGCGGGGACCGTTGGTGAAATCTCTTGTCTCGTATTGGTGGTTTGACAAAGTCTCTTCGGAATCACCTTGTCGGGTCTGAAGACTTTCACTAGCGAATAAATTATCATAATAGACAATGCTTATTGAACACGCTCAAGGACAGATTCTATGGCGGCCCACAGACAACGCCATTTTGTTAACAGGTTTAGAATTATAACCCATTTAACTGAATTATTTAGGGTTGGAACGCCCTGCCCGTGATTCAAAAGCGATCATATTATAAAAAAGAACAAAGATACTAGAATATTCCTTCCTTTATTCACTGAATTTCACCCCTCAATCTATTGTGTATGATAGTGTGTAAAAACTGAGTCTGCCTTGAATTATGAGATTACCTCCCCTTATATAGAGTTTTCTAGAGGCAGGTGTCGGTGTGCATGTTGAGATAATTTACAGGTGTCGAAATGTGGATAAGATAAGATAAGGTATATCTTTCATCTACTAAGCGCTGACTAGGATGATTTTTACTTGTTCCGATGGAACCTCGGATCTCCGATGGGTTGTTCTTTCGGGCTCTATTCTCTGATGAGTCTTATATTGAGTGGTGACTTGATGGACAAATTAGGACGTTCTTCTGGTGGGGTTGAGCTTCGATAAGGGTTCATCATGATGTAGTAGTTTCCGGATATGTTCTCCGAGGGGTATTTCAGCCCGTGATTGCGTAGAGTAGTGCTTTCATGTCTAGGTCCTCATAATGTGTCTTACAGTGTTTCTTGTATTTAGATCTGGCTTTGTTATTCAGATTCATCCTTCGGGGTGATGTTCTGAGGGCTGTTTAAGCTGATGAGTGTTTAGCAAGGAAGTGTTCTCGTGAGATTCTAGGACTCGGGGTCCGTCGTGGTCCCTCTTAGCGCATTGATGGATACCGGAGTCGCGCAGATCCATCGGGATTTGCTCTTTTTCCGATGTCGCGTTGATATCTTTTCTTTATTCATCGTGGACTTTCCAAGGGACGCTTAGGTGTCTCCTCGGGTGCCCCTTAGTACCGCTTCCAGTCAATGACCGAGTGGATTGGTAGCACTTCGAGGTCCTCCTCGTTGGGAGCGGGTACATCACATCGGAAGTACTCGTGACAATAGTATTGTCCATATATTAATTCCTATATTTAGGACTAATATTGGTGTGTAATCCCTTTATTTATTTTTCTAGGGTTAACACTTAGGTTATGCTGAACATAGTAAAGCCTATAGATTTTTTGTTATAGAGCCTAATGATTCAATAAGATTGCATACTATAATTGAATCTAGAGATGCGGTGTTCTATGAGAATAGATTTAATTCTATACCTAAGGTATGTGCAAATAAAGATATAAATGATCTAAATCTTTAACTTGAACACAATGATGATATAGAAGAAGTAAAAGGATTAGAACTGAAAAATCTTTTGGATCTGATTTTATTGTTTATCTAGTTAAAGGAACTAGGGACACATATAATTCACAAATAGCCATGTCATCTCATATTGAATATGATCCTAAAACTTATGAAGAAACCATGAAATCTAGATATGCTAGTTTTTGGCAAGAAGCTGTTAATGATGAGATGGAATCAATATTAGGTAATGATACATGGATACTTGTAGATTTACCCCCCCCGGTTTAAAATCTATAGGCTGCAAATGGATATTTAAAAGGAAAATGAAGGTTGATGGCACTATAGAAAAATGTAAGGCAAGACTAGTAGCAAAAGGCTTCTCTCAATTAGAAGGTGTAGACTACTTTGACATTTATGCTCTTGTTGCTAGAATTTCCACAATTAGAGTGCTTATGCATTGGCTTCTATTCATAACTTTATTATTCATCAAATGGATGTTAAACGGCCTTCCTGAATGGTGATTTGGAAGAAGAAATTTATATGAAGCAACTAGAAGGTTTTATCATGTCTGGTCAAGAGAAAAAGGTATGCAAATGAATTAAGTCCTTATACGGATTGAAGCAAGCTCCTAAACAATGGCATGTAATTTGATAAAGTACTTGTCTCTAATAGATTTATGATACATGAATCAGATAAATGTGTTTATAGTAAATTTCATGGACATAGAGGTGTTATTATTTGTTTATATGTTGATGACATGTTAATTTTTGGCACTGATTTAGAATCTGTTGAGCATTCTAAACAATTTTTATCTTCTAACTTTCACATGAAAGATATGGGCATAACTGATGTGATTCTTGGTATTAAAATCATTAGAAATGATGAAGGATTAATTCTTTCACAATCTCATTATATAGAAAAAGTGCTTAAGAAATTTAATCAATATGATTGCATTCCTGTCAATACTCCTTATGATTCTAACATTAGGTTGTGTAAGAACTCCGGTAGAGCTGTAAATCAACTTGAGTATGCTAGAGTCATAGATTGTCTCATGTATGCCATCACTAGCACTAGACCTGATATTGCTTTTGTTGTTGGTAAATTAAGTAGATTTACTAGTAATCATAGTCATGAATATTGGAATGCTGTAAACTGAATATTGAGATATTTGAGAAAAACCATGGATTATGGTATTTGCTTCAAGGGATATCCTTCAGTTTTAGAAGGATTTACTGATGCCAGTTGGATAACTGAGCTAGAAGATCACAAATCCACGAGTGGGTGCATCTTCACTCTTGGAGTAGGAGCTATCTCATGGAGCTCTAAGAAACAAACGTGCATAACAAATTCAACTATGTCGGCTAAATTTGTAGCATTTTCTTCAAGTAGCAAGGAGGCTGAATGGCTAAGGAATTTATTAATTGAAATTACCGTATAGCCAAAGCCTGTGCCGCCAATATCTATTCATTGTGACAGTGAGGCCACACTGTCAAAAGCCTATAATAAGGTGTACAACGGGAAGTCCAGACACATTGGACTAAGACATAGCTATGTTAGACAATTACTTACTGATGGAGTAATTTCAATTGATTTTGTACGGTCTAGTCAAAATGCTGACTGATCCTTTGACCAAAGTATTCGCGCGGGACTTGATAGTCAAAACTTCTAAAAGGATGGGACTTAAGCCCATAGATTATAATCACCAATGATGGAAACTCAACTCAACTCTTGAGATTTCGAGGGACATAGTTCAATGAGCAAAGTACATCATATGACGTGGTTGAAGCACTAACAATATCTATCCCGTGGGGACTAGTGCTTGTACCTGTAATGTTAAAGGTAGGTTGATCAATGAGCTCTTAATAGACTTATAGCATATTTGTGCTAAAGTATTTAAGTTACGGTAACACTTTTGATAGGTTTACCTATGTGAATGTCGGAGGTGGTGCCGCCTTCTATGAGTTAAGGCTTTAACTCTAGAGCGTTCATGAAACATGATATAGACACAAGGCCAATCTACGTGTCGGCTTATTTGAATACTCAACACACTTGGAAAATGTGCGTATTAGCATTTTCGATTAATCATATGGAAAATTGGTTCAAAGATACGTGTACGAAATTTTTCGGTTAACTTTAACATGTTTTCACTAGATAATGGTTCAAGTCGTGAGAAACCATTATTGAATCATATATTCCTGAGCCTGTAACGCCCCAGATTTTTTGCCTAGATTAATATGATTTTTTTATTACTCAGCTTTGTATAATTAAAATAGTATAATTATATTTATTGTGGTTATGTATTTACACTCACAAGTACATATGTGTATATATAAATATATATATATATATATTATAAGAAGTTAGTTCATTTAGAGGTATAATTATATCAATCTTAACTAGGTGTTTAATTGATACGTGTATATATGTTTATGTATATATATAATAACGTGCGGCTGTTCTATGAATTTTAAGTGAATAGTTATTTTGATTAAAAGAAAAAGAAACGTGTTTCTTATCCCGTTAATCATCAAAAAGCAAATATATAAACGGGCATTTTATAATTTATGCCCGATAACTTTTCCCAAATTCAAGTTTTGCCTTTTTTTTAAACGGGCTCGAAAAATGCCCTGTAACTATTTTTTTTAATTAATTTTTGCCCGACGGGCTCAAAACTGGGCTTGGTCAGCCCAGTCATTTTTTTTTATTTTTAATTAATAAATATATTTAATTTTAATTATATTTTGATCTAAATCATAAAGAAACTGTATAAAATCAAGTTTATTAAAAAAATTGTCTTAAAATGTTTACTAAATTTATATTACATTCACACCCAATTTTCTTTTTTAAATAAGATAAATATTTTCTTAAATTTAAAATAAATAGAGTTTTCTAAATTTTAAAACAATATAGTCATTTCCAGACAAAATTCCTTTAATACTACAAAAATAATTCGAAATATTGCAGTTATGCCCTCAGACTTTATCAATTCAACTAATTTAGGTTATATTTTATAATTTTATATAAATATTTATATTTTATAATTTTATATAAATCTTTATATTTCATATAAATCTTTATATTTTATAATTTTATATAAATCTTTATTAAAAACAATATATATAATTTTTTATAACAAAAAAAATAAAAATAAAAAGTCATCTTCCCCACCCCCCACCCACCCACCCGCCCCCACCCTCCCCGACCCACCCCTACCCCGCCCCACACGCCCCCACCTCCCCGACCCACCCCTACCCGCCCCACACGCACCATCACCGCGATTTGCAGTGGTGGTGGCGTCGATTTGACGCCACCACCACTACAACTCGCGGTGATGGTGCGTGTGGGGCGGGTCGGGGAGGTGGGGGCGGGTGGGGGCGTGGGGCGGGGTAGGGGGTGGGTCGGGGAGGGTGGGGGGGGGTGGGTGGGTGGGGGGGTGGGGAAGATGACTTTTTATTTTTATTTTTTTTGTTATAAAAAATTATATATATTGTTTTTAATAAAAATTTATATAAAATTATAAAATATAAAGATTTATATGAAATATAAAGATTTATATAAAATTATAAAATATAAATATTTATATAAAATTATAAAATATAAATATTTATATAAAATTATAAAATATAACCTAAATTAGTTGAATTGATAAAGTCTGAGGGCATAACTGCAATATTTCGAATTATTTTTGTAGTATTAAAGGAATTTTGTCTGGAAACTATATTACCCCCCTCACTTGCCGAGACATGATGTTACTTTGTCCGGAAATGACGTTTTTTGGCTGGAAATTTAGTATAGGTATAGTATAGTTACGGTTTTCAAAGGTTGGGTATAGTATTGCAAAAGTTCAAAAGTTGGGTATAGTTTCGTAAAAGAGGCTAAACGATGGGTATAGTTCGTATATTTATTAAACTTTTTAAGATAAACTTTTTTAATAAACTTGAATATATACATTTTTTATGATTTAGATCAATATATAATTTATTTTTAATTTACTAGTATATATACAATTTATTTTTAGTTTTTACTAGTAATATAAATTTAGTAAATATTTTAAGACAATTTTTTTTTTAATAAACTTGATTTTATACAATTTTTTTATGATTTAGATCAAAATATAATTAAAATTAAATATAATTATTAATTAAAAATAAAAAAAATTTGACTGGGCTGACCAAGCCCAGTTTTCAGCATGTCGGGCATTTTTTATTCAAAAAAAAAAGTTACAGGGCATTTTTCGAGCCCGTTTAAAAAAAGGGCAAAACTTGAATTTTGGGAAAGTTATCGGGCAGAAATTATAAAATGCCCTATATAAACCCTATTATGCAAATCAGATTTTAGGGTGAAGTCCTATCGTTTCTCTCTTAGTCTTATAAGCTGCGCACAATATTTTTTCCCTTGCAAATCATTGATTCTCTGCAGCTTCCTGCTAAAGGTAGATTATGTTGCTTTCTTCTATAACTAATTATGATTTGTAGTCGTTATTTATGTTTCTTGTTTAATCGGGTAACGCATAACATGTTTAATGGAATTGAATTAAGTATGATCAGATCCATTTGTGGGGGGGCCGAAATTCTAAATCTGGTCATTAAAGAAATTGGAGCCAATCCATATGAACTATATTATTGCATTGTGTTGTACTATATTATTAGTATTTAAACCTTTCGGGGTATTGAGCATAGTTAAAGAAAATTATTAATTGATCTATGCTAAGATGTAGTGTGTCAGCATATATACCTGAATTTATAATATATTATATATATGTTAATACAGTAAGTTGTGTAAATAAATCAGTAGTCTGATTGTGAATGAATAACTATGGAAACCTAAAATTAGTTATACTTTAGTATTCTTAAGTTAACAGGGATTAAGGAATAAATGAGGCACTTCTTACTTGAATGATTTGAATTTATAGTAATATTATCTAGATTCTTTTACGTCAGGAAAGGCGTTGCTTTACTCTCGTTGGGCTTGTTATACTTAGCAGTTGCAAACAGGTATGTGTTCCCAAAACCATATTATTTTACTGGAAGAAAGTACGTGCTACGTGTATCTTAGTAGTAAATACATATGTATACATATATCCATTGTTGACTGACATGATTGAAAATGCATTTATAAACTTTGTATGTCAATGATTGATTGCTTCCAAAAATGTTATTTGATTAGAACTGTAACGTTATTGATTGCTTGCTGTGGGAACGAATGGTTGAATGACTGACTGACTGACTGACCGATTTATTTTCGACTGACTGTAATGGATCCACGGCTATGTGAGTGTGTTGTACCGCTGGGCAGCGGCGGGCTTGCCAGATGGTCTTCATGCCATGGCCCTCTCCCTTAGACCTGCAGGAGTTTCGTAGCATCTAAGTGGGATAACCGACGAGCATACGTGTGCGGTATGCGGCCTGATTTCAAGGTAGCTCCTTGAATGGGGGAGATATGGACCGACTGACTGATTGACTGATAGGAGTTATATGGATGGGATAATCTGATATTGAGGTTGAATATTGTACTGTACCTCGACCGACTATGAACTGTTTGATTATTGATGTGCCTTAATTGTCGTTTTTACGTTCGTTTTCAAAGTAAAAGCGCATGACATTTCCCTTGCACACACAACACAAACACCACTGAGATTTTTGTCTCACGCATGCATTATTTTTTTCTTTCTTCCTCACCTTAGGTTCGAACCAACAAATAACGAGTACCTAGAGGAGTAGGGCGGCTGCCACCTTATGTTATTCAATATTTTATACACTGCGAAAAGAGCATAATAAAATATTGAATAGCAACAAAGTAGCACAAAATGAGTCGATTGAATAAAAGAACATATGGTCAAATAAAATTATAAGGTAATGATCAATTGAGTCAAGTAACATTTTACCAGAAGAAAGACCGAGTGTCTAAGTTTCTTACGTCATCTGAATCTAACCCTCTAACAATTGGCTTGTACTCCATACCTCGGTTCGCAATGGATTATCAACGGTCGGCCGCCCGACGATAATACATTAACCCGTGGTATTTAGCATAAACCATACGACTTATGCGGAAGCTCTAATGGTAGGTAAAACAATTCTAACTAGGTCCGAAGATCTTATCCTAACAAAGCCTGGGTGGTTATTAACCCAAGCTCTGATACCAACTGTAACGCCCCGTAATTTAAACTAAACAAAACCCGTAATAACTCCAAGAAAAATAACTAAACCAATATCAATAAATTAAATCGCGCACAACGCTAACAAGATCCAACACTTAACAATCCAAAGACTAATAAAGAGAGCAACTGAACTAGAATGTTTCACAGTTTCATGGTTTAAAACCTAAACAAACTAGACTATCATAAGGAAAATAACATAAGGTGGCAGCCGCCCTACTCCTCTAGGTACTCGTCATTTGTTGGTTCGAACCTAAGCTGAGGAAGAAAAAAAAATTATGCATGCGTGAGACAAAAAATCTCAGTGGTGTTTGTGCTGTGTGTGCAAGGGAAATGTCATGCGCTTTTACTTTGAAAACGAACGTAAAAACGACAATTAAGGCACATCAATAATCAAACAGTTCATAGTCGGTCGAGGTACAGTACAATATTCAACCTCAATATCAGATTATCCCATCCATATAACTCCTATCAGTCGATCAGTCAGTCGGTCCTTATCTCCCCCATTCAAGGAGCTACCTTGAAATCAGTCCACATACCGCACACGTATGCTCGTCGGTTACCCCACTTAAATGCTACGAAACTCCTGCAGGTCTAAGGGAGAGGGCCATGGCATGAAGACCATCTGGCAAGCCCGCCGCTGCCCAGCGGTACAACACACTCACATAGCCGTTGATCCATTATAGTCAGTCAAAAATAAATCGGTCAGTCAGTCAGTCAGTCATTCAACCATTCGTTCCCACAACAAGCAATCAATAACGTTACAATTCTAATCAAATAACATTTTTGGAAGCAATCAATCATTTACATACAAAGTTTATAAATGCATTTTCAATCATGTCAGTCAACAATGGATATATGTATACATATGTATTTACTACTAAGATACATGTAGCACGTACTTTCTTTCCGTAAAATAATATGGTTTTAGGAACACGTACCTGTTTGCAACTGCTAAGTATAACAAGCCCAACGAGAGTAAAGCAACGCCTTTCCTGACGTAAAAGAATCTAGATAATACTACTATAAATTCAAATCATTCAAAATAAGAAGTGCCTCATTTATTCCTTAATCCCTGTTAACTTTTTTTTTTGTCCAAATCCCTGTTAACTTAAGAATACTAAAGTATAACTAATTTTAGGTTTCCATAGTTATTCATTCACAATCAGGCTACTGATTTATTTACACAACTTACTGTATTAACATATATAATATATTATAAATTCAGGTATATATGCTGACACACTACATCTTAGCATAGATCAATTAATAATTTTCCTTAACTATGCTCAATACCCCGACAGGTTTAAATACTAATAATATAGTACAACACAATGCAATAATATAGTTCATATGGATTGGCTCCAATTTCTTTAATGACCAGATTTAGAATTTCGGCCCCCCCACAAATGGATCTGATCATACTTAAATTCAATTCCATTAAACATGTTATGCGTTACCCGATTAAACAAGAAACATAAATAACGACTACAAATCATAATTAATTATAGAAGAAAGCAAAATAATCTACCTTTAGCAGGAAGCTGCAGAGAATCAATGATTTGCAAGGGAAAAATAATGTGCGCATCTTATAAGACTAAGAGAAAAACGATAGGACTTCACCCTAAAATCTGATTTGCATAATAGGGTTTATATATTTGCTTTATAATGATTAACGGCATAAGAAACACGTTTCTTTTTCTTTTAATCAAAATAACTATGCACTGAAAATTCATATAACAGCCGCACGTTATTATATATATACATAAACATATATACACGTATCAATTAAACACCTAGTTAAGATTAATATAATTATACCTCTAAATGAACTAACTTCTTATAATATATATATATATATATATATATATATATATATATATATATATATATATATATATATACACACACATGTACTTGTGAGTGTAAATACATAACCACAATAAATATAATTATACTATTTTAATTATACAAAGCTGAGTAATAATAAAAAATCATATTAATCTAGGCGAAAAATTTGAGGCATTACAGAGCCTGAAATTAAATTTTAAAAATAGCAGGGAAATGTTGGATATTTTCAACATTAAATGAAGCGGTGCATATTTAACCGATGGGTCAATTTCCTGCTACTTAAACCTTTTCATTTAAATTATTGTTCATGTTTCATCTAATTGCTATTCATCATCCCATATGGTGTCTGTTCAAATAACCATTCATGCAAAAGTGGTGACCATTCAATTTGGTTTCTTTATTTCTATATATAGCAAATGTGAAACATATGAAAGATATATACTTTTCTATTCTTTTATTTTCCCGTAGTATATACATGTTCAGTTGTTGCTTTCAAACCAAAATCAGAAACTTTGTTTGTTAATTACAAAAGTTTGTTCTTCAGGAAATAAGAAAAGTATTTTACTTACCACAATAATTCAGGCTACACTTTGTTTGAGTATTCTGGATTATCTTCGAAAGTGCAATTCACAGATAATATACAATCTTTAGATTGTGCTCCTTTGTATCCTGGGACAAATTCGTTGTAACTCGTTTACATGCATAGTGGGAGCGAATATTGTCTTGAGGAAAACGTAGTTTTGGGTGACTTGGAGTGGGTTCGTTGCGTTCGTTGTTGAAGATTATTCGTGTAAGTGGTAGTAGATTTGTTCGTGTTGCAACGCCGAATTCAAGTGAAGTGCAACAGGTTATACAAATTATTTACAACAGTTTATTCGACTTATGGTCCTGGAATTTTCGAAAAGAGGAGCAATCGTCCTTTTTACTAGGAGTGTGCATGGGAAAGACTTGATTGATAAATCAGTCGCCATTTTCTTGTTACATCGTAAGCCACTAAACCACTTACATTTTCGTGTTTTTGGTTGTTTGTGCTTTGTGTTACTACTTTCTCATGAACGAAATAAGCTAACTCCTAAAGCTGATAAATGTGTTTTTGTGGGTTGCAACTTACAATGATAAACAAAAAGGATATGTCTATTACGGTCATCAGATCGACGAGTGTGCGTATCTCGTCATGTAACCTTCTTTGAGAATTTATAGTAGTCATTAGTCATCTAACATCCAACTTCGTATAATAGTTCATTATTGCATGTACAACTTTTCTGATTCTCACACCAACAATGATGAAGAGCTTTCTCTAATAGTTCATCAATTTACTGATACACCGACTGCCACATCTTCTATTCATGAACAAATCGCGAATCCGTCTCTCTTAAGAAAATCGAGCCGTGTGAATATTGGCAAACCACCCATAGGTCAATATTACTTACATGTATTTGAACTTGAAATCTTTAACATATAAATTGTAAAGTCTTTACGTAAGAAAATGTCCTTTGTTATTTTAATTAGCAAAAAAAAAACCCCTTACGATGTTAAAAATCACAAATAATCTCATTCCACACATAATTAATTCACACCTGTTAAATTTGATCGCAAGAAGAACTTTATCTTTATTTTATTTAGGGATAAAAGCATCAAACCCCCTAACCTATGGGGTGATTTGCGCTTTGGTCCTTAAACTAAGTTTATCAGCGCTTTGCTCCCTAAATTATAGGGTGTCTGTGCGATTTGGTCCTTTTTTGCATTTCCGGTTTTTTGTGGCCAAAATATTCCTCACTTTGAGGTATTTTTTTGTCTTTTTTTTTCACCAACTATCATTATACTTCTAGTACAACACATATGAGTCGGGTAGAGGAGAATATTCCGGCCAAAAATGGCCAAAAATTGCCGAAAATGGGCAAATCCCGTAGTGTCGTCATGGTCTTTTTGTGGCCGGAATATTCTTCACTTTGAGGTGTTTTCTTGTCTTTTTTTTTTCACCAACTACTATTATACATCTAGTACAACACATATGAATCGGTTAGAGGAGAATATTCCGACCAAAAATGGCCGAAAATTGCCCGAAATGCAAAAAAGGACCAAATCGCACAGACACCCTATAATTTAGGGAGCAAAGCGCTGATAAACTTAGTTTAAGGACCAAAGCGCAAATCACCCCATAGGTTAGGGGGTTTGATGCTTTTATCCCTTTTATTTATTTGATACATACGGAATTAGTTATTCTATCATGCAGCATGAATCCGACTTGAAACATGTCTAATGATGGGTAAAAAATATGTTTGGTCTCATAAGTTGACACTCTCATGCATTTGGTCCCGTAATTTGTCATCCCACTTTTTAGTCCCGTAAGTTGGCAAAGACGCTCAATTTTTGTCACATGTCACCAGAATTCCCTAAATTTGCCGATTTTTACTGATGTAGCTCCCCGTTGACTTAAATGCTAGGGATTTTGAAACGAAAAAATATCCGATTATATGTCATGCCACCTGGACGCCATGTAATCAAATAATTAAAAAAAACATGAATTGTGGGCTTACAAAATGACATGAATTATTCAATCTTCATTTCACTTTACTCAACCCGCGACCCACGCCACACCGTACACTACCACACATTGCTCCTCCAAATTCTGCCACAACCCGCCACTCCCCCAATAGCGTGCGGTCGACGAACGACAAAGAAGCATGCCAAAACAAAGTTGTTCATGCACCACTTTACCAAAAACAACGAACCCATCCCCATATACTGTAAAATTTATTTGAAAGCAGTTAAATCGAGGGATTCTTACCATATATAGGATAAGTCATCATTTTTGATCGGGTGGTGCACGCACAACTTTGTTTTGGTGCGCTTTTTTACCATTCGTTGATCGCGGACGTCTAGGGAGTGACAAGCTATGGCAGATAGTGGTAGAGTGTGGGCGGAGTTTGACGGAGTATGCCAGAGTGACTTATGTTAGTTTTTTGATTATTTAATTACATGGCCATGTAATTTTTGTTTTTGTTTTTTTGGGTTAAAATCTCTAGCATTTTAGTCATCGAAAAGCCACATCAGCAAAAAACCATTGAGTTTAGGGAATACTGGCGACTTGAGACTAAACATTGAGCATTTTCGCTAACTTACGAAATTAAAAGAGTGGGGTGACAAACTACATGACCAAATGCATGAGTGGGCCAACTTATGGGACCAAACGTTTTTTTCCCCTTTAATAAAACAATCTCAAATTGTGAAATCATTTTGGACAGTTATGTTAACAATTAAGGTCATGTATATTACTGTTCTTTAAGGATTCGAAAGAGGTTTGTATTAGTTGAAGACTTGAAGTGCATACAAGGTTCACCGACGGGTTTAAAATTTGTTTAGTCCTTTAATTTGGTTACCTCGCCATTTTCGTCCCTCAATTAGGCAGGTCGCCAAAAACGTCCACTAAGTTGGTAAATCGGCCTCTTCCCTTTGTCATTGGTGACCAAAAGTAAAGGCAAGAAAAGAAAACGAGTTCATGAAATTGAGGATGTTAGGCAGAGTGAGAATGCAACAATTAATGCAACACAAAATAGACAGAATGGTGATGTCCTAAATGCCAATGGCAAAGGGAAGGGGTCAATTTGCCAACTTAGTTGACGTTTTTGACGACCTGCCTAATTGATGGACGAAAATAGTGAGATAGACAAATTAAAGGACTAAACAAATTTTATTCCCGTTCACTGACTACGTTTGAAACATTTAAAATAGAGTTTTTCCTTTAATTGCGTTACTTACTTAGATTGAGGCAACAAATCAACATAGCCCAATTGCAGCTTCATAGTTCTTTACGTGTACAATCATAAAAAGGGCAAGAATATAAATTCTTGACTTGTACCTTTTTGTGTATTGTGATATTAATATTCCACCCTATCAATTACTGCCAGTACACTACAAGAAAAAGAACCATTAGCTACCACCATTGGCTACGGGTGGCGTAGCCAATGGTGGTTTTGCCATTGGCTACGAAAAGTCCGTAGTCCTTGGTCATTTTTCGTATTTAAAAAAAAAATTTATTGTTATTGGCTACAGATATATCCCGTCGCTCTTAACCATTCACGACGGGCAAGATCCATATGCATTGGTCAAAGGCGACGGGTTCCCGTCGCCCATAGTGCACGTACAATTAAAAAAAAGAAAAAAAATATATATATTAAAACAATGGGGTGACGGGCTTCTCTGGGCGCCAGTTTTGGGGCGACGGGCTAAGCCCGTCGCCTTAAATCTGGGCGCCAAAATTGGCGCCCAAACCAAGGGGCGACGGGCTTGTTCAAAAAATTTTAAAAATAAAATAAAAATAAAAAAAAACAAAAAAAAAACTTTTTTTTTCTATAAATACTCAATTTTTCATGAAAAATATATCAACTCATTCACAATACATATCTCAATCTCGCTTATATAAATTAGTGTTTTTTCGTAATGGGAGATTGCAATCAAGCCTCTCGCCCTTCAAAAAATGTTGGTGCAACTAATCAAATTAGCCTTCAAAATCTTCAAAGGCAAAGTGTTCAAAATCGAGGTCGTAATGCCACCACTAATGAGCGCCACAATGAAGCCGAGCTAGGTGTTAATACACTTCCCAATGAAGTTGCGTTGACGGATCGACGATTCTTGATGGCGAGGCCCCCTATTCTCCTTTTGGCTAGTGCTCTCACCACTCCTCCCAATAACCGTGTATCTCACAATTTGGAGGATGTTCAACTCGACGATGAAGAGGAAAATGAAGACGACGAAGAAGCAAATGACACGTATTTTGTACCTTATTTGTGTTGTACATGTCTATTTATATATGAACTATTATTATTGGAAATGTGTAGGAGAGATATTGCAACATACTTAAAAAGGAATATGGGCTCGTTGAAGCTAATTGGCCAAGCGAGAGGACTCCGACTTTTGTACAGGAAGCAAATGGGAAAAATACAAAGAAGGGGAGATTTAGGGGCCTGCCTAGCGGTGCTGTTCCTGCAGCACACAACATTGCGTCAGGAAGGGTGTCCAATGGGGAGAGGATAAGGAGTATGAGGCTGGAAAAACAAGTGAAAGAGCGTTTTCAGGGACAATCAACACTCTTACAACAAGTGAATGAGCGATTAGCAGACATGGAGAAAAGACTTGAGCAAGAACGCCAACAGTTTTGGAGTCAAAGCTTCAATGGTGGAAGCTCATCTGGACAGCCCTCTGTGGGTCAAGGCAATAATGATTGACAACCCCTTTTAGATCTACTCAACAATAATGATAATATTACTCTTCCAAACGAATTCTTTCCTCTTGCGAACAACAATGATGGAACGGGCCCGAGTTGTTAGTTTGTTGTTTACTTAATATTATATTAGGATTTGCTGTAATGTTTACTATTCTGTTTAGTTTGGTGTGTACGATTTTTCCTCGGCATGTAAGAATTTTAATTTGGTTGTTTAAGCTTGTTCGAATTAATTAATCGAAAGTCGTAAAACAAACCCGATTCCATTTCTTTTTTCACCAAACACTTCTAAACTATTTATTAGTATGTTTTCACAAATTTCATAAAAAAAAAGACAATAAACGAACTTTCGGGGAAACAAATGTAATTAATCGAAAGTCGTAAAACAAACCCGATTCCATTTCTTCTTTCACCAAACACTTCTAAACTATTTATTAGTATGTTTTCACAAATTTCATAAAGAAAAAACAATAAACGAACTTTCGGGGAAAAAATATAATTAATCGAAAGTCGTAAAACGAACCCGATTCAATTTCTTCTTTCACCAAACACTTCTAAACTATTTCTTAGTATGTTTTCACAAATTTCATAAAAAAAGACAATAACCGAACTTTTGGGGAAAAAATATAATTAATAGAAAGTCGTAAAACAAACTCGATTCCATTTCTTCTTTCACCAAACACTTCTAAACTATTTCTTAGTATGTTTTCACAAATTTCATAAAAAAAAAGACAATAAACGAACTTTTGAGGAAAAAATATAATTAATCGAAAGTCATAAAACAAACCCGATTCAATTTCTTCTTTCACCAAACACTTCTAAACTATTTCTTAGTATGTTTTCACATATTTCATAAAAACAAGACAATAAACGAACTTTCGGGGAAAAAAACATAATTAATAGAAAGTCGTAAAACAAACTCGATTCCATTTCTTTATTCACCAAACACTTCTAAACTATTTCTTAGTATGTTTTCACAAATTTCATAAAAAAAAGACAATAAACGAACTTTCGGGGAAAAAATATAATTAATCGAAAGTCGTAAAACAAACCCGATTCCATTTATTCTTTCACCAAACACTTCTAAACTATTTATTAGTATGTTTTCACAAATTTCATAAAAAAAACAATAAACGAACTTTCGGGGAAACAAATGTAATTAATCGAAAGTCGTAAAACAAACCCGATTCAATTTCTTCTTTCAATAAACACTTCTAAACTATTTATTAGTATGTTTTCACAAATTTCATAAAAAAAAGACAATAAACAAACTTTCGGGGAAAAAAATATAATTAATCGAAAGTCGTAAAACAAACCCGATTCCATTTCTTTTTTCACCAAACACTTCTAAACTATTTATTAGTATGTTTTCACAAATTTCATAAAAAAAAAAGACAATAAACGAACTTTCGGGGAAACAAATGTAATTAATCGAAAGTCGTAAAACAAACCCGATTCCATTTCTTCTTTCACCAAACACTTCTAAACTATTTATTAGTATGTTTCCACGAATTTCATAAAAAATAAAATTTCAAAAGACCATAAACGAACTTTCGGAGAAAAAAAATATAATTATTCAAAAATTGAATAAAAATACACAATAAATACTAAAAAAGAAAAAAAAATGTAATACGCATTACCTACGGATTTTTCCGTAGGCAAAGACTATAGGCTAAAGAATATTCCGTAGGCAATGATTATTGGCTACGGATTGTCCCGTAGCCAATAACTATTTTATTGGCTATGGAATATTCCGTAGCCAATGAGTATTGGCTACGGATTGTTCCTTAGCCAATGACTATTGCCTACGGATTCTTCCGTAGCCAATAGTCATGGTCTATTCTATAAATACCCCAACTCTTCCATTCATAAACATATTCTACAACTCTTTCATAAATCCTAGTATCCTACCTCCCACCATAAATTTTTCCTACAATTTCTACATATATAATTAAAAATAGTACTCATATTACATATATAATTAAAAATATTACGAATATTACATATATAATTAAAAATATTACGAATATTTCATATTAATAAAAAGCTGAAAACGAAAAAAAAAATTAATGATATTGGCTACGGAACTTTTCCGTAACCAATGCCCATTGGCTACGAAACTTATCCGTAGTCAATAATTATTGGCTACGGAACTTTCCGTAGCCAATAGTAAAAGGGCATTTTGGTCTTCTGTTATTGTCTATGGAACAATCCGTAGCCAATAGTCATTGGCTACGGCCATCCGTAGCCAATAGTCATCACCTACGAGGGTTTCCCCTACGGACATTGGCTACGGATACCCATAGCCAATGACTATTGGCTACGGAAAATGGGGTTTTTGGCTACGGATTTAATCCTAGCCAAAAACCCTTATTCTTGTAATGGTACATTTAAGTGATGTACATAATCAGTATCTCTAAAGGCGTAGAAAATTTTAAAAATAGTTAGCTAATGATGCCTTTTTTTTTTCTTTCTTATTTTAGAACCGTAATATTTCTCTTTTTAATTTTAGTCCTGTGTTCATCAACTTAAAAAAAAAATATTGGTCTTTGGGGCGGAAATCCTTCAATTTCACGTGCTCTAGTTTGCTTGGCACTCTTTTCTAATTTTCATCCTTCATATGTGCAAAATTGTAGGTCTAAAGCTCCACTTTGAAATTGCATGTTAAAGCTTTATTTGGGGAAAAATAATCACAAAAGAGTCCTAAAAAATATCAAAAACCTATCACAAACAACCACATGAATGATGAAGATTATGAAAGAGCCTCAAAAACTAGAGCACGTGACACAAATGTGACAAAATTCCGATCCGAAAATTGAAAAACAAATGACCAACAATGAATAACAAATCATTACGGGACCAAAACTGAGAAAGGGCATCATTTATAGAAAATCATTATTCAAATTTTCCCTCTCTATTAATGGAAGGACTTATTTGTTACTTTATTGTTAATATAGAACAATCAATGTCACTTGAGGCAAAACTAAACGTAACTAACTCTAACAATTTGTCTAATTAGTTGACTCATCGAAAACATAATACGTATTAGATATTTGTTCATGAATAAATTATATT
Source organism: Linaria vulgaris (assembly GCA_948329865.1). Taxonomy (NCBI): domain Eukaryota; kingdom Viridiplantae; phylum Streptophyta; class Magnoliopsida; order Lamiales; family Plantaginaceae; genus Linaria; species Linaria vulgaris. The sequence goes on along the minus strand of OX415254.1, from coordinate 17,983,067 downwards.
ACTATTATTATCCTACCAACAATATCAGTTCCATTACCTAGCTATATATATATGTATATGAAGTAAAGAATTACTAAGACGAACACGTTTTTCTCAATTATTCATTTAGAATCTCATCCTTTGCTTGATAATTTAATGATATCCTTAATTCAATACCTTCCTTAATGTTTACTTCATTCTTCAGAAGCTTAAATAAATACACAGAAAGAAAACGATCAATTGTATATTGATTGTTTTAGCTCTTTAATTTTCAGATTGTAAATTCTTCCTTTAAACAAAAGGCACAAAAGCCTTGCATTAATTAATTAAACAGAATAAATTAGTACAAATATATATATAAATTCTGAGACTTTCGTCGAGCATGACTTCTACTGACCAACTTTCATTATATGTGTGACCTCAACGTCAATCGCAGACTGGTATTTTACTTTCTTCGTTTCCTACTCATTTTTCAGGTATAATCCTTCCTTCGGTTTGTAACTTAATTAAATGAAGAACACTTTTGTGCCTTTGAATTCGGGCGTTCCAATTAAAGTTTAACAATTAACTGTCAGAATTTGCAGTTTGTAATTAAAAAAATGTGTGTATGAGTGTTTTATTTTTTTTTGGTTAAAATCTGGGTCAAACTCCGGCTTGGGGGTGCAAATTGTTATCCTTTCTACGCAAGTTGCAGCAAAATGATTATACATTGGAAGGCTGATGCTTTTCACGCATCAATTTGTTTCTCCACTATCACTGTTAACCTTTGAAAAGTACTGATGAACCACAAACAGGAAGTAGGGAGCGGAGTAGACCAGAGACGGATGTAAACAGTGGCGTATTCAGGAATCGAATATGAGGAGGGCTAAATTTTTTTTTTTGGAGAATATGAAAGAAAATAAGAGAAAAAGTCGAAATAATAAGTGAAGAAAAAAATGTTGTTTTGAACCGATTTTTTTTTTTTGAGATTTTAGAAAAGATGAATACGTAGAAGAAATTATTTTTATTCATCTTTTAGGTTTTAAACAAAAAATCCACTAATAAATATGTTTAGATAACCGTATCAATAACCAAACAAATGTATTGCAAATTTACTTTTTCAAATATACATTGGTCAAAGTAAATATTAAAGACTATATTATAATTTTTTCTAGATTTATTTGGGCAAAAAACAAAAAGCTAATATTTTTTTTTACGTATTGAGAAGCTAATATTTTCTTTACAAATATGAGAATTGCCATAAATATATAAAGATCTTATTTGTACCTATCTTTTTAATTATTTAGGCAATGTAATTATGCTGATTAAAGTTAATCTCCTCCTTCTCTTTCACTAATTAATACATATATATACGTTGATTTTTTTTTTTTAAAATGGGGGGGGGGGGGGGGGGGGGCTACAGCCCCCCTAGCCCCTAAACAAATCCGCCCCTGGATGTAAATAACTACGTATCGCTGCAGAAAGCAGCACTACGAGGCGATTGGGAGGCGGCTAAGACAATCATCGAACAAGATCCAGCCGTGATCCAGAATGGATATCTCACATCGCAAATTTTACAACAAGCAGCTGAGTCAGGAAAATCGAGTAAAATGCAAAAAACTACCCTGTGTTATTTCTAATTGGCAAGAAGACCCTTGTGTTACTTTTATTAGCAAACAACCCCCCCCCCCCCCCCCCCCCCGTGTTATTTGGTCAAAGGCGAAAAACTCCCTATCATACAATTTTGTAAGTCACGCGCCTGAACGCGACTTGAACTTTAAATTTCGGTAGAGCTATTAGCAAAAACTACCCCTGTGTTATCTCTAATTGACAAATAACCCCTTGTGTTATTTTAATTGGCAGAAACCCCCATGTGTTATTCATAAATTAGCAAAAACCCCCTTCATGACATATTTTATAATGACAGTACCAATAATTAAGGATTTATAAGTATTACAATTTTATAATAAACATATACTTGTTACAATAAATATTATGCATCGTGTTATAAATTTTTTAGATTTTTTTAAAATTGTATAAAAACATAATAAAATTAGTCGTTACCGTAATTATATTTTTACAGCTCTAAAAACTAAGGTTTTCTTCAAAATTAATAAACAAAAATATGCATACAATTTAATTTGAACATTATTAGTTCCATATGTATCAAAGACATACAATAAAAATCATATTTTGAGATCAATATCAGTATGTGCGAATTAATTCAGTGTAGTAGGGGGTTTTTTGGTTAATTTTGAAATAACACAGAGGTTTTTTTGCCAATTAAAATAACACAGGGGGTTATTTGCCAATTAGAGATAACACATGGGTTGTTTTTGCTATTTACCCAATTTTGGCTTTTTAAAGTTTTTTTGAGATTATTTTACCCTTAGTGGGTTTAATTTTGAGGTAATTAAGAAAGGGGTAAAATAGTCCTTTCGCGAGCGGTCAACTATTAAATCTGAGTAGGGGGCGGTGTGCTAAGGTTGGAAAAACACACGGGGGTTTTGCTAATAAAAATAACACAGGGGTTTTTTTGTCAATTAGAAATAACACAGGGTAGTTTTTTGCATTTTACTCCAGGAAAATCCCTTCATTTTATGGAAAATTTAGTGCAAGTGCTGCCCGATGAAGCGTAAGCAATCTGCATGGTTTTAGAAGTACTGCTTTGAATGTTGCAGTGGCCGTAGGTAACACAGCAGAGGCAACTGTACTAATAAATAGAATGCCAAGTTTGCTGAATGTAAAAAACGTGTATGGCGAATTTCCAGTTGCAGTAGCAGCTCGATTTGTGCAAATAGACTCACTTAAATACCTGATTTCCATAACAAGTGATCATGATGAAGATCAGCTTCCCTATCAAGGCATTAACGGGGCCAGCTTACTTAACCTTGTAATTGCTGCAGAATTTTTTGGTAAGCAATCGATCTAAAATTCTTTATTTCTTGCTCTTCCTATATACGCATTCGTTCTCGGGTCAAACGAGGTTTGTATGTCCACTTACAATATCAACGGGAAAAATAACTTTTGTCAGATGTAGCTTTATATTTGGTGGACAAGTATCCTCACATGGCAAGAATGATAATTCCACTAGACAATGCTTCTCCTTTGAAAACAATCTCGCAAAAGAAGTATGCATTTAGCGGACTTCACTTCACCTTTTGGGGACGTTGTAGGGCTTATTGTAAGTATAGGCAACTATCTCATGACCTGATTATTAATCTTACATATTAGAAAGAGATAATGGAGGTTGTGTTCTCAGTCCAACTAAATATTCAAACTGACAGTCTACAAACAAATGACAATCAACTTCTTTCATCATGCAGTGCTCGAGTATTTACCTCCCACCATTCGAAAATGCATCGAAAGATTAGGTAAAGTTGATCCATTTCAATTGTTGATTCAAACCCATAGACATTGAAAGATCCATATACTAAAGAACTCATGTTTACTCTTTCTAGTGCCTACTCAAACTATCATCAAGGACAAACATTTGCAGAGCCAACAAGCACTGGAACTCGTTAAGAGCTTGTGCGAGAAAATTGGGGAAACTTTGAGCAAAAATGAAGCTAGAGAAATCTATAGCGACGCCCTGGGAATAGCTGCAGAGTTCGGAGTCCTTGAAGTCGTGGAAGCGATTGTAGATACATTTCCTTATGCTGTAGATAACCACAGTGGTTCCTATGCGACCATATTCCACGTGGCAGTTGAGAGCCGCTCCGAAGACGTCTTCAATCTCATCTACCAAATAAGCAATAAAAAGCACTTCTATGCTCAAGTAACAGATTCTCAATACAACAGTCTTCTGCATATGGCTGGAAAATTAGCCCCCTCTCATAAACTAAACGTTGTGAGCGGCGCAGCCCTACAAATGCAGCGTGAATTACAGTGGTACAAGGTAATTAATCAAAAAATCTATATATTGTAATTATTTTTATTTCATTAGTTTACACCCGCAAGCAGCTTAGTTGATTTATTGTTGAATTCCATGAGGAGCGACTTGATTCTATACAGGTAGCCGGTAGGTCTGTGCCCGAAAGAGAAATATAATATTTGTTCAATGTCTTTAATTAATTCTACACAGGAAGTGGAGAGTTTTTCGCCTCCTCACTATAAATTTCATTTGAACGTTGACAAGAAATCATCTTCGGTCATATTCACGGAGGAGCACAAGCAGCTGAAAGAAGCAGGGGAGCAGTGGATGAAGGACACGGCGAACTCGTGCACGATCGCGGCAGGGCTAATCGCCACCGTGATGTTTGCGGCTGCGATCACCGTACCAGGCGGCAACAATGGCGAAACCGGATTCCCCATGTTCTCAAAGGACCCTGCTTTTCTGACATTTGCAGTCTCCGACGTGATCTCGCTCTTCACTTCGATTGCTTCGCTATTAATATTCCTGTCGGTTTTGACCTCCCGATATGCGGAGGAGGACTTTCTGCTGGTTTTACCCAGGAGGTTGATTATCGGTTTGACCACACTTTTCGTGTAGATAACGTTTATGATGGCGGCGTTTAGTGCGACTGTCATCCTGTTGTTCGGTCGACAAGAGGCATGGTGTCTGGCTGCAGTGACGGCGATGGCCGGTGTGCCGGTGTCGTTGTTTGTGATGTTGCAGTTTCCGCTGCTTGTCGAACTGGTTTATTCGACTTATGGTCCTGGGATTTTCAGAAAGAGGAGCAATCGTCCTTTTCCCTAAATAGAAAGCGCTTCGATTCCATGCACAACTATGGATGGAAAGGAATACTGGAAAATGTTATGCTATTTTTATCTGTTTGTTAAGTTCAGAGATATAATACGATGACATTTCGATGTTGCTTACTAAGTAACATTATATTAATTCATTTATATTACAAAAATTAACTCATATACGTAGGAATCATTATTATTTTTTAGCATTGATAATTCATTTCCATGTATAAGAATAAGACACCATCATGGAATTTGGCGCTCTCCCTACTTTGGTTAATAATACATATATCTTATCTTAACCCACTTTCTTAGCTTTTATTGTAAATCTATACATGATTGAGTTTACTACGTACATTTATAGGTTCGTATGACTGGTCTACAATAATTTGTAGCATATAAAGTATCATATAAGTTGTTTATTCTATCAATCTAATTTGCATTGTTCGTATGTTAATAGCCAGCACCATGGGCGGAGTAAAGGGGGTGCAGTAGGTGGCGTGGCTGGGGCAACCCTTGATGGTGAGTTTATCGAAAATGCCACAATCTAGAACTTGAAAGTCGCAAAAATACATACGCTTTCCTTAAAGCGTAATTCGCCCTCACCTCGTGCGCCAAAAGGATTACAGCGAATTGCCTCCCAGGATACAATTTAAGCCCAGGAAATAAAAAAAAAAACTATTGACTGCATTTTGGACTTACGAAATCAATAAGCAGAAAAAGAACAAGAATGCAACTAATACATAAATAATTTCTGCAACAATTATTTTTGTATGGTATATGAGAGATGCAAAAATTTGATGTTGTTAGTTCTGATAATCCTGCGTTTTTAAAGACAGAGAAAAGTTGTAAGGAAAGTATTCTTTCCCAGAAATATCTGTTAATATTTAAAAATTCACTTTTAAATATTTCCACCAAATTTTTCCGAATTAATCTGAGTCGTCAGATCTTGATCTTAAGTAAGATCAAATCTGCACCATCCAATTTAATCTAATATATCTAATATACAGATTAAATCACAGTCGTTCATCTTATTTAATCAATGAAATAAAATCTACAGCCTAGATCAATAAGCGATGCAAGCGTGTAAAGTGCTAAGTGCTTTTTAAGCGCGCCAAACAAAAGCAACACTTAAGCGTCACAAGCGCCACGCGCACGCGCAAGCTCGTGTGTGCATGTGCACCACCTATGTCTTGCACTTTTCATTACCCAAGTAATATAGTGCAAACATATATAAACCCACAAATATTTTTACTTTTCCTATATTGGACACTTAAACCACTTTAGTAAAATTGGCCTATAAGAGCTAAAGCTCTTAAATTCCATAAAATTCCTTATAGGTACCATGAGTTAGAGCCCAACATACTTTATCAATGTGGGACAAAACTCAAAAAGGCTTTTATTGTACTTTGCAATCACATCATATCAACACATAACCAATGTGGGATATCTCTCACAAGATTTAATTTTTGGAAACTAAATATAACAATCTCCACCATTTCCGAATGATAAATCTTAGTTTGCACCTCAAGAAGTTCTATGAATAAATAAAGGTGTCTTTCGACTTGAACCTTCACTTAGTGGATACCTATCAAAGTTGATCAGAAAAGCATAGTAGACTAGTCTTTGAACTAGCAATTCTATATGGACCAACCGGATAAGTACCACACACAGTTCCTCTACTTGTTCTTTTTCTAACAAACGGGCACGTTAACGGCTTTGTGTCTATATCCTGGTATCATGAGTAGTTTTTAGAGTTAAGCCCTAAACTCTAATGAAGCGGCCTCACTTCTACTACTCACTTAGGTAGGCTTGTCAAGGATGTCCCTGTAGTTATGACATCCCAACATTTACTGTTACAAGTCTATTAAGAGTATTAAACTCAACCTCTATCTTTGATATTACAGGTACCAAGCACTATACTTAGATGGAACCAATTAATAATTAAATTATTAATTTAAAAAACTAAGTGCTTGACAATCACAAAAATGAAGTACTTTACTCATTGAACCCAAGTTTGATATTTCAAGTGTTGAGTTGAGTTTCCCTCATGTGTGATCACTATGTATGGGCTTTCAGTCCCATCGCTCTAGAAGTCTTATGCACCATATCTCTGGAAAGACCTTTAGTCAGAGAATCGGCCAAGTTACTTGCTGACCTCACATAGTTAATTGTGATAATACCATCACTAATTAACTGTCTCACATAGCTATGCCTTAAACCAATATGTCTAAATTTTCCGTTATATACATGACCATAAGCTCTAAACGAAGTCAACTGACTGTCACAGTGTATTAACACATGAGGCATTGGTTTAGGCCACATTGGTATTTCCATTAGCAAGTTTCACAACCATTCTGCTTCTTTACTTGCAGAGTTTAATGCTATAAACTCATATGCCATGGTTGAATCAGCCAAGCATGTTTGTGTTTTAGAACCCCATAATATTGCGGCTCCACCAAGAGTGAATATCCAACCACTAGTTGATGCATGGTCATCACTTTCAGTAATCCAACTAGCATCAGTATAACCTTCCAAAACATTTGGATAACCACTATAGCATAAGCCATAATCAATAGTCTTCTTAAGATACTTGAAGACTCTAAATATTACTTTTCAATGTTCTCTACTAGGATTACTTGTATACCGACTCTGTTTACCAACTGCAAATGCAATATCAGGCCTAGTACAAGTCATGCAATACATTAGGCTTCCTATTGGACTAGCATACTGGTTTTGGGAAAATGCTCTCCCATCATTTGACATTAATTCAGTACTAGGGTCGAACGGAGTACTAATTGGTGTACAATCAAAATGATTAATTTTTCTCAATACTTTTTCAACGTAATGAGACTGTGATAACATGATACCTTCATTACTCTAATTATTTTAATCCCTCAAATAACACCAGCTTGACCTAGATCTTTCATATCAAATGTTTCACATAGAAATTTCTTAGTATTATTGATTTGATCTAGATCAGAACCAAAGATAAGCATGTCATCAACATATAAAAATAATAACACCTTTATTGATTTTAAATTTACTACAAACACACTTATCAGATTCATGGATTTTGAATCCGTTTGACAAAACAGCCTGGTCAAACCTTTAATGCTATTGTTTCGGTGTTTGTTTAAGTCCTTACAAAGACTTAACAAGTTTACACACTTTATGCTCTTGTCCTTTCACAACAAAACCTTCAGGTTGTTGCATATAAATTTCTTCTTTTAATTCACCATTCAAGAATGCAGTTTTGACATCCATTTGGTGAATTTCGAATTTATATATGGAGGCCAAGGATATTAAAATCCTAATTGTAGAAATTCTAGCCACTGGAGCATAAGCATCGAAATAATCAAGTCCTTCTTTTTGAGTGAAGCTTTTGCAACTAATCTTGCTTTAAATTTCTCAACGGTTCCATCAACTTTCATTTTCTTTTTGAAACTCCACTTACATCCTACGGTTTTAAAACCAGGAGGTAAGTCCACCAATTTCCTGGTGCCATTTCCCATGATGGAATCCATCTCATCTTGTATAGCCTCTTTCCAAAAACTAGCATCTTGAGACTTCATAGCCTCTGCATGGGTTTTTGTATTAGATTCAACATGCAAAGATAACAATACTTGATTTGTTTCTTTTTCTCGTGTACTTTCAACAAGATACATGTGAAAATCAGGCCCAAAGTCTTTTTGTACTCTAGATCTTTTACTTCTCCTAGGTTCTTCATTCTCTATTTCAGAATTCCTTATGTTTATAGATTCATTATTATTATTTTCTAGAATTCTAGGAATAGAAGAAAATCTGGTTTCATCAAATATGGCATCTTTTGATTCAATTATTGTATTTACTTCAATCGAGTAATTTTTCTCAATAACCGTAAATCTGTAAGATTTACTGTTTAGTGCATAACCAAGAAAATACATTCTATACCATTTTCTACCAACTTCTTTTTTTTAGGATCAGGAACTCTAACTATAGCTCTACAACCCCAAACTCGTAAATACTTCAAGTATGGTTTTCTTTTCTTCCATAATTCATATGGAGTTGTAGAATTTTTCTTAGTAGGAACTCTATTCAAAACATGACACGACGTTAAAAGTGCCACACCCCAAAATCCTTTGCTAAGTCCAGATTTGGGCAACATAGCATTAATCATTTCAGTTAATGTCCAATTTTTTTCTTTTAGCAATTCCGTTTTGTTGTGGACTATATAGGGTGCAGTAACTTCATGAACAATATCAACATTTTCAAAAAACATATGATCATAATATTCACGACCTCTATCAGTTTCTTAAACGTTTTATGATGGTTTCACATGTATTTTCAACTTCAGCCTTAAATATTTTAAATTTATCTAATGCTTCATGCTTGTGACTCAAAAGATAAACATAACAAAATCGAGAGTAATCATCAATAAAAGTTACATGATAGCTTTTTCCACCTCTAGTAGGAGTGCTATGAAAATCACATAAATCACTATGTATTAAGTTTAATATTTCTGATGTTCTCCCGACTTTAGGAAAAGGCATTCTGGTTATTTTTGTAAGCATGCATATATTACATTTAGTCACATTTTTATCAATACTAGGAATTAAATTTAGATTAGACATATGATGTAATTTTCTAAAATTAACATGCCTACGTCTATCATGCCATAAAGAACAAGAGTCAAGCATATAAGCAGAATAAGATACTTTATTTATAGCATTCTCAGTTACATTGAGTTTGAACATTCCCTCACACAGGTATCCTTTGCCTACAAAGGATCCTCCCTTAGTCAGAATAAATTTATCCAACTCAAATACAAGTTTGAAGCCAAAATTATTAAGAAGGCTTCCAGATACAAGATTTTTCTTAATTTGTGGAACATGGTAAACATCAGTGAGTTCCAGTTCATGCCCCGAAGTAAACTCCATCAGCATTTTCCCTTTTCCCTTGACAACAACGATTGCGCCATTTCCTATGGAGACAGAGCAATCATTTTCCGGTGTATACTCCACAAACATGGACATGTCTTTGCAGACATGTCTTGTTGCTCCAGAGTCGATCCACCATGACCGTGTCATTCCCAACAAGATTGATCTCAACAAATATCTCAGAAATCATTGCTACAAACTTCTGCTTGTTTGTATTGTTTTCTGTTTTCTGTTTCTTAGATTTGTTACAATAATTATTCTTTTGATGGCCCTCTTTTCCACATTGCCAGCTAGCATTATTGGTACTCGCTTTTCTCTTTTTGGGATTCTAGTTGGAGTTCTTCTTACCATTTCCTTTACCCGGATTATTGTTTTTCTTGCTACTACTTCCTGCCTCAAGCACCATGACCTTGGAACCATCTCCACCATCTTGGTTTCTGTCTTCTTCTTCGATTTTAAGATGACTCCCAAGATTTGCAAGAGAAATATCCTCTTTTCTGTGCTTAAGTTCCTTCTCAAAGTTTTTCCAGGAAGGAGGAAGTTTGTCTATAGCAGCAAATACAATTATAGGTTCATCCATATGCAAAGCATGCTGTTTAAGCTGATTAACTATCTGTTTTAATTCGTAAAACTGTTCAAGTACCTTTCTGCCATCCACCATGAAATAACGAAAAAACTTGTTGGTGATGAATTTCCTACTAGTAGCGTCCTCCACCATATTTGTTTTCTCCAGATTGTCCCACACTTCTAGAGTGGTTGTTTTCTCATGGTACATGTCGAATAGTGTGTCTGACAGCGAGTTGCAAATGTGTCCCTTGCAACAGTGGTCGTCTTGTTCCTATTTCAGTCTGCTTCTGATTTCAGCAACGGTCTCATCGTCCTTCGCTTCTGGTTTCAGAGTTGTCAGCACGTACACCGCCCCGAGTTGCGCCAAAAGGAAGTGCAATTTTTTCTGCCAGTGCCTAAAGTTGTCTCCATAGAACTTCTCCAATTTCACAATGTTGGTAGCGAACTCCTTCAACGATCCTCCTCCAGACATTTTTGAAAACACAGAATTATGCTTTAAGTTTGTTGATGAGTTTATCGAAAAAGTCACAATCTGGAACTTGAAAGTCGCAAAAATACATATGCTTTCCTTAAAGCGTAATTCGCCCCCACCTCGTGTGCCAAAAAGGTTACAGCAAATCGCCTCCCCATGATACAATTTAAGCCTAGAAAATAAAAATAAATTATTAACTGCGTTTTGGACTTACAAATTCAATAAACAGAAAATGAACAAGAATGCAATTAATACATAAATAATTGCTGCCTTGCTGCAGAAGTATGATTAACATTGGTTTGGGACTCAACTTTATACTATTATTGTCAGTATATGGCAAAAGTTCTTATGTGTTGTCATGTTGTAGTATAAATACTACGTAATTATTCACCCTATTTTCATATTATGGAAAAAAAACTTTATCACCACCATTGCTTAATACATAAAATGATATGATATATTGCACTGTTGAAAGGACCTGTTTATTCCTTTTATTGTTGATAAAAAACAATCATTATCTTCTGCAAAGCCAAAATACTAACTTTAACAAAGAATCTAATTGATTCGTCAGTTTTTTTGAAGCCTTAGCTCAAAATCTCTCATGAAGTCTTTAACTCATAAAAGAACATGGTTAACAAAAAATGATGTTTAAATCTGCGTTGTTCTTCGAAACTTATAAAGTACTGAATATTTTGGGAATCTTTATTTTTTTCCTTTCCTACTTTTCTCCTTACAAGTTTTGATACCTTCCTTAATGTTCACTTCATTTGTCAGAAGATTAAATAAATACACATTCACAATGTCTAGTACAATAAAGAAAGAAAATGATCAACTGTATGTTGATGGTTTTAGCTCTTTTCAGATTGTAAATTCTTCCTTTAAAACAAAAGCCTTCCATTAATTAATTAACAGAAAAAAGTAGTACAAATATAAATTCTGAGACGTTCAAGCATGGCCTCCTACAACGTTCAACACCCCCTGCTGCTTGCCGTAAACACATTACCCAAAGAACTCTGGTTTTCTCACACGAGTACGAACTACCTAACATGGAAAGAGCAGATGCTTTGCCTGATTCAGAGCCAAGAGTTGTTCGGTTACATCGATGGAACTATTACAATGCCGCCTTTTAGACTCGCTGGTTCTGTTTACGATGATAATGCAGCGATAAACCAGGAATATTATAGTTGGCGAAGTATTGATTCGCTCATCAAGGGATGGATTCTGGGCTCACTTAACGAAAGCCTTGCTTCCACTGTGCTGAATTTCGCTACTGCAAGAGACTTGTGGTTAGAGTTGGAGAATAGGTTCAGTCAGCTCTCTGCGCAATTTCAACTTTATTCGCAGACAGGTGTTTTATATTTTCTCAATTCCCCATTTCACTTTATTTATGCATTATATGTAACCTTCAAAATGAGCTGAACCGCGAACAGGGCCATATTCATACACAAGTACAGAGCGATGTAGACCAGACAAAGATCTAAAGAATTACTTACCACTACACAGGGCAGCTTTACGGGGCGACTGGCAGGCGGCTAAGACAATCTTTGACCAAGATCCAGCCATGATCCAGATTAAAAGCATCACAGCAACTTCTTTACAGGCAGCAGCAGGGACAGGAAAAGCCATTCATTTTGTTGAAAACATGGTGCAGTTTTTGCCTGACGAAACGTTAATCGAAGGAGATGCTTATGGCAATACAGCTTTACATATTGCGGCAGCCGTAGGCAACACATCAGCGGCAATTGTATTAGTAAACAGAATGCCTAATTCCCTTTATATATCGAACAAAAAAGGTGATTTTCCTGTTACAATGGCAGCTCTATTTGCCCATATAGACACACTAAGGTACCTGATTTCCGTAACGAAGGATGATGAAGAGAACAACCCCTTCACGGGCATTAGTGGGGTCCGGCTTATTTATCTAATAATCGAGGTAGAATTTTTCGGTAAGCAATGGATCTAAATTCTCTATTTCTTGCTCTTCTTATGCATTTGTTCTCCGGCTAAAGGATACACTTACAATATCAATGGAAAAAATACATTTCATCAGATGTAGCTTTATATTTGGTTGGCAAGTATCCTCACATGGCAAGAATGAAACTCCCGGACGGTAATTCAGCTTTGAAAAGAATCTCAACTAAGAAGTCTGCATTTATCAGTGGACTTTGCTTCAACGCTCGGGAACGTTTTATTGATTCTTGTAAGTATAAACAACTATGACCTGAATCTTACGCTTATGTGTATATTTATGCAAACATTTCTAAAGAAATAGTGTGGTTTTTCTTTTCAATAAATTATTGAAAAGATCAGTCTGCAAACAAATAACGATCAACTTCTTTCATAATGCAGTGCTCCGGTATTCACCTCCCACCATTCGGAAATGCATCAAACGATTAGGTAAAGTATTTGCATTTCAATACTAGATATAAACAGATATACACATTGAAAGATCCACATACTTTAGAATTCATTCATTCATTATTTACTTCTTTCCAGTGCCAATTCAAACAAAAAGTATCAGAGACAAACATTTGAGAAGCCAACAAGCACTGAAACTCGTTAAATGCTTGTGCGAGAAAATGGAGGAAACTTTGAGCCACGATGAAGCTTGGGAAATATACCGGGACGCCATGGGACTGGCTGCACAATTTGGGGTCCCTGAAGTCGTGGAAGCGATTGTAGAGACATTTCCTGCTGCTCTTTATTCCACAACGCCTGGATCCAATCAACACATATTCCACGTGGCAGTCGAGAACCGTTCGGAAGACGTCTACAATCTCATCTACCAAATGAGCGATCATAAGCTCATATATCCTCAGCTAATAGACTCCTACGGCAACAACCTCCTGCATTTGGCTGGAAAATTAGCCCCCTCTCATAAACTCAACGCAGTGTGTGGCGCAGCTTTACAGATGCAACGTGAATTACAGTGGTACAAGGTAATTAACTATACATGTTTTCATCAATTTGTATCCAGTACAATCTCCATAATTCTGTATTGATTAATAGGAAATAGAGAATTTTATGCATCCGTTCTCGAAAGAGCAACCGAACCTAGCCGGTCAATCGCCTCAAATCCTATTCACGGAGGAGCACAAACAACTGAAAGAAGCAGGGGAGAAGTGGATGAAAGACACAGCGAACTCGTGCACGATTGCAGCTGCGCTGATCGCCACCGTGATGTTCGCGGCCGCAATCACCGTACCTGGAGGCAACGATGACAAATCCGGATTCCCCAAATTCTCGACTGATCCGGCTTTTATGACATTCGCAGTTTCCGACGCGATCTCGCTCTTCACTTCGATCACTTCTCTTTTGATGTTCTTGTCGATTTTGACGTCGAGATATGCGGAGGAGGATTTTCTGTTGGTTTTACCGAAACGGTTGGTTATCGGTTTGAGCGCGCTTTTCGTGTCGATAACATTTATGATGGTGGCGTTCAGTGTCGCGATTTTTCTGTTGTTCGGCCAGGAAAAGGCGTGGTGTCTAGTTCCGGTGGCGGGGCTGGCCGGTGTGCCGGTAACTTTGTTTGTTCTGTTGCAGTTTCCGCTTCTTGTAGAATTGGTTTATTCGACTTATGGTCCTGGAATTTTTGGAAAGAGGAGCAATCGTCCTTTTTACTAGGAGTGGAGTGCATGCACGGGCGGAGGCAGAATTTAGAAGAAAGGAGTGCTAGATTATCTTAAATTATTTTTATTTGATTATAATAAGAATTCAATATACGAAATAAAAATTATCAACGACAATATGTTAACTTTAGGGGAAAATATGTACATTTTGCGCTAAAAATATTACATTATTTTAAAATGTGGTGCATTTAGTGTAAATTAGATGATTTAGGGTCCTTACATTTTTTTTAAAAGTAAAACATGGAGACATGGCGTCGACGAGCATCCGAAGATCCCAACTGGGTTGGCACCCCCGTAGCATTAGACGAACATTTAGCCCCGTATATTATTAAAAAACCAAAGTATAGCAAAATCGACATGTACCCACAGGTCAACAAAATCGAAAATTCTCCCTATTACAATAATCATTATTAACTGAATCCATAATAAACGATGGGCAAGTGTTCCACCAATGCTCCCCGACATTTGTGGACCCATAATCTGCAAGAGAGTCTGCAACCTTTTTTCCTTCCCTAAAAATATGCGAAACCCGAAAATGAATGGAGTTGATGTATTTCAAACAAGTAGACCATCTACCTCTTAGTTTCCATGGAACCTTATTTGATCTTGAAGCTAGTAAATTAACAATAAAAGTCGAGTCACTCTCAAGCCAAATATATTTCCAGTTACGCTCCATTGCTTTGAGGATTGCAAAAGTCGCAGCCCATAGCTCAGCCTCGAAAGCAAAATCTGACTCAAGTCTATATGAGAAACAGCCATGCGGAAAACTTCTGCCGTTTCAAAAAATCCCGCCTACTCCTCCAACTCCTGGCGTCCCAAGAGCACATCCATCCGTGTTGCATTTGATCCAAGCTCCAATGGGGGGTGCCAACGTACAAAGATGATTTTGGGTGCTTTTCGAGGTTGCACCTCCATATCAAATAATTTAAAAATTCTAAAATCCTCGATTGATGTTGTCGAGCCCACTTTAACGAATTCCACCTCCTTTATGCATTGCCAAATACGTCTAAGAAAATGACCAATATTCAGAACATAGTCCTCAAAGACACATTTATTTTGAGTGTTCCATAACAACCAAAAACATGAGACAATCGATGAACTCCATAATGCACGCACCTGGGTTCCAAAATGTGCTCCACTTGCTTCCATAAGCAAGGTTTTGGGGGATCCTGCCAAATCGACTTTATGATGAAAGATATCCGAGATAGCCTTCCATGCAGCCACCGCAAACGAACATTGAAAAAACACATGAGTGATGGTTTCCACATTTGAATTACATAATCTGCAGATCGACGCAAAGTTAAAACCTTTACGCATCAAGATGTCTTCTGTGGGCAAGTATCCCAATGTCGCACGCCAACACACAAGGGATCTTGATGGCGAATCATTAGTACTTGAACAAGTTGTATTCTGTTGATTGTAGATGATGGTGCATCCATTTTATTTACCCCTTGCATGTGTGGACGTGGATCCATGATTTGTCTTATGTGAAATTCTAGAGACCACCCTGGTAGATACTACTACAAATGTTTTGCCTCATTGTGCCATGTAGACTGTTTTATTTTGGCAGATTCTATGCATGAGGATAGATATAAATGTTACCGTTCTATAATACACACTAGTAAGTAATAACTCGAACCCAAACACTAAAACATTTACTCGTTCACACAATATCATAAAAAGGCCAGCTAGAGTGTGTGAATCATCTTGTTCTGAGCCACAACAATCATCAATAATCATGTTGATATCAACAATGAATATACCACAACCACTGATGTTGTGATTGAATCATTGAAGAAAATTCATCCAACAAAGGCGGCAATATTGTGTTGTTGTTTGGCATGGGTACTCTCGGCAATTGTCACATGTTGGTTTGGTGTGGTTTTTATTGCAATTTATTCTAAAATGTAATAGTGGTAAACTATGGCTATGGTTAAGTACTTTGTTGATTTGTTTTTTTAATCTCACTTGTACTTCAAGTTGTGATTCCATGTAATAAGTACTCCATTTCAACTCCAAAGACCTAATATTATATTCCTAATATTATATTCCTAATATTATATTCTTATTGTAGTGTATTTCAATATTGTCTCTGTTATATGAGTTGTTTTATTTATTGATTTTTTTGTTTTTAATTTTGTGGTGGGGAGTGATGTTGTAATAACTATGAATCTTTAGCAACGGTGATTATGGAAAGTTCTCAACAATTGAGGCTTTTTGTAATGCTGGACAAAGACTTTCAGTGAACATGTTGCACTTCAAAGTTTGGTTAAGTATGGGGAAAGGCATAGGTTGTCAAACATTAAAGTTTTGCATTGAGCAACAAAAGTTGTAACTGGTGAGTTGGGCCTTGTTTGGAAAACTAGCTATTATTGGTACCAATTGAGGAGGAAGACTATTCAACTGAGAAACAAGTACAAGCAGTTTTTGAGGTTCATTAGGTTACCTGGAGTGCATTGTGATCAAGATTTCTACCTAATCATTGGACCAGACTATTTTGATCACATCAATATGTATTGTTTTTATGATGCAAATGTATTTATCATACTATGCATAATTTCACTGAATTAACATGACAATTGTAATTGGCAGGAGACTCTAGTAGAAAAGTACTTTAGATTCTTCAGCGTGGAGAATGGTGCACTGATGCGCAAGCTTTTTGTTGAGTTAAGGTGTGCCAAATTCCCAGAGGAAGCAAACATAGATGCAGTTGATCCAATTGACTTGAAGTCGTAGCAGATGAAGAAGAAGTTGAGCCTCAAGCTACTATTTTGGAGTAGATACTATTAGCAATTTGTTTGAAAGATTATTTTTCCCTTTCCTGAACTAGTATTTGAAGTATGTTGGATGAATGGTTATTATTATGACAATGAAAATTATCAATTTGCTATGAATAAAAGTTTTATGCGTTGTTTGCCATATTGTGTTTGTGTTTGTGCAATGCAATATCCATGGCCGTGTTTGGCATCACATATAAATGGTTATTATTATGACAATGAAAATTATCAATTTGCCACAAATAGAAGTTTTATGCATTGTTTGCCATATTGTGTTTGTGTTTGTGCAATTGTAATATCCATGGTCATGTACTCATGTTTGGCATCACATATAGCACATCGTAAACAAGATCAAGGTTGCATCAGATATAGCACATCATAAACACACCACAATTGCACATTCTGAAATAAACCATACCAACATCACATACTAATCACCAGAAACTTCATTATAGAACAAAATAAGTCAGTAATGTTCGACACAAACACCATTATCTATGCCAAATGCATCTAATTGCTCAAAATAACACAATTCAATGGCTTCCTTAAAGACACCAAGTTACTGCAACATCACCAGCCACAATCTTTCATACATCTTTCATACATTAAACTAAACAGAATAAAGCAGCAATGTTTGACACAATACCTAGTAGGCTACATGCATCTAATTACTCAAAATAGCACATTTCAGTGCCCTAATCAGTCCCTTTTACTTATTTTTTTTATTCCTTGAAGTACCAACCTTCACCAACGTGCTTTTGTTTTCCACCTTCAAAACCTTGCATCTTTTCTCCTTTTGCATTCCAACAGTCTCTAGTTGTTGGTTAATTGATGGATTAGCCTCATGTGGAGCACTAGTTCTTTCAATTTGGATTGTATTTTTTTTTTCTTTTCACTTTAGTTGGCTTTGGAGGCATGGCATCCCTATCCGCAACCAAGAGTTGGAGTTGCTCCCATTGAGAGGGTCACATATTCTCATTCATGGTTTCATTTACAGTGACAGGGGCCTACAGAATAATAGAGTTTAACCAAAAAACACCAAACATATTAGCAAACTTACATTTAACTAGACATTAAAGAATTTTCAAAAACAATTATGTTTAGTAAGACATCTTACTTTCAATTTGGTGGTATATTGATTAGCTCCTTTATCCTTACTTTTAGTTTGGTGGTTGCATTCTCTGAAACTTTGTTATAATTCTAGCTGAGATTCTGATATGGTTGGCTACTAGTTAGATCGATCTCTGTTTGTTGGGTTGATGCTTCAATTTCGCCCAGTTCACTTACGAATTCCTAATCAACATTGAAATCATCTATATCAACTCCATCATTAGGAACAATTGGATCCACCAGACCTTCTTGGCTTCCTTCATTCACCACATTTTGCTCATTTTCCTCAGCTTCAAGGTTTTCAACACTAACAGTTTCTTGCTCAACTTCAATGTTGAGTGTATGGGAGGATCAGTTGCAAAGTTGGATGCACACTCAGTAGTACCATTGGCCTCAAATGCACCATCATTACCATTTTCCACATTTAAATCAGTAGGTGCAGCTGCAAAGTTGGATGAACCCTCAACAATACCATTGGCCTCAAACACACCAGCATAGCCATTTTCCATATTTGAATCACTAGGTGCAGTTGGGACAATTACCTCATCTTCACCATAATTTTCATTTGCAGCATCTAACATAGCCATTTTAGCATCAACAACTGCAGCTTGAATAGCAGCCAAAATTGCTTCCTCTTCTTCATCCTTCTTCCTAACCTCACAACTCCTAATGTTGTGCCCATACACCTCACAGTAGCCACATTGAACTGTATTTTGTTGCCTCTTAACTCTATCTGGATCAGTTGTAAGTGGGATACTAGGATTACCCATTCACTTTCTCTTTTCTTTAATGGTGGCTCATTGGGTTCCCTTTTTCTTGCTCTCTCCAGCCTTCCAGCAACCTTGACATCATTAGGTGGAGTAGGGGATGCATAACCAGTTGCCTTCCATTCCTTCTTACCATTCATAGGTAGAATTGCATGCTTGTAGGCCTCATGATATGTGTGGATCTAAACCTTCTGCAGTTATGGCATTCACTGCATGGATGCAAGGAATACCACTGATATCCTACTTTTTACAACCATTGGTCCATTTTCCCAAATCCACAGTCCACACACTTTCATCTCATACTTGGACTTGATAGTGTTCATGATGGAGATTAGAAATATGGGTATCTCTTGATCGAAAATAATCAACCGGAGGCTCAAGCGAGTCGAGTTTTGACCAGAAAGTCAACGGAGCCCATTTTTGACAAAATATATCACTTTTCCAAGTGGAAACGGCCTCCTCAGCAAAACATAAAGACAAAAGTCTTTATGCCCATGTGATTTTAGGCAAATTCGAAGGTTTAAAGGGTCAAAACTGCAGTTTATTATTTTCAGCGGAATTTTTACGTTTTATTTAGTTATTTTAAGAGTCTTTTGTAATTTTGGCATTTTTCTTAATTAGGGTTTTCACTTTATAAGTTAGTCATCTTTGAGTCATTGTAGTTAGTTGTTGATTGAATAAAAAAAATTGAACTTGAGAGTTTTCTCAGTTTTTGTCAATTTCTCGGTATTCTGCGGAATCAACGAGCTTTTGATTTCTTGTGTTATTTCATCTTCCCTTATGGTTTCCGCTCGCTACATCAGTTGGTATCAGAGACAGGTTCGTTTCTTCACCATGGCGGCAAGGAGAAACCCTGAAGTCCATGATGTTCCGGTAGAAGAAGATAGATGTGATGAATACATAAAGTTACGTCAACAAATTCACTTGTTGACGCAACAAATGGCGGTGATGGTTGCTCGACAGCCTGAACCCACACCAACACCTGGAGCTCCATTGTTTGCGGATTTCATGGAGAATCCGTTTGTACCCCTAGAACAACCATTGATTTCGCCTATTCACCGGAGAAAAGATGATCTAGAGGAAAAACATTGAAAATCAGAGTTTCAAGGTGATATTCTAAATTTACATGGTGATTATGAAGAGGATTGTGAATCTTCACATGATGTTGTTTATTATAGCGATGGTGACGGTATTGTTGATGAGTTTGAGATGTCTTGGTTAAAAGCTTTCATGGAGGGTTTGGATGAGGAGATCTCGGTGGCACACCCAGTGAAAGAGATGGAGATGTCGGGAAGGTACGAGGTTGATAAAAAAGCTGATATGCTTGAAGATGTTGAAGAGGAAAAGAAGAATTTAGGTGTGATAGTGGTCGATGAAGAGAATAAACATATTGTTGTTGCCACAATTAAAGATGTTCACTCTGAGGGTTTTGAGTTTTTTAAGTTCCAAATTTTATTTTGTATTGTGGTGATAAAGTTACTAACACGATTCAGTTTCGAGGTCGAATCTTTTTCAACAAGGGGAGAATGATGGAGATCAGAAATATGGGTATCTCTTGATCGAAAATAATCAACCGGAGGTTCAAGCGAGTCAAGTTTTGACCAAAAAGTCAACGGATCCCGATTTTGACAAAAGATATCACTTTTCCAAGTGGAAACAGCCTTCTGAGCAAAACGTAAAGACTAAAGTCTTTACGCCTACGTGATTTTAGGAAAATTCAAAGGTTTAGAGGGTCCAAACTGCAGTTTATTATTTTCAGCGGGATTTTTATGTTTTATTTAGTTATTTTAAGAGTCTTTTGTAATTCTGGCATTTTTCTTAATTAGGGTTTTCACTTTATAAGTTAGTCATCTTTGAGTCATTGTAGTCAATTGTTGATTGAATAAAAAAATTGAACTTTAGAGTTTTCTCAGTTTTTGTCAATTTCTCGGTATTCTGCGGAATCAACGAGCTTTTGATTTCTTGTGTTATTTCATCTTCCCTTATGGTTTCTGCTCGCTACATCAGTTCATGATCTGATTTAGTTGGCACACAGTGTTCATCATGAGTACCTATGAACTCATCAATTACCTTTCTGATCTCTGGAAGCCATTCCATGTTCCACTTGTTCTTTACACTATCCCTATTTGTTTCATGCCTGGTCATTGCATATTGTTGAAGTCATTTTAGCATACTAAGAATATGTATTTCTCTTGCATCAAGAATAACAAAGTTAAAGGACTCACACCCATTGTTCAAAAGAATATCACGCTTACGCCCAGATTTGAAGTGTGATCTGCTCCAACATGAGGTTTTTCAATCAACCATTTCATGGAATTTGGACTTAACTTCTCCAAAATAGAAATCCTATACTTGTACTCAACTTATGTAGTTGCTCTGGCAGCCTTCCATAGAGCATCTTTGAAGGCATCACTACTTTTTGAAGTTGCCATGCAAATGTCTTACACAAAACCTGTGATCAGCACAAGGAACACAAAATCAAATGCTTGTAGCTAACCTTTCCGCTTGTTAGACATGAATGTCCATAGCTCATTCCTTTTGATCACCAAATCCAACTTCAAAATATGTAAAAACCAGATTTCGTTATCGCCATCTTCCTTCTCCACAACCTCCCATGCTATGAGGGTAAATATTGTTATTGGGGTCTATACCTACTGCAGTTAACAAGACACTTTTATGAGGTCCCTTTAAATAGCCCATTTTTAGAGCCCAAATATATATATATATATATATATATATATATATATATATATATATATATTCTCTCAAACATGTCATTTTGTGCTCTGTTGTCAATACCAAGTATCACTATGCTCCTTGGGTTAGTTATCTTAATTTCCCCTTTGTAGTCCCATAAAGCAGCATACTGTTCTGTAGAAGATCCATGCAATAACAAAAGAGACCCCATATTTGCCCTGTATGCAAGTTGCAATGACCACTTGGTATTCAGAGCCTTACCAACATCATCATGAATATTCCTTAACACTTCTCTTGGGGTCACATTGAAATAGGGGAACATATTTTTTTTCCAACCCACTTTGAAGTTAGATTCTTGCTTCTACTGTATTGAGGGCACTTTTAAGGTTTCTTGAAATAAACAATTCTGAAAGTGACAATCTCACCATCCACCTTTGTTGCATTAATCCTCCACTTACACCTCTTCTTGTCAGCACACTTCACCCACAGTCACCGCTTCTCATTTCTTGCAAACCTAACAGACCTCCTATCCATAATTATAAGAGATTTCACTGCATCCTTACGAAATTCCACCTATCCATAATTGCAAGAGATTGCACTGCGTCCTTAAGCAATTTCTTTGATGTAAATTTCATCCCCAGCTTTAGTGTTGGGTTCATCACAACCTTCTCATTAAACACAACCCCATAACCACTGAGATCTTGCTCCTCATCAAAGTCTCTATCATTTAACAGATCATCTTCACTCTCATTTATGTTATCTGATCCAGGGCCTGACTCAGAACTCTAATACTCATCCTCATTTCCAATAATGTGGCTCCATTTTTTCCCTTACCCTTACCAGTATCCTTCCCCTTACCTTTACTCTTCTCCCATTTACCTTTGTCATTGCCCCCATTTACCTTTACTACTAGGTTAACCTTTGTTTTTATTTTTCACTGCCTTGCCCTTATCATTATCCCCCACAACTGGTTTTTCAATAGTTGATTCTCCATTGTTTGGTTTTCCATGGTCTGGTGCTCCACTGTCTCCGTTGTTTGGTTCTCCCTGGTCTAGTGCTCCATTTTTTGGTTCTCCTTGGGGATGATATTTATCGCCCCCAACGGGTTTTCTACGACCTTGCGGTTGAGAAAGTATCACCATCGATGCAATAAGACCTATCACTGAAGTAATCTAGTTCAAGATCTTCATCACTCTGATCTTCCACAACAATTTCAGCTTCATTTGCATCCACATTGTCCACTTCAACCTCTGTCTGTAAGAATTCATCACCTTCAAACATAGCTTGTTGATGCTTGCCAACCCTTCCTTCACAGTTGACATATATATCCATAACTCTCCCATTTTGCTTCTCCAAGAACAGTGAGTTAATCTCATTCTCATCTACCACAAGCACAAACCAACATCCTTCTTCAAATAGAAACCCATAACCACAAATAATCCTAAATCCCTACATATATTGAACAACCTATCCAGGCTCAAATCATCAAGCCCTAAATAGTCAACTACATGTTTACTACCCCCATATACTATATAGGGTTATACCTAAACTTCCCTCCATAGATAGAATAATTGAACAACGGGATCCTGAAAAAAAACATTGAATTATAATTATACATTTATTACATTAGGGGGTTTGTTTAAATTTGGAAAAAGGGATTGGAATTTTCTAATTAGGGTTTCCAATTGTGAAATTATGGTTTCCAATTTTGAAATTAGAGTTCAGAATTTTGAAATTGGGTTTTTTATGGTTTGGAATTTTGAACTTAGGGTTCGTAATTTGGGGTTTAGTGTTGCGTATACCAAAATTAGGGTTTTGAATTAGGGATTCGGGTTTTGAAAACAAAAATTAGGGTATTCATGTTTGTGCGATTTGGTGGAAAACAACTTACCCTAGTCAATTTACGAAAGATTCATGGTGGGCTGCATAAATCTCACAAGTGGAGTAGGGAACAAAACGAATTGCATGGTTATAAGACAAACGTACCGTAGAGCGGCGGTGGATGATCTAATTTTGATGGATGGCGAGCTTTCAACTTCGAGCGCTGGGCAACCATCTTCAACAATGGTGGTGAAACTTTGAGTTCTTGACAACAATGGTAGAAAAATTGATGAAGGCCAGTGAGGGGGGGAGAGAGAGAGAGAGAGAGCATGTGTGTGTCTGTGAGAAAAAATGAGCTGGAGAAAAGAGACAATGCGCAGGAGAAAGTGGTTTTATTAGGATTTTTGGGTTATTTTGTTTTTTCTTTAATTTATTAATCCAGTCACCATGGCCATGTGTCCAAAAAAAGTCAAAATTGACATTTGATGAGTCAACGACGGTCCACGTAGACATCTGAGGTGGCGATTTTGGGGTTCCGCTGCTGGGGTACCTCATTTGAGGAGATTTTGAAACCTAGGGTACCATTTGCGAGGTTGGGCAAGTTCGAGTATCAAATTTGCTAAGTGGACAAAATAAGGTACCAAGTAAGATTTTTCCCCTTTCGTTGTACATTGCTAAACTTGTTTGGTTTCTTCTAAATTGGGATTTAGACTTGAGTAATTTTATAATTTTTTAATTGTTGATTGGATTACTTTGATTGTGGAATGCAAGTTTGATTTTCTTTGAACCAAAGAGGACAAAATGGAGTTCACGCCTTTTGTTGTCATTGTTGTGGATCTGATCTGGAGATTCAGAAACTTAATTGTCCACGAGGGTGATTTTTATGAATTGTGTTGGCTGATTAACAACATCTCCAAAGAAACGCAAATACACTTTGAAGGACAAATTTCTACACTGTTTCAAAGGTTCATCAAAAGACAGAGATGAGATCGATTAAACCGAGATAGGCTGGACCAAGAGCAACTCGGATGCATCTTTTGACACCTCGTGATGTGCCACAAGATTATTTTATGGAGAGATCATTCTGGTGCTATTATTTTTGCTGCTACATAAAAAATTCGCTTGCTTTGATGCATCAACAAGAAAAGCTAGAGCTATCCTCAAAGTAGTGTACTTTAATTTGCACATCAATTGAAGATCAAACAAATCACATTTGAGTCTGATGGCGAGGAGGTGATCAACCAAATCATCTATTCTTCAGTTGCCTTAAATTGGGAGTTCAAAGAATTTTATATTGAAATTAGAAAGTATTGGGCATATTGCCCTAAATGAAAATTTGAGTTTATTTCTATATCAACTAACGGTGTAGCTCATAATTTGACTGAGTGGGCTCGTTCCCGAAATAAGTCGGAACTTGACTCAATTTTTGATCTTCATGTAAACTTATTTTGTGACGGGTATTACCTTACTTTGACCTCGTCTTGATTTATTAAACTTCATATTAAAAAAACACAATGTATTAGATATTTGTTCATGAATACGTATATCAGTATTATCCAACCAACTTCAGTTCCGTTAACTATACATACAAATGTGCACTAAAGAATTACTAAATCGAACATGTTTTTTCGTTACTTGATTTAGAATCTCATCCTTTGCTTGATAGTTTTAGTTTTCCTTTTACATCCTTCAATAATACCTTTCTTAATGCTTACTCATTCTTCAAAAGATTAAATAAATACACATTCAAGTGTACCGTTTAACAAAGAAACAAAATAATCGATTCTATAATATTATTTTAACTCTTTTCAGATTGTAAATTCTTCCTTGAAACAAAAGCCTTGCACTAATTAATTAAACAGAAAAGAAGTAGGTAGTACATATGTAAATTCTGAGAATTTCAAGCATGGCTTCTACTGACCACCTTCGATTGGTCGAGGTAAACGCGTCAAACTTGGTATCTAAAGAACTCTGGTTTACTAATACAAGTACCAACTATCGATTATGGAGGCATCAGATGATTTGTCTGATTCAAAGCCAAGAGTTGTCCGGTTTTATCGATGGAACCATTACACCTCCGCCTCGTAGAGATGATGCATTTTACCGCAGTTGGCAGAGTACCGATTCGCTCATGAAGGGATGGATCCTGGGCTCTCTAAGTGAAAGCCTTGCTTTATCTGTGTTGGATTGTGCTTGTGCCAGAGACTTGTGGCTGGAGCTGGAAAACAGGTATCTTCAGCTCCATGCGCGACTTCAACATCAATCGCAGACTGGTATTATACCTTCTTCGTTTCCTCACTACAAGATTTCGCAGTATTAACTACCACAAATTAGCTACCGAAATTTCGTAGCATGGAAATAAACATAATTAACAAGTAATAATGATGATCATTTTATGGTAGCTAATTTGTGGTAATGATGATTACAAAGTAGCTACCGAAATTTAGTAATAATGATGATCATTTTATGTAGCTACTTTGTGATGAACTACATTTTATGATGAACTAATTTGACTAGCTACGAAATTTCGGTAGCTAATTTGTGGTAGCTTTTTTTTTTTGAAATGATGATTAACTAAGTAATAATTAACTAAATAAACATAAAATGATGATTTCATTGCACAATCAAATGACATTACTAATGTCGGTTTATATGATACATAATGTCCTTTGTTTGTCAATATTATATATATGTGTATGTATCTCCCAATAGAACGTTAAATAAAGAATATAACTTCACATCATAACAAATCATCACATTTTATCGATACATCAATCAACACATCACAACTATATTTCAATCACATACACGAGACATGATTAAGTGTATAGGTAATACTAATATATACGTCACATAACAATACATCAATCATAATTATAACTCAATTACTAACAAATTAGTTAATTATTACTTATTATTGGTAACATTACTAAACTAAAACATAAAGAAATCAAAATCACACAAAGAAATATACAATATTGAAAAAAATTTAACATTAGCTACGGTCGACACACGGACATTAGCTACCGCCAGTCGGTAGCTACTAATATTCAACGTACATTAGCTAACACAAGTCGGTAGCTACTAATATTCAACGAACATTAACTACGACAAGTCGGTAGCTACTAATCTTCAATGGATATTTGCTACAGCGTTTTCGTCGCTACTTCGTCATTAGCTACCGAAAGTGGGTAGCTACTAATATCCATCTTGGTGGAATCCAAAAAATTGACAATTAGCTACCAATTTTCGGTTGCAAAATTTCGAAAATTTGGGCGTCCAAGTGCGGAAAATTCACATTTTTCGAAAATTAAAAACTTTTGACCATTAGCTACCGACTTTCGGTAGCAAATCGTCGAAAATTTGGGCGACCAAGTGCAGGAAATTCAAATTTTCTGAAAATTCAAAATTTTCAATCTCCTATTATAAATATCCCTCAATTCTTCAATCTATAAAATAATACCCACACTTCTCCAATCTAAAAACAAAACACTCTCTTCAAATCTTCAAAATAATCACACACTCTCTTCAAATCATCAAAAAATCCTCACTTCTCCAATCCAAAAAATCCTCACTTCTCCATACCATTATTTTATTTTCTTCATATCTTCCAATATTTTTCATTTATTACAACACTCTCTTCAAATCTTCAAAATGTTTCTCATTTCTCAACACTTTGTTCATATCTTCAAAACTCCAAACCTTTTTTATTTTACAATCATTTTGTTAAAAAATTTATTCGCTTATTTAAATGCTTGATAGTGTTAAATTAACAAATCAACAATGATTTTCATATTGGCGAAACAATAAACCAATAATTTTCCGGAAAATTTCTGGAATAATTTTTTTTAAATCTGTAAATATTATTAGCTACCGCCAGTCGGTAGCAAACTATTTAAATATTAGTAGCTACCGAAAATTGGTAGCTAATGTTCAAAGTCGTGGCGAAGGAAGTGGCACCGAAACTTTGGTTACTAATATGAGCGACGAAATTTCGGTAGGAAATGGCCACATTACCTACTGAAATCCGGTAGCTAACTATTAGCAACACAATTAGTAGCTACCGAAAATTAGCGACGAAAATTCCGTTGCTAATGATCATTAGCGATCGCATTTGGGTCATTACCTACCGAAAATGCGGTAGCTAATAACCGAAAATCTTGTAGTACCTATTCATTTCGCGGGTATAATCCTTCATTTATACCCCGTTTTGTAACTTGGCTCCTCATGTAGAAATGAAAAAGGACTATCAAACTTACCTTCAAAAAGTTTTTTTTTGTCGCAACTTGAACCGTAGATATAAGAGCTCACCTCAATTTGGCCTTAAAATTTAATGAACTACTCTCCTGTCCCTTTGAATCCGTCCCAATTAAAGTTTAACGATTAACTATCAGAATTTGCGGTTTGTAATTTAAAAAAGGGATAATTCCATCAAACTCCCCAAACTATGGCACCTTTTACCGGACGAGGTCAGAATTTTCGTTTTAGCTCCAGTGCCCCCTAACCTTTAGTCGTTTGTGCGATTTACTTTTGTGCTTGTTCCGACCATATTTTTGCCGGAACAGTAAGGCACTTGCACATCACATGTTAAAGTTTAAGGGCATTTTTGTCCAAAAAATATTCGCCAAACTTTCAAACCCC
The DNA here is from genome assembly GCA_948329865.1 of Linaria vulgaris. Lineage (NCBI taxonomy): Eukaryota > Viridiplantae > Streptophyta > Magnoliopsida > Lamiales > Plantaginaceae > Linaria > Linaria vulgaris. The sequence continues at coordinate 17,955,020 of OX415254.1, read as the reverse complement.
CCAAACTATACTCTTTTTTTTGACTTTCAACATGGTGGTTATTCCTCACAAAATAGTGGTCACAACCACTTCATTTCTTCAAAATCATGTTCACTCTCTTGTTAATCAACTTCTTTGTTGTTTTGTCAATTATAAGATCCACAACACCTGAAGTGTTCCCTACATTGCTCGCTATTTCCTTACAGCACGTTTGGAAGGCGCAAAGAGGCCATATTAATTAAATAGTGTGGCCTTATATAGGGTTTGGTTCTTCAATAACTTCAGCTCAATTACGCCGAGTGCCCGGTATTAGGTGGGCCAGAAGAGCATTTTTAGGCATTAAATTATCATACCTTTCCACCAGCTATTATTTAATAGCAAGACATGCATCATGTAATGTGCATATTAATTAATATACCTTTTATTGGCAATAGTCTTCCAAACATGCTCTTATTAGATGCCTGCATAGAAAACACAAGGAAATGAGATAATGAATTTGGGATTACATGACATAGATAAGAAATTTTGGACCACAAACATGTAAATGCAGTTTTTACGTCATTTCTTGGTGCGTTCTCCCCTGAAATTGATGCACCCTTCTTTTTCAATTTTGGTAGACAATGAAAATATGGATCAATCATGCTCACTAATTGCGGTCAGGTGCTCATCTATTTCTTCAGTTGTCAATACTTTGAAAGTTGGATCATCTTTCCTCACAACAGCAACCTGCCAGGAAAAAAAAACATTCCCCATCAAGAAGAAAAGAAAGAACTTCCGAATGAAATTGAATCCATCAACTGTTAAATCAAAAACAATATTTTTACATTAGAATTCACAAACTTGACTCTAAGAATTAAGAAACACAAATCAATATTCTTTCCCTATATTAAAAGTCTCATGATATCTTGAAATCAAGGAATTTCTGAGACATCCCCCTATGTTGGGTGTAAGATACTTATTAAAGTTTTCCACAAACAAAAAAAGAGATACCAATGAAATGAAAGAACAAAAAATAGATTTTATCAACCTTAATTTTTCTGTAAAACAGACAAAGGAAGTTCTATAAAAATAACTCCATTATATGATACTGAGTGCTGGAATCTGAAGCTAGATAACACTCAAAATATCAGTCCAACTACGCATACATGTTAAATAATATACTATCCACATAAAAACATTAGGAAATCATTCATCTATATTATGCATTCCCTTTTACCCGAACAGTTTTAGCATAGGAGATAGCAGGATCATTTTTCATCTTATTTTCTAAAATGTTAATGGCTTCTTGATCCTTTCCTCCAGCACTTGTTGCATACCAGAAAACAAAGCAGAAAACAAAGCAGAAGGTAAATGACATTTTCACTAGAAATCATTGCAACTTCACATACCAAGGGAACAATTCAAACACTAAACAACAGAACATGGAGAACAAAAAATCTATAAAGTTTTGTTCATTAATATGTAGAGAGATTAGCAACAAACCTACTCCAAGTGGTCTCATGTAAGCGTGTTGTGTATAAACTTGAGACTTGTCAGCAATCCTGAAAAGAATCCATAAACATATTCCTGCACACACACGTACACACATTTTCACAACTAAACAACGATAAATTCATCGGGAAACATAAAACAAAAGGAAACCAAAAAAACACTTACAGGAACTTTCTTTTGAGTAACGACACAAACGGAATCCGATCCACGAACGCCAATTGAAGTGATTCCGGCAGCTTTCACAGCCTTAAAAGCATATTCTGCACAATCAATAAGTAAACCCAAATTGAAATATTAGTTGAGTAAATTAAATTAGGGTTTTGAGGGTTGAATTAACGAAACTTACCGACTTGGTAGAGACAACCTTCGGGTGAGAAGATCGTAATGTGTCGATCGTACCCACCTCCACTTCCACGGCTCATTTTTCAGATTGAAATTGGGATTTTTATTTTGCAGTATAATAATAATGTTACAGAAATTGGGATTTTTTTTATTAGTTTTTAATTATTTTAAGTGACGGGTCTATTTTATCCTTTACGGGTCACGTGAGACATGCACGTGAGGGAATATTCTACGAATATTGGTAAAAATGAGGCCGGAACACGCACTAAACACACTCGCACAAACGACTAAAGTTTAGAAAGCACTGGAGCTAAAATGAAAGTTCTGACTTCGTTTGGTAAAAGGTACCATAGTTTGGGGGGTTTAATGGAATTCTCCCTTTAAAAAATGATTGTAACAACAAATTTGAAGGTAATTTTTTTTTATTATTATTAAGATTGGGGTTCTAGAGATAAAACCCCGCCTTTCTGGTTCAAATTCCGGCTTAGAAACAAACTTTTCACCGAGAAGATTCTTTGTACGCCAGGGTAGCAAGTTGAAGAAACGATGATACACTTGGAAGTTTGATGCTTTTTACCCATATTTTAACACAGGTAATGAACCACAAACAGGGCCATATTCTAACACAGGTACAGAGCAGAGTAGACCAGTGACGGATTTAAATAATTACTTATCGCTGCAGAGAGCAGCAATACTGGACGATTGGGAGGCAGCTAAGACTATCTTCGAACAAAATCCAACCGTGATCCAGAATAGAATGCTCACAACAATAATTTTACATGAAGCAGCAGAGACAGGAAAATCCCTTCATTTTCTGGAAAATTTAGTGCAATTGCTGCCCGATGAAGCATTAAACTATATGGATGCTTTTAAAAGTTCTGCTTTGCATATTGCGGTGTATGCAGGTAACACAGCAGAGGCAATTGTACTCATAAATAGAATGCCAAGTTTGAAGAATGTACCAACCGATACGGGCCTTTTTCCAGTTACATTAGCAGCTCAATTTGCGCATATAAACACACTTAAATACCTGATTTCCATAACAAGTGATCATGAAGAAGACCAGATTCCCTATCAAGGCATTAACGGGGTCATGCTACTTGATCTAGTAATTGCTGCAGAATTTTTCGGTAAGCAATCGATTTAGAATTCTTTATTTCTTGCTCTTCATATATATATATGCATTCGTTCCTGGGCCAAACGAGGATTGTATGTACACTTACAATATCAACGGGAAAAATACCTTTTATCAGATGTAGCTTTAAATTTGCTTGACAAGTATCCTCATATGGCAAGAATGAAACTCCCAAACGGTGCTTCTCCTTTGAAAAGAATATCGGAGAAGAAGTCTGTGTTTGCCAGCGGACTTCACTTCAACTTTCCGGATCGTTGTCTTGCTTATTGTAAGTATAGACAACTATCTCTTGACCTGATTATTAATCTTACATATCTCAGCCCAATTAAATATTAAAAAGGTCCGTCTACGGACTAACGAGTAATGACCATAATGCAGTGCTCCAGTATTCACCTCCCACCATTCGGAAATGCATCGAAAGATTAGGTAAAGTGGCTGTATTTCAATAGATCCAATCACATACACATTGAAAGATCCACATACATACATACTATAGAACTCGTGATTGGATACCTTTCATTGTTTACTTCTTTCTAGTGTCCATTCAAACAAAAATCATCAAGGACAAACATTTGAGGAGCCAACAAGCACTGGAACTCGTTAAACGCTTGTGCGAGAAAATGGAGGAAACTTTGAGCTATGAAAAAGCTTGGGAAATTTATAGCGACGCCCTGGTAATCGCTGCAGAGTTCGGGGTCCCTGAAGTCGTGGAAGCGATTGTAGCTACATTTCCTTATGCTCTAAATGACCCACCTGTTTCCTATGCTACCATATTCCACGTGGCAGTTGAGAACCGCTCCGAAGACGTCTTCAATCTCATCTACCAAATGAGCCATAAAAAGCGCGCAATTGCTCGATTAACAGATTCTTACGGCAACAATCTCGTGCATTTTGCCGGAAAATTAGCCCCCTCTCATAAACTAAACGTTGTGAGCGGCGCAGCCCTACAAATGCAGCGTGAATTACAGTGGTACAAGGTAATTAATCATTTAATCTATATATATATATATATATGTGTTCATTATTTTTTAGGGTAGATCTACGTTTAAGGTTTCAAAAAGTGAAATATCTCCCCCAACGTTTACGATTTTGTGCAAACACCCTTTTGAACCCTTAATCAAACATTCACTTTTGAACACGTATCTGTGTTTCCGTCCATTAGATTTAGCATTAGGGGGGTGTTTGCACAAAATCACAAACGTTGGGGGACATTTTATTTTTTGAAACATAATGGGGTACTTTTTAAAAACCTCTAAACGAGTTAGGGGGAAAAGAATTTACCCTTATTTTTTTAAAAAAAATATATTATTTCATTAATTTACACCCCCAATGGTGGTCTGAATTAATCCCGCCAACAGGGACTTGCATTCTATGTTTGTGCAGAAAGAAAATTTTAATTTTTGTTCAATGTCTATAATAAATAATTAATTCTACATGCACAGGAAGTGGAGAGTTTTTTGCCTCCTTATTATAAATCACTTAAAAACCAAAACATGAAATCACCTCGAGTCCTATTCACGGAGGAGCACAAGGAGCTGAAAGAAGCAGGTGAGAAGTGGATGAAGGACACGGCGAACTCGTGCACGATCGCGGCGGGGCTAATCGCCACCGTGATGTTTGCTGCTGCGATCACCGTACCAGGCGGCAACAATAGCGAAACCGGATTCCCCATGTTCTCAAAGGACCCGGCTTTTCTGACATTTGCGGTCTCCGACGTGATCTCGCTCTTCACTTCGATTGCTTCGCTATTAATATTCCTGTCGGTTTTGACCTCACGATATGCGGAGGAGGATTTTCTGCTGGTTTTACCGAGGAGGTTGATTATCGGTTTGACCACACTTTTCGTGTCGATAACGTTTATGATGGCGGCGTTCAGTGCGACCGTCATCCTGTTGTTATGTCGACAAGAGGCATGGTGTCTGGCTGCGGTAACGGCGATGGCCGGTCTTCCGGTGTCGTTGTTTGTGATGTTGCAGTTTCCGCTTCTTGTAGAATTGGTCCATTCGACTTATGGTCCTGGAATTTTCAGAAAGAGGAGGAGCAATCGTACATTTCCAGGGAACTAAAACAACTATTTTATTGGAAAATGTTATGTTATTATTTATCTCTTTGTTAAGTTTTGAGATGCATACAATAAAATGACATTTTGATGTTGCTTACTAGTAACATTAATTAATTCATATGTACTACAAAATTAACTCATACATGCCCCCGTCTCTTCTCTAACATTAATAACTCATCTACTAACTTATTTCCTAAATACTGAATAAAAAATAAATAATCCTCCCGCGGTTTGTTTTGTTTTTAGATTTTCATTGAGTGATGTTCAGTACTATTTCATTTTTCCTCTTTAATATTAAATGAACTTAGCTGTTAATACCTTCTATTTAATATCTTTTTCAAAAAATAAAATAGAAGACATCACAATATTTTAAAACAAAGTATTGTCTAAGATTCTAATTAATTCGTTCAAGCATTTATCGAATAAAAATGCATAGATCTTATCTATAGCATTTTACGCTATTAAAATTCTATTCGTAATTGCTGCAAAATCATGCAGATCAAGTAGCCAACAATAAAGAGAATCATGAAAAGTAAATTGATTAAGCCGAATAAAGATGTTTTAAATATATCCTTACGCGAAATACGCAGCTGCACTTTTAGTGTGTGCGAAATGCACTTTAGTGTGCGATTCACACACACTGTACGACGCGATTTAGACCAGAGCTAAGGCATATATTCCTTCGTCATTTTTAATGACGGAGAGGAGAATCAACACTGAAATCACGAATCGAGCAACGATGAAGACTCTCAAAGAACAATTGGACGAGGAAGACAAAGCAATTTCAGAAGATGACGCCGATTTGCTTGAAGAGGAGCAGAAATCGAAAAATGTAGAGGAGGAAAGGGATATGCAGTCGAGGTCGCCGCCAGCAGCATAGGAGCTCAAGGATATCGGAGTACAAACATCAAAACACTAAGAGGTTCAACGAGCTTTTCACTTTTAATCGGCGTTTCAAAAATGGAGTTGTCGTGCCCTATTTCCCATCGGCAAACAGAGATATCTTAGAATTCACGAAGGAAGACGTTAGCGACTCCGTCAACTACTGGAAATTCACATTGATAGGTACAATGGCGGGGCTTAAGATGTCGTTTGAGACGATGAAGAGATACGTTAGTAGTAGATGTAGTATACAACCATATATTCATGTAGCTTGACAAAAATGATAGAAGACTGAAACATTGGAGAAAGAAGCGAGACTCATATTCTTGAGGCTAAAAGTAATAAGCATTGTATTCAAATGGAGCTGATAGTTCTCACGGTTACATTGCCATACTTACATGTCTATAATAAAGAGGAATATAACAGCAGGATAAACTAAACTAATAAAGAGGAATATAACAGCAGGAACAACAGGATAAACTCCACTAAGTAAAGGGGAATATACCCATGCTTCTTTCTATTAAGAAATACATCCAGCCATGCTTCTTTGTTCTTTTCTTTTATTCTCTACCATGTTATTATATTGATGGTCTTCATACTCCCCCTCAAGATGGGCGTACATGTCATAAACTCCCATCTTGGATAATAGTTTCTCAAGTCTTTGCATTCCTAGAGCTTTTGTGAAATCATCTGCCAGTTGAACCTCTGTTGAGACATGTAGGAGTTTAATGACTCCTTGTTGTAATCTTTCTCTAACCACATGGCAGTCTATTTCAATATGTTTTGTTCTTTCATGGAAAACAGGATTAATGGCTATATGTATGGCTGCTTGATTGTCACAGAACAGTAATGCAGGTCCCATGTGTTCATTTGCAAGATCCTTCAACAAGTTCCTCATCCAAACCAACTCACATACAGTTGAAACCATTGATCTATATTCTGCCTTAGCTGCTGATCTTGAAACTCTTGGTTGTTTCTTTGATTTCCAAGATACCAATGCTTCTCTAATAAAGACACAGTATCCTATTACATATCTTCTAGTGTCAACACAAGCTCCCCAGTCTGCTTCACAGTAGGCTTTGACTTGTATAGCATTGTCTTTTATGAAGAATAAACCTTGTCCTGGCAATTTCTTCAAGTGCCTAACAATCTTGATTGCTGCATCCATATGCTCTTGCTTTGGTTCACTCATGAAACTAACTCAAAGTTTGAACATAATATGAAATGTCTGGTCTAGTTACTCCTAAGTAAAGTAACTTTCCAATGAGTCTTCTGAAGGAAGTAGGATCTATCATCGTTTCTCCCCCTTGCTGAGATAGTTTCAGATTTTGTTCTTGTGGGAAACCAAGAGGTTTGGATCCAAGCAGGCCACAATCTCTGATTATCTCAAGTATGTACTGTCTTTGGCATATTGAAAGGCCTTTCATATTTCTTGCAACTTCAATTCCCAGCAAATACTTTATGGGTCCAAGATCTTTTAACAAGAATTGAGTACTCAAGTACTTCTTTAATCTTGTTATTTCCTGATCACTGTTGCTTCCCACTATAATGTCATCAACATAAACCAGAATGATGGTGGTAAGATTCACTGAGTGCTTGATGAACAGAGAATGGTCATGTGATGATTGATGATAACCTTGGGTTAGGATGATAGAAGTAAGCTTGTGGTTCCATTATCTTGATGCCTGTTTAAAGTCATATAAAGACTTGTGGGGTTTGTATACAATATTCTCCCCCTCAGTAGAAAGACCAGGAGGAGGTAACATGTAAACCTCCTCATCAAGATCACCATAGAGAAATGCATTATTCACATCAAGTTGTGATAATGACCAGTTATTTGAAACTGCAAAAGCAAGACGACATCTGATAGTTGTGATCTTTGCTACTGGAGAGAAAGTCTCAAAATAGTCAAGTCCCTCATGTTGATTGTATCCTTTTGCTACAAGTATGGCCTTGTGTCGCTCAATCTCTCCAGTATAAGTAAATTTTACCTTGTAAACCCATTTACACCCAATAGGAGTTTTTCCGGGGGCCAATACTTGAAGAGACCAAGTGTGGTTCTCCTGTAATGCATTCAGTTCTGCTTCCATAGCAGTTTTCCAAACAGGAATGGTAATGGCTTGTCCAAAACTTGATGGTTCAGGATGTGAAGCAGTAACTAACACAAATTTAAGGTGATAAGGAGAAAGTCTATCAAAAGAGAGATTAAGGGAATGAGGACTACCTGTTTTTGAGCATCCCACAAAAGAGGAGTGAGAAGTAGCAGTGGCTTGAGCAATCTTGTACTGATAGTCCTGTAGATGTGAAAGAGGTTTTCTGTCACGAGTAGAACGTCTAAGTGGTAATGTTGAAGAAGGAGAAGATACTGATGTAGAAGATAGATCAGGGGTGGCATAATCAATAGATGAATCTAGAGGTTCAGGTGTAGTGTTAAGAACATCATGTAAAACTGGTGTAGATGATTCAGGGAGAGGGACTGGTGGTGAATAATGATCAATAAAAGGATCAATGGTTGTGTCATAGATGGGAGTTTGAAGACAATCAGGGTAAGGAAAAATATCTTCATAGAATAATACATCTCTTGAAATGAAAACACTTTGACTTTGGAGATCAAACAGTTTATATCCCTTTATGTGTGCAGGGTATCCTATGAATATGCATTTAGTTGCTCTTGAGGACAACTTGTTGTGAGGTTTAGGTAGTTTGGTTGCATAACAAAGGCATCCATAGCTTCTGAGATGTGAGTAATTTGGTGGTCTTTTGTACAATAGGTCAAATGGTGCTTGGTTATTTAGTAAGGGAGTAGGGGTTCTGTTTATTAAGTGTGCAGTAGTTAAAACACAATCTCCCCAGAATTTGTAAGGAAGTTTGGCATGTAGTCTCAATGCTCTTGCAATATTTAGAAGGTGTCTATGTTTTCTTTCAACTACAGAATTTTGTTGTGGAGTGTAAACACAAGATTTTTGATGAATGATCCCTTTTTAAGAAAAATAATGTGGCATATTAAATTCCTGACCTTGGTCAGTTTTTATGGCTTTGATATTGGTGTTGAACTGGCTGTTTATCAATAACAGAAAGTTATTTAGTATGATTCTTGCTTCACTTTTGTGGTGCATGAGATAAACCCATGTGAAGCGGCTGTGATCATCAACAATAGTGAGAAAGTAAGTGGAATTATCAAGAGATTTCACACTGTATGGTCCCCAAATGTCAATATGTATTAAGTCAAAAGATGCATTTGTTCTATGAGGATCAACAACAAAAGGTAGTCTATGTTGGTTTGCCAGATGGCAGGTATCACAAACAAATTTGTCAAAACTACTAGGAAAACATTTACCCTCAGAAGATAACAAGTTCATGCGTGCTATAGAAGGATGGCCTAAGCGCATGTGCCACAAAATGGATGACTTAATGGAAGATGAAGAGGAAGCAACATTTTACTGAAGAGTACTGCTACTGGTGACAGATGAATCCTTGTCTGGAACCAAGCAGTACAGACCATGCTCGGCTCTAGCAATCCCAATCACTCCCCAGTTATGTGGATCCTGTATTACACATAGATCACCCCATAATGTGAGCCAAGATGAAAAAGATTAAGTGAGTTTGCTGACAGATACAAGGTTAAAATGAAAAGCAGGGACACACAAGACATTGTTCAGTACTAATCTGCCATTAAAGACCACTAATCCAGTGTGTGTTGCTGTTACTTTGTCTCCATTAGGTAACTAAACATGAGTATCAAATAATGTCTTGCTATTTGTAAGAGAGTGAGGAGTACATACAATGTGATATGTGGCTCCAGAATCAAGTATCCAAGGTGGATTGGAATGATAATATTTTTTGTGTAAAAAGGAGTTGAGAACAATGCTAGACACAAAATGATTACCTGAGTTGTCATTTGCTGTGTGATTAAGAGGTTTATGATTACCTGAGTTCAAGATTGGCTTATTCATGACGGATTACATTAAACGCATCATCTAACATGGGAAGTGGATCTCTAAGCAATATTTGGTTCCTTGCTTGAGTAAAAGACTCATCCAATCCCATCAAGAACTGCATGACTCTTTTGTTTTCAAGTTTTTGATTCAAAGCAACCAATACACCACAGTTCGAGTTACCACAGCTAAATGTTCATCATATTAATTTATTTCATCCCATATTTGTTTTAATCTTGAGAAATAAACACTAACATGAGAACCATCATGTTTAGTCCCAATCAAACGTTGTTCCAACATATATATATTCTATTGTTGCTAGATCTGGAAAACTTACTTTTGATGTCACTCCATGCTTAAGCTGTTGAATCCCCAAATAAGGTGTAGCCAGAGGGTTCATCAGATAAACTCGATGTGATCCAGCCAATAACAATATATTTGCACCGAATCCATCTTCTGTATGTTGGATCTGTGGGTGCAGGTTCTGGTATGCTACCGTCCATGAATCCAACCTTATTTTTGGCAAGTAGAGCAACGTACATGGCGCGGCTCTATCTGTGATAATTTTGTGATGTTAATGGCTGACTCACAAGGCAGTGATTTGAGTTTTCACCATGATGAAGAAATAAAGGATCCGACAGATCGTCTATCGGGTTGGATGTTGGTTGTCGCGTTCCCTATGAAGCGCTTTATCCGGTCGTATCATCAGCACCTTTCGTGGTGGTATTAGTCATTGTATGCTATTGAAAGAAAAGAAAAGAAAAAAAGAACAATGGTGGAGGTAAAATCAGGTGAGTAGTGCGGAAGTGGTGGTAAGGTATGCTCTGATACCATGACAAAAATGATGGAAGGCTGAAACATTGGAGAAAGAAGCGAGACTCATATTCTTGAGGCTAAAAGTAATAAGCATTGTATTCAAATGGAGCTGATACTTCTCACGTTTACATTGCCATACTTACATGTCTATATATAAACTGAATAAAGAGGAATATAACAGCAGGATAAACTAAACTAATAAAGAGAAATATAACAGCTGATACAGTAGGATGAACTCCACTAAGTAAAGGGGAATATACCCATGCTTCTTTCTATTAAGAAATACATTCAGCCATGCTTCTTTGTTCTTTTCTTTTATTCCCTGCCATGTTATTATATTGATGGTTTTCATATAGCTCAGCAAGGAGTGTTCGTGTTTCGGTTCAAATCAGAGGAAGCGGTGATGGAAATATACGTAGGGGGCATGTGGATGGTTAAGGGATCTTTCCCTTTAACTTTACATCGTTGGTTTCCAGGTAAAAGTTAGAACCGGGAAAACTACAAAACTACCCTCTGTGGATCCAATTACCAGCTTTAGATTTGCAGTTTTGGACTCCTAATATGATTGGAAAAATAGCTAGTATGATAGGCAAGCATGTATACATAGATAAATTAACAACAAGTAGGGAAAGGTTGGCTTATGCAAGGGTCTTTGTTGAACTACAAGCTGGTCAAAAATTGTTAGAAAAAAGTTAATTTAAGAGGTATAGAGGGAGTGCACTATGAACAGAAGGTTACTTATGAAAGAAGGCCACATCAATGCTTTAAGTGCAACTACTTTGGTCATAATGCGAAGATGTGTGGCATTAAACCTGTGTGGGTGGCGACGCAGAACATAACTGAGGAAAAAAAAGTAGAAAAGATAGAATGATCAGAGGAGTGCAGCATAACAATATTAGAAGAAAATAACAATATTAGAAGAAAGGAAGATTGCTGACGTGGAACAAGGGCAGATAAGTGAGGTAGAGGAAAACATCAGAATAAGAAATATAGGGGAACTGGTAGTGGTTCTTCATATACCACAAGAATTAGAGGGTCAGAACCAGAAAAGCAAGAAAAGCACACAACATAAGAGGGGAGGAGACACCAAACAACAATCAATCTCTAACCATAACGAGTCAATAGAGGGAGGAGAAAAATGGAAGACCGTTGAGAACAAGAGGAAATCTACTAGACAACAAAAAAAATAGAAAATATGAGCTCTCAGGGGAAGAAAACCAAGTAGGCCAAAGGGCCAAATGGATAATGAAAATTTTGGATCGTGGATTGACACAACAACTTTGAGAATTAAGTTGACTTTGCCTTAACTCTATTGTGATCTTCTTGACTAAAGTAATATGCAGCGGAATATAAAAACAAGAAGATATAATTTTTAAGAAGTTTTCAATATTATTAAAAACTTTCGAGCCTTAGGCCAAATAACCATAAAGGTTTTAACAAAAATGTTCCTCACAACAATTCACTCACGCTCTTTGTTGATCGGACTCAACGAAGCAGACAAGTACGAACTACTTAACTTCTATGAACTAGACGTAAATAGTTGATACAAAAACTTCGCAAAAGCAAGACGAGGACAATACAAAGAATGATTAATCTCTCAGATTGTTTAGCACGATTGTCTTGTCTTCATCTTGATAAATGTCACATCTTTTATAGATTTCTTGAATCTTGCACGCCAAGATGCGTTGTTCACAGTTTTGGTAACTCTTGTTGTTTCCTTGTTGAATTTTGGCTTCTTTGTGAACTCGATATCTTTCTTGAATATGTGTTTCCTTTATTACTGATCTAGCAAGGTAACACATCTTCTTCAAATCGGAGTAATCCTTGAAAGAATCAAAGTTGCAGAGAATCCAATCTGTTTCCTTCTTTTGAAAGCGTGTAAAGTTGATTATTCAACTTAGCTTGAATTATGGAAACTTCAAGTAAGGAATCTTCCATAGCTCTTCCTTATGATTAAGATACCTTCCTGGACATAAACATAAACAACTAAAACCGTGGAACTTGATTAATAGGTGAATAAAGGCAAAACTTAAATTTGGCAACTAAAGAACAGTTTTCGTACAAGCTCTCTGGTTTCAATGTTATCCTCAATGTTGTCCCAACATCGTATAACATTGATTCCAAAAAATCCTGCACTTTCAATCTCCCTCTTTTTGCCTTTCTTCACAAAACCAATACATGTTCCAATCAAGTCCTATATCGAGAAAGTTAGAATAAACAAGAAACACATTAAACTACTAAATTGCTCCCCCTCAATACAAGCTAACATATCCAAAGTTAAATTAGCAAAGACTAGTATTAAGGTCATCAATACATCAAAAGATGTCAGACCCCAACATTCATCAATGTTGCCTCAACATTGAAACCAGTGAGTTTCCTGCATAAAAGGTTAACCAGACAAGCAGTTCAAAATGTGCTTTCGTAAGCAATAGCAGTTAGAGCAGTTCAACATTAGTAGTACTTAGAGTTACGGGCCATAGAAATATATCAAGGACATGTCCCTTGATCAAAATAAACCAAATAGAGATAAATGTACCAGCAACACAACCATATCAGCAGTTAGCAGTTCATAAGAAGCAAAACATAAACTAGAAGACTAATTTTTTTTTAAAAAAAAAAAAACTTGGAACTATTCTCCCCATTTTTGTGAAGAATGGAGTTTCTCCAAATTTCTCACCATGTCCTCCAGCTCTTTGAGATGCTCCTTCCTTTCCTCAATCTCCCTCCGAGTATCAGCAATTTGCTCCCTATACCAGTTCAGCAGATGATCCACAAAAGCAGAGGTTATGACCATGCACTCTTCCTCTTTGGACATAGGCACTGAAGTTCCAGCAAACTCCCGAGCCTTCTTCTTCTCAGTTCTTGGTCTCACCACTCCTTTTGGGTTCCAAGGAAGATCTCTCACTCTTGCTCCAGACAAGTAGCTTGGGAGAATTGTCAGTTCAGCATCATTTTTCCTCCAGCCCACAGTGACACTTGTCTTCAATCATTGCTTGCTAAGGATTTTGCAGATGAGTGAGGGAAAAGGCAGCATGCCGTTCTTCCTTCCAGCAACTTCAGACATTGACTTTAAGATCCTCTCCCCCATATTCACAGCTAGCCCATTCTTGAGTTTGTACACCAAGAGTGCTGATTTCTTGGTCAGTACAATGACATTCTTGCTTGGCAGCCAGTTAAAATAAGTTATCTTGTGCAAGACAGCAATGAGGGAGGTAAGTTTTGTGGTTGGCAGAGCATCTCTCCAGGTTTTGACCAACCCTCCAATCAAGTCTTCAATCACATCATCATAGTAGGGGTCCTCAGATTCATTAGCAGTTGGGAATCCACATATCTTGTTGATGGTGTAGGGTTCAATGTTGAAGACTCTCCCCCTCACCCAAGCTTTTCCATATTTTGGAGATCTGTAGTCCCTGATCCACTTGGAGAGATTCAGGTAGAGCTCCATGACGATCTCAGGAGCGTAGTCACTCAACTCCATCACTGATTGATGCATCCCTCTTGCCTCAAGCATGTCCATCACCTTGTGTTCCTTGAAGCTGGCCATCTCTACAGCTCTTTCAGTGTGAATCTCCCTTCTCTTGAAGGAATCCCACTTCTTCTCCAACTCTTTGGTGAGATAATAGGGAGAAAGGTAGTCCTTCTCATCCTCGGGGTAGATCACATACATCCCATATGTGTACTCTTTTGTCCCTGATGTTGCCTTAACATCAACAGCAACATCCTGCTCTTCCTCGGTCTTTTCCTCTTCCTTCTCCTCCTCTTCCACTTCATCCTCAACATCCACCACCTCTGTTTCCTCTTCCATCACTTTCTTTCCTTTCTTTTTTCTCTCAGCAGTAGACTTCCTCTCTTCCTCTTCCTTCTTCTCAGCTTCAACAGCCTTTTTCCTGGCTAACCTCTCCTTTTGCCTCTTCCTAGACTCAGCACGTTCCTTAGCAGTTTCAGACATAGTTCTCAACTTCTCCCTAGTACCCTTGCTCTTTTTCTTTTTATCCCTAATCCACTTCCTCACCAATTTGTCCACAGACTTATCCACGGACTTCTCCACAGATTTATCAGCAGATCCACTACCCTCCCCCTCAACAGTTATATCAGCATTGATTCCAGGGTTGGGTTCAACAATGTTTACCTCAATTTCAGGCTCATTGATGATGGGAGCGGTTGACTCAGTAGTTGGCTCAACATTGGAGGTCGATTCTCCTTGTTTGGACTTATTTCCTCGTCGTACGTAGGGGATTGTCTTCCTTTTAGCCGCAACTGGAGCATCATCTGATTTTGCAGCAGCACCCCGAGTGTGAGAACGGGGGCACACAGATGTGGGTTCACTGCTCAGAGCAACATCTACAAGAGTTTGCATGGGCGACTTGCTTGCCATTGTTAGTAAAAGAGATTTGAGAGAGAAATTGCAGATAAAATCGAGAGAATTTTGTGAGTAGGGAGTAAATTTTGCAGAGTAAGCACAAAATAGGAAATATTAAGCACAATTAAGGAAATTAGGGCTTAAATTCCTAATGTAACCGTGAATAGTAGAGAGAGTGAATGTTAGTGGGCAGTTACTTAATTTGAATCAAATGAAATCTTCCCACTATGTTTTCCCGCGCACAAGCTTTGATGTTTAAGTAACAGGTAACCAGAGCGGTTTTCAAAAATTCGAAAACTTATAAGTTCCTGTTTTCAATGTTGGCATGCTGCAGTGCATAATGTTGGGATAACATTCAATAACATTCAAACCAGAAGGTGGAGGTACAGGCTTCACCAAGGCAAATTCATGTGAGAGCTTGAGATACATCCAAAAATACATCTGAAGCTTAACCAATATAGCAAGTGAGTACCTCAGACATATTGTTCAGATCAAGATCATGAGCAAGCAACATAGATAACAAGAAACACACATAGATAAGCAGTTATGAATTCAGGAAAGAAATCACTTTCACGCATAGAAAGTCACAGAAATGTGTGTCACATGCAGTATGTCACCCAAATTGTATGCCTCAACACATGAATTATACTCCCCCTAAGCCTAGACCGACACAACTCAACAACAAGAAAGAAAACAATGCAGTTCTACATGAATGCAACAATGTAGTGTCAAATAAGCAGATGGTAAACACATATGAAAAACTCCTCAAACCAGCACAACATACATCTCTTTATAATCTTTATTATTTTCATAACTCATCTGAACCAAAAGCTGAAGGTTGCTAAACACAAAGCTAATGGCACTACTGAATGAGGGCAGCCTGAACTCCACACACCCCAGTAATAACATTAACAACAGCAAGTTAGGCAAGTACAAAGGCCTTGAATGTTGGCAATTCACTTATCATGCACCCCAACACCCCAATTCCTTATGCATACTTGTTTACCAACCTGCATTCAAGAGAATCACCAAGTGCTCAGTGCTACTAAATGTAAGAAATCTAAACCTCAAACACCCTAGTAGAAAGGATCACCCTCATGTGTTCCTTGGCCAAACAAACAGAAACATGTAAATAAGCACAACTTAGTAACATTGAAGCTGTCAACATCATGTACCCCAGCTTCTCCACATGTCCTATACACCTTTCATATGAATAAGACACATCTGAATAGACATCAAAGTAGTGAACTTTGTGTACCCCAGCTTTTTCATATGTTAGGCTATCACAACCTCAGACAAACAGAAGAGTTTTATTACTTTTTCAAAACAAAGATGTGAAACTGATAACTAGAAAGAGTTGTTAATCAAAGAGTTCAACCACACAAACCAAATCTGAAAAAACAAAGATAAAATGAGACTCACAAGGAAATAAATTCAACAAAAGAAAACAACAGAATACCTACTACACCACAAACAATATACCAATGCTAGACAGTGGTGTTATGTCAACACTGGTTTCGTCAACATTCTCACATATTGCACATGCCAAGAGATTTCCTCAAGCTGAAGAATCTCTCACTATCTAAAGGTTTTGTAAACATATCAGCAAGCTGATTTGTTGTCTCAATATGTTCAATGTTGATCACTTTGTCCTCTACCATATCTCTTAGGAAATGATGCCTTATGTCTATATGCTTAGTTCTAGAATGTTGGACAGGATTCTTAGAGATACTTATGGCACTTAGATTGTCACAGAACATGAGAAGTGTATCACTATCTAGCCCATAATCTAAAGCATGTGTTTGAGCCACACAAGTTGGGTAACACAGCTGCCAACAGCTACATATTCTGATTCAGCTGTTGATAATGAAACACAATTTTGCTTCTTGCTATACCAGGAGACCAAATTATTCCTCCAAATAAAAACAGCCTCCGCTTGTGGATTTCCTATCATCCACATCACCTGCCCAGTCAGAGTCACTGAAACCAACCAAGTTAGTATTAGAGTCATAAGAATACCAAATGCCTAAAGGTGAAGTTCCAGAGATGTATCTAAGAATCCTCTTCACAGCAACCAAGTGAGATTGCCTTGGCTCAGCTTGGTACCTAGCACAGACACATACTGAAAACATGATATCTGGTCTAGAGGCAAAGAGATATAGCAAACTACCAATCATGGATCTGTACAATGTTGGGTCAACATTGCTGCCAGTGTCATCTTCTGTTATCTTCACTGAAGATGACATAGGAGTTTTGCAAGGCTTGGACTCTTGTAGCTCAAATATCTTCACTAGATTCCTTGCATACTTCTCCTGGTTCAGGAAGATACCATTCTCCTGCTGTTTAATTTGTAGTCCCAGAAAGAAGTTGAACTCATCAATCATGCTCATCTCAAATGTTCCTGTCATAGACTCAACAAACTTTTCTAAGGTAGACTTGTTAGTAGAGCCAAATAAAATATCATCCACATAAATTTGAGCAATGCATATATCAGAGCTTTTTCTAAGGACAAACAATGTTCTATCTCCATCTCCTCTATTGAAACCTAGGCCTAACAGAAAATCAGTTAGCCTCTCATACCTAGCTCTAGGAGCCTGTTTTATGCCATACAAAGCCTTCTCAAGTTTGTACACATGGTCAGGATATTTAGGATCAGCAAAGCCTTTAGGTTGTTCTACATAAACCTCTGTGTCAATTAAACCATTCAGAAAGGCACCTTTAACATCCATTTGGTAAAGTTTAATCCTAAGACAGCAAGCAATAGCAAGAAGTAATCTAATTGATTCTATCCTAGCTACTGGAGCAAAAGTCTCATCAAAATCTATACCTTCTACCTGGGTATAACCTTGTGCAACCAACCTAGCTTTGTTCCTCATAATTACACCATTCTCATCAGTTTTATTTTTGAAAATCCATTTTGTACCTATTACATTCACATGTGATGGCCTAGGCACTAGATTCCAAACTCTGTTTTTTGTGATTTGTAAGAGTTCCTCTTGCATAACATTAATCCAGTAACTATCCTTAAGAGCTTCAGTAACATTCTTAGGTTCAATGGAGGAAACAAAACAATATGCATTATCAACAGTACAAGAAGAAGACATACAAACACGCAATTTAACCATGTCCTTGTAATTAACCATATGTTTGTATCCTAGCAGGAGGATCTCTTCTGGCTACTGGAACTGTTTGATCTTCGGAATCTGACAGTACAGATGTTGGCCTAAAATTGAGAGTTTCTGGTGTTAGGTCATCATTTGTTCCAGTTTCCAGTTCAGCATTTTCAGCTTCTGTGTTCAATGTTGAGTCCAATGTTGGAGTAACATCTGAACTAATGACTTCTTCAGTACCTGCAGAAACAGTTAAATCATCAAAAATGACATTCACTGATTCTTGAACAGTATGCAATCTTGGATTGTAGACCCTGAAAGCAGCACTATTAGGAGAGTATCCAACAAATATACACTTTTCACTTTTGGGATCAAATTTGCTCAAATAGTCTCTATCTTTTAGCAGATAGTAGTTAATACCAAATTCAGGAAAGTGTGCTACTGTTGGTTTTGAACCCTTCAAGATTTCATAAGGTGTTATAGTAGTACCAAGTCTAAGATAAACTCTATTACTAATATGACATGCAGTATTCAAAGCTTCAGCCCAGAGTTTCTTAGATAGATTTCTAGAATTCAACATTACTCTAGCCATCTCTTGAAGTGTTCTATTCTTCCTCTCAGCAATCCCATTTTGCTGAGGTGTCTTAGGTGCAGAGAACTCATAGAAAATGCCTTTAGTTTCACAAAAATTAGCTAAGCTTACATTTTCAAACTCTTTCCTATGGTCAGACCTAATTCTTTCTACAGAAGTGCCATACATATTTTTAATACTAGCATGCAAAATCTTGAATGTGTTGAATGCCTCTGATTTTTCTTTCAAAAACTTAATCCATGTATATCTTAAAAAATCATCAACAATAACAAAAGCATACTTCTTACTATTCAGGCTACTAACCTCAATAGGACCCATGAGATCCATATGTAGCAAATCAAAGAACTTATTAGTTCTAGGGTTAGTACTCGGTACCTGAAGTGGTGGATGGACAGCTTTTGTTTGTTTACCTTTCAGGCAGTCTTCACAAACAATTTTACCTAGGCTGGTCAACTTAGGCAGTCCTCTCACAACCTCTAACTTCTGTAGTTTCTCCAGATTTTTATAGTGCACATGTCATAACTTCTTGTGTCACATGATAGATTCATCTACCTTGGCATGGTAGCATTCAGCTTCATCTTGAGCAAGATAGCAGTTATCCTTTGATCTTGTACCTGTCATGACACGGACATTGTCACTATTAAACACGTTGCATGAACTTTTATCAAAAGTAACTAGCAAGTTATCATCACAAAGATATCAGAATTGGGGTGGGGAACTTAAGGGGGATGAATGACCCCCTTAAGCAAGTAGCTATGAACAATTTTGGACAAATTATTATTTGTGCCCGGAATGTTTGATAAAAATGCCCAATATCTTTTGAATTAATGAAAATGCCTTGGATCTATGCCATTTTTTTACGAAAATGCCATTTGTGTGACAATACATACTTAAAGGGCATTTTTAACTCAATTCAAAAATATATAGGGCAAAAAACACATTTTTTAAACATAGAGGGTATCTTTTGCATTTTAAACGTAGCAATCCAAGGGGCGCGCCATACGAAAGGTTGCGTCTGAATTTCAATCTTAGGGTTCCAGAGTATATGTGAACCCATTACACAAACTCAAAGCATCATGTAATCATCACGTCAGTCTAAATTTGCAGAGACCATGTTATACTATACTGGTCAAATATTCTCCATACTTGTCAAAACCACGGTCTCTGCATATGGAGAGAAGTTGGGGTCGATATAGAGCATCTGGAGTCGTTGAGATTTCGTGATCACCACCATTTTTTCTGCAAATTTAGACTGACGTGATGATTACATGATGCTTTGAGTTTGTGTAATGAGTTTGCATATACTCTGGAACCCTAAGATTGAAATTCAGACGCGACCTTTCGTATGGCGCGCCCCCTGGATTGCTACGTTTAAAATGCAAAAGATACCCTC
Organism: Linaria vulgaris; assembly: GCA_948329865.1. Classification (NCBI taxonomy): domain Eukaryota; kingdom Viridiplantae; phylum Streptophyta; class Magnoliopsida; order Lamiales; family Plantaginaceae; genus Linaria; species Linaria vulgaris. Next base: position 17,934,923 of record OX415254.1, on the reverse strand, counting down.
TATGTTTAAAAAATATGTTTTTTTGCCCTATATGTTTTGGATTGAGTTAAAAATGCCCTTTAAGTAAGTATTGGCAAACAAAGGGCATTTTTGTTAAAAAATGGCATAGATCCAGGGCATTTTCATTAATTCAAAAGATATCGTGCATTTTCATCAAAAATTGAAACATCCCGAGCACAAATAATAATTTGTCCAACAACTTTCTGAGTCATAATCTTCTAATGTTCGTCTAACATCCGGTCTGGCTAGGGTCAATCTAACATCCATTTATGTCTCATGTTTAGTGTTTCCACCTTCAGGTTCCAGTGTTGAAGTAACATTCTCAGCTTCCAATGTTGGTTCAACATCAGAAATAGAGATGTCGCTAGTACTTGTTTCAAGAGTGAAATCATCAAACACCGCATTCACAGACTCCTGAATAGTCTTTAATCTAGGATTATAGACTCTAAAAGAAGTATTGTTAGCAGAGTAACCTACAAAGATGCACTTTTCACTTTTTGGATCAAATTTACTCAGATAATCCCTCTCATTTAGCAAATAACAGTCACATCCAAACTCATGAAAGTATGCAATATTTGGTTTCACACCCTTCAAGATTTCATAAGTAGTCATATTTGTTCCAGATCTAATATACACCATGTTACTAATGTGACATGGAGTATTTAAAGTTTCAGCCCAAAGTCTTTTAGATATGTCTTTAGCATTAAGCATAACTCTCGCTATTTCTTGAAGAGTTCTATTTTTCCTCTCTGCAATACCACTGAGGAGTCTTAAGAGCTTAATATTCATGAAAAAATCCTTTAGTATTACAGTAGTTATCAAAACTAGCATTCTTAAATTCTTTTCCATGATCAGACCTAATCTTATATACAGAAGAGCCATACAAGTTTTTGATACTAGCACAAAGAATTTTGAACTGATCAAAAGCATCACACTTTTCTCTAAGAAAGTTTACCCATGTATATCTAGAGAAGTCATCTACAATAACAAAGTCATATTTATTACCACTTAAACTACTTACCTCAATAGGACCCATCAAGTCCATATGTAGCAATTCAAAACACCTACCAATTCTAGGAGTAGCACTCTGTACCTGAAGGAGTGTATGAACATCTCTAGTTTGCTTACCTTTGAGGCAGTCACCACACACAAGCTTACCTGGACTGGTTAGCTTGGGCAAACCTCTTACAGCATCAATTTTTTGTAATTTCTCTAAGTTCGTGTAGTGCACATGTCTTCGTTTCCTATGCCAGATAGAAGCCTCATCCACCTTAGCATGGAAACATTCTTCTTCTTTCTAAGCCAGATAGCAGTTGTCTTTGGATCTAATATTTGTCATAACAAGGACATTGTCACTATCATAAACATCAAAAGACACTTTGTCAAAAGTAACTAGCAGATCATCATCACGGAGCTGGCTAATGCTAATTAAATTTGCTTTTAACCCATCAACCAACAGAACATCCTTGAGAGGTGAAAATCCTTCAACATTGACTATCCCCTTTCCAATGATTTTCCCTTTGGTGCCTCCTCCATAGGTGACGGTTCCAACACTCAAGAGAATCATCTGTTTAAGATTATGTTTGTTGTATGTCATGTGTATTGAGCATCTGTTGTCAAAGTAACACTTACCTGAAAGGTTAGAGTAAACAGCAGAGAAAATAATATTGCACACAATCTTAATCTTAGGGGATTTTATCTTTTAAATCCAAGTTTTACCTTTATGTCCAGTACCTAATGTTAGACTAACATCAGAAACACTTGTTGGTTTAACATTAGATACAAAGGTTGTTTTCTTTCCACTTTCTTTTAATTTTTACAGAATGGCTTAATGTGGCCTGGTTGAAATTAGTATTGACAGATAAAGGTAGTTTACTTTTTCTTGTGTTGATAGGACCAGGACTCAATTTTGTAGATTCTTTCACAAAGCTAATTTTTAGGTAGCCAGAATTCACATTAGAAGAGGAAGATTTCTCAACAAATCCTACACTATTTGTACCTGTATTACCAAAATTCAGTACCTCATCAAGTTTATAAGTTCCTGAATTCCATTTTGCAATGATCTCAGTATCCTTTTTGAGTTTTTCCTTTACCTCTTTCAACTCAGCTTGTGCTTTGTCAAGATCTCTTTCATAGAGTTTCATCATATTCTTCAAACAATCAATGTCATGCTTCAAGGCTTTATTACTTTTGATGAGCTTAATGTTCTCTCTTTCCAGTTTGAGAAATGTAGCATGCAGATCATCTATGATTTCCTCATGTGTCATTTCTCCTTCAAAGTAGTATTCTTCCTCTAGATCAATTGAACCATGAAAATAATCAAAGTTAGTATCATCACAGTCAGAGTATATATCAGAGTCAACCTTTAAGTCATATATGTCCTAATTTTCAAAGAAGATCTCCTGAACTGTTGTTGGTTCCTCAATGTTAGAGTAATCCATTGCAGTTTCTTGAATCTTCTCCTGACCAGATAATCTTAGTGTACAACGCAGCAGTGTTGATTTCTTCTGAGTTTTCATCAGTACTTGATCCAGAGTTGAAATCAGCTTCATTGAAATCATCTACACAAACCCAATGAGAGTTCTCTTCTTGTTCGGAGGGTGTAAGCACATTTAGTTTTAAAAAGGATTATTCCACTAAACCCCCCAAACAATAGGTACTTCATGCAAACAAGGTCAGATCTTTGTTTTAAGACCCAGTGAGGTCTAAACTTTGGTAGTCTGTGCGAATTGCCCATTTTTCACTTTTTGTGATTTTTTGACCAAATATCACCTAAAAAATTATTTAAAGTTTGACTAGAATCTTCCCCTCGATGAGACGGTTCCGATGGTGGTGACGGTGATGAAAAATTCAAAGTTATAACATGGGAATTCTAATTTAAGTTCAATACACTTAAATTAAATTTTCCGTGTATTAACTTTGAATTTTGCGACACCATCGGAACTGTCTCAACGAGAGGAAGGTTTTAGTCAAACTTTAAATAATTTTTTCGCTGATTTTTGCTTGAAAAATGCCAAAAACTGTAAAAATGGGGCAATTCGCACAAACTACCAAAGTTCAGGCCTCACTGGGTCTAAAAATAAAGATCTGACCATGAACCCATAAAGTGGCCATAGTTCAGGGGGGTTGATGGAATAATCCCTTTTTAAAATGACCAAACACGTTACATTCGTAACACTGGACATCTTTCAATTTCTCAGCATCTTGAGGAGTGCTCTTTGATGCTATGTACTTAATGAATTTATGTGGTGATTTCTTGTAACCAGGGCTGGAATTACCAGATTGCTTTTCTTTGCTTTTATCTTGGTAATATTTCCATAATTACAAGAGATAATTTATACTCATCATCATCACTTCCAAGGGTATCTAAGCTAGTTCCAAGTAATACTACAACAAGTTGTTTACTAGACTTACCTAGAAATTCTAGTTCAGATTCCTTTAAAGTGTTCATTAAAATTTGAAACTCCATATTGGCAAGATCTCTAGACTCATTCATGGCAATCCTTTTTACATTGAATTTAGAATACAATGATCTAAAAGCTGTGTAGACCATAGTTTTATTAGAGACAACAAAACCTAGGTTCTGACACTGATTAGCTATATCAAATAATTTTTCAAAGTAACTATCAATGCTTTCATCTTCATCTATCTCTATTTTTTCAAATTCCCTAAGCAACTTTTTACGTTTAGGGTCCCTGACAGCCACGTCGCAATGCAATTCAAAAATATCCCATGTTGATTTAGCTGTATTGCAGGTTTGAATAAGTTTAAACATATAATTATCTACCCAGCTGAAAATCGCATTGAGAGCCTTTTCATTGAAGTTGTAGAGAGCAATCTCATTGGTTGTCCACTGTGCCTTGGGCTTAGGTACTAGATCAGCATCTCCATCTCTAGGTAGATAAGAGATGGTGTAGCCTTCCAGTATAGATTCCCATGCTCTCAGATCAATGGATTTGATGTGGACCCTGAGTCTGATCTTCCAATAAGCATAACTGTTTGGTCCTTCCAATACTGGTAACCTGTTGGTATTGGGATTGGTGTTGTCCATCTTTTCGTATCAACTCCAAACACCGATGGAGTTGGTGCTTGGCTCTGATACCAATTGAAATTGTAAATCGGGCTGATACTTGTATATTGTTAACTTAACAATGTTACTTTAACAACGGTCCAGAATAATTGTGCAGCGAAAATAAACAAACACAGAATTTAAGAAGTGAATATATTAATATTAACTTCTGAGACGTAGGCAAAATAACCACGAAGCTTTTAACAAAGGTGTTTCTCACAACTCTCAAGTTCCTTACTCTCGAATTGCTCGAACTCAACAAAGCAGACAAGAATTATTTTCTTAATTCTAAACCTAGAACTAATCTAACAACTCACAAACTTTGCAAAAGTAAGACAACACTCAACAACTTGTAAATAAATCTCTCAAATTGATTAGCTCTTGTCTCGTGTTGTTCTTGATGTACTTCACACCTATTTATAGGTTCTTGTCTTGGACTTCAAGGTGTGTTGTACACGGTTGATAATTCTTCTAGTTTCCTTGTTGAACTCCTCTTCCAAGTTCTCACAGTCCTTCTTGAATAATAGTTCCTTCGTTAGTAAACTAACTATGGAAAGTCTCCTTCTTCAAATCAGGATTCATCTTGGATGTTTCCTAGTTGCACTCGAACACTTCTTTCCTTTTAAGTTGAGTGGTTAACTTAATTAAGGAAACTTCCCATAATGCAAACTTCGAACGATCAACCTATGGTAAGTTTGTTTCCTGAATAATAATCAAAGACAATCACAATTGTGGAACTAAATTAGTTAAGTGAATTAATAAGACAAAACAATAATTAAGATATTGAAACTAGATTGTAGAAAAGATTATTTCAACCAATATTGCTCTAACATTAAAATCTCAATGTTATCCTAACATTGCCAGAATGCTTGCACTTTCAGGGGAACGAAATTTACCCTTATTTTTATTTAAAAACATGTTATTTCATTAATTTACACCCGCAAGGGTGGTCTGAATCCCACCAAAAGCAACTTGAATTCTATAAGAAAGAAAATTTTATTTTTTGTTCTGTGTCTATAATTAATAAATATATCTACATGCACAGGAAGTGGAGAATTTTTTGCCTCCTTACTATAAATCACATAGAAACCAAAACATGAAATCACCTCGAGTCCTATTCACGGAGGAGCACAAGGAGCTGAAAGAAACAGGTGAGAAGTGGATGAAGGACACGGCGAACTCGTGCACGATCGCAGCGGGGCTAATCGCCACCGTGATGTTTGCGGCTGCGATCACCGTACCAGGCGGCAACAATGGCGAAACCGGATTCCCCATGTTCTCAAAGGACCCGGCTTTTCTGACATTTGCGGTCTCCGACGTGATCTCGCTCTTCACTTCGATTGCTTCGCTATTAATATTCCTGTAGGTTTTGACCTTGCGATATGCGGAGGAGGATTTTCTGCTGCTTTTACCAAGAAGGTGGATTATCGATTTGACCACGCTTTTCGTGTCGATAACGTTTATGATGGCGGCATTCAGTACGACCATCTTCCTGTTGTTCGGTCGAGAAGAGGTATGGTGCCTGGCTGCGGTGACGGCGATGGAAGGTCTGCCGGTGTCGTTGTTTGTCATGTTGCAGTTTCCGCTCCTTGTCGAGTTGGTTCATTCGACTTATGGTCCTGGGATTTTCAGAAAGAGGAGGCGCAATCGTCCATTTCCAGGGAACTAGAACAATAACTATTTTATTGGAAAATGTTATGTTACTTTTCATTTGTTTGTTAAGTTTAGAGATGCATAACAATAACAGCAAAGTAAGATACTTCTGGCGGCGGCGGGCGAAAATAAAACCTTCACAGCCACCAGACCTCGATCGGAGAACGAACTATGGAATCGGAGACACCGTCTCCGATCCAACCCTTCCAATTTTCCAGTACGGCACCAATGGTTCAGACGGAGAACGTGGAAAGCGAGGAGATCTCGGCCCTCAAACGAACCCGACACGCCTATGAGTTCAAGGCATCGAAACCCAGCAATCAATTCATGGAAGCGAATGTTAGGGAAACGGGTAACCCGAGAATTTCATACGCAAACAAAGTGCGACCAAAGGACGTCAAAATCGATGTGACGACACTAGTTGCGGTTCAAGGGAAGGCTAGGGTTCTTCCTCCCACGGCAGAAAGAAAATACAAGACGCTGGAACTCTCGAATGAATTGAAATAGTCCCTGGCCGATCTGTGGAAAGATTCTATCTACATCAGAGTGATGGGACGAGCATGGTTCTATCCGAACTTGGTGAACAAATTCAGCACAATGTGGAACTTGACGGGGGACTGCGAACTGGTTGATTTGGGATCGAACAACTATTGCCTAAAAGGAACGTCCACCGCGCAACAAGAAAAAATCCTCACAGAAGGACCATGGCAGATCGCCGAAAGTTTTCTCTCTATACGAAAATGGACCCCAGAATTCATCTACGGGGAAGAGAACTCGGATCAAGTCATTACGTGGGTGCACGTCCTCAAAATCCCGATCGAGATGACACACGAAGCAGTGATCTTCCCGCTAGCTCAAAGCATAGGAGACCTCATTAAGATTGACAGAAATACGTATACCGCGTCAAGGGGTAAATACGCAAGATTTTGCGTCCAAATTGCGACGGATCAGCCCCTCGAGAGAGCCATGTACATTGGAGATAAACTTTATCAAGTCCAATATGAAAACATTGAGACACTCTGCTATACGTGCGGGCGCGTTGGACATTTGGCGAACCATTGCAATGCGAAAAAGGATGAGGATAACCAAACGGAGAACTCCAGTAGCATGGAAATTAGAGAAGACGTAGAGGTCCCTAAAGCTCCGGAAAATAGCTGGCTTGTCGAAAAAGCAACGTCAAACGAGTTTGGCGAATGGATGCAAGTCCCTCGCAAAAAGAATTGGGGAAGCAAAAGGCCATCGACGGAAAAAAAATGCGTTGATTAAGGAAGGGAAACCCGTCTCTATCCTCAAAAGGAAACCGAGCTTCTTTAAGAGTCCTAATGCAGATATGACTGTGCTTAATGGCAAACAAACCCAAATTGACAAGGAAAGTGATCGGGAGAAAGATATAATTCCGAATAAAATCGGATTCGGGGGTCCAAATAATCAAAGTAAGTCGACTAATAAAGGAAAAAAGAATTCACCACCCAAAGCGGTGGGATTTACAAGCAACCCCAACAACCGATTCACTATATTGGGAGAAAAAACTCTAAGTGACGCTACAAACACCGTGTTGAACAATGGACCAAGCGGGCGGGATACAAATCAACTGGGTGAATGGAGCAATGGTAGTGGAACCCGAACAGGGTTTTTGGGACAATCACACATGAACAGAGAGATTCAGCGGCCCCTCGCGGATATTACTAATCGATCCGCGCCACATTGTCGTGACGGAGGTAGCCTCGACGGTCTGGGAGTTCAAAATACAAACCTTTTGGGTCGAGAGGGAGGAACATCTGAGGAACTACTGGCAGAAACTCAATCTGACCGACTGGGAGGGAAATCACCAACTCCAAATATCACTGATGCTAATGAGATAGTGGACTACATCATGGATGGGACGGGACATTGTTGACCATATCCAACTGTATCACCTAATTTGTGCCAAGATGAAAGTAGTGTCGTGGAATTGCCAAGGAGCGGGAGACGAGGACTTTAGGAATAATTTTAGAGAACTTGTACGGACCCACAACCCGGACGTTGTCTATTTGCTGGAAACGCGCGTATGCATGGAACGCGCACATGAGATTGCACCTACGCTGAGATTGCACATGAGATTGCACCTACGCCGAAAATCCATTCAAGGGGCAAATCGAACAGACGTGCATAGTTTATGGGGCAAAACGCTTATTAAATTTGTTTAGGGGGCAAGTCGCAAAAACGTGCATAGTTCAGGGGGCTTGATGCTTTTATCCCTATTATCTATCAATCTGATGATTTGCATCGTTTGGTATGTTTCAAATGCAGATAAGGTATAGTCATTGTTAACAATCATGAAACAAGACATAATCTTACAAGACAAATGAATTATAAAAGGATGAATATCAAAAGTACATAGGGCTTACAAGAGAAAAATTATATATACAAGATAACTAAAAGACTAAAAGGATTAAACTACCATTAAGACAAGAATATACAAATATACTAATATGCTAACACTCCCCCCCCCCCCCCCCCCCCCTCTCCCCCTCAAACTTGAGAAGGTACTGCAATAAGTAACAAGAGTTTGCCAATAAAGAAGTTGTGTGTTGAATCGTATGTGTCTTCGTAAAGAAGTCAGCCAACTGCATCGAAGACGAGATGAACGGTAGAGAGAAAATATCATGCTGAAAATGATGTCGAATCACATGACAATCGATCTCAATATGTTTGGTACGCTCATGAAAAACAGATTTATGAGCAATCTGAACAGTACTTTTGTAATCACAATACATGGGTGTGGGGAATGACAACAACACCCCCATATAACCTAACAACCGTCGTAACCAAACAAGTTTAGTTGTGGTGGAAGCCATAGCACGATACTCTGTCTTGGTAGAAGAACGAGAAACAACATATTGTTTCTTGCTTTTCCAAGAGATGAGAGAATCACCTAGAAAAATACAATATCCAGTGGTAGATTTTCGATCGGATGGATCACTAGCCCAGTCTTCATCCGTATATGCTCGAAGTTCAAAGGAAGAACTCAAAGAAAACAATAGACTCTGATAAATAGTACCACGAAGATAACGAAGAATGCGAGTAACAGCAGCCCAATGATCAGAGGTAGGTGCAGCAACAAATTGGCTAACTACATGTACCGCATAAGCAATATACGGTCAGGTAATAATCAAGTATACCAAACTACTAACAATAGACATGTACAAAGTGGGATTCGAAAGAAGTGTACCGTCAGTCGGAGTATAACGAACATTTACCTCTAAAGAGTAGCAGCAACGCGTGTGTCTGTAAGACGAGCTCGCTCTAAAATATCTGAAGTATACTTCGACTCAGAAAAAAGATAGCCTTTTGGAGAGACAACTTTAATACATAAAAAGTAACGAAGAGGACCCAAATCCTTTATATCAAACAAATGAGATAAGGTGTGTTTTGACACCTTGATACCCTCAACATCGTCACTTTTAATAATCATTTCATCAACATACAGTAAAAGCATTATACGACTAGTAGAACGGCTTTTAACAAATAAAGTTGAATCATTAGGACTAGAGGAGAAGCCAAGAGAACAAACAGTTGTAGAAATTTTTTCAAACCAAGCTCTTGGAGCTTGCTTAAGCCCATATAATGCTTTCTTAAGTCTACACTCTTGCCCTTTTTTCATGAGGAACACCCGGAGGAGGTGTCATGTACACTTTCTCATTTAATCACCATTCAAGAATGCATTTTTCACATTCATCTTTGAAATATACCACTGCCGTACTGATGTAACTGCAATAAGAACTCTGACATATGTCATCTTAGCAACAAGAGCAAAGGTCACCTCATAATCCATGCCATATTGTTGAGCATATCCTTTGCCACTAAACGAGCCTTATATCGCTCAACTGAACTATCAGCTTTGGTTTTAATTTTATAGATCCATTGAGAACCAATTGACTTTTTCCCTACTTGAAGAGGAACCAAGTCCCAAGTGTGATTTTGTTCAATGTTGATCGTTCCTCAGCCATAGCCTCTTGCCACACAGTATCTTGTACCGCCTCAGAATAAGAGGTAGGCTCACAAAGAGGCCAAACAGCTCCCAAAAAGGAAACAAAAGGCTGAGAATAACAAGAGTAAATGAAATCAGGCAGTTGAGTAGACTTACGAGTACACTTGGATACCGCACCTGAGCTAGGTCCAAAATCGTAAGAGAAGGAACAGGGGGGTAACTCTTCATCAACACCCAAGTCATCTCCATCACCAACACCGACATTGTCATCCCCAACAACATCACCAATACCAATATTCTCACCAGTTGAATCATTAGTTGTAATATCAGAACCATTAAGAGTAAAGGGTTAATATGAATAATATCAGATCGTGTCACATTATGGGAGCTTCTCGGAATGGAAAAACATGGAATATGCTCAATAAAGTGAACATGAGGAGAAACATAGAATTTTCTGGCAACTGGATCATAACATCGATAACCCTTCTGACCATTCTCATATCCCAAAAAGACACATATTACAACACGTGAAGACAACTTAGTTCACTCAACATGTGGACAAAGAACAAAACATGGGGACCCAAAACCCTGCAAATGAGAATAATCAGGAGTTTGACCAAATAACTTAGCATATAGAGAGAGACATGCGTTCTTAGGAGTTGGAACTCTATTTATGATCTAAAAGACAGTGAGAATTGATTCTCTCCAATACTCACTAGGTACACTAGTAGATAAAAGCATAGAACGTGTCCTTTTAACAATATGCCTATGTTTTCTTTCAGTCACACCATTTTGCTGAGGTGTGTCAGTACAAGAGGATTGGTGCACAGTACCATCACGAAAAAGAATTTCAGAGAGTGCCTTACTCATATATTGCTTACCAATCAAATCTAAAATATTTTATGACTTTAAAGTGTTGAGTTTTCACATAGGCAACAAAGTGAGCATAAATGTCAATGAATTCAGAATGGTTTTTCATCAAGTAAACCCAACAATAACGAGTGTAGTCATCAATGAAAGAAACATAATATCGTGATCCCCCTTTTGTAGGAACATGAGCAGGTCCAAAACATCAGAATGAATTGAATCAAATGGTGAAAAAGAAGTGGATGTACTATGATTAAAAGGTGTTGCAGAAAACTTCCCAAGTTTACATCCACTACAATCAGAAATATCCTGAGACTGCAAGTCTCCCAAAACACCATTATTACATAAAGACCTCAGACAAGATTTAGATACATGACCTAGTCTAGAGTGCCATATGTAAAACTTCGAAGAAGAAGAATTCAAATGAAAGGTAGACATATCAATACTCGTAGCTACAAACTCACCACCAATCTTCATGCCATCCAAAACATAAAGTCCTCCCCCCCCCCCCCCCCCCACCCCTCCCTACTTCCAGTCCCAAGTATTCTCCTTGATTTTGGATCATGCACATGACAAGGACTTGAGAAAAAGTGAACATCATGACCACGATCCCACAATTGACCAACAGAAATAAGATTCATAGACAATTTAGAAATACAATAAACATGAGGTAATGAGAGATTATCTGTTTGAATTGTACCAACACCTACTACTAGCATAGGAGTGCTATCAACAGTCATAATAGATGTAGATGGTAACACGTGAGACATAGATACAAATGAGTTGCGACCAGGAGCCATGTGATGAGATGCTCCAGAATCCAACACCCGTAAGGATGAGTTTCTACTTGATGTGGAGGGAGCAGACATAGCATATGGTTGAGACTGGGTTTTTTTTGCCTAAGAAGGTTCTGCAATAGATTAACCAAAGATGCGTTGTCTGACAAGGATGACTCCACATAAGCTCGATCCAGTGTAGGCATGACAACATCTGTATTAGGCTACCTTCCAAAACTAAAATAATGTGAGTTTGAAGGTTTGTCACTTGAATTCTTTCCATATTCCTCTTGTGGTTTGCCTTTCTAGTGCAATAAAGGACACTAATTCGTTCAATGATCCTTTTTCATGACAATAGCGACACTCATCCTTATCATAACTCTTTTGTTTAAATCGGTTTTGACTACGTTGAGTAACCAAAATAGAACCAACAGAAGTGGACTTCTCAATTTAAGTCTTGAAGCGCGTTTCTTCAGCCAACAATTCATGCACAACTGAATCAACTAAGGGCGAAGGAGTACGGTGCATAATTGATCCACGGACTTCATACTCAGAGTGAAGATTGTACATTAGTTGAACCAAACGTTATTGTTCCTTCCTTTCAATATACGGACCGAATGCTTTCAATTCTGCGCAATCTGTCATAGCCAACTGATCCCAATATTTGTCATCTCATAATAAAACTCTTGAATACTTCAATCGCCCTGTGTAAGAGCACGAATTTCTCCTTCAAGTTGATATTGAACACAAAAGTTGGACCTTACATACAACCTCTCCAAATGGTCCAAACTTCTTTCATAGTATCAAACTTAGCTAATTGAACACCAATCTTATGCTCAACAGAATTGTTAATCTAAGTAATAATTTTAGAATTATTGGTATCCCGCACATCCAATAACTCAACAAAATTAGCATTATATGCCTTGGGAGCAACCAAAACACCAGAAATAGAATTCCGCATCTTCTTCTCTTTTAGAAAGTTTTTCATAACATAACTCTAATACCCATAGTTTTTCCCATCAAAACAAACACTAATCGACTGCAACAAATCATCGCCTCTCGTCATGATAACAGAAATCAAAAAGTGCAGCAATACATAAAGCAAGACTAACCCAGAAACGGAATTGGGGCAACAAATCGAACAAAAATTATACCAAATTAAAATCGAAATTAACACACCAACAAGTTTAGAGATGCAGCAGATTACCAGAAATCAGTAGCAATACAAGAAATCAATAGCAATGCAGAGAATGCAGCGGATTTGTGTCGTGTTTGACTACCGGTTGGGTCAGAGATTTGGCTTTGATGTCATGTGTGAAACAAGCCATAATCTTACAAGACAAAGGAGAATATGACAAAAGAATGAATATCAAAAGTACATAGGACTTACAAGAGAAAGAATATATATATACAATACAACTAAAAGACTAAATTACCCTTAAGACAAGAATATACAACTATGCTAATATGCTAACAGTCATAAACTGTTAATAGCGAACTCATTGATTTTCTTATGTTTCATGATAAATTCACTAGATTCTTTACTCGTTCATATGAAAGAGGATCATCTATCCCACTTTGTTTCCACTTTTGTGGTCCCGTTCTATTACTAGTATTAATTAATTCTAATTAAATTACACCTTATTAAACAAATGAGAAAAATCTCTCTTCAAGACCAAATTAACACTTACTAATTTTTAATTTGTAGAAATTAATTATAGAGTACACAGATCTCTAACATTATGAACTACAGAGAGCAATTATCCCCGGAGCAATTTAACTTTACCGTTAACAAAATCTATTTATTTTATAAACAAATATCTCTTTACTATTCCATAATGTTTTCAAGTTGGTTATTTCCAAATCAAACGAATTCCATGGAATCTTGATTATAGGATACGAAATATTTGTAGTGTTCGATAAACTTTTGTATCTTTAAGAAAACATCTAGTAACTTATTTCCTAAATACATTATAAAATTAAAATAAAAAATTTAATAATCGTCTCATAGTTTGTTTTGTTTTATATTTTCATTGAATGATATATACAATACTATTTCATTTTTCCCTCTTTAATATTAAATGAACTTAGCCGGTAATATGTTATATTATTTAAGATTTTTTTTCAAAAAATAAAATAGAAGACATATCAGAATATTTTAAAATAAACGTATTTTGTATTGAAATTGTCTATGATTCTTAATTCGTTCAAGCATTTATCGAATAAAGATGTGCAGATCTTATTTTTAGCAATTTGCGCCATTAAAGTTCTATTCCATAATTACTGCAAAATTCTGTAAATAAAGTAGCCAACAATAAAGAGAATCATGAAAGATAAAAATTGATTAAGGGGAATAAAGATATTTTAAATATTAAATTGATTATTAAACTTCCTCAAAATATAACAATAAAAATAAGTTATAAAAATATAATGTTACATATCTCTGAACTCTACAATAAATTTTCTCTAAGTAAAATTAATAAGTTTGGTCTTGGAAGAAATTTTGTACAAGAGATATACATCTCAAGTCTCAACAAACAACAAGTTTTTGTTTTAAATTATTTTGATGTATAAGTAAAACAAGCAAAGTTTAATTTGTGTTTTTAAAAAAGAGAATAAATGCATCAAGCCCCCTAATGTACGGCCTATTTTTGACTTTGCCCCATGGAACCTTTTTTCACCACTTTAACCCTTACCTTTTGCCAACTTGTGCGAATCACCCCACAAGTGTATTTTTGGCATTTTTTTGTCTCGATACTCTGATTTTTGGTGTTTTTTCGCCAATTTTTTGCAACCAATTTGTAAAATGCATCTAGTACAACATGTATGAGTCGCATGGGCCGAATATTCTGGCCAAAAATGGTCAAAAATACATTGGCGGGGTGATTCGCACAAGTTGCCAAAATGTTAAAGGGAAAATGGTGAAAAAAAAGGTTTCAGGGGACAAAGTCAAAGAGAGACCATACGTTAGGGACTTGATGCTTTTATCCTAAGAAAAGCAATTTTTGGACAAATGAGAGAGAGAGTAGAGAGAGAAAGCACTATGAGGGACAAGGAGAGAGATGTGGACGGCATGTTGAGTGGGGAGATTAGAGAGAATGTTATGTTTTGGTTCAGTAAATTTCATTTAGTTTATGTCATTAATAGCAAGTGAAACACAAGAGTGAAATAGAAAGTGGGATACAAGATAATCTTCCCGTTCGTATAAGCACGCATGTTTCTTTACTTCGCGCGAATCGGGTGCTGGTATGAGCTAGAGTGCCTTTTTTTCTCCTTATTTTTGTCCGATCCGCTTAATTTATTTCTCTCAGGTATTTAGACTTGATTCAGATCTGAGATTCGCAACGGATACCAAATCTTTCACGACATATTATCAACTAAATAACTTTATAAATAACACATAAAGTGATACATAATACTTACGCCGATTAGTGAAATTAATCACAACACATTGGAGTTTTACATAAGGCACTTGACAATTAGATTAATTATTGAGGTTCAACAACCAGAAAGCAGTGACATGGAGACGACGTTTACAAATGGGGGCGAGTTTCCGTTTACTGGTGGCGCTACGAGATGGGTGAAGCTGAACTTCTCCTGGCTCGTGACTGCCGAGCATGCATTAGTTTTCCAGTTCCCACTAAGATCCTCGATAATTCTAATTTTGATGTAAAAATTAAACTTCTTGAAAAAAAAAGAAAAAAATCTCTATATAGATTCCAAACTACTTATAATAAAAGTTCAAAATAATATCAAAATTGTTAGATATATCTAGCTAAGGCTGCAACTTGCAGTAGAGCGCCATGCACCACCACTAGGCTTATGCAAAACCATGTCAATAACTTTTTCAATCACAAACTTCCATGCAACATCCTCAACAGTTATATTTGTTGTAATTCATTGAAAAAATTGCATGATTACCTGAAGTATTAATTATTAAAAGCAAAACTTATAAATTGGTGAAGATGTTGCCTGGAAGTTTGTGAAAGAGAAAGACATTGGCAAGGTTTTCCATAAACCCACCGGCAGTACTTGGTCCTCTACTGCCAACAACACTTGCTTCCTACAAGTTGTGCTAATATTTTGAGCTTGATGGAATATAAGTTACAAGATGCTGTTGGTATATATAGGAGATTTTTTTATGACGCAACAACCTTTTGCATGCGTTACACATGATTTAAGTATACAGTAAATAAATAAATAAATCAGAGCTGCCTAGTACTATTAGGTGGGGAGGAGTTGAGGTTTCTTCAAGTTTACTCAAAGATGAATATGGTATGAATTTATTTTGAATAGCTGTAGTAATTTTCGTGTTGTTCCAATTATTTCCAGCAAGTACTAAGAGAAAATGACCTTTGTGGCAAAAGAAGGAGTACCATGAGAGGCTTGCAGCTCTCTCCTCCCCTTTCTTAGGGTTCTGGCTGTTTATTAGTCACCTCCTCCCTCCATCCTTGTATCTCTTTTTTTTTTGTTTTTTCTTTCACTTTGACTCATTATTGCTCCTTTTTCACCCTCTTTACTCATCTCCTTCCATAAAATCATAGTTATCTGGCCCCCCACATCAACCTTTTGTGAAAAATACCCAACCAACTCGAATTTACGCTTCCATACTCAACAAACTTTCCAGGTCTGCAATTCCTCGTCCACCACCACTGGTTTCGAGAAGAAATTGTCTCCATGGACCCCATTTTTCTCCTAGCTTCCTCCCCGGAAAAGTCGAAACAGGGTTGATTGTCTGAGCCCCTCCTCCATCCCATGAGCAAATCACACATCATTCACCACTTCAGCCACTACTCACGCAGGTGAAAGGGCGGTTGTGGATGGAAACACCGGAAGTGGATTTTAAGGGAAGAGTGACACTATGCCTCCATATCTCTGATTTTGTTTTGAAGTTTGGTATCTCTCTTTTTGTTTCATCGGGCAAAGTTGTTTATCTTGTTATCAATATTGTTCCGGTGCAAGAACCAAACCAGAGATGGAGGATCTATGGTTTTGTGCTTTTATTATGTTTACTAGTTATTCATGTTTCCTATTTATGTTTATCTTACTTGTTGTTGCTTTTATGTAGATCTGTGATTGCAGGAAGAGCTTTTGCTCTGCCTATCTTTTGATTTAGTTTTTCAAGTTTTTCTCAAATGTCTTGATCAAAAGTAAGACTATTGATTCATGTCGACGGAGCCACTTCTTCGTTTCAAATCGGCGTTCAGCGAAAGCTACTAGAGTCGGTGCATCATTGGAGGCTACTGGACTTTATTCTCTATTCGTCAGGGAATAGCCCAAAATTTTGTTTGCTTCTCCGGCAGTGCAGATTGTCCTTTACCTTGTTGTGTTCTCGGATTTCCAATTGTTCCTTGTTCTTTGTTGAAGTGGGCCGAAGTAATTGTATCAGTAGTTTAGATTTTTGTTTTGACCCTTTGGTTGGGTTTCTTGTTGTAATCGAACCTGTTATTTTGAATGCATAATTTTTAACTATAAAAAAATGACCTTTTTCGCATTTAAAGGTACCTTCTGGCTTTTGGCATTGCTGGTTTAATCTTTCAAAGTTTGTCAGAATTAGATAAAAGGTGGAGCAATATAATGAAGTTCGTATTGGGGGGCACGTTCGGGTTATAGATCCCATTGCACGACAGATTATTGGGTATGACCACTCTAAATTCACCATTTTAGAATAATGACAATTTCACCCAGGTTCTAAACTTTAGAAAATGACGTTATACCCTTAAAATTCATTATAACAATGTTCACACCCCTAATGCATGTATAGAATAATCACGTACATGCCACTATTAAACTTTGAATAATTACATATGACATCGCTAACTTTGTAATACTTGTAAGGGATAAAAGCATCAAGTCCCCTGGACTATCCACGTTTTTGCGAGTTGCCCCCTAAACTAAATTAATAAGCATTTTGCCCCCTGAACTATCCTCGTCTGTTCGATTTTCCCCCTCGCCGGTTTCCGCCCTAAAACCGCCAGAATATTCCCAACACGTGCGTAACACGTGAGGGTCAGCGGGGTAATTTCGTCAGTTTCATTTTTTTTTATATTCCCACGAATTAAAAAAAAATGGACTAAGTTCAGGGGGTACGATCCGAACGTCACTCCAGACTTTTCACACTTAGGAAAAAAAAACAGCCCAACAAATTAGGGTTCTTCATCAAACTCTCTATCGAATCACTTCAATTCGTCCACATTTTATAGAATCAACACGAAATCGACACACAAAAACTTCGAATTATCAGTTCACGGCTAATTGTGCTCACATTCGCGACTAATTGCACACACATTCACGGCATCCGTTCATAGGATATTGGGGAAAATTGATCGCCATTCTTCAAAATCGCAGAAATGGCTTGAAAATTGAGGACCAGTTTTGAGTTCATACCAGAGGGAAAGAACACACCCGATTACGGTATGAATTTGCCCTCTCTCAGAAACCCTAGTTTTAATTTTTTGTTGCATGCGTCGATTATGTTTGTCCCTATAGTTGTAATCAAATACGATGGTGTAAAGCATGCACTTTTTGTAGTTTTGTGGGTTTTTTGTGAGTTTGTGGTCCTGAAAGTGATGCAATCTTTGTGAGTTTGTTTTTCAATGTTGACTGTTTATTGTTAATCTATTGTGGACCCAACAGTATATGAATAATATGTTCATTTGTAAAGTAGGTTTTTTTTTGGTATTTTGTTGGTAATTGGTAAATTTTTGGGACCACTTGCCTGTATATTATACTTTTTGTCTATTAGTGCATGCTTAGGATTTTGTTTTTTAAGAATGAAGACCAAGCCCTAATGTTTTCTTGTTTTGATGTAGATCCTAACACAAAAGACTTCACAATCAGATTACATTATTTTGGTAGACTAGAAAACAATGGAAAAAGAACTGATTGGGTTGATGGGCAGATTGCTCATTTTGATTGGTGCAATCCAGATATGATGAGCATGCTTGAACTAGAGGAAATGGGTTCAGCAGTAGGGTTTAAGTCAAGTGCAACTTTCATTGTGGCAACCAAATATGTTGATGACATATATTAAATTGACTACTTGATGACAGATGATGATTCTGCAACAATGAGTAAGTACATGAATCAGGATAGGATAGTTGGTGTATTTGATGTTGGTGGAGGAGTACTTGGTGATGTGGACAATGATGAAACAGGAATGAGTGGAGCTGGTATGGGCAATGATTATTTTGAAAGGGAAGAGGGATCTAAACCAAGTGGTGTTGGGTCAGATGCTGGACCATATGCACCATATGATGATAATGAGAATGAAGACAGCACAACCACACAAGCAGAAGATATAGATCAGAATCAAGAAGATCTGAATTATGATGATATCATATATGATATAGAAGAAGTTGATTCAGATGATATTCATATGAAACGTTGGCACTGAAAAATGGCCTGTTTTCAAGAGGTTTTATGTGTGTTGGGGGTCTTTGAAGAGGGGTTTTCTGGCAGGGTGTAGGCCACTAATTTGTCTTGATGGGTGTCATTTGAAATCACTTTGTGGGGGGATATTGTTAACTGCAATTGGGATAGATACAAACAACAGCATGTATCCCATTGCATATGTTGTTGTTGAGAAGGAGAGGAAAGATAGCTGGTCTTGGTTCATGCAGTTGTTAGTGAATTATCTACAGATCAAAGAAGACAGTAGTGCTGGGTGGATAGTAATGTCAGATAAACAAAAGGGATTGATTGATGCAGTGGGTAGATATTTTCCTGGTTGTGCACACAAATTCTGTGTGATGTACATGTATAGTAATTTCAAGCAACTACATAGAGGGTTGCCTTTGAAATTCTTGGTTTGGAAGGCAGCAAGGGCAACTACAATTAGAGCATTTGAGTCTGCACTGAAGGAGATCAGAAAGACGAAACTTGAGGCATACACTTGGTTGGCAAAGAGACCAGCTGCAAATTGGAGCATGGCTTACTTTAGGGTTGATGTTAAGTATGATGTACTCCTTAACAACATGTGTGAAAGTTTCAATGCCCTAATCCTTGAAGCAAGGCCTAAAGCTATCATTGATATGCTTGAACATATAAGACTAATTATGATGAAAAGAGTATATGTGAAGAGGGACCAGGCCAAGAAATGGAGTAGGAAAATTGGACCTAACATTACAAAGCTGTTAGAAGCAAACAAAGATGCAGCCTCAAAGTGCAAGGCCCACTAGAATGGACTGGAAGAGTTTGAGATTGACAGTCATGAAGGTCATATGACAGTTGACCTAAGGAGAAGAAGTTGTAGTTGCAAAAGATGGCAACTAAATGGGATTCCATGTGCACATGCACGTTGTGCTCTAAAGTACAAGGAGAGAGAGCCTGAAGATTGGGTGGATCAGTGTTATCTAAAGACAACATATCTTAAGACATACAAAAACTGTATGCACATAATGTCTGGACCTGAAGACTGGCCTCTTTCTAATCTTACACCATTGCTTCCTCCTGTTCCTGAGAGGTTTCCTGGTAGGCCTAAAAATAGAATAGGGTTAAAAGTCAAGAGGAGGTAAAGGAGATCAAAGAGAAGAAAAAAAAAAGGAAAGTGCAGAAGGCATCACACGTAGGGCTACTAGAAAGGGGGTTGTTTTAACTTGTAGACTTTGTGGTGAGATTGGTCACAATGTCAGAACATGTCCAATCCGAAAGTATGTTGAAGGTGAAGATGAGCCTGGGGTTGATGTTCCTCCACAAAATCCTACTCCACAAGATCCTACTTCTCAAAATCCTACTCCACAAAACATGGTATATCTAATTTTTTTGTTATATTTTTTTGGTGTCAGGAATCTTTTGTTAAGCCTATCTAATAATTTGTGAAATTTTCTAGGACAAGCCTGTGCAAGGTGAAAGGCCAGAAAAAGCTATGGACCAAAAAATGTCAAGGAAAAAACAGAAGACTGCCAAAAATAAATTAGTCTATGGGAAAGGAAAGTTGGATGACCAGGAGCTAGTTGTTGACACTCCAGTTGGAGGTGATGATGCAGTACAGGATGGGAAAGGAAAGTTGGATGACCAGGAGCCAGTTGTTGACACTCCAGTTGGAGCAGATGATGCAGTGCAGGAACAGGTATTGGAAATTACAGTTTCCACAGACAGCTTTCAATTTTTTTTCATTTTAAGGTTGTAAGTAGTTGTGGTGATGTTCATGATCAGGAACCTATTTCTAGACTTCAAAAGGGAAGGGGAAAATGAGTGAAGGTGATGATCAGGTGCCTCATGTTGTTAAGCATAAAGGGAAGGGTAAAAGGATTGAGGTTGAGAAGGGAAAAATGAGTGAATGTGGTGAGATTCCTATTGTAAGGAGATCACCAAGAAAGAAGACAAATGATGTAGAGGTAATTGTAATTATTGTTTTGGCATTGATAGGGCTAAATTATTTTGCACTGTTAATTTATGATATGCTCTTGTTTATTAGATTGTTGGGGATAAAGGAAAGGGTGAAACTGTTTGTAAGACAAAAAGAAAATTGTTGGCTGATGATGAGTAAGGCTCCACCAAATAGAAAGAAAATGAGTGTGGGTGTACAAAAGATGGTTGATAAAATTCAGGAAGTAGAGGCATTGGAAGGAAGACAAACAAGAAACAGGAAGAAAGTAACTAGACTGGTGGAAGAAGTAAGTGGAAAAAAGAAGCTTAATCCTAAGTGAAAGATTGTGATGAATGATACTGAGTTAATTAAACAGGCAATGACAAAGGTAAACTCCTAGTTCATTTTATGATTTTGATGTTTATGTGTTACCTCTGTCACTTTTTTAATTCTTGTATTCTCATATGTGTAGCTCAAGAGTATTTCAGATAAGGAGAAAATGACATTGAAAGTGGCTAAGGAGGAGATTGTTGTTGTCACCAAAAGATACATGATGAAGAGCAGCACCAAGGAATGAAGACCTGGACTTCAGAAGTAGTTTTTTTTTCATTTTAAGGACAAGTTTTTTTCATTTTATGTGTAATATGTCTGAATGGTGTAATATGTTTGAATGGTGTAATTTTAGTGGAAGATGGCTGAATGGTTATGAATGCAGTTGGCTCAATAACATGTTTGCAAACTTACAAAAACACACACTAAAAAGACATAAAACAGATCCTCCAAAATATGGAATAAAGGGTAAATTTAGGTGCAAAATTAACTCATGGGGCAAATCGCAACACAATAGTTCAAGTGGTACGATAACATAGTTAAGGGGGCAAATCGCAAAACAATAGTTTAGGGGGTACATTTTCATAGTTTAAGGGGCAATTCGCGCTAATAAGCATAGTTTAAGAGGGAATGTGCATGCACTTTACACTCCATAACATGTATCAAAAATGCCCTTCTGGCCCTCACGTGAGTCGCGCGAGAATGGAATATCTCGAGGAATATTCGGTGGAAACTGGCGAAGGGGCAAATCGAACAGACGAGGATAGTTCAGGGGGCAAAACGCTTATTAATTTAGTTTAGGGGGGCAAATCGCAAAAATGTGTATAGTTCAGGAGGCTTGATACTTTTATCCCTACTTTTAATCACACGCCTTATACTTTAGAGAAAGGATATTTCCTTCTCTAACTTTAAGATAACGACATGCACAGTACATCTGTAGTTCTTGAATAATTACATTTGCACTCCATAGTTCAACTTTATAATAATTTAGAATAATAATAATAATAATAATAATAATAATAATAATAATAATAATAATAATAATGGATTTGGTCACCATAGTTGGCAAGTTATAAATTTTAGGACCACAACTAATCATTGTTCAATTTTGGTACAGCAAGTTGGTTTCGCTCTTTGATTATGGTACCTCCACATCGACATTTTCAAATTGTCATTCCAATGTCGTCTATGTGGCTTCGTTGACACAACCTAAGTCACATGAGACGGATGAGGGTGCGGGTGCGAGTGCTGGTGCGGATGCGCCAGTGCGGCAATTTTAAAAAATTACAGTCTTAGTGCGCCACTATAATGCGCTTCTAAGAAAAAAGAAAAAATAACTATATATATAAATAAAATAATTATTACCTAAATTAATATGCTATAAACACATAAAATAAAAGTATATATAAAATTTTCACACAAAAAAAATGGATTATAATGAAAGAAAAGTACATAATTCCTCATGGTTATTAATTTTGTATAATGTTTTCTAAATTATTATGGTGGGAAGACAATGTATAAGCCTTAAATCACTTCCAATTTTTTATAATTATATAATTTTTAATATGTTTTCCTCTTGCTCTTTCTTCAATATCACTTTTTTGATTATTCATAAGATTTTAACATAAGAACTAAGAAATCTTAATAAGAGAACTAAGAATTTGTAAAGCGTCTTAGTGCAAAGCATGGGCACTGAAGTCGTCAGGGCGAGACCGGTGCACCTGCAAATTTCTAGACGTGGAGGATTAGGTGACTTAGTACACAACTAATCAAGGAGTTCTTAAATATTTATATAATTAAATCCCAAAAAATAAATTTATTAATTCTTATATCTATAAGGCCTACTTAAAGATTTTTAATGCTAAAATTCCTCTTTAGATAAATATAATTTGAATATAAATAAAAAAAATGAGTAACTTTCACGTTAATAATATTTAAACCAATAGTACAATTATTTAAATTATAATCTAAATTTTTGAAACGGGTTTTAGACTTTTTTTTCTAAATTAAAACGTGTGGAAAAAATTATATCATCCCGTTGTTGCCGCACTAACCTATCCATCAATACTCGGTCTACATTGTTTGTTGCTGACGGCATTTTATTTCACATCGATAATTCAAGTTCCGTGCATCACAACTTCCCTCTTCACCATCCATGCATCCCAATTACCACATCACCACCATATTCAAGTTTTCTATTCTAATTACCCTCTTCACCATCCATGCCACATCCCAATTACCATATTCAAGTTTTCTATTCTAATAATCCATGCCACATCCCAATTACCACAAAGACTTGATTTTAGTGATATAAATATAGATATATAAATAAATTAATTTACAGGGAAAAGCAGTATGTTAGACCCAACTTATTCGAAATTTTGCAATGTGATACCCAACCTTTATTTTTTTACAATATTGCACCCTACCTTTGACGTTTAAAAAATGTTGCACCCATGCCTATTTTTCGAGAAAAAATTATAATTCAACCCCAGTGCGTCATCTGGCATCATACATGAAGGGTAAATAGGACATTTCAACTATTCAAAAGATTTAGGAGGGAATTGGAGAGTTTTGTATCATTATTCCCTCTCCAATTTGGGGAAAAGCTTAACACTAATTTCGCAATTCACAAATCCACTCAGAATTCTCCCCTAACCGACATGATTCCGCTGGAATTACTCGCCTAAGGAGACGTCACGACAATGGGCTGGAAAATCCGAGCCGAAGACGTCGACATTCTCGATCGATCTGTCGACGCCCTCTATCCACAACGACACAATTGGGAACATGCTTAATTGATCGGATTTTGAAAAAAATAGATTGGTGAAATTAGGGATTTAGGGTTCTAAAATTGAGGGTGAATTCGGGGGTTTAAAAGCGGGAGAGCCGTTAGGTAGCCGTTGGGAACAGTAAAGTATTGATTTTACCCCTGCAAAATTTAAAATTTGGACAAAAAATAGGTGTGAGTGCAATATTTCTTAAACGTCAAAGGTGGGGTGCAGCATCGCAAAAAAAATAACGGTTGGGTATAACATTGCAAAAACGTGAATAGGTTGAGTCTAACATGTCGTTTTTTCCTAATTTACATGTCATCGGTATAGTGTTTGGGTTTTAAAACTAGTAAAAATCCTCAAGTTTTGGGCCAGTGACGAGCCACACGTAGATATTTGGGATCGTAATTCGCAATTGCTGCCGTTGAGGTACCAAAATTGAAGGGTGAAATCAACACGATGTGCCAAATCAAAGAGTGGCTAGTTGTGGTACCAAAGTTAATAACTTGTCAACTTATACCAAAGTTTGTTTTTTCTCATTACATACATGATACATCCCTAACTTTTGAATAGTGACAATTACAATCTAAATTAAAAAGAATGATATTTACATCCACTATGTCAATTGTAATGTGTGAAATGAGTTATGAATTGCATTCTTAATAAATGAAGATTACAAGTTATATATAAACAAGTATAGATGTCGAGCTGGAAGAGGCGGAAAATAAACAAGAAACAGGATAATAGATTTACTAACTAATCTGACAAGACTATTTACAAATAAGGGCCTAAATTGAAGAGAAATAACAAACAAGCTAGGAAAATATAAATAAGCTAACATTCTCCCCCTCAATTTGGATAGTGGTGAGGATCGATGCAACTTAGACATCCCAATGTAGCACTAAGGCAAAGCAAGATGCTTGGTAATAAAGAGAGCTTCAGGTTGTTCAGATCATGGACAATACTGAGGAGGAAGGAAACCATCCTTGAAACAATCCCTGACTAGATGATAGTCGATGTCAAGGTGCTCCATTCTCTTATGAAATATTAGGTTTTGAATAATGTACACAGTGTATATATTGTCATAATAAAGCAGTAGAGGAAAAGGAATAGCAATATGAAGCTCATTTATAATGTAAAAGATCCATTGGATCTCACAAGTGGTTTTGGCCATGTTGCGCTATTTAGCTTCATTGCATGATTTAGACATTGTTGTCTGTTTCTTGGTCTTTCAGCTGTTAAGAGAGTGTCCAAGGAAGATACAGAAGTATGTGAGAGATCTCCTAGTACCAGGGCATGGTGCTCAAGCAACATTTTTGTACGAGGTCAAGTTAAGCTGACATCTAGAAGCATACAACCAAGTGAGAGAGTCCTTTTTAAGTAATGTAGAACTTGATGTACGGATGTACAAAAATCAACGTACCCTCTCGACCTACCTGGTCATATGTATCCCCCATGATTTTATTTCTTGCACATGAAGGTGTGATGATTTTGTGACAAACCTACTCATTGTTGGTCGGGTAATTGGTTTTCCCTCTCAGTCGCCCGCAAGCCACCCGTTCTACCTGCACATTGTTTTAATATACGCATTTTAAGCTATATGTATATATGAACTAGTTGTTACAAATAGAAAATACTTATTTAGAATAAATTGTTATTTCTCGTAACTTTTGAGATGGATTAGTAGAAATATAACGATAATAAACTATCAAAATGTGAACTTAAGAGATGAATATTATTATGAATATATTTAGCTAATGCGTAAGTGAGGGTGTATTGTTTTATTTTTCTATGCCTAGTATACTATGTTAAATCTTTTATACTTCAGTTGTTAATGAGTGCCTTCAAATTTACGAGTTTGATAACCCTGCATGATTAGAGTGAGGGTGTAATTTTTCACGTGTTCTCAATTATTTTACAATACACATGTACACATACACACACACACACACACACACACACACACACACACACACATATATATATATATATATATATATATATATAAGTATGGTAAATAAGTGTATATTATTATATGTAAATAAGTTATATATCCGACATACTACAATTTTCTTTGTGTGTACTTGGTTTGTGCATATGATTGTTTTTTTATAAATACAAAGGATATGATTTTTTTCTGATGAAAATTTTTCTTTTTTTTTTGTTTATTACATCAAAACCCGCCAGCCGCTCAATGCGAATTCCATGGATTGTAAAATAAATGCACCCGCATAGTTTGACAAATTGATCACCCGCTAACCTTGAGTCGGGTAAAAACATTTATGTGCATCCACAAAAAAACGCCCGTGTACACCTCTAACTTAGAGTGCAGCTTTCCAGTGATCATGTGTAGGTGAATGCATGATTGAGTTAACTAATTAACAACATAACAAATGTTAGGTCATGTAATGTTGAGATAAGAAAGTCTCATAACCAGCATTTGTTAGGATGAGAGAGTATTGATCAGGATAAGAGAGTGGTCCACAAGAAGCAAGGAGTTTAAACTCCTTAGAACAAGGAATACAAGTTGGTTTTGCACTTGTCAATCGAGCATCTTGAATGATATCCGGAATGTAATTTCTCTAGTAGATATACAAGCCATCTACTGAAATGCTCTAAGCCAAGCGAGTACTTAGCACTTTTTAAGTCTTTGATAGTGAAAGCAGTGTGTAATTTTTGTTTTGTGCCAATAATGAGACTTAAGTCTAGTCCTGCAAGAAGGACATCATCCACATAAACGGGTAGGGCGAGAAATAAAGCATCAGACCCCATGTAAATATGTAATGATCAAATTTTAACTGCCAGAAAGAGTTAGACGGCATTTAGTGAATTCTAGGTTTCATGGTTAAGAAGCCAAGTGATGCAGTCGAGAAAGCATTGGAGTTTATGGTGAAACGGGATCATCCCAAGATGAGAGGCTGATTTTGGCTCGGTCCATTTTTTACGTGCGAATAGTCAAATTTTATCTGAAACGGGCCAACAAACTATAGTAATTCCTTCGTTTAGGCCTCGAAAATGCCATTTTTGCCGTTTTTAGTAATTTTGTTTCAGTTATATCTTTATTTCTAGAACTCAGAATTGCATTCCGCTTATTGGAGCGTGTTCCTTATGAGTAGCACTTTTAGTTTATGCTTTTATTTTGATTTTTTCCTTTTTTGAAAAAAAAAATGTTATTTCCTATTTTTAGTTATGCTTTTAGGGTATATATTCTATGTAAACCCTAAGAAGACATTCAGGTGATTATTGAATAAAGTTTTGAGAGTTTCTCTCTTTTTACATCAATTTCTTGGTATTCTTCGTGAATCAACAAGCTTTTGATTTTTGTGTGTCGTTCCTATCTTTCCTATAAGCTTCCGCTATGTCAGTTGGCATCAGTTCCAGGTTCGTTCCTTCACTATGCCTCCCAGAAAACGTCAGAAAGAAGATAGACGTGAGGAATTCACACAGTTACGTCAGCAAGTTGAATTGTTGACACAACAGATGGCAGCCATGGTTGCACAACAACAGGCTGCTCCAGCACCAAGACTTGACGACCAATTGTTCGAGGATGAAGAGGAAGAGAATCCTTTTGCTCGGAGACAATGTGTCCAAGAGTACAATCCACGTTGGGAATCAGGGTTTAAGGTGGACATACCAGAATTTCAGGGAGGGTTGAACCCAGAAGAATTCTTGGATTGGGTAACTGTAGTTGAGGAGGTTTTGGACTTTAAAGATGTTCCAAATGACAAACGTCTTTCTCTTGTTGCAACTAGGTTTCGGGGGAGAGCAGCGGCATAGTGGGAACAAGTTAAGGTGACGAGGTCTCGACAGGGGAAACCTAACTTGTGTCTTGGGATAAACTGAAGAAACATATGAAGAAACAATTTTTACCCTACAATTATGTGCGTACTATGTATCAACAGTTGCAGAATTTGCGTCAAGGGGGGAAGTCTGTGAGTAACTATACCACTGAATTCCACTTGCTAATCACTAGGAACGACTTGATGGAAACGGAGGATCAATTGGTGTCACGTTATGTGAGTGGTCTTTGTCCACAGATTCAGGATACGCTGAATATGTTTGATCCAGTCTCTGTCACTGAGACACACCAGCGAGCAGTGCAAATTGAGAAGCAACAGTCACGGAGAGTCATGAACCCTCTCAGTATTGGGAACTCATCGGGGAGCTCGCAACAAGTCACACGTCCTAGTAACACTGTGCAATTGGGGCTACCAAAAATGGGCACTATCCAACAACCAACACGTCTAGGGGCTGGTATCCGTTGTTTTGGTTGTGGAGTTATGGGTCATAGGCAGTCTGAGTGTCCTAAGAATCCGCGTAGAGGACTATTTGTTGATGAGACTAATGGTGAGTATGATGGTCCGCCTGTTTTTGATGAGGAATTCGAAGAAGAGGCAGTAGATGATGAAGAATTTGTTGCTGGGGATGTTAGCCAAGCTTTAGTGGTGAGGCGCAGCCTCATTACTCCCACGGAAAACAAGACTGACTGGCAACGGAACAACATATTTCAGACAACATGCACAGTAGAGGGAAAGGTATGTCGAATGGTTATTGATTCTGGCAGTTGTAAGAATGTAGTGGCTGAGGAGGTTATTAAGAAGTTGGGTTTGAGAAGCATCCCAAACCTTATAAATTGGCATGGTTGAAGAGAGGAAACGATGTCGAGGTATCTCAACATGCTCGGATTAGTTTTTTGATTGAACCTACTTACAAGGATCAGGTTTTGTGTGATGTGGTAGAGATGGATGCGTGCCACCTACTGTTAGGTAGGCCATGGCAATTTGATAGGCGATCATTTCATGATGGGTTCGCGAATACTCATAGATTTCTATTTGGAAGGGAAGAAGATTGTGCTGCTGCCTGATAAAGGGCCACAGTCAAGCGGAAAGGGTACCAACTTCTTGACCAGAAAGAGATTTGAGGCAGAGATGGAAGAGTCGGGAATTGTGTATGTGATGGTGGGTAAACTAGTAGAAGATGATCAAAAAGTCCCGCTGGCAGTTCAACCTTTGTTGCAGGAGTTTTGTGATGTTTTCCCATACGAGTTGCCGGAAGGATTACCACATTTGCATGATATTCAGCACCAAATCGACTTGGTGCCTGGTGCAGCTTTACCTAATCATGCACATTATCAGATGAGTCCCACAGAACATGAGGAGTTGCGTAGGCAAGTGGAGGAACTTTTGGCTAAGGGGTACGTGAGGGAGAGCTTGAGTCCTTGTGCTGTTCCTGCCCTTCTGACTCCAAAGAAAGATGGGACATGGCGTATGTGCGTGGATAGTAGAGCGGTTAACAAAATCATTGTACGTTATCGCTTTCCTATTCCCCGACTGAATGATCTATTAGACCAGCTTACTGGTGCGTGTGTGTTTAGCAAACTGGATTTGAAGAGTGGGTACCATCAGATCCGAATCAGACAAGGTGACGAATGGAAGACAGCGTTTAAGACAAGGGAGGGGTTATATGAGTGGCTGGTTATGCCTTTTGGTCTCTCAAATGCACCAAGCACATTCATGCGGGTCATGAATCAGGCCCTTCGTCCCTTCATCGGTAAATTCGTTGTAGTTTATTTCGATGATATTCTGATTTATAGTGCTAACAATGTTGATCATGTTCAGCACCTTCGGGAAGTTCTTAACGTGCTTCGTAGGGATGAGTTTTATGCTGCAATGAAGAAGTGCTCGTTTCTCACTGATAGTGTAGTGTTTTGGGATATGTGGTCTCGAAGGATGGGTTAGCAGTTGATATATCTAAAGTAGAAGCAATAAGTCAGTGGCCTCGGCCCACAACTATCATTGAGGTTAGAAGTTTTCATGGTTTGGCATCTTTTTGTCGTCGTTTTATCCCTCACTTTAGTAGTATCATTGCGCCAATCACGGATTGCATGAAGGGTAGTAAGTTTCAGTGGACCGACGAGGCTGATATGTCTTTCCAGTTAATCAAGGAGAATTTGACCACGGCTCCCGTGTTGGTCTTACCTGATTTCAATCGCCCATTTGAGTTACACTGTGATGCATCAAAGGTTGGTATTGGTGTGTTGAGTCAGGGTAATCGCCCCGTGGCCTTTTTTAGTGAGAAGTTGTCTGGTTCCAAGTCTCGATATAGCACTTATGATGTTGAATTCTATGCTATTGTTCAGTCTATACGACACTGGCGTCACTACCTTTTTCACAAGGAGTTCATCTTATATACTGATCATGATGCCCTTAAACACCTTGGAACTCAGGATAAAGTGTCTGCTCAACATGCTTCATGGATTGCTTACTTGCAGCAGTTCACTTTCGTGATAAAGCATAAGGCTGGTGCTTTGAACAAGATTGCAGATGCGTTGAGTAGGCGTCATAACATGCTCTTGGAGATGCGCGTCGAGGTTCTGGGATTTGACAGCCTGCGTGATTTGTACCCTGTTGATCCATACTTTTCTGGCGTAATTCAGGATTTGCAGAGTGGGGTACAATCAGAATTTGCATGGGTGGATGGTTTTCTGTTTCGGGGTACTCAGTTGTGCATTTCAGAGGGTAGTTTGCGCGTGAAAATTATTCAGGAGTTGCATAATGAGGGTCATGTGGGTCGTGATAGGACCCTCCAGCTCGCGACGGCTTCATATTTTTGGCCATCTTTGCGTAGGGACGTGGGTAAGTTTGTAGAGCGTTATTGGGTTTATCAGCTATCTAAGGGTAAAGCTACGAATGATGGGTTGTACATGCCACTGCCTATCCCGACACAGCCGTGGACAGATGTAAGCATGGATTTTGTTGTGGGGTTACCACGAACTCAACGTGGATTTGATTCTATTTATGTGGTGGTGGATCGTTTCTCAAAGATGGTGCACTTTATCTCTTGCAAGAAGACTACTGATGCTGTTAATGTTGCCTTGCTGAACTTTCGTGAGGTTTATCGTTTGCATGGGCTGCCCACGTCAATTGTGTCTGATCGGGACACTCGTTTTCATAGTCACTTCCGGCATAGCTTGTGGCGCATGGTGAATACACGGCTAGATTTCAGTAGTGCTTATCATCCACAAACAGATGGTCAAACTGAGGTTGTGAATCGTTCTTTGGGTGATATGTTGTGTTGCCTTGTGGGTGATAATCTTAAGTCTTGGGATCAGAAATTGTGCCAAGCTGAGTTTGCTCATAATTATGTTGTCAACTGCAGTTCTGGGTTCAATCCTTTTCAAGTGGTGTATGGCCTCGTTCCTAGGGGTCCCCTTGATTTTGTTCCGGTGACTGCCTCGGTCAAGATGCATGGCAAGTCGGAGGATTTTATCCAGCAGTTGTAGCAGGTGCACTCCCAGGCTCATGACCACTTGCAAGCTGCTGCCGTGGATTACAAGCGTGCTGCTGATAAAAAGAGGCACAATGTTGAGTTTGAGGTGGGTGACTTTGTATGGGCAGTGCTGACTCGGGATCGTATTCCAGCACATGAGTATAACAAACTCTCGGCAAAGAAGCTTGGTCTAGTAGAGATTGTTGAGAAGATCAATCCCAATGCTTATCGGTTGAAGATGCCTAGTCATATTCGTACTTCTGATGTGTTTAATGTCAAACACTTAGTGCCGTTTCGGGGTGATCATTCTGATGACGATGATGATGGGGATCTGCCTGTACCAAATTCGAGGGCGAATTTTTCCCACCCCGGAGGGAATGATGCAGTCAAGGAAGCATTGGAGTTTATGGTGAAACGGGATCATCCCAAGATGAGAGGTTGATTTTGGCTCTATCCATTTTTGACGTGCGAATAGTTAAATTTTATCCGAAATGGGCAACGAACCATAATAATGATCTAAAGATCATTAAGGGAGCGGATTTTAGCCAAATTCCTTCATTTAGGCCTCGAAAAGGCCGTTTTTTGCGTTTTTAGTAATTTTCGTTTCAGTTATATCTTTATTTCTAGAACTTGGAATTGCATTCCGCTTGTTGGAGGGTATTCCTTATGATGCAGTCGAGGAAGCATTGGAGTTTATGGTGAAACGGGATCATCCCAAGATGAGAGGTTGATTTTGGCTCGGTCCGTTTTTGACGTGCGAATAGTCAAATTTTATCTGAAACGAGCAACGAACCATAATAATGATCTAAAGATCATTAAGGGAGCGGATTTTAGCCAAATTCCTTCATTTAGGCCTCGAAAAGGCCGTTTTTTGCGTTTTTAGTAATTTTCGTTTCAGTTATATCTTTATTTCTAGAACTTGGAATTGCATTCCGCTTGTTGGAGGGTGTTCCTTATGAGTAGCACTTTTAGTTTATTCTTTTATTTTGATTTTTTTCTTTTTTTGGAAAAAAAAAACGTTATTTCCTATTTTTAGTTATGCTTTTAGGGTATATATTTTATGTAAACCCTAAGAAGACATTCAGTTGATTATTGAATAAAGTTTTGAGAGTTTCTCTCTTTTTACATCAATTTCTTGCTATTTTTCGTGAATCAACAAGCTTTTGATTTTTGTGTGTCGTTCCTATCTTTCCTATAAGCTTCCGCTACGTCACCAAGTTTATGCCATAAATGGGCTTTTTCAATTTGCACACTTGTACATAGAGTGCCTTAGAGTACCCTTCAGGTGGTTTGAAATAGATGTATTCACTAGAAAGCCATGAAGAAATGAATTGTTTATAATCAATTGTAGTGTGTAGCAGCAGCAAGTAGAATCTCCACAGTTGCCAGCTTCACCATAGGTGAATTTGTCAATATAATCAAGTCCAAACACTTGATTGTATCATTTATCCACCAATCTATTTACTTATCCAAAGACCCATTTGCTTAGAGTTTTAATTTGAACACCCATTTAGAACTAATATGGTGTTTCCTGGGTATTTCCCGGGTAGAAGAGAAACAATAGACTAGGTGTCATTAGTTCAACATGCATCACTTGAACCCATATGTCATAAGTGCAAGATTTTTTTAAAACTTTTAGGTTTGATGAGTCTTTTGCAAAAAAAAAATGACATGATAAGGTGAAATAGTAGGATTATTAGTATAATGGAAAGTGCGAGGAGTGTGAGGTATGGTGAGAGGTTGAGTAGAAACAGTAGCACTCAAAGGATCTAGTGACTTATTTCCCATACCCTATAGATAACCATTTTTTTTATACAATGATATTTATTCAAAATCTGAAAAGATATACACCTAAATAACAATATATTATAACTTTATTTTTAGTCGTTAACTTTCCTAAGAATACAAATTGCATCATATATTTTCTTTACTTAACAGTTAACTCAAAGTAGCTCATATTCAAGTACATATCTATTTTCTCAAAACAATAAGGAATATATATATATATATATATATAATAGGATACCCTCAACCCGCAAAGTATGGAACCCGATCCTAACGGGTATCTAGATTCGAGTACCCTACTAAATCGGGAATGGGAACGAGAATATTTTGTTTTTGCACTCTCAAATACACAGGTACCCTCATTTGATTCCCTAATTAGTTGAGTACCCTACGAATGCAAACCTCTAGTAAGCACGAAAGCTTTGTACCTACACTTGTTTCCACATTTTTTTTCGTTATACATTTCGTTGTTTAATTTAGGTGCACTTTAGTACCATATCTAAATATGTTTTTGTTTATTTCTCAAAAACTGATTTCATTCATTTTGTAATACTAGAAACGTTGACATGCGGTCTACTTGTGATTTAAAAAACTATTTTAAGTATAATACTATTAATTTATATGGTAAAGACTATAACTTAAATATGAATAGAAAATCTATATATCTTAATCTTCTTTTTTAGTTGTTTGGCAATTTGAGATTTCCCGGAAAACATAGAAAAATATGTTGTAATTTTCTTCTGAGCAATCCGTGTGAAAACTTATCCAAAATATTTGAAGTTTATTTCACTTGTCTACAAAGAAGGTGGGAAGATTTCATCAAAATTTTCTCAATCTTTTTTAAAATTTAAAAAAAAAAAAACCACCAATATGCCATTATACATAGTAATAATTATCCCCGAGAAATCTGTATGAGCCAAACGTGTGGAAAAGAATGAGTTTTCTCAAACAGTTTGGCGCCTTAATGACCCACTTGGAAGATCATGCGTGCCATAAAAGAGTGTCAGTCATTATTAGCACAAACCATCCTTAAATCACGGGCAACCCACATTAAACCTTGCCAGCAGATCCAACTCCCACAAGGCAGCATTAATGGACGCCCATACCTACCATTGAAGACGGTCAAGTTTCTATACTCATAATGCAACAAAATCCTACAAATAAGGAAGAAGTCTCTCAATTGTAACCAACTCAGATTCATATAACTCACTTGTACTCTCATCTAGCAAAACTATATACCTCTTTAAATATTCTCTTTTATTTTTGTCTCCTTATTTATTATAGGGCCTTCGTAAATCATATCCCAAATTTTCTTCGTTTAAAACACTCTTACCCAAACTTTTTTATTATAGCCATTTTAAGCTATATATATCAACTAGTTATTACTAATGAATAATGTTTACTTAGGATAAATTTGTTCTTTCTAGTGACTTTTGAGATGGATTATTAGAAATATAATGATAATGAACTCTCAAAATGTGAACTTAAGAAATGAAATTATTAGGAATATATTTAGCTAATGGTAAATGAGAGTGTATTGTTTTATTTTTCTATGCCTAGTATATTATGTTAAATCTTTATAATTCGTTTGCTAACAGGTGTTTTTGAATTTACGAGTTTGATAACCTTGCGTGATTAGAGTGAGGGAAGATACATCAAAGTTTTCTCAATCTTTTCTAAAACTAAAAAAAATCGCTTTTCCACCAAAAAACCTTTATACATAATAGTTTTTCCCGAGAAATCCGTATGAGCCACACACCTCTCCTAAGAAGTTTCCTAGAAAACTTTCTTTTTTTTTCTCTCCTATTTTCTGAAGAAACAAACGGATCTTGAAGAAAATCTGGAACTAAATTGAATAGATGTAATAATGAATAGAGAATTAAGTATGACTCGACACGGGTGTTCAAAAACCCGCTTGATCCGCCAGGAACCTGCACCCGCTATGATTTTATTTTTTTTGCGCATATAGGCGGGTTTGGTTTGTGGCATCTCGCCCATCGTCGGTCGGGTGGTGGTTTACCTTGTCACCCGCCCGTCACCTGCACATTTTTTTTATTATAAGCTTCTAAAATTAAATAAATGAGAGACAAAAATTACGATAACTAGGGGTGGGAGGGCTGGGTCGGAAACCCGCGACCCAACCCGACCCGATCGGATTTTTCCCGGGCAGGAAAATCCGATCCAAAAAACCGATCTGTTGCTGCGGGTAATCTCTCCCGCAGCAACTCCCGCGGATCGGATCGGGAGTCACGGCCGGATACCGATCCGATCCGCGGGACCCGATTTTCCAGTGAGCTAGTTTTTTTTTTAACAAAATATTACAAACACACACACACACACACACATCACAAACACAAACACAAACACACACAGAAACGCACACACACAGCAACACAAACACACATCACAAACACACACAGAAACACACACACACAGTCGACGCCCACACGGCTCCGACGACCCGAGTCGCCCCCTGCCGCACATAAGGGTCTTGTAACTCTTGTAATTCCAGTCCGATTGAACTGCTGTTGTGAGTTGGGCTGCCATGATGGAGGTGAAGGTTGCGGGTTGCATGATTTGCAGAAGAGGGATGATTAATTGTTTTAAAAGTGAACTTGCAGATTAAAACGTGGGGTAGTTCAAAAGTGTGAATTGATTGAAGAATGGTACTTCTTTATTTTATTCTCTTCTGTTGCTTTTCCTTATTAATTTAGGATTTACTGTTTTGTCCACATCCGTATTGTTGCATTTCTTTTTTGCATTTTTAAAGATTAGTGAAGCCATGTATGGGCCGTGTCAGACTTTGTTACAAAAGGAATCATCATTCCTCCACTCCACATGGAATTTTATTATGAATGATAATGACATTTTGTCCTTTTTTCTCTCTGCTAATCTCTTTCTAAAATACTTCTTTCTGCCTGCTCAAGCTGAACCCTCCTTTCAGCATCTCTTTTTATAAATCTGCAATAGTTAAACCAAAAAAATATAGTTAGATTAGTGTTAATCATAACAACTGCATATTTCGTTTTTGGTTTTTTGCTTGAGCTTCCATGGAAGATTGTGACCTCCTATGGCGTAGAGATGCCGCCCTCAACGCCACCACCCCCTCCGCTGCTCCGACGCCGTTGATGCGGGATCCCGAGCGGAATCCCGCCTCCCGCGGAGCTCCCACGATCGCGGGAGTTCCGCATTCCGCGGTGCGGATCGGGAGCCGCGGCGAGCTCCCGATCCCGCCGATTCCCGGGGGCCGGATTCCCGATCCCCACGGGAATCCGGCCCAACTCACCCCTAACGATAACTATGTTTAGTTAATTTGTTTATGAGAATTTTTTGTATTATAGTTTTATTAATATATCATGTTAAATTTTTATATTTCAATTGCTAATGGATGTCTTCAAATTACGAGTTGAACATTCTTTCGTATACATATATATATATATATATATATATATATATATATTAGTATATAATTGTGTCATATTATGAATATTGTAGTTACATGTTCAAGATACTATAATTTTTTTGCGTACTTATTTTTAGTGTTACATGATTATTTTTTATAAATATTAAGTGTATGCAATTTTTTCTTTATACTCTTTTGTTCTTTCTTTTTACTTGTCTTAAAACCCGCCACCCCGCCCGCTACCCGACCACCATTCGTCCAACTGGAACCCGCATGGATTTTGAAAGTAAATGCACATGCACGATTTGAAAAATTGGTAACCCGCTAAACTTGGGTATGGTGAATTTTTTCGTGCCCACTAGCCAAAAACGGCTCGCGAATACCCCTACGGCTCGAAGTATACACCGATATTTTGGTAAATAGTTTTGTGTACCTAAAGTTAGGTGTGGGTGATGTGTACCTGACATCTTGGTAGACCATATTTCTTGTATTATCTTACTTATTATATATGTAGAGACGAAATTAGGTGGGTACAAAATTGCGTAAATATTTTTATCGGAAAAACTTTTTTCCCAATTAGGTACCTAATCTATTATTTCTTACAGTAATTGGACCATGTTATCATACCTAAATTGCCTAAAATGATTTTTTTTTCTCTTGCTCATTGCCTTGCTTCGAATTAGTAATGTAGACATTCATACATAGACTTACCAATATACAAATATACAATATTTTTAAAAGTATTAGTAATAGATAATAATACTAGGAATAATTAAAGAAGTGACAGTTTGACCCTTTGATATGCACTTTTTTTTATAAGATATATAGTCTAAAAGGAAAATCTAATTTTTTGTCAAAAAAAAAAAGATAAATCTAAATTTAGATAACTACATAATTCATATCTAAAACTAGGTACCACGTGGAGTATACACCTAAGTTTTGGTAAAGAGTTATGGGTAGCTAAAGTATGGTGCGGGTGATGTGTATCATCAAAAATCTTAGTACACCATATTTCTTACTTAATATATGTAGAAACGAGGTTAGTTGAAACATAACGTAGGTAGATATTTTTGTGAGAAAAGTTTTTCACTTATTAGGCACAAATTTATTGTACCTACTTATTTTATTTTGTAGTTGATACCTTATTATTATGCAACAGTAGCATAAATGATATTTACCATTGGTCATCGACCCATCGCCTTAAGCGGTATTAGACTATTAGTATTTAACGTAACTAACTGACGTACCTCTATGCAAATATGCAATTCATTTGACCCTTTATTTTATTCATTAGAAATAATAATTAGCGAAGGATTTTGGGAAATGACCATTATGCTTGGTTTATGTTCTTAAGATGATTAATGGGGACTCGAAGAACTAATTTCTTGTTGTTGTTTTTAAATTAGAACAAAAGCTCCACGAATTAAGGATAATTCTTTTCTTGTTCATTACAATCCAGATTCCCCTAAATATTTATCATAACTTATCAGTTACAACTGCTTATAATTTTCCATAGCTGTGTCAGTTTATACTTTATAATAGTAATTTAATAACAATTGTTTAATTTTTTTCTAAAAAAGCTAATGCCCAACGTGGTTTGTTAATTGGTTGGGCTCAGCCTGAGGTGACCACTGTAAGCCAGGCCCGTAGCAAAAATGGAATCGTAAGACACACACCATGAATAAACCCAGCCAATATTATTGTATTTTATAAGATATAGCGGTTTTCTTATTAATAGTGACAAGACACTATAGCTTTCTAAAAATGTTTATTTTTGTACCAAAACAAAAATATATTTGTCTAATAGAAAAACGATGAATTGGGACAATGATAAATAATTGTACAATTTTTTTCTACTTGTAGATTAACTTAATCTAGATAGCTAAGAATTTATGTCATGTCTTGAATTTTAAGAATTATTATTAAATACAACTAGTTCAGCTTAGTCCAGGAATACATTTGCAAAGCCTAATAAATGGCATTGATGCATTACGGTGGTGAATTTTGAAAAAAAAATGAAATTTTGTTTATACTAGAATAAGCAAGTTTTTGTCTAATAAAAAATGGTGTATGCTAAACTATTGAAAGTCAAAAAAGTTTTATTTAATCTAGAAAACCCCAGTTGTGAGAGTATTTTCCCATTAAAACAAATCAAAACTAAGAATTCACTACAATCTTGCAATGTATTAACTTCACATATAGGGTATTATTACTTATAATTCACTGGAGTTTTTATTCTAATCTCATCTATATTTAAAAAAAAATCGTAGATTTCGCACAAATTTATAAATACATAATATTTTTTGTAACACGTTAAAAGCTAATCAATAGAGAAAATCTCTAATTTTTTGAAACATTCGTGCAACGTAAAATATATTCATCACGATAATATAGAATTCTTACATTTTTATCCTAAATGTTGCTCGTGGACCATATTGACTTCTGCAAAGCGAATTTGGGCCAAGATTCGGTTCATTAACAAAATCCAAGAATCTTATTGCCGCAACACAATTACTACATTTGCTTAATAACAATGCATTGCCCCTTATGAAACTCAGTAAAGTGGAAAACTACAAATAGTAACAGATTAACAACAAATTGATGCAATTCGACTCTGTATTAATTACATGACTACTTATCTTCATAATCACATCGAAATCAGGAACAACGAGTATAGCTATTTAAGCCCATTAATTATTATGAGTCGGTAATAATACTAAAACTCATTGGAGTAATAAGTTTTACCACGTTCATATTCAAAAAAACAGTAACTAGATTTGGAAAAGAGCAACAATGTATTTCATTAACTAAAACATTAAAACTACAATTACATTAACAATCTCTGTTACAATGTCCTGAAACCATTGAAAACAAGACTGCTGATGCAATTTTGACAAAAACAGACAATGAAAGCTGAAAACGAGAGAAAATTCCAACAGAAAATCGATGCTATCAACGACACACAAACTAGACTTGTTACATGGCATTCTTAGGCACAAATTTCCGCATCCAAACGTGCTTGCCATTGATGGAAAATTTGGCCTTGGGAATGCCCTTAAGAATCATGTCGATGTAGGACGAATTGAAAAACATGACTTTAGCAAACAAAGACTGCTCGCCAGGATCTACCTCTTGCATGTACAGCGACTCAATGCAGTCCCCGAATGGCCTAGTAAAGAATCGCCTGAGTTCAAGTTCCGACACAGGGTACCCTTTTGAGAAAGTTATGAACATGGTCCTGTCATGCACGAACGTCTCGTGATCCTGAGACGGGCCTTGTGGAGGGGGGGAGATACCACTGATATTCAAGTTTGAGAAGTCCTGCGGCAAGACATTGGGAGAAAATTGCGGTTCTCTCATTTCATTCATTGATGAACTTGATGGACCAACGAACGGGGTCATTATTCTGGTTTGGGTCAAGCTTTGGGTCAAGCTTTGGGCCAAACTGCCATTCTGCGCTTTCTCAATAAGGTCAAGCAGTGCAGGGAGGCATACTTTATTCATCACATCTTGAAGTTTTTCCCAAGCGTACAAGCGATGTTCCTGGAAAAACAGCAGCGATATGTCCTTTTTCATAAGGCTTTGAGTCAGAGGAATTTCATATGTTTCCAAGGGGAAGGGGGACTGATCAGATAAGCATTTGAGACAAGAAACAGCCTCCTCGGCAAATTCGTCTATCAAAAAAGGTGGGAGCGACAGTATCCTGCCGATGAAACTGGCAAGGCCCAACCTTTCTAGCCACAACCATAAACCCATAATCAGGAGACTTTCAAAAGGATTGCGCCCAAGTTGTGTTACGAGAATTGTATACATCTGTCTGTCAATATTGTGGAAAAGCCTGAACTGATCGAGTGACACTGAAACTTTCAAGTTGTCCATTTTGGAGTAAGCACACCTGAAGTTGCCACAGCCTGAGACAACAAAGTATAGAATTTCTTAAATACGGAGAATCTAGGGACAATATAAAAGATCAGAAAGATTTCGACGAAATGAGACAATAAAGAGGGCTTGTGACAGTGGAGCAGATCCATATGAATAAGAATAAAACAGTAAGCTATCTGAGTCAGAATTCAAACAGTTATTGACAGAAAAAACTAAATAAGCCAAGTGAATGTTCTTCCTAATTAGAGCAACAACTGACAGAAAATCAGGAAAATTTGAAAGAAAATTACTAACAGAACAAAAGAAAAAATAGAAGAGATTGAAAAGCAAAGAAAAAAACACCTTAAAAATGTTGTTCTTTTTTTCTAAAATCAAAAGATAGATACTCAAATATGCTGAAAATTTATATAAACACGCCATGAGTAAGAATGCATGCAACTGTCTGCCTGCAATTAAACATCAGTGTGGCGGCTGCAAAAAATCAGCTTTCAGATATCAGTGGAATTCAGTGGGAAATAGATCCCAGTCTGATGTCTATTCCACCAAATCTGACGACAATAAGTTGATTACAACTGAGAGAGTCCAGCAAACTCTTAAAAGACACCTAGCACATTACAAGTAGTAGAAAAATAACCTTGAGAGAAATAAAGGGCAAGTTCTCTGAAACAAAATCTTTGCTATAGAACTCTACAATCCAACCTCACTTAAATAGCCAGTGAGGATGTATCTAGGCGTAAGGTGAGATGAGGTCATAAACTCGTGCTTAACAAACTTTTGAAATAAAGCAAGCAGTAATTATGATGAGTTGGAGTCATATCAGTAAGGGAGTCATCTATAGTAGGTGGTAATTAATGTTTACAATGGGATTACAACAATACTCCCCTGGAAAGCTTCATGGTTTTTCTGTTCTGTCAGTCTGTACAGAAAGAACCTTAAACGTGTCATACATGAAGACAGGCGAAGAAAACAAGAAACTCGACCCGCTATTGTTACGTTTTCCAACTAACTCTTTTTTCCCCCTTGCGAACCTAGAGAGATCTGATTCACACTTGGTCACTTTCAAGTTCTAACAAAAAAGGCATTGCTACGTAATTCGTAATCAGATGCTCTATTACACCATTCTACAGATATATTCACAATTATATTTTTCATATATACTGCATCGAGAAATCACCCAAGAAAACAATTTTCTTCAGTTTTAACACGACTAAAATTGGCAGCTATATTCCTTTTCCTCTCTTTTTTCGGATAAGTAACACTCAACCTCAAAAAATAATTTAAAAGGAAGACAAGTCGTAATCTCAAACATCCAAGAAGTATTAGATTTTGTAAATCCAATTCTTAATTATCAATCCAGTTACTAATTTACTTTGATAAACTTTGAAGCTTTACATCATTAAAATGCCAAAAATGTACACCTGGAGCATCTGCAAATTATAAACGGTTACCAAACTAAATATTTAACCAAGTCAGTGTCATTATGCGATGTGCCAAAGAGACAACCAAGTAAACAAAAAATGAATAAAGATGTCGTTAATATATCAGCTTTGTGCTAAGGCCAGGTATTGACACGTAAATAACTTGATTTAAACTTATTACAAAAAGTGGCGTTTAGAATTAAAGATATAAAGACCATAAGCTTGGACTTAATTGCGGCTTTCAGCTGCTCATTTATACTCTATGAGATTAACATGGTCGAATTAGATATATGACACATTCGCCGTGCTAGGTGCCTTATTGGTCGGAGTTTGTCCAGGATCTTATTCGATTTTGTTATATTCCAATAGTTATACGGAACCAGCTATATTAGCTTTTCTCTCCTCAGCTGAGTATCTACAACTTTGTCGTGTGTCTCTCTATACTTTCTCCTTGTACGTCATAAATGTGAAATAGTCCGGAAGTTTTTCTGTTAAAAAGTGCCAATGTAGTTTTATGGTTATTCCGTACATTTCATCTGTCCTGGACAGTATGAATCAAAAAGTTTGCAAACAATAAATAACCGACAGAATAGTTCCATTCTTTTATCTCCAAATCACCACTAATTATATACTATTCTTTAGAACAATTCCGGTTAAAAGAATGACGTAAAGTATCAACGACAAAAGTTGATCTATCAACTTTTAGCCAGAGCCTAAAGTACTAAATATAGAAATTTGGCGGCACATTCATACTGCTTGTCATTTGAAAATGCATTTATTAATGTTTGCACCTTGTGAAGTATAGACTGCAACCATGTCTTAGCAGGGTTGTATAATGACAATCTCTCCTCCAACTCAAACCACTTCATCTTGCATCCTATCACAGCATCAATGAAGAGACTGACTTCCAAGGTCCTACCAGCCTGCAATACGAAAAGTTATCCGAATCAGGTAGTCCCCAGCACACATCTGAAACATCTGAAGCTAGTTAAGAAAGATGAACTCTTTGACTCAAATCAAAAAC
The DNA here is from genome assembly GCA_948329865.1 of Linaria vulgaris. Classification (NCBI taxonomy): domain Eukaryota; kingdom Viridiplantae; phylum Streptophyta; class Magnoliopsida; order Lamiales; family Plantaginaceae; genus Linaria; species Linaria vulgaris. The sequence goes on along the minus strand of OX415254.1, from coordinate 17,892,393 downwards.
CAACACAGAGACTAACATAAAAAAAAAATGAGAAATACAAGAATTATTACGTGACCAGTTGAACTTCTCTACGAGGAGCCAGATTAAACATGCGAGTAGATGCAAACCTTACTCCCATCACATAGTGTACAAAGTGGACCACAACTTTTTAAGCTCATAATAGCACAATAGTTTTTCATAGTGCTTTAAAAAATATATATTTCATTCAACACCGCAAGCATATTTACCAGCTCAAAAATGTTATGTCATTAGAAGACTCCGAGGTAATTTCATTCAGTTATACAGTTGGAAAGAGCGAGGAAATCACATGTTAATCGTTTACTTTGGCATTTCCATTTTAAAACGCACAAGGATATTTCATATGTAAGAGTAACAATGATGGGCCAAAGCGCAGAACATAGCAAGAAGATAGTATAAATGTCCTCGCCTTCACAAATATCTATTATAATTAAATCCATAAACAGCAAAGCCTGCTGCAGCAGCACCATGTTGATCAGGGAAGGAGAAAGACCAACATGAAGAGAAATTATCAACTGGATATGATAACTTACCATACATTTGGTGGCAAAGGCGGAAGGCAACAATCTGATGATGACAAATTAGAATGGCTTTGCCACTATTGATATAGGAGTAAGTCTTGGTTGCCATGAGAGACATCGTCACTTCCCGACCAGGTAGGTCTTTCCGATATTCCAACTCTTCTGCTCCTTGAAATGCCATTAACGTTCGAAGGAGCCTACTCAATGGAAACAAGTTATTAATTACACTTAATAGCGTGCGCACTTTTTGTATCACTAATGGCTATAACACTGTAGATGGATGCCACATCAGTACAAGTTCGATATGCTTTCCTGAAATAAGTGGAGAGAGGGGCGTAAGAAGATTATCATATAAAAATTGAAAGGAAATAAAGAGTGGGAATTTAAAAAAGGCACAAGGTCCAACTCCATGACAATGCCAGCGAAGTTAATTACACGATAATTAGGCCGGAAGCATGCAAGTATTCTATTCTCAGAAAAATAAGCAGCTTTACAAAACGATGGATGCCGCCACATCTTCACCATTGCGGTTTACGTATAAGAAAAGTAGTACATGAAGAAAAACCAAGCACACGACCTCATCTTTGAAAAACATAACTAAATGCAGCATGATTTCCTCGAGGGTAAAACATGACATTCGGGTAATTTTACCTATATATACACGATGCTATATATACACTAGTTTTTCTTAGGTGCTAAATTTCGTTTTGAGGAGAATGTAGGTACAATTAGATCGAGATTCCAAAACGATTAATTAAATTTCCTACAACCAAAATCCAGAAAGCATATATATATAAAACCTGGAAAAGAACACGACATGCCTAATCAAACCGAAAACGAACATAAATAAATAAATAAATACAACAATATGTGTAATTTTTTCCATACAAAGTCCCATGTATGTATTTCACAGTTAAACAACATAGATAGATTAAATATGATTAATTCCTCAACGGCTACTTATTTTTATTTTACTTAAGTCACTCACCATATATCCACAAAGTTAACCTCGCCTTACAACAACCTCGTACCACAAACTGCAAATATACCAGAAAAAAAAAAATCGATAACAATCCACATAGTGAGAAATTAAAAACCCTAAAAGTGAAAATTAAACAAAATCACATACTTTACGCCTCAACAACATCAAGTTTAGTTGTAACTAAGCAGAATTATATTCATAAAATCATCAATCTGAACACAATTTTTTGGAGCTGAAAAAAAGCCGTACAGTCCTCGCTGTTTTTGAATATACACTGTAACAGTATGTATGTATATGATTGAGGGGGACTGGGAGGCTTTTACAGTATTTTATTTTGTCACACATACAAATATTTTATATTTAATTAACTATTTATTGTTTTAAAAGTACCTCAATGTAGCGATAATTTTGTCGAGTAGTTTTGGTAATTGTGAAATGAAAATAACGCTCGATATAATAATAATTAATAAAAAAAATCAAGAAATTTCAGAAATTCTAATAAACATTTTTTATAAGTAAACATTCACATAGAATAACTCAGAACATTTGATTTTTGGTTATAACTTTATATGATTACCGTATTGCACTAGAATTTTATTGACCCCAATATTTTGTTTAACTATCATTAGAATTGGTTAACTTTTTTAGTTCAAAATACTTTAATTAGTTGATTTTATGAGTCTTCACTAACGTAGATTGTTCGTGATCTTATTTTGAAAGTTATTCATTTTGAGCTAGATTTTGTAAAATCTTAAGGACTGTAAAATTTATTTAATATATATATATATATATATTGTAGTAACAAACATTCAATAAAACACAAAAGTATAACTAGGTAATCTTAAACTCTCTCTCCCATTGAGCTTCCTTTTAGGGTTTCTCTGGTGTCTCTTGTACACCGTCGTTGCCGTTTAATCTTCTCTTTGTTGTAAAGTGGACCCTTCTCGATAGAGCGAAAAACACGGCAATAATTGAAAACCGGATAAATAAATGACGCACAGATTTTACGTGGAAAACCCCAAATTAATTTAGGGTGAAAAACCACGGGCAAGGTAGAAGAACTTCACTATGAGTGTAAAATAGGAATTACAACACTCCGACTTTTACCGTAGTAAAGTCGCACAAACTCTCTATTTTTACCTCACACTTACAACACTTTAAACCACTCTTTTTATATTACTAATTGTGTATTAATATATATATATATATATATATATAAGAGAGAGTTTAGTATTTGTTGGGATGATTTTCATGGCTACAAACGGGCTGTTATTTATAGCAGATGGAATGGTGCTCAAGGAATGAGAAGAAGTGTTGCACCATTATTAAAATAATGCAGCACTTTACCGTCCCAATTTCTGCACAATGAATCAGCCGCCCCACTGCTTTAATTAGTGTTGCACTATCAACTGAAAGAAGAAATGTTGCACTTTGAATAAACAAAGCCACCGCCCCAACAATCTCCCACTTGAAGATTTGATTAGGGACTAATCAGATCTTCACACACAGCTCTTTCTGCCTCGCCCTTCATGTTGCTCACGTTTTCACCAGACCACACGAGGACCGACACTGAACAAACTTTTCAGCATTAACACTTTTCGTCAAGAAATCAGCTATGTTATCTTTAGTGTGAATCTTCTGCACATCCACAGTACCCTCCTCGACTTTCTCACGAACAAAATGATACTGGACCCGAATATGTCTTGTCTTGGAATGAAACGCTGGATTCCTTGCAAGATGCAACGCACTCTGACTGTCACAGAATAGAGAAATACTCTCTAGTTTGTGCCCGAGTTCCTCCAGAACCATTTTCAACCAAATCGCCTCTTTACTGGCCTGCGTAGCTGCCACGTATTCAGCCTCCGTTGTTGATGTCGCAACAACTGACTGTAACTTCGAAACCCAACTCACTGCACCTCCAGCAAGAGTAAACACATATCCTGTCGTGGACTTGCTTTTGTCAAGATCACCTGCATAGTCAGAATCAACATAACCCTTGACTGTAAAACCCGATCCTCCATAACATAATGCAACATCTGAGGTTCCCTGAATGTATCTCAGAACTCTCTTTACTGTACTCCAATGCTCTCTTCCCGGATTCGCCATGTATCGACTAACCACTCCCACTGCATGTGCAATGTCTGGTCTAGTACAAATCATAGCAAACATTAAGCTTCCCACTGCTGATGCATACGGTACTCGAGACATCTCCCTCCTCTCTTCTTCACTGCTAGGACACATACTTGCGGATAACTTGAAATTAACAGGAAGGGGGGTAGAGATTGGCTTACGATTCTGCATACTGAACCGCCGCAAAATCTTCAACAGATAGTTCCTCTGAGAAAGCCAAATCTTCCTGCAATTTTTGTCTCGGTGGATTTGCATCCCTAGAATCTTGTTTGCTGGTCCTAAGTCCTTCATTTCAAATTCCCTTGCCAACTCAGCCTTCAGTTCTTCAATAGGAGCTTTGTTGGGGCCTGAAACCAACATGTCATCAACATACAACAGTAAAATAACAAAGTCATCACCAGATCTCTTGAAATATGCACAAGGATCTGCATTCAGTCTGTTGTATCCAAGGCTCATTATGAATGAATCAAATCTTTTGTACCAACACCTCGGCGCCTGTTTGAGACCGTACAAAGATTTGGTCAACCTGCAAACCAAGTTCTTTTTTCCTTCTTCAATAAATCCTTCCTGTTGGAGCATATAAATCTCTTCTTCAAGATCACCATGAAGAAAAGTCGTCTTTACATCTAACTGTTCAAGATGTAAATCAAATGTAGCACACATCGCCAGAACCACCCGCACAGTTGTCATTCGGACCACCGGAGAAAATATTTCGTTGAAATCAATCGCCTCTTTCTGAGCATATCCTTTCACCACCAATCATGCACGATACCTCTCCACTTGGTCATCACTGTTACGTTTGATTTTGTACACCCATTTGTTGCCAATGGGTTTTCTCCCTTGTGGTAGAGACACAAGTTCCCACGTCTTATTCTTATGGAGTGCTTCGATTTCCTCCTGCATTGCTGCCATCCACTGAGCTGCATCTGAACTGCTCATTGCTTCCTGGAGAGTTGATGGCTCCCCGTCCTCAGTTAAAAGACAATATGCAACATTGTTCTCCATAGAATAGTCTGAGTGCCAGCCTGGTGGTCTCCTGGCACGTGTCGATCGACGTGTCCCCGAGACTCCAGACTTTGTTGTCTCATCAGGTTCATGCTCTGGTTCAGTAGGATCCTCCTGCTCGGCATCCTTCTTGACTACTACTGTCGTAGTTTCTGGATCTTCTCCTATGCTGCTATCATTTCCTTTCTTATCTTCCGTGAAGATAACATCCCTACTTACAACAATCTTGTGGGTAGTGGGGTCCCACAAGCGACACCCCTTCACTCCTTTAGCATACCCTAAGAACAAACACTTCCTGGATTTTGGGTCCAGCTTCGTTTTCTCTTGAGTATTAAACATAACATAAGAGGGACTCCCAAATACATGGAGATTAGAATAATCAACTGGTTTACCTGTCCACACCTCCATCGGTGTTTTCAGCCCCAGTGCTGTTGACGGAGATCGGTTCACCACATAACAGGCGGTATTGATTGCTTCTGCCCAGAACGAATTTTCTAAGCTTGTAGCCTGCATCATGGCTCTTGTTTTATCCAACAAGGTCCTGTTCATCCGCTCTGCCACCCCATTCTGCTGCGGAGTGTATGCCGTAGTAAACTGCCTCTTAATCCCAGCATCTTTACAGAAGTCTTCAAACTCCTTGCCAGTATATTCCCCTCCATTGTCAGATCTCAGACACTTGATCTTTTTCCCAGATTCAGGTTCCACCAGCGCTTTGTACGTCTTGAACATTGAGAACACCTCGGCCTTACTCTTGATCATGTACACCCAACATCTCCTGGAATAATCATCTATAAAAGACACAAAATACTTTGCACCTCCCAGGGATAGTACTGGTGCTTGCCACACGTCAGAGTGAATCAATTCTAGAATGACTTTACTTCTAGAATCTGAACTAAGAAACTTTATACGATGTTGCTTGCCAACAACACAATGCTCACAAAAAGCTAAAGATACCTTTGTGAGGCCCGGAAGTAGTTTCTTCTCTACAGGAACCTTCATGCCTCGTTCTGACATATGCCCGAGCCGCTGATGCCAAATCATTGATGATTTCTCAATCGACTCAGATGAAGACACTGACGCTTCTCCCACTTGCAGAGCCCTCCCCTGTACCTTGTATAAGTTTCCGGCAATCTTGTCCGCCTTCATCAGTACAAGCGCACCCCTTTTAACTTTCATGATCTTGTTTCGCGAACCAATATCACAACCAAGATCATCCAGTTGTCCATGAGACAACAAATTCTTGCATAATCCCTCCACGTGTCGGACATCTCGAATGGTCCGAACAATCCCGTCATGCATCTCCAACTTGATCGTACCGATGGCAACAACTTTCAAGGGTTCATTTTTACAGCTATACACAGATCCTCCAGCGATCGATGTATACTCATGAAACCACTCCCTCCGGGGAGTCATATGAAAACTGGCTTCTGAATCAATAAGCCATACATCATCGAAGCCACGCATACCTTGAATAGCTGTTGCTGCTTCACAACATAGTACATCACCATCATCTGAAGTGCTAGCAACGTTCCCCTGAGGATTAGAACTCTTCTGGTTTGAATCCTTAAGATTCCAACAGTCCTTTTTCAAGTGACCTTTCTTGCCACAATGCCAACAACTGCCCTTGGTCCTTGACTTGGATCTCCCCTGTTTCTTACTCCCACTTGCACCGCGCTCCGTCGTTCTCCCTCTTGTCACCGACAAGGCACCTACTTGTTGCGAACTTGCCTCTCTGTCTTCTCTGTTTTTGCGCCGACTCTCTTCTTCCAGAATAGCGGCTGCAATTTCGTCGAAGACCAAATAATCCGTGAGGACATTATTTGTTAAGTTGATGACAAGCTGGTCATACGAATCGGGCAGACTTTGCAGCAGAATTTCAGCACGTTCAACCACTTCTATTTTATGACTCAACGACGTCAATTGAGAAAATAGAGTATTTAGAACATTGAGGTGCTCAGTTACCGGGGTAGATTCTGCCATCCTCAGTGTATACAATTTCCGTTTAAGGAAAATTTTGTTGTGTAGGGACTTTGCCTCATACAGCTTGTTGAGATGATCCCATATCTCCTTAGCTGTCCTCTTCTCCTCAACGCTTGACAACACACCATCACCTAACGCCAGGTGAATATTTGCGATAGCGTTGCCGTCCATCTCGTTCCACTTTGTATCATCTGTGATTTCCACCGGCCTGTCGTCGATCGCCGCGAGACACCCATCTTTCCGTAAGATGGCTTTGATCTTCAGCTTCCACAACGAGAAATTACTCTCGTTGAATTTTTCGATCTCGAATTTTGCCGTCATTGCTTCTATCACGTACCACCGTCACTGAAAATAATTTCAGTACGATACCCACAGATATCACCGAGACCCCGGATATGAACCGTGGCTCTGATACCACTTGTTGTAAAGTGGACCCTTCTCGATAGAGCGAAAAACACGGCAATAATTGAAAACCGGATAAATAAATGACACACAGATTTTACGTGGAAAACCCCAAATTAATTTAGGGTGAAAAACCACGGGCAAGGTAGAAGAACTTCACTATGAGTGTAAAATAGGAATTACAACACTCCGACTTTTACCGTAGTAAAGTCGCACAAACTCTCTATTTTTACCTCACACTTACAACACTTTAAACCACTCTTTTTATATTACTAATTGTGTATTAATATATATATATATATATATATATATATATATATAAGAGTTTAGTATTTGTTGGGATGATTTTCATGGCTACAAATGGGCTGCTATTTATAGCAGATGGAATGGTGCTCAAGGAAGGAGAATAAGTGCTGCACCATTATTAAAATAATGCAGCACTTTACCGTCCCAATTTATGCACAATGAATCAGCCGCCCCACTGCTTTAATTAGTGTTGCACTATCAACTGAAAGAAGAAATGTTGCACTTTGAATAAACAAAGCCACCGCCCCAACACTCTTTCCCCATCATATTCTATCCTCTTCCACATGGATAACAGAACTCAGTCTTCCCAAATAGCAGATCTACTAAACAACACCACTCTTCACTGCCCCTCTGATACCAACGGTAAAGAAAATCCAAAAACAAGATACACCCTTTTGGTCAACATCTTCACAGAAAAACCCCAAACGCTCGACATCTTCAAAAGCACAATATCCAAAGCTTGGAACACCCAAAGGAAAATTTATTTCAATCACCTCAAACACAACATGTTCTCTTGTGTTTTCGAGCTCGAAGAAGATCTGGAACAAGTCATGAATCTCTCATGGACTTTAAAAGATCAACAAGTAATCATCAACCGATGGCCACCAAACAAAGCTCTCTTCTAAATCGATACATCTCAGGCTGTATTCTGGTGTCAAATCACGCATCTCCCCATCTCTCTCATGACTAAGGAAAATGCCATCCTCTTAGGAAGCGAGATAGGAAGGTACTTGGATTTTAAAGAAAACGACTTTGTGGGGCTCTGGAAAAGAGTGTTCAAGATCAAGGCCGAGATTCCGATCACTAAGTCGCTACATGATATGGTCACTTTCACCACCAAAGAAGAAGAAACGTTTACGGTCGAAGTCCGTTTCGATCGAATCGGAGATTACTGCTATGATTGTGGCTACTTGGGCCACAAAATAACAATGTGCAAAGAAACGTCGCCGGTACATTGAAGAATCTCCGACGAACAGATCCATGGTTGCACTCCGACAACCGATTCATTCGAAAACCCTTTTTTGCTCCTGGTCCTCTTAGCTCTAATCCCCAAGCCCAATAAAAATTAGTCCACGTACAACACCTAAGCCAATACCCACTGAAAACCAACAGGCCCTACCGACTCCACTCCAAAGCCCACCCCCTCATAATAACAACAACCCCCTCATACTCTGCCCATAATACCCACTGATCCCAAACTCACCCCACCACTGCCAAACACTGACTGCAGCGCTACTCAACCTCTCCAGGCCACTCAACCAAACTCAAACCCCAATGCTACTCAAACTATGCATGCCGCCCACCCCATACACTCACCAGAATCCCAAAACTCCATAAACACCTACTCATCCACCATTAACACAAGACCAAGAAACAAACGCTACACACCACTAAACCTCTCCACTGAAACTCCCACCAAAAAACTCAGAGCTCCCCTGACTGGAAAGCATGTTGTCCCCCTACCACTCATCCGCAAACATCAACATTGAATTACTCGAGAAAGAAATCAACTCTGGAGACCCTCAATTTCAGAGGGGTCGAATGCATAAAATCCCATGAGGATTATTACTTGGAATTGCCAAGGGCTTGGTAAGCCCAGGGCAATCCAGGCATTGCGGACCGCCCTGATATTTTGTTCAGTTTTTAAATTAAAACTGGAAATCTCCCCCCTTCCCCCCCCCTCCTTTCTGCTCTCTCTGCTTTTGATCTCTCTCAGAATTTTCTTGTTAACCCCACTGGAATAGCATGTGGTATTTGTCTTGCTTGGAAGAATAACTTAAACATTACTATCACTCAGTATAATTCTTTTCTCATCAGCTGCCAAATCATTTCCCTAAAACATCCAAATTAGAATCTAACTGGTATTTACTCCCCTCCCCCCACTTCTAAACAAAAAATTTGGTCTCTCATGAAAAGCATCTCTACTCCATGATTGAAGCTTGGGCTATAATTGGAGACTTTAATGATATTTGCAATCAAAATGAGAAACTAAGGGAAATGCTTTTGCCTCTTCATCAGACCACACACTTCACAATGATCTCATGTCTCTCTCACGCTTTGATATTGGCTTCTCAGGAGACAGCTACACTTGGAATAATGGAAGGGATGGCATACATAACATTCAGGGAAGGTTGGACAGGTGTGTTGCAAATGCAGAATGGTGCACTCAAATCCAGCAAGCTCACCTTACCCACCTCACTGCAATTGCATCAAACCATCGCACAATCTCTCTTGAAACTCCAAACTGCGGCCTCAACGGCTCAAAGCCCTTTAGGTTTGAAAAAATCCGGCTCACATACTCCTCTTTATCAAATGTTGTGCTAAATGCTTGGAATATTTATGTGAGTGGTCTGCCTATGTTTAAACTCTACTCTAAATGCAAGCATGCTAAAACTGCTCATAAGAATTGGAATAGGATTCACTTTAGTAATATGCACAACATTATTCACTCCATTTCTAAAGAGATAGATGATGTTCAGGGAGGGGCTCAAACTGCTTTTAATATTTCCAAAAACAAAGCTCTCCAAAAAGACCTTGACCTCTGGCTTGGTAGATTAAATTGTTATTGGCAGCAACGTTCTAGAGATAAGTGGTTGAATGAAGGGGATGCAAATTCTAAATATTTTCATCTTAAAGCTACCCTTCACAAGCGCAATAATCATATCAACTGCATCACTTACTCTCAGAATATTTATAACTGGGAAAACATTGGTCATGCTTTATGTGGTTTCTATAAAAATCTTTTTCAAAGTGATCAAATCTCTAGTCAAAAGCCTTACCCTCAAAATCTGGAGAATATGTTCTCTTCTATCATTAGTGAAGATGAAAACCTGTCTCTGTGTTCCATTCTCACCCCAAAAGATATTAAAAATGCTCTCATTTCTCTGGGAGTCTATGGTCAGATAAAAGCACTGGCCCTGATGGGTTCCCTACTATCTTTTTTAAAAATTTGTGAATATTACAAAGTTTTCCATCATTGCTGTTGTCCAAAAATTTTCAGAACAAGTATTATGCTGCAATCTCTCAATCATACTCTTATTACACTAATTCTAAAAAATAAAATGCTAACTTAGTTGGGGATTTCAGGCCTATAAGTCTTTGTAACATGACATACAAAATATTTTCTAAGATTATTTCAAATAGGCTGAAAGTTTTTCTTGACAAAATTATATCTCCCACTAAATCTGCTTTTGTAAAAGGGAGGAACATAAATGAAAACACCATCTTTTCCCATGAAATCATGCATTTTATCCATAACAGGAAAGGAAAAATGGTATATTTGCTTTCAAAATTGATTTGTAAGGCTTGATAAAGTTGAGTGGGATTTCCTTTGCTGCATTCTATCGAACTTAGGATTTTGCAATAAATTTGTTAATCTTATTTATCAATGCATTGCTACCATTTATTTCTCTATGATCATAAATGGTGTTATATTTGGTTTTCTCACTCCTTCTAGAGCCATTAGGCAAGGAGACCCCCTCACCCCCTCCCTCTTGTCATTTAGATGGGAGCTCTTTCTAGATTCATTGCTAAACAAAAATCATTAGGGAACTACAAAGCTATTAAAGTAGCCAGAACTGCCCCCCCTCCCCCCTCTCTCATTTAATGTTGATGACTTGGTTATATTTGGTCATACTTGGTCTAGTCAATCCATGAAGTCCTCTAAATCCTCTATCTACTTTAGCACAAACTGCACTGACTACGATAAAAATTTATTTCTTAACCTTTTTGAGGTAAATGAATGTCGTCATAACCTTACTCATCTTGGCCTTCCTTTCTGCCGTGTGAAATCTAGAAGAGAAGCATTTATTTCTCTAAGTCAAAAACTCTCAAAGCACATGTCAAATTGGAACAGTATTAATCTCTCTCAAGCTGGCAAAATAATTCTTATCAAAGTTGTTGGCCAAACAACTCCAATTTACACTATGTCAAATTTTCTAATCTCCAAAAATCTTTGCTCAAATCTTGATTCTATTTTTAGAAAATTTTGGTGGGGTGAAATTGATATCGAGAAAGTGCTTCCTCTTATTGCTTGGGTTGACATTTGTAAGCCTAAATCCAATGGAGGGCTGGGGTTTATAAAAACTCATGATTTCAATAGAGCCCTTATTGCAAACCTGGCCTGGAAAGTAGCAACAAATCACAAAGCTCATTGGGTTAAAGTCCTTATTGCTAAATACCTTAGAACTGGAAATCTTTTTGAAGCCTCTAATAAACCAAACCTAGCCTCATGGGTGTGGCAAGACATTTTGCATTCCAGAGACATTATTGCCAAAGGTTTCTGTCACCCTACTAATGCAAATTCAAAAACTATAATTTGGGATCAGCCTTGGGTTCCAAATATTAAAGGGTTTATTCCTAAATCAATCACCCCTTCTAAACCCAACCGCCACAAAAACTTATTGGTTAAAAGCCTTATCTGTCAGGACACAAACCAATGGGATAAAGAAAAATTATTTTTATCTTTGATCCCACTTCTACTATTGAAATTCTGAAAATTCAAATTTGCCCAGCGAACAATGAAGACCAGAATATTACGCCTCTCTGGATTCCCTATAAGACAGGGATCTTCTCCACGAAAATTGCCTTCCTTGTCGACACTTCCCACTGTAATCCCACTACAAGCAATAATAACTTTGTTCTCTATAAAATAAAAATTGGAATGCCCGAATTCATGGGAGACACAAGCTCCTCTTGAGGAAGATCATCCGAAATATTCTCCCCACGCGAGCTCGGCTCAATTTGGTTTTTAAAATCCAGGACAAGAGATGTCTCCTTTGCAACCAACATGATGAAATAATGGAGCATATTTTCCTCCAATGCCCTTTTGTTGCTCAAGCATGGCTTCTTTCTGCCTGGCACCTAAACCTTCTTGCTTTTCAAAGCTGGAATATGAAAGGTTGGATCTTACTCATCTTACACGACACATGAAGTTTCTTTAGCACTGCTCTTCTTTGTGAAAAAATTTTAATCTCTTTTTCTTGTACTTGTGATCTGATCTGGGCTAACATAAATAAGATTTTGCATAGTCTTATAACTCTTAACCCTCAGGAACTCTTTGATCTGGCCGATAAGAAGAGTAAGGAACATTGGATCGTGCAAAATTCAGCAAAAATACGAGCAACCTCAAACTCATCCATGGAATGGAGTAAGCCCCATGAGGGATGGACAAAAGCAAACTCTGATGCCACATACAAAGACGGAGAAGCCACATCGGCGTTCTTCATTCGAGATCACAAAGGTGCATCATTTTTGCCTCGACCGCTTTTCACTTGTGCATGGATCCGCTTACTGCAGAAGCCCTTCCCTTCTCAAATCATGCCAATGCCTCAACTCCGCAAACATCACTAAAGGGATTCTGGAATCTGATTGCTTACTCATCCGGTGCATTCGTGATGCACGAGACGAACTACTTTTGAATATCCAACCAATCGTGATTGCTATTCAAAAGATTTGGCACAAACGACCACTTTGGAAATTTACTTTTGTGAATCAGATTTGTAATCAAACTGCCCATAATATTGCTCATTGGGCCTCTTCAAATGCTTGGCATTCAAACTTTTCAATTCAAAACCTTCCATCATCTTGTCTTTATGATGGGGGTCCTTTTGTAACAAGTTACATTGATTCATTTTGGTAGCAATATTACTTATTTCCTTTCAAAAAAATATACAAGCGCACCCAACATTACTTAACTTATTCCTACTTTTATCTTCATATAATAAGGGTTTAGGGGTTCCTCTTTACAAATCACTTTACTTATGCATTGCAAGTAATGTTGTTCACATGCCATTTAATCGAGCCGGTAATTTTGGTTTGTAAGAAAATCAAAACCGAACAAAACCAAACAGAAAAAAAAATCGTAATTTGAAGTCCATGAGAATGACTCTATTCATGATGGAAATTCAACCTCAATCAAAAATCACAATTTGCACGTTCAATGGGACATCCAAATTGTGGGTGAGGTCAAATAAAACACTCGAAAAATTGAGTTCCTACTTATTTTAATGATGAAAGAGTGACAACTATTATATGGTTAGGAAAACCTAAGGTTTTAACGATCCTCATAAGTTGTAACCACAACTGGGGTATGGTAGGATGTCCTGACCATTCTTATGGAAAGCTAATATGCTACTTCTATGAAATGACTTAAAAGACTTAATATCTAGAGGCGCCTATGAATATTTTCAATGTAGTCAAAGGTCGAGACGCACAACAACGAATGAATGAGTTGTGTGAGTATCATTGTCTTGGTATACACAAATCTTTGAACATCTGAAAGCATCACGTCCACGAGTTGACGAGCATGGTATTTTCCTAAAGAAGGTTCAAAGCTAATAACCACATTTTCTGATGCAACGAGTTCTCATGTAACTCTAAAATCGGATTAGGATTGTTAGACTCGCGAGCATGTCAGTCAGACGTGATGGTTTGTTGGAGAAATTTTGTCTAAAGGCAGACAAATAACCAGAATCAAGTCTAATATATATGTAAAATTGAATATTAAAAAAATGTTACAACTTAAACTTGTTTATATGAAACACGTGTTGAGAAAGTTGTAGCAAAGTGGCGATAAAAGTTTATTTGCACCGTCGTTGATGTCATTTCGTCTCGCCTCGTTTCGTTTTGCCGCATCAAACATGTTTTTGCGAGAAGAAAGTCTAAATTTTATATATTTATAAAATAAATTTATATGTTTAATTACAATTTTAAATGTTTCAACGTTACATAACATACAATGACTAGATCATTTTTCCACTAAATGTATTCTAGTTGTTACTCATTTTTCTTATCACATCAATTAAGACCTCTATGCTGAGAAACTAATCAAATCATATATTTTATAAGACCTTCAAATATCTTTGAGCTTGATTGATGAGCAATTCCCTTTTCTAGAGGTTGTTCCAACGCGACATGTGTAGTATCTTGGGAGCATAGTACAATCGAGGGTTTGAATTGTAGGTGTCATATTAATCTTCGAGAAAGAGGTTAAACGTTTTGACTCTTCCAAAATCAACGTCTAGGTAGTCGTTTCAGGTTTTGTTTATATTTCTTTCCTTAGTCATAATTCGTTCACATGTTTGGGTAGGATGTCTGTGAAATTTATCGTTTTTCAGTCATCCTGCACCGTAAATTTAACAACGCGAAATTCCAAAATTAGCGTCTATAAATTCCTACGTCATTAAAAAAACTTTAGCCCCTATTTGGATAGCTTTTTGGGGTGAAAAATATTGAAAATTTGCGGCTTGTTAGGAAATTGTAAAAACGCGTTTCTGGAAAATTAAACAAACACTAAAAGTGATTTTTGATCAAAAAAATTGTTTGGCCACACTTTTCTAATATGTAGGCTACACTTAACACTCCTCTTTTCACCATTTTCTCTTTCCATCACATCACACCTAATGAAATATTGGATATATTTTATTATTGGAACAATTCAAATCACGTGTTTCTAAGAACCACATACATCTTTTAATTTATTTTGCTCTTGTCTTACATATCTTACAACTTTTATATACTTTTCCATATATATAAGTATGTTAATTCGCTGAGTGCATTATGATTCTCTAACTATACACGACAATCATAAAATACAAATTATTGCAAAGACAATTTAAAAAGAAAAAAAATGTATATTTCAGGAATTCAAGAATTTTCACGAACGAATTATAAATAAAAAATAAGTAAAAGAGATAAAAAAATTTAATCTTCTTTCTAACAATCGTGCCTTCAATTTATTCTTATTACTCTCTTTATTATTTAATCACTTCTTGCTTGTGCTGAAAATAAATTATTTATTTAAAATCTTTATTAGATGACATATTCACATGATTTATCAACTACAAATCTTTTGTATTCTGAAATATATGTTATCATATTAGATTTTCAATTGATCTTTATAATATTTACATAGTGATCTTTTAACAAATATAATTGTATCTACCCTCGAAAAAAATTATATAATTGTATCATTCAAAATGATTGTTCATTTTCTTTTCTCCTGTTTTCACGACTTAGGATAAAGTAGACTTATAGACAATAGTTTTTATAACATGAGTTTTATTATTTTTAATTTTCTATTCTATCAAATATATATTGTATTCAATTTTATAGTAAATCTAACAAGAAAAGCTACTTTCTAATGATAAAAAATTTGGACATTGTTATTTAACTAAATAGAATTCTTATTATTAAAATATCTATCCGAGTATTTGATTGCTCCTAGGATTAAATAATAAATTTCCATTAGCAATAAGTAAATAACTTTAGACAATAAATTTATTTGGTGAAAGTAAATACTCAATGCGGAATGATTTTGATCAGCCACTTATTTAAAAAATAATATAAATAATATTAGATTGTTGCCATATTGTTTTAAATAGGTTTATATTTTGAAAATTATAAATTAAAGGGATCTACTATTCTCTAAATCACTCATTACTCATTACCTATATATATGTGTGTGTTCAAATCAAATCATCACATATATATATATATATATATATATATATATATAAATAAAGCAAATTATCTGATTACGGTGACCAGCTCGTACAATTAAGCTAATAACATGTAGAGATAAGATTGACAAGATATATAAAAGGAAAACTCATAAATTAGTTTCCTAATTACATGGACCTTATTAATATCTAACTGCAAACTTTTCTTTTTCCCTTTTTATAAGTACATATAACTATAAACTCATATGCCATTGCCCACATAATATATAATATTATATAAATATATATATCAAACATACATAAGTAAATCATAGGTGGGGTGGATGTCGCACCCCAATCTAGTTCCGTCCACGAATTCATTGAATAATTCTCCCATTTCTTCTTCCCAACGGATGAAATCATAATAATCAAATAAAATATGCACTCAAACATTATAATAGGTGGTTTATTATTTATTCTGTTTATTATTCGCAAAACATGATAATATCAAGTAATATGAAAAGATGAATAAATAACTAATAATTACTCAAACAAATAAGAAAGTTAAAAAGACCATTTGTACACTAATAATATGTCTTTAAATTGCCGTATGTTAAAGTTAAAAGTATGACAAAAGCAAGTTTATTCATTCAAACAAAAGGAAATCAATTGCGGCAAGCAACTCCTTTAATTAAGCTAATGAGCAACTCTTTTAATTAAGTTAAGGGTTTTTGGCACAACACCCCCCTGTAATATAGGAAAGAGGCGCATTACCCCCTTGTAAAAAAAGAAAGGGCATATTACCACTCTGTGATATACGAAATAGGCGCATTACCCCCCTGTAAAAAATAAATAGGCAAATTACCCCCTGTAATATATGAAATAGGTACATTACCCCCCTATAATTTTTAAAAAGTTGCACATTATCCCCTTAGTTCATTAGTATAAAAAGGAGGTATTTTGCACCGTATAAAAAATACACAAGGGGTAATGTGCCTATTAAACATAACACAGGGGGATAATATGCCTATTTTATTATTACAGGGGGGGTAATATGCATATTTCGTATATCACAAGGGGGTAATATGCCCTTTCTTTTTTTACAGGGGGGTAATATGCCTATTTCTCATATTACTCATATTACAGGGGTATCATGCCAAAAACTCTTAAGTTAATCACATATACATATATATAAGATTGATAAAAATCTTTTTGATAATCATAAGATTTATAGGCTAATCTGAATAATCACAAAGATGAAAGAACTAATATGAATGTAATAGGCTCCGCCCCCCCCCCCCCCCCCCCCCCCCCCCCCCCGCCACCAACACTCCGTCTTCTTCAACAACATTTTTGACAACAACAATTGTTGGGAGGGTTTTTGGCAGAAAGCCCCCCTGTGTTGTTCGAAACAGGCAAGAAACCCCCCTGTGAAATAAAAAGAAGCAGAAAACCCCCCTGTGTATTGAAATACGTAGCAAATAACCCCCTTTTGTACGAGAGTGTGATACACTTGCCAAGAAGTGAGAGTGGGAATTAATATTCTCTTATAAAATAACTTAGGTTTTTGGCAGAAAGCCCCCCTGTGTTATTTGAAACGGGCAAAAAACCCCCCTGTGAAATGAAAAAAAGCAACAAAACAATCCCTCATATTATGATAATAGACAAATAATGACAATAATTTAGAAAACTATCTGAATAACCTCTAAAAATTAAAAACTTCAAATAAGTCCATATAATTTCGACATAATTGCAAATTATCCATCTTCAAAAAACTTATGCACTTTTGCCTACATTTTTTGCTGTAATTTTTTGGTATTGTTAAAAAATTGTCGGTAAAACTCTTATTTTGAAATGTATCTAAAATATTTTGAAATGTAAATTTTCTTTTGGACTTGTACGTACAATTAAAGTAGTACAAATTTAGAAAACTCATAGAAGTTCATCACATGAAATATAATAAAATTTTACATAAAATTATTTCTGGTGTAAAAAAAAGAGAAAATTATTATTTATGCCCAATAATTTTGCCAAAAATTAATTCTGGGGAAGATGACATTTTTCACTTTTTTTTGGATTTCACTAATTAAAAAAATTAATTTTCATTTAATTATATTAATTTATTAAAGTACTTATATATTTTAATAAATATTACGAAAATATAAGTTCATTTAAATATTAGAATAAGTTAATTTGAAAATTTACAGGAACATAATTAGATGCGTTCAAGAATCCAATATATTTTTTTAAAATAATTAAGCATAAATATAAAATGGGAAAATTGTGGGAGAAGAAATGACTATTTTTTAATTTGGGGGTAAATGAGTCATTTCTGGTGAAAATACGTATAAAGAAAGAAAATACATATAAAGAAAGAGAAGGGGGGCAGTGTGCTATGATTTGTTTAACACAGGGGGTGTTTTTGCCTATTTTGTTTTAATAGGGGGGTTTCTTGCCTCTTTTCCATAACACATGGGGGTTTCTTGCTAGTGGGCCTTGTTGGGATGATGACATCTTTATTGAGGTGTTTATATATGCATGAGTCTTTCTAATAGAATAGAAAGCTTTATGAGTTGATTAATTTCATTATCATCAATGGCGAAAAACCGATGCTGGTGGTACCACCAGTGGTGGTACCACACACATACATATGTATGTATATATATATACATATATGTATATATATATACATACATATGTATGTGTGTGGTACCACCACTGGTGGTACCACCAGCATCGAATAGATACATCAATGGTGGCGGAGGCAGTATTTTTCATGAACTTAGGAAAGAGAAAAAACAGAAAAAGTATTAGTAGTTAATAGATTGTCAGATACTTTTTTGGAATTTGACGAGCTAGTCAAATAGCTATAAGAGTAGCCCTATTTTCGTCAATTTAAAGAAAGTTTAATCTCATGTTGAAAAATACAATTTTCAGAAAAGGGAAAAATCAAAATACGCGTTTCTAAGTTTTTTTTATTCTCAAACAAAAAGCTAAACCATACAAGGGCTTAGAAATGTAATTTTTTACCTCACCGTTTCCTTTTTTTTTTTTTTTTTTCCAAATTTTGCTTCCTAATTGAATAGAGAAATGATTTTCCACCTCATTTCTAAATAAAAAGTCATTCCTCTTAAACCTCCACCGGCACACCACTAAAAACCCTGAGCCGCAAAAAATGCCCGCCATCATTACAAACTACGAGGATTTCGTTAAGGTCCATGGCGTTCTCCTCGCAGCTTCCGGTCTCCCTGTATCGCTACACCGCAAGCTCTTCCACAAGCTCACGGCGGAGACTTTCGACGGCGGTGATTATTTCCTCGTCGAGCCGATCGACGGCGGAAAACAGAGGAGACTCGTGCTCACCGGTGAACTAATGAGAAAAGAGTCCGACGTGTTCCTAATCGACCACGCCTGGTCTTTTCGCCTCTCCGATGCTTACAATCAGGTATAATGAGGCCTTTTTTTTTAATTTTAGTATTATGTTAATGTTAATTATGTAATTATAGGCGTAATTGTTGATATTGTGGTGTGTTAGTGATGTTTTTTTGTGGTGTATTGCAGTTGAGGGAGATTCCGGGGTTGGTTGAGAGGATGGGTGCGTTAATGTGTGTGGATATTGATTCGGAGGCGGCTGGTGATGACGGCGACAACGATGGTAAAGAGACCGCGGTGGAGATAGTCGAGAGAGAGTTCTGTAAAATTAGAGAAGGTGGTCCTGATTCCGTGAGGTGGTTGGAGATTGAGGACTGCGACGTTGATGACGACTTGCTAGTTTCTCTCGATTTGCCTAGTAAATTTCCAGTATGTCTTCTTTGTCTTTTATATTGACTGGTTGGATATCTGATTTGAGGATTATCTTTAGTTAAATGAAACTTAGCTCGGGTGACTGGATATGAAGTGTTACTTGTTGAAGCTTCTTTCTTAAACTTGTTTGTAGTGTGGGCAGACTTCTTGATGTAAAAAAATTTCAGTGAATTCATGTTTTTTTTTTACTATATTTTTCTCTATGATATCCAGCAAGCCTGATGTTTATTGCATGATTCGGAAATACGAGTAAATAAATGGTCAATCTGCAGTGTATAATTCATTTAAATTTGTCCTTTTCTGATTTTTCGATTGTACAATTTCATGGCTTCAGCATTTACTTGCCCTGAGCCTCTGCGGCAACAAGCTCGAGAATTCAC
The DNA here is from genome assembly GCA_948329865.1 of Linaria vulgaris. Classification (NCBI taxonomy): domain Eukaryota; kingdom Viridiplantae; phylum Streptophyta; class Magnoliopsida; order Lamiales; family Plantaginaceae; genus Linaria; species Linaria vulgaris. Next base: position 17,872,424 of record OX415254.1, on the reverse strand, counting down.
AAACTGTTATAAACGTGGTGACTCAATTTAAACATCTTAAAGCTCTGTGGCTGAATCGTAATCCGGTGATCAAAACTAGGTTTGTGTTCAAGCTCTTTAAAAGCTGATCTGTTACAAATTGGATTCCGTTACCTTTGTTTTCCAATGCTTGGAAGTTTTCTTAAGAAAACTTTTCTTTTCCCAGTGATAAATTCATGGAAGATGCTATTCTTCGAATTTTCCCGGGATTGGAGATCTTCAATTCCCGCTTCACCAAAAATTATGGTGAGTGGGCCTTAGGATTCTGTGGAGGATTATTTACGGAGGAAAATCCTGGAGGTTCTCAACAAAGTGATTCTACAATACAGGGTATCACATCTCTTGACCTTTCAAATAGGTGTATTTGCAATCTTATCACTAAGGTCAGTTGATTTTTTAGTTTCATTCTTTTTTGTGATGTTTCAGCTTCTAACATCCCATTATTGTCCACAAATACGTGTAATTTTCTATTTTTTGTTCTTAGGCATTTTTGTCCAGTCAATTGCCCATTCTTTCACACTTAAACATTCGTGGGAATCAATTCAGTGAGAACTCAGTTGGTGAACTGCTAAATCAACTCAAAAGATTCCCTAATTTAACTGCTCTGGAGGTAACGTTTTGTCAATCGAATTTCTGCATATTCTTCGTTCTGGAAACTGCGTCCTGATTAAACAAGCGATCAAACAGGTGGATATTCCTGGACCTCTTGGAGAGAATGCAACTGATATTATTGAAGCTCTTCCTAACCTTTCTATGTTGAATGGGCTAAGTACATCTCAAATCTTGAATGCAGAGAAGTGTGTAGTTGATTCTATGTTAAAACCTCGTCTTCCTGAGTGGGATGAGGGAGACTCTCTCGCAGATCGTGTTATTACTGCTATGTGGTTATACTTAATGTCATATCGGCTTGCAGATGAAGAGAAAATTGATGAAACTTCTGTTTGGTATGCATTTGTTGCTTATTGCTAGAGTTCTTGCCTTGCTGCATTCTATTTATCCAGATGTGATGATATATTCCATTTATGAACTAGTGTATATTCATTTCATTCTGCTTGGCTAAAAAGGCTGTTAGTTAGACAGTAGAAAAGAGTGTGAATAGTAAATAATGAAAATTAATTCTCAAACCAGACAAGGACTGGTTAACATTTGTCTTCATTTATAAGTGCTTCTATTAAACTATGAGAAAATGTATTAATATCCTAGTGCTAAGAACTCTCCCCTCGATGAATTGTCAAACCATTTTCTGACCTTTGGTATGGTGGAAGGGATCTATGAGACATTGTATTTCGCTTTTCTCCTGTATGCTGCTTGTTCACCAGGCTTCATGATATTTAACTTCTTTAGAAGGTGGTGTTACATAAATCAAACTTCTTTGCTGTTGGCATGCTACTAAGGTCATTTTCTAATTAATGGATGCAGGCAATGATCTGAACTTGTGTGTAAGTGATTATCTAGAGATTAGGTGAAATAATCATAGCAAATAGTGATTTCACTGTCAAGGGTGTTTTTATTGTCTTAAAACTATATATAAAAATTGTGGTACTTATAAAAGTCGTTTGATTTTGTCATCCTCATCATGTATTGTTATGAATAACTCTGTTTGGAAATTTTGTAGGTATGTGATGGATGAACTAGGTTCAGCTTTGCGTCACAGTGATGAAGCCAATTTCAGAGTTTCACCATTTTTATTTATGCCAGAGGGTAAAATGGAGTCAGCTGTGAGGTCTTTCCTAGATCCATCTCGTTTAGTCTCTCCCCCCCCCCCCCCTTCCCCCCCCGTTTTTATGTTGGTAGCATCTTAGCATCTTCTAGTTCACTCTCAAATTTCGCACAAAGTCTCTTTCACCTTTGTCATGTCAGTGATATGCCTTTAGGATTTTGTTCTCCGTAACTTCATGAATTTAATGACGACAGAAATCGTTGGAGACTTTAGGGTCCCAAATCTCATGATTTTAATTTCTGAAAGTTCCTGACCTGTGTATGATTCAGTTATTCAATTATGTGGCCAACAAAAGACATTCAAATGGGTGATGAGTGCACTCGGGATTTCCTGTTTGGCATCGGGGAGGAGAAACAACGTTCTGCTAGGCTTACTGCTTGGTTCCATACCCCTCGAAATTATTTTATTAGAGTATGTTCTGACTTGGCTGTTTTCGTTCGTCTATCGTTCTAGATTAAATACTGCTTTACTTGAACTACTCCTACTGTGTCTGTAGGAGTACGAAAAATACAGCGCGAAATTATGCTCAACAAAATTTTGTCCTCTGCCAGTGAAGCCATGTGCTACCAGTAGTCTGCATCATATTGATGGAAGTGCATTGCGTGTTTACTCTGATATACCTCAAGTGGAAGAACTTTTGACACGTGCAGAGTTTGTTTTCAGTATGTGTTGCTTTTTGAAGCCATCAGAATTCCAATTCAATTGCAATTAAGTTTATACCAGTTTTACGCACCTCATGTTTTAATGCAATGTCACCTTAACATTTACCATCTATATGTATCTAAATATTTACACCAGGTCTAGTGATTAGTGATTATTTGACTGAGTTTTCATGTTGGGTAAATTATGGCACTGAAAACACGAGACACTTATTTATGCTTAACCCATTAGGAGGCGATGCCACCTTAAGTTACTTGAATCAAGTAATTGACATGGTGCTGCCAGTTCATCACAGTTCGGGCTGTTAAAAATTCATCTAACTGCAAAATATTCTTCTTATTTTCCATGACTTGTAACATTTCCTTTTTCTCGTTATGCAGCAACTGAACCAAAGAACGCAGATATTATATGGACGTGCATGCAAGTAGATGAGGGGATGAAGAAAGCTGTTGGACTGAATGATCAGCAATACATAAATCAATTTCCTTTTGAAGCTTGCCTTGTTATGAAACATTATTTGTCAGAAACAATTCAAAAGGTCCTGATCTTGATGATGTTATGCAGTGTTCAGTTAGTAATCTGCCATACACAACTTCTGTTTGACTTGTTTTTAAAATTTCCCCCTTCTGCCGCAGGCTCATGGTGCTCCACAGTGGCTCCAGCCAACATATAATCTTGAAACACATCTTACCCAACTCATAGGAGATTATCTCACCCGTGAAAGGGATGGAGTTGACAACTTATGGATCTTAAAACCATGGAACATGGCCAGAACCATTGATACCACTGTTACTCAAAATTTACCGGCAATCATCCGGCTCATGGAGACTGGTCCAAAGATTTGTCAGAAATATATTGAACACCCTGCCTTATTTAAAGGGAGGAAGTTTGACCTCCGTTACATTGTCTTGGTGCGCAGCATGGACCCACTCGAGATATTTCTTGCCGATGTTTTCTGGGTATGAGCAGCACATTTTCCTTTTTGTGAATTACTATTGAACTTAAGAACCAGAAAGTGCTTTGATCCTAATAGTTTTATCTTCTTGACAGGTTAGGTTGGCAAACAACAGTTACACTTTGGACAAGAGTAGTCTTTTTGAATATGAGACACATTTCACTGTTATGGTAAGCGTCGCCTGAGATTGTTTCTGCTGCTTCGTTATCTCTTTAATTGATTTTGATGCCACCAACTAGTCTATGAATGAGATTGGTTTTGGATTCAGAAAGGATTCTGGTCAATTAGGGCTTGTTTATCAGATAGAAGCAACCACTCATAGAACTTGATCAGGCATTTATGGTTGTTTCCTTTGGCATATTCAGAATTATAGGGGGACATTAAATCACATGAATACACCAGATTTTGTTAAAGAATTTCAACAAGAACATAAAGGTACTGTTTGCTCCCTACTATCTCATTTTTGGAGCGCCTTAAAAAGCTACAATTTGTTAATGGTGTCCATTTTTTCTCTTAATTGGTATGAACATATTTCTGTTTCAGTTAAATGGTTGGATATCCACAATAGTATTAGACAGATGCTCAGATCGGTGTTTGAGGCAGCTGCGGCAGTGCATCCGGAAATGCACAGTCCAAAGTCGAGGGCCATGTATGGCGTTGATGTCATGCTTGACAGTAATTATCAGCCTAAATTATTGGAGGTGTGGGAAACTGACATCATACTTGTATAATCTGGATTTTTTTTTTTTTTTTTTTTTTTTTATAATTTGTATGAGAACATAACTATAAAAGGAAAACAAACCAATTGATTTCTGTTTGATGCAGGTAACCTATTGCCCCGACTGTACTCGTGCATGTAAGTATGATACGGAAGCCATTACCGGGGGAGTTGTCAAAGCAGTTGACTTTTACAACTACGTTTTTGGTTGTCTCTTCTTAAACGAGACAACTCATGTAACCCAATTGTAACTTCATTGTACTTCTAAAATTAGAGCACTCCACAAGGCCCCATTGTAACCTCGCTTCTTTTTTTTTTTCATTGCAACCCCTTTGTAACTTAAGTATACAGTTTGTTAGCAACTGTTTTTGGGTCTTTTCTTGTTCTTATTTTGAAAGAAAGGTCTTATCAATTCTTTGATCTCACGATGTCTATTTCTCAGACAGAATTGTGTACCTTGTCTTTCTGATTGGTGTTACTCCATTGTTTGAACTCCTTTTCTGGAGTGTGAATCTATATTTTTCGTGTCCTTATTGTTGTTTGCTTGTTTCATGCTTATACTTCATACTGATGCAAGTTCTTGGGAAGTTCTGTCTTAGCTTTCATCTGAATGATTATCCTTCAAAAACATTGTAAGTTAGATATAAACGGGATGATCTAGTGCAGACGTGCTTTTAGATTGTATCGCTTTCGAATAATCGAACAGTCAAATTGGTCTTGCTTTTAGATTGACTATATGTCTGTACTTTTTCCATGTATATAGGTGAGAGGGCATGAATAATCAGGCGGTCATCCTAAATACCGAACTGTGGAGACCCAATTGCGGAGCATGATCGATCAAACTATCGGTTTGCCAGACGAGTTTAATTTCTTTTCAACTTGATTTTGTGCTCTTATGGCTTCAACTCTTCTTTAATATCGCTCTTTTGTTTCGTTTTCTACAATCTTTATACGATTGTTCATTAGATTTCAATGTACGAACTAGGAAACCTTAGTGCGGAAACCAAGGATTATTAAAGCGTCTTAAGGCGAAGCACATGCACTGAAGTCGTCAGAGCGCAACCGTTGTGCAGAAAATTTTGACGATGTGAAGCATTATGTGACTTAGTTCACGCGTATTCATATTAATCCAAGTTCTTGTAAATTCCTATCTCAGCTTTCTTTTGAATAATATGCATTAAAACCATTGTGAGTTAGATATAAGCGGGAATTGATCTAGCGTAGACTTTCCAACATCTAATACAAGAAGATTGTATCGCAAAACTAATTATCAAACTATCGAATAGGTCTTGCTTTTAGATTACGCTCTAGCTCTGTTGTTAACATACAGTTTACCTTGTATATAGGTGACAGGCACGAACAATATGGCGGTCATCCTAAATACCGGATTGTGGAGACCGATCTGTTTGCGGGGCATAATGAATTGACCAAACTATCGATTTGCCAGATGAGTTCAATAGTTCAATGGCCTGTCGATCATGGCTGCAATGGATCAGTCGATGTGTGTAATGCGCTACTACAAATATTATGGCAGCGCAAAAGTAACCAAAACCACAGTTTCAATAACTAATTTTGCCTCATTTCAAAACACGTGCAAGATCAACAACAAAGGAAAATTCGAATAGTGATAAAGTCTGCGATTTCGACTGGTCAATTTTACACACCCCATCTGAACGAGTTGACAAAAATCATAGCGTCAATACTAGAAAGACCTGAATCCCAAAATGGGATATAGCTGTTTACCTCTATAAATGTGGTATTTTTCCAGTTTAATTCAAAAAAGGTGTCCAGACAATAAATATTTAATTGATTTTACATTAGTGGTCCGAGGATAAACTAAAAAGGTACATAATGACAATCCATGTTACCTGAGTGTAGGCTCTAATGTGAGCTAAACTATCGGTGTCAAATTACCTGAATGTATTTGAAAAATTAAGGTAAAAATATATAATATATACTTGAGCAGAATATGTTATTTATAACCAAACCAGAAGTTAAACTAAACTTTGCTTAAGGGACAAAAAGTCCCCTCGATTGCTAATTTTGCCAGAAATAGGCGAAAATAAAATTGAAAAAAATATATACTTCTATTTTTTTTTTATGAATAAGACTTTCTTTGATAATCAAGAAAGATCGAAATTAATGGATTTATAATAGGAAAACCCCGTCACAAGAGACATTGTTCGGAAGAGATGTACAAACATGGCAAACTTCTTTCGCCCTGTCAAGATTCATTTCATTAGTTTCATGTTTATTACTAGTATATTTATGCATGGGTTATTATGTGATGATATTTATATTACGTAGCTATTGTACTTTTATTACTCTTTATCTTACGTTTTAATCAAATGATTTATCATTTTAAAAAGTACTTAAATAGTAACCGCGCGACATGTTTCCAATTACATATACACTAGAGATAGGGGCAATTGCCAATTTATTAATGTGTAATATGAAATTATCAAACACACTTGATAAGATATAATCAGACAAAATCATCCATTATTATGTTAAATCGGCACATTACAACGTATGAGGATAGAATATACAATACACCTCTTGTGTGTGTGAAATAATAGGCACATATAAAAAATAAATAAACCAAGTACTGAAGTACTGTACTCCAATGTGTTATAACTTATAATGTTATTAAATAGACACATGACTCTACGTACGTAATAAAAAAAAACACAAATTATCCATAAGTAAATGTTGCAAAATAACTCTCTTATGCGCGAGTGTTAATGTGTTATAAGCCTCGTGTACAACATTCTAAAATCAGAGAAGATGCATGTGATTTGTCTATTCTTTTCTCACAGTCACGTGATGAGTTATGTCAAATGTACCTATTAAACATAACTCATGAAATAATTTACTTATTTATTTAGTATTGAATTAATTACCTACGTGATCTACAAATGCACACTGTCAAAACCTGGTATGACATATAAGAACTTTTCTTTTCTTTCAGATCACGTTCATGTAGTTTCCTTGATTCAAATAATGACCAAGCCAATTGCGTACTCCTTTTTTGTTTCTCCAAATCCTAATATAATTACATTATAAGTGCCGATCAATTACTTGATTCCATAACATACTACGACACTCATCATGACGCACTCAACCTAGTTTTTGTTACACCATAAGGTGAAATAAAGACTTATACAATTTTTTCTTTCAACAATTTTGAATATATCAGGGTTGGTTAAACTCCACTGGGAAAATTATATAGAGGCAGTTGTAGTTTGATGGAATCGGTTAATCCGAAACTTTGACCTTTTAATTAAATCAAACTGCGTACTTCATCTCCTAACTGCTCAATATGCACAAGTTCAACATAAATGCACGTGTAATTATATTAATTGTACTATTTTGCAAAAGTAATAAATAGAGACGTATGGACCAAGGCTATGGAAGGTTCTAAAACCTTTCAGAAGTCGCTTGTTTATTCAGCAAGAAAGATTTTGATAACAGATATTTTCCGGGAAGATTAAGCTATATAAGTTGCTTAATAACTTGCAACATTAGTATCTAAATTAACTTAATTAGTTACATGTGGTAATAATTTAACATGTGATGTGCGATGAACGGAAATTATTGCTTACCTAAAGTGCTACTATCCGCAAGTTGTTTAAAATTTACCAAGATATCTAATTATTCGTCCACGATTAATGTCAAATTATTAAGTTTCTTTCGAACTTTAGCTATGTAATAAATCTTCTTTTTTTCAATCATGTAATTAATCTTATTGAATCTTTCAAGAGTTTCAATGAAGTTAAAGTAAAAATAAGTTAGCCGCTTGGACTTCTTCTTTTGATAGGTCGGGTTTCGTTTTCTTTTGACATCTCCCAACGAATATTTTTCTGTGATGGAGGATTTCTTATTCAGCATCCTCTTTATTCATCATTAACATGAACAAGTGACCTTCGTACTCATATAAAAAAATAAAAATATAGTTTATTAATGTTTTTCGAATTATAGGTCTTTGGAAACAAACAACGCCGGTCGCCTCTGAAGGTATGGTATGAAAGTGTTAAAGTTCATTTGAATTTTGTTTTCATTTAATTTTCTTTTAAAAACCATTAACATGAGTTAATATTGGAAATTGAGATTACTGCACTGGAAGTCTGGAACCACCACTTTCATTTTTTTTAATTGTTTATCATATATTATTTGGACGATATTATATTTAGGCAGTGATTGATTAATTTAGATTTAGCTAGCTGCCTATTTTTTATTACTTATCTAATTAAAGCCATCGACCTTTATTTGCCAAACAACATTGACTGTAAATAAAACGAGATTGATTACAACTTTCTATTTTATTACTTACGAAAATACACGAAATAGGTGAAAGTTGAACTCCTGCAAATCATCATGCCTAAGTTTTTTAATGTAGAAGTAATGATGGCTAATGAGTTTATGCTAGTGGTTAGTATTCAATTTCATATTGGAGAAATTTTTAACTAAACAACAACGACAACAATATCAACCATCAACTCCTTAAGAAATATACTTAAATATTATGTGTACTCCAAGTTTTAAGTGAACTAGCTAGCTAGCTATTAGCTAAGCTTTCAAAATCCCAATCCCTCCAGTATGACTGCATACAGAGTTGACCGGTGGCTAATTAAATAAATAGACGTTTGGTAAATGAAGAAAATTGCAAAGAAATGACATCAAATTCTTTTGACTTATAATTTAAATAGGTGACACGCAACAAAATATGAAAATATTACGATACGATCTGGTCCTCCTACCTACTACCGCACGTCCAGAAGCCCTATGTTAACATCTTATCTAGCTATTTGCATAAATAATTAAAACGAAGAATTAGACATAAATGATTAAAATCCATCCATTTCTCTTGATTATTTTGTGAAAATAACTAGACAAACAAGATGTTGGAATGATGCTTCCACCAACTGCCACCCGGTCTCATTTCTTGGTTTAACCAAGCGACACATGTTCAAAATGATTGATCGATAATAAAGAATATCATACACTGAATATTATTTATTTATATTGGATAACACTTAATAATAATAAAGGCTAACAAATTGATTACATTAAAATCCAACTTCTATCTTCAGTTCAAGCGCAACAAACAAATTAAAGTTCATAGGCCAATTATATACATCTCCTTTACAAACACACACACACACATATACATATATATATATATATATATATATATATATATATATATATGAGAGAGAGAGAGAGTTCACTAGAGTACGTAAGCAAGCTTACCACTTCCTTACGAAGTTTCAAGAACTTTTATTCATCATTGATCAACTTGCATGTTATTCACTTATTTGTTAACCTTCTGACCGGATCATTAACGTGTGAAAGGTGGAAAAAATCAAGATATATAAATTTTAAGTTATTCTTTTGAGAATAATTTCCTAAACGGATCTCATATCTTCTCTTTATTACCTCGAGAAATACAGCGTGTAAATCAAACTTTTGTTGCTTTAACATAAGAAAAGAAATAATACTTGTATTGATTAAAAGAATAATATCCATGATCTATATACATGTCTAATCAAGTAACCGTGACTATGACTTCAAAAATCTTCTTATGTGAATACTCAAGTTTCAAGAGTAATTTGTATGAGAAAGAGTATGCGAATCAATAATTACAGACCAAAAATAAAAATGTATAGCCTGTACTCCATTATGATTTCCTTTCTAAGAGTAGATTTCCCTTAACTATGAGTCCAAGATTCTCAGCCATGTTCTATTAATGGTCCTAAATCTTTCCTATATATAATAAGATTTAAGCCATGGGATCAATGTTTGTGACAGAAAAAAGTCTGTACTCCATTACAATTTCTTTTTTAACGGTAAGTTTCTTTTGTACCCCCTCATCAATAATGTCGAAATATTTTTGTTTTTATATCATATTATAAGCACAAGTGTAAAGTTACCAGTATATGTGATGAGTGTGGGGATTTTGGCCATTTCCTAGGTGGTAGCTGTAACATTATATATATTGTGTTGAACAATCAAACATCCCGCGTAAGAAAACACGCTAGAGAAACGGCCTGCTAATAGCCTAATATGTGTCCAAATTTTTAACTAATAATATAATAAATATACTTAGTGGCTGCTAATTATTTTCTAATCACATAGCAGTCTTCGCCTTAAACATATAGCTTCATAAAAAGTTAGATACCACTATTGGAAGGCATGGAAGGAACTAATATTTCAAGCATCATTATAATACGACTAATCTTCGTACACCCTTACAGTTAGTTGTGACAATGTAAAGCGATAAATCAATAAAACTGTTAAACTATAGAAATTTAGGGCTTTGGATATTCTCCTACAAAATTGTGCTACATCTCCTCTTACATCATTTGGATGAATGCCATGCGGATACAACTTAAAATTCTTTAATACCATGTTTGTTTATTTTTTTAAAAGTCAACAATTATAATTAAGTGATAATTCATTTTTGATTAATATTCTTTTAATTTAGGAATTAGTAACATTTTCTCAAATCTCTCCCTCGTTTAGCACGTAATATAAGGACGTGATAATTCATTCTTAATTATTTGTTAATATGTTTTCTAATCTATTTACCATGATTACTTGAGGTTAACAACGTATTTCTATTAAAAAAAAGTAAATTAAAAAAACATCTTTATTTTTCTTTTACTTACTTTTTAACTAATATGATATTAAAATTGAATCCTAAAGGATAATAAATCTTTTAGCCCAAGTTAGTAGAAAAATAACTTGCAAGTAAGTATTTTCAAAATTGTTCTTTCTTTGTTACAATGATTAATATATTATATTTCATTTTTTATATCGCTATGATTGACCGTTTGATAGCTAAATTTTAATATTGTTTTTTTTTATATATTTTTGATGAGAAAGATGATAAGATATATATATATATATAAATTATAGCTAGAGTATAATTTTAATCACATCTACATTTTTTTTCTTAAAAAATGGTATTTCACAGAAAAAAAGTATTTCAAGTTATATCTTGTATCTCTATTTCAAATTTAATATTCCACATACATTAAGATGATTATATAATACTAATTACTGTGCATTGAAATTAAAAAAATATGTTTTGGTACGTAGACTTAGCCAGAATTTATTTTTAATAACTTGTGGCACATAATGTAATTTAATTGTCTCTTTAATATGAAATTAAAATCATAATGACGAGAGAAACATTTGGATAATGAATAAATTATGTGATCCTAGTTTCTATTATAATTTAGGGATAATAACCAAAAGAAAAATTATTGCAAGATTTAAGGGAAGAGATTTTAATTTCAATAATCCTAAACTAATGGGAGGCAAACATGGAATTAAGGAATTTTAAATTGTGTCCACATGGCATCCATCTAAATAATGTAAGAGAAGATGTAACACAATTTTGTAGAAGGGGATCCAAAGCCGAAATTTAGGTCCCCAATTCGACACCATTCATTTCGTTTTATGTATGTTCCAATAAGACTTCTTAAATACGGTCGAATCGTTCTTTTCTTAGGACCAGAAACAATCACGGAGATATATATTAACTCACGAATCAAAGTGAGTACGCATATTACTAGCTTGACACCACATCTCGACCCAAAACCTTAAGATATTGTAGGTTCATAGGTCATTTTCAAGTATAGGACCCCAACTTTGCTCGTCTCTTTTCAATGTGCGATACACTTCATTTTTTCAACAATCTCGATCTTCATATTTCTCCATCCCCCGTGATAGGACTTACGGCATATTCGGACGCCAATTCGGGCGATTTTCCCGACACACGTCGTTCGACCTCGGGGTACTGTGTATTTTTGAGTGATAATTTGATTTCTTGGTCGGCCAACCGCCAGCAGACATTGTCTCGCTCGAGTGCAGAAGTCGAGTATAGAGGTGTTGACGACGCAGTTTTTGAGTCATGTTGGATCAAAAATATGCTCTTGGAACTCCATTGTCTTATTTCTTCGACGACCCTTGTCAACTGTGACAATGTCAGTGCTATTTAGCTCTCCAGCAATCCAGTTCAACACCAACGTACACAACACATTGAGATATCACTTTGTTCGGAAAAACGTCGCTCGTGCTCAAGATCGTGTGTTTCATGTCCTCTCTCACTATCAACTTGTTGATATATTTACGAAGAGTCTTCCACGAGTCTCAACATTCGTCCTCCTCCCGTTACGACTGATGGGGTTAGAATATGTAGACAATATTTTTGGTAGATATTGTAATTGATACATACCTCTAGTGATAGAATAGTTTCTTAGTAATAAATAGTTTTCTTATCATAGAAGATTTTTTATATATATTGTACACTATTCACTAAATAATACAAGGAAATTTATTATTTTGAAAAAAAAAGTTATATAGTGAATCTTAATGTAATCAACTTGTTACAGTTAACAATAATGTCCAAGATAAATACATAATCTATAATAATTTGTCCATGGAAACATCGCAAGTTCCTCCCAACTGACATAAAAAAAACAAAAAAGTCAATAGGGGGCAGCCAAGTCATTATTCTAATTATCAATTCAACCAAATTTGTAACGACCTCCATAGTCAAAACACATTTTTCCTTCATTATTCTATTACACGTCCAATATCCTTTTGTAGCTTCCATACCCCCTCACACTACATCAACATCATGCGTATAAAATATAAAATAATGTTGGTGGACAACCATTTATACATCTGAATTCAATTCAATCATACACACATTACACAACCCTTTACTGCTACATATACTTAAAAAATATATTAAAATATTTTCAAATCATCATCGTGTAGTAGTTAGTCTTATAAAAGGACCAACAAACCTCATTCTCTGATTCTCTAAACATATAGAGCAACAAAGCTCATATTACCAAACCAAAAAAAACCCATTATTTCTTTTTTTACATAATTAATGGCAGTGAAGAAGAAAACGAAATGGCAGGATTTATTCCACCTCTGTTTTCAACCCGAAAACCCGAACACACATGATCATGACAAAGCCGATGTTGTATCTAATCAACAACAACAACAACCTGGTATTCATCGGGTGTCGTTGTCGGATCTCAGTAGCTCAACTTCAACGTTGTCGGAGGATTTGTCGATATCGTTGGCGGGTACAAATCTCCATGTATTCACGTTACAAGAGCTTAAGGTGGTAACGCAGCATTTTTCGCAGAGTAACTTTTTGGGCGAAGGCGGGTTCGGGCCGGTTCATAAGGGGTTTATCGACGATAAGTTGAGGCCCGGTTTGAAGGCCCAGCCCGTTGCGGTTAAGTTGTTGGATTTGGATGGCGCACAGGGTCATAAGGAGTGGCTGGTAATTATTTACTGTTTTTTTCTAGTTTTTTATTGAATTGTCTATAATAAATTTTAGTTGAAAAAAAGATAGGTTATGGATTTATAACGGGGCAGGTGTAATTTTCTTTGTTACACGTCTAACATGTGATGTTTTCTAGTAAATGAGTGCAAAATCCAATGAGACTTTGATATCCTGAATTAGTATCTCGTTTAGCTCAAATTGACGAGAGATAAGACATTTTGTATATAATTTTCAACTCGTCTTTTTCTGTGTATCACATTGTCTGATAAATAGGTTATAGCGAGATTCTAGTACTTGACCTTTCTTTCGATCATACCATATTAACACATGACATCATTTTAATAATTTGATGACATTTTTTAATTATTTTGGATTCAAATACTGAGCCATTATATTTTATATATTTCAACATTATGATTGGTGTAGAATTACTAACCTTTTCTTGTTTATTTCTCTTAATAGACGGAGGTGCTATTTTTGGGTCAATTAAGGCATGAAAATTTGGTGAAGTTGATTGGGTACTGTTGTGAAGAAGAACATAGGCTACTGGTGTACGAGTACATGCCAAGGGGTAGCTTGGAAAATCAACTTTTTAGAAGTAAGTCAAGTTTCATTTATTTCAAATATAAAAATTTATATGTCTGCTTGATTAGCACATATCATAGGGTAATCATTAAGAGCACTAATTTGCATGTTGGTTCATAATCAACTTGCTAATGTAATATATGTGTAAGTGTTTGGACAAAAATCCAATTAGTTGTCCTGTTTTATTGTGTCGAACAGTCGAAGGTTGACATTTTGAGATCATATAATAGTACTTAATTGTTATACAGCTATTTTGGAATTGTTCTTCATTTAGGCTTTTACGATTCACGTTTTGTATGACCATCATCCACGTTTTTTTAGTTTGTTTTGGTTTTATGACTATCATTTACTTCAATTTCCGCGGTTCTCTGATCTATCAATGAAGCATTATCTGAACTGGGATTCTGTTTTTCTTTATCTTGAAACAGGATTTTCATCACTTCCATGGTCAACAAGAATGAAAATTGCTCTTGGAGCTGCAAAGGGACTTGCATTCCTCCATGAAGCTAAAAAACCCGTCATATACCGCGATTTTAAGGCTTCAAACATTTTACTCGATTCTGTAAGTTCTTATGTTTGATCGATCTTTGATACATCTTCATCTCTTTATGACATTCCATGTTGTTAAATGTTTATTGTTGTCTTAATGAGAATTTGAGGCCTGAATCTTCTTTTTTCATTATGTTTTCAGGATTTTACGCCCAAACTCTCAGATTTCGGCCTTGCCAAGGACGGTCCAGAAGGGGACGACACTCATGTCTCCACGCGTGTTATGGGCACACATGGCTACGCGGCACCTGAATACATCATGACAGGTAGCTTTTTTACTTACTAATCCCACTTTTTGTTCCACTGGTGTCTTACTCAGTTGTGATGATAACACATGTCATGAATGTTAATATAAAGACGCCTATGCGAATTGTGTGATTACATATAAAGCTGAGTGAGACAAAAAGTATGACAAAAGATTCTTTGGCGTCGTTAAATCCTAAGTTCACTTGTAAAAGCAGAACAAAATTTTAATCTTGATCAATAATATTTGTGCAGGTCATTTGACATCAGCAAGTGATGTATACAGCTTCGGCGTAGTACTACTCGAGCTACTAACTGGACGAAAATCCGTAGACAAATCACGTCCACACAGAGAGCAGAATCTAGCCGAGTGGGCTCGTCCCATTCTAAAGAATCCTCGTAAGCTCAGCCGTGTAATGGATCCACGCCTCGAAGGCCAGTACCCCCGAATTAGGAGCTCAAAAGGCAGCAGAACTGGCTTATCAGTGCCTGACACATCGCCCGAAGCTTAGACCGACAATAAGTGAGGTGATTAAGGTTTTGGAGCCGTTGAAAGATCTCGAGGACATGCAATGTGGAACGTTTGTGTTTGCGGTTTCGACTGATACGGATTGCTCGTGGAAGGACGTGTCGAAGGAGAGTGAAAAAGAGAAGGAAACGAAGAAGGAGAATGGTAGAAATCACCAAAAACATGTGGTTAAATCTCCAAGGTCTCCAGTTTCTAATTTTACAGAAAATGCCGTGCAGCAGAATATGAGGAATGGTTTGAATTCACCAATTCGTCATGATATGAGCAGGGCATAAAAGAATAAAAATAATAAAATAGGTTCTTTAGCGAATTGTATATAAATTTATGAGCAGATTCACCTTGAGTTTCTTGGAGTGAAACAATATGAGATTAGTTGATTCAAGTATTTTTTGCTGTATTCTTGAGTCTTTTATCAACTGTAATTGAAATTATATAGTTGATTCCTGATGAAAGAAATTGAATGGGCATTGGCATTTCTCTGAAAGTACCCAAATCTTTCAGTTTGGACGTTATGAAACGAAAAATAAAATATTTTTCAAGTTCATTCGGAGAATTAATTTAATGACAATCTAAGAAATTACAAGAATTCTAATATTTAACAAACCACAATGGAAACTTCAGCTAGCCTATTTCCAAAAGTATGCAATTAGAGGGAGATTATTAGTACATTGGACCAAATCCCACCAATATAATTTTAATTGATGAATTTTTGGAGTTTTATCACCGAATTAACTGTATAATGGTGGGTTTTTTTTTATGAAAAGAAAGTAATAGTTAAGTTATTTTTTCCACAATCACAACAACGCTATATATACTCTTTAATTAAAAACTCCCAGTATAAAAAAAAATTAAAACAAATCCTCAAGATTTGTTTGTGCAATAATGAGAATCATTCTTGGAAGTCACAATCTGTGTAACTAACACCAAAGAATAATTCAATAGTCAACACTATTATAAAACTTAAATATTGAGCTGGAATGAGATCATTTCCTACTATTATTGTGATATTGTCTAACAATGACACTAAACTTTAGAAAAAGTAACAAAGACATAATTTTATTAAAAGCATATATTCTGTAATATATGGAAAGCTAGGTCTATACACTATACAGAAGAATCTGCTCCATTCATTTCATTTTCCCATTACTTTTTCCATTTTAGTTTTCAATGAGTGGGGAGAAGAATAGCAAAAAATTAACATAAAATTCCAACACTTTGACTTAGCTAACTTCAAACATACAATTCATCCAGAAACAAAAGGAAAAAAAGAGAGACAGAAGAAGAAAAGACTCCAAAATTACAAATTTTAGTTTTTGTGGGGCGTTGAAAAGATTCGTGCTGGGCCTCAAGTCTTGTGACCAAGTATACAGGCCCAAATAAATAATGATATAATTACAAATGAATAATGATAGTACTTCGAAAAATTGAAATTTACGACTAAGACAGCATCCAACTATTATTTCTCTGTTACGCTACCAACTTTGAAATGCATTCAGAGGTGTGCATTGAAAGACAAAGCTTACACGGTAGAGGGACTGAAAACAAATAACTATATATACAGAGTTAAAATATAGAAAGTTAAAGGGCTGAGTTCTGCTTGGTTATTACATGAAAATATAAAGTTCAAAACTCTTACAAGCCATTTGGTACTATAGATAAGCTGGAAAATTTCAGCTTATCTTACTTTATCTCTCTTTTGGTTCAATAGTTTGATTTTTCGGATAGAGGTAAGATAACACCATCTATTAGCGAAAATATTATTTTTTAGTATTAATTATAATACACAATTGCTAATATGTTTTGTGATGTAACATACTTCATTATTTTTTGTGATTGAAATAAAATAAGTTACATCTTAGGAAACACAATTTAATGCAATTAACAACAATATTGGCAATACTATTTCTAAAGCACATATCCTAATCTCTCCAAATCTCATAAGGGAAAGGACTGCAAATCTGCTAGAGCTATCTGGCTGCATATTATCCATTCTGAGGACTTGATCAGCTTTGATAGTATGTCTGATGATCGTGGATCAAACTTAATGTGTATAAGGAAGAGTTCAGGAACACACTCAGGGATAACTTTCACTGGAAATGGATGTTTCTTGCCACCTTATGGATCTGCTTACAGTCTTTCATAGGAAACATATTGGTATCCAAGGGAGGCTCTTTCAAATCAAACAGCTCAGTCTGGACCATTTTATTGGCAGAAGAAAGAACAGTCAAGACATGCTCAACCAGAAATGGAAGAAACCTCCTACTGGTTTGTTTAAATTAAACACAGATGCCAGTGTTCAGGGACAAGTGAACCGAGTTACTGGAGCTGGATTGCTTAGGGATGATCAAGGCAACTGATGTTGGGGATTCTCCTTTCCTATTCCTACGCCTACTCCAAATGAAGCCGAGCTGAAAGCCATCTCCAAGGGATTAGTTTGGGCTTGGGAGAGAAGAATAGAGAGACTTGAAGTGGAGACTGGTTCCTATGTGGTTTTTCAACTTATCACAGATATGGTGGAGCCAATTGCAACACTTCAAAGTCTTGTTAATGAGTGCAAAAGAAACCTTCATAAGCCTTGGGACTACATTGTTAAATGGATTCCAATGAGTGCTAACTTAGTTGTTGATGTTCTATTAAAGTTTCAGGATGCTAGTTTTGATGTGGAGCTCTTTTGAGAGTTCCCTCCATTTGCTATCATTAGTAGTTTAGTTGCCAAAGACATTATGTAATTGCTTCTTGTTTTTCTTATGTATATAAAAAAAAAGATTTTGTTCAGCTAGTTAATATTATAAATTTCTTCATAATGTTTTGTGTAAGGTCGGTTGCTATTTGCTATTTGCTAATGTAGATACAAAGCTCGGCTAGAGGCGTCAATACAAGAAATCGATTTCATGAAATAGTTTAGGGAATGATCTTTGTTCCTCGGTTCTGTGGACTATTTCCCTGTTGGTCATCAACATTCACAAAATTCGGAATCTTTGGCCTAAAATGCGTTTTGACTCTCGCGTATATTAATCGTAATGCTTACGAGGCCACCCATAGCCTTGCTTCCTTGCGCTCTTTTGTCTAATTGGCCGAAACATTTTAATGACCATATAAAATAACCTCCCCTATATATGTATGTATATATATTTTTCAAATTCATTCATCAATAATAGAAAATCCACTCAACAAAGTAATAATACCTTCTCCTTTGTATTTATCATGATGGGCTAAGCCCAAAGCCCAAGACTAAAAATAGCCCGTGGTTTGCGTGACAGTTGGTTACTACTGCCCAATGCGATAAATAGTAGCCAACATTATGTCAACATATTATATATAACTTTACTTTTCTCCTTTTTATTATTTATTACATCACAATCACATCACTTACCAAAATTCCATTAAGCGAAATTCACTCATCACCAATTAACAGAAATCCGTTGCAACCCTAATGGCATCAGTCGACACCGACGTGAACATGGTGCCCGCCGGGGATGATCTCTCCGGCGCCGGTCCTTCCGACGCCGCCAATCCTACTACGGCGGCGGCACAGTCGTCGAAGAAAGCGAAGCGATTCGAGATCAAAAAGTGGAACGCTGTGTCTCTATGGGCTTGGGGTGCGTGCGATACTCTCTTTTAGTACTCTGATTTTGTTATTATTTAATTGTTGTGTGTAAGTATTATGTGTGGAATTTTGACCTAATTGTGAGTTTTGTTGATGTTGATGTTGCAGATATTGTGGTGGATAATTGTGCTATTTGCAGGAACCATATCATGGATCTATGTGAGTTTGTTTGTGTACTCCTCGATTCTTTTTATTTGATTTGGTTGGAGAATTTAGTGTTATTTTTGTGTGGTTAGGCATTGAGTGTCAGGCGAATCAAGCTAGTGCGACTAGCGAGGAGTGCACCGTAGCTTGGGGTATGTTTTGCTCTCTCCTATTTACTATTTGTTGTGGATTATGTTTGATATGAGTAGATTTGTTGTTAATTTGGTGTAAGTTGTTGGTTATTCTGATCATGAGCAGCTGTATTTCTACTGTTTTTTGGCACTGTTAGTCTTTGATCGAGCCTTTACGTGATTATATTTGTTCTTAATTTGGTGAATTGTTGGTTATTCTGATCATGAACCACTGTATTTGTACTATTTGATGTGATAATATGGAAGTAGTCTTCCATGCAAATCGCTTAAAACAAACAAAAAGGCTTACGTTGAGGACGGAGCATTAGTTTTAGCGATGAGTTTCCTGTTTATCGCTGATACTTCTTCCCATCTATTCCCTTCTTTGGAAGATCATTCTACGAAGTCAGTTGATAAGTGGATTGTTTCTATCATTTACCTTGAAAGATTTAATGAAGTTCTAAACACGTGAGTTGATATGGTTGAGCCCATTAAAGTCATCTCTGTGCAAAATGGTGTGTCATTTTTTGTGCCGCCGTTGGTTTTATGTCACGTGTTGTTGGTTTTATGTCACGTGTTATACTGTAATGTAAAAATGTAAATGGTTAGATCTTAAACCACCCACCACTGTGCATCTACATTCCACCCGTGCTACGGCACGTGTCATAAATCTAACGGTGGCACATGAAGTGAAACACCAATTGAAACAGGTGGACTCGGTTGAGAGTCTTCACAGATATACTCTACATGTTGAGGAACTCATGCAGAACCATAAAGCTAAAAGTTTGACAAATACTAGGACTAAATTTTTAGTAAGATACTTAGTGACCACTATCATTGATCATATGAAAGTGGTTATCTAAACAAATCCCTCTAAAATCATAAAAAAAAAAAAGTTAACCTTGAGGAAGGAGTTTCTGTTTAGGAGTTGAGTTCCCATCTTTCTCATTGATCCTTCATCTCCCATCTATCCCTTTTTTGGAAGATCCTTCTACAAAGCCGTTGAATATGTGGATTGTTTCTACTGTTTTTTGTGAAAGGTTGCTAACGCTCGAAAGCCAAATAGTTGGTATGGTTGAGAGCATAGCAATCAACTGTGCCATATGGTATGTCACTTTTTGTGCCGCTGTTAGTTTTATGTCCTGTGTAATAATTGTAATCTAAAGGATGTAGATGATTAAATCTTTTAACCATTTTCCATCGCGCATCTAGCGAGTTACGTACACGTGTCGTAAATCTAATGGTGGCACATGAATTGGCACACCGTCTGGCACAGGTGGAGTTGGTTGAGTCTTCACATCTGTACTATATAAAAGCTTCATACAGACTGCATTTTCAAGAATTCATGCAGAACTATAAAGCTGAAAGTGTAACGAAAAAGGAGGATAAATTTGTTATTAAGATTCTCGAAAACAATTTCTTTTTGCAATGCCTTGTTAGCTTTAGTATTCTTCTGTGGCGTTACGACTGCAGTGCTCTGGCAAGTTACCTAGAAAAGTTTCAAACTCTTCAAGCTGTTTTTCATGGTGCCAGCATTTTCGTTCAGTTGCTAAGTATTTGGTTGCAAATCCTATGAAGCACTTTTAAGGTGCTATCTCAGCTTTAGTGTAACTAACCTAATCTTGGGCTGTTGATACACTGGAACATGAATATCTGATTTTGTTTGGACTGACACCAAGGTTTTTTCCATTACAATGGAAAAGCTTATGAAAGGTTGAGCGTTGGTTGAATTTCAGGTTGCGTCTTCCATTCATTCATCGCATACAGTTCACTTTGTTGATCAAATCCCTGAACCAGTGTTGTTCGACATGGTTCATGCGTGCCGTTTCTCTGTTTTTTTTTTTAGAATTTGATTCATCAGTTTTCTTATGCAGGTGTTTGCAACCATGCCTTCCACTTTCACTGCATTAGCAGATGGCTGAAGACTCGTCAAGTTTGCCCTCTAGGTAATAATTCCAATGCCTTGTTGCACCTTTTCTCTCGTAATGTCACATTATCCTTATCTGATATTTGAGAACATGAACAGATAACAGCGAGTGGGAGTTCCAGAAGTACGGCCACTAGTGTCTTTTCTGCGACCAACACTGGTGGCTCTCGTGCTGGTAATGCGACAGTGAGAGACACTGGAATTTATAGTTATACTATGTTTGGATCTCGTGTTGGTAATGCGACAGTTGGAGACATTGGAACTACTATGTTTCTTTGCTTTTATGTTAAGGTAGATACGGAAATCTAGATTGTTGGATCGTATCATTTGTGTATTTCGGAATTTGAATCAATTACTTGGATATGATGAACACCAGATCTCCTCAATTAGTTTTGGTGTGATTTTTGTGTGGCAAGGCAGAAATTTTCCACGTTTTCTATCGAATTATTTTCCCTTGATTGTGCACATCTATAAGTATCTGTTTAAAGACTTGAGAAGTCTTTCTCTCTACCACTAATATTCCTGTCTTAAAACTTCCTCCCTCTCGTATATTACTTACTCTTCAACAACAATAAGTGCACTTAAATCACTGGTCCAATAGAACCTACTTTACTGGCCAATCAACACGATTTTTGTGGATCATAATAGGTGGTCTGGCGGTCTATATTTATGTCAGCACGGCTCAACTTGTTCCTCTACCCGACGATCTCCGAAATAGGATTACTAGGTGGTTCTTTCTATTAGAAATAGGATTACTAGGTGGTTCTTTTTATTAGTAGGGAAATTATTTTGATCTAAATCTTTAGTTTCACAACCTTTCATTATAAAGAATATATGAAAAAAAAATTGGTAAGCAACCAAAACAGAGTTAATCACGCTTTGGGGGTTAGACGAGTCCAGCAAACAAATGCCAAATCTCAGATCCTTACTGCAATTACTTATGGTAAGCTAAATCACAATATGAGAATGAGATGCCCATATTGTTCTTCAGAATTTAAAAACAAAAATTGCCCTCGATTACGGTTACCTTATCTTATGACTAATACTTATGATTCTCTAGTCTTTACATGAATATGTTGGGAAGTCTATCGCAATTCTCAGCCATACAGGAACCTGTTCTTGAGAGTCAATTTGAAGTACAGTTTTCTTTTCTTCACCGTTAAATTTAAAGTTTAAACGCATGTAATATAATCTCACGTTGGTTGACAGTTAAAATAAAAGTTTGAAAATCATTGTTGGCGCACCTAATGATTCAACATTTTGGTGATGTTTTCATAACTTCAATCAATCGCAACATATTGCATTTGCATTCATGGAGCAAAGTTGATTCCGATAGCTAAAAAGTAACAGTCATTGACATATTCTCGAGAGCAGAGATAAAATACTACTAAGTGTCATTTCACGTTGAGGATAGAATGTTTAATTTTTCCGTTGCTTAATTTACCAAAGGTTTCATCACAGTGAAAAAAATAATTAATTTCGTCGCCTGAGAGATTCGAACTCTCGCGGGGAAACCCCATGTACTTAGCAGGCACACGCCTTAACCACTCGGCCAAAGCGACTTTGTTGAAACCCATAAACTGTTATTTTTTTAATATTTGTATTTGTCTAATTAATTTTTCAATTGTATGCAATTCAAAATTCAGATTCAAATGACGTATAAAGGCTGAATCTCTGAAGACTTGCTTATGCTTCGTTGTTAAAATCGATTGTTTTTCCTTTTAATAATTAGACATATCACATAAGTGCTCCTAACATTACAGCTTGGGTCTAAGCGTCTAATTAATTTCCACATAGCGCATATTATGCTTAATTACTTGATGCTAATTATGGCTTTTAATTTTGAAACGAAGAGTGAAACTATTACCAAGAAAGTCCAGAGGAAAGTACCTAATTGTGAAACAGACTTAAAGATCATTGCGTCGTCATTTTGTCGTCATCTAATTGCCATTATT
Source organism: Linaria vulgaris (assembly GCA_948329865.1). Taxonomy (NCBI): domain Eukaryota; kingdom Viridiplantae; phylum Streptophyta; class Magnoliopsida; order Lamiales; family Plantaginaceae; genus Linaria; species Linaria vulgaris. Next base: position 17,849,364 of record OX415254.1, on the reverse strand, counting down.
TTTTTTGTAAACCAACCAAAGTACTAGATACATACAATACAGTGTAATGCAAATTAATGGAGCAATACAATATATGTAATGCATATCCGTTTTGGTGCACTCATCATATTTCCGAAAATAATACTAATAATCGTGCCTCTCTTTTGGGCGAACAGCATGATGGGGGAGAAATCAGGTAAGAGCCAAACTTTTTCCTTTAAAAAGTATTAATACTTTTTTTTCCCCATTATTATTTGGTTTAGTGTACTAGTAGTTCTCCACTGCAAAGATTACTAAGAGCGGGGGAGATTGCCAAAGGGAGTTCAATAATTTATTGTACGTGATTAGATTTGACGGGCAGTTTCCATGAAAGATTTTTGATGATTGTAACGTGACGTTTAACGAGTTTGAGCTGAAATTTATGTTGAGTTTGATCCAAGTCTTTGTTTTAAGTTTTAAATATCTCCAAATAATTAACATGCATTCAAAAATTAAACATGAGACTAGTAGGGGAAATTAACCTAGATAGATGCTTAAGTCAACAAAATTATAATCAATGTTGAATGATCAATCAATTGAACATGCTAGATCAAATGACCCACTTGTGTATTGGATGGCTAAAATCCACAAACATTTTGTTCAATGTCCACATATCACACTAGAATATGGTACATTAATTAGTAGTATCAATCATCATATATAAAGCCTAATCCTTCCTTAAGTTATGAATCATACATTGCGGCCTACGCTTGGTTTTTCAGGCTCAGGTCATTTTCACCTTGTTTAGGAAATTTCTCACACCAAATGTTTCCAAGCAATTATGGCCCTGCAAGCGTATTATCTAGCCACCAAATAAAAATGTTTAATTAACTAGGAGTTCTTAATAACTTGTTACTGATGCTAAGCTAATAACCAGGCACACAATTCTTTCATGTATTAAAAAAAAATATATAACAATTGCATCGAAAAAAGACAATTCTTATTATTATGCGCTTATTTCGTTTTCTCTTGAGAGAAAAGTGCTTTACTTCACATCCTCAATTTTCTTCAAAAGACAATAATCTTTCTCGAATTTCTAATTTTTATGCATCGATCCACCTCTTCTTTGGGTAATAAATTATTATTCCCAACTTTTCAAACTTAATCACATGATGGAAATGTGATTTGAGAATATCACACGTAAGTACGTACATCACAAGCTCACATGTAACATTTCTTAAAAGGAAAAATGAGAAGTAAAAATAAAAAGGCAAGTCGGTGAGGCATGAAGATCCCAATAGCTAGCTAATTGACTAAGCACATGGTTGTTTGCGGCACTGAATATTACAAAACCGCGTGTGCGGGAGCGGCGTTTGTATTATTGCTATGATGCTATCGTTCCCGTGTAACGTGGATGTACGCTTATTTCGTAGTAGATATTTTTAGATTTTTCTTTTCCTTTGTTTAAAAAAATAAAAAAAATATCTTACTAGTTGAAGACATATAAGATAACAAACACCATACAACTACAAAACACAGACATATAAGAATGTTCATCGTGAAACAAGAGAAAGATGATCCGTGGAAGAGGGGGGCGGGGACTAGCTTCGACTATCCCACCATCTTTTCTTCGACCATCTTATGTTGTTATCGACACAACGAATCCCATCAATGTTAATTAGATTGGTGGTGCGCATAAGTAAATTTGTAAATGCCTTCCTGATTTTATCAACTTGTTGTATTTGTTAAGTTTTTCACAACTTCAATTGTTATCTGGTGTATAAAAAAGAAAATTATCATTTAACACAACGAGGAGTACCTAGCATGAAAGCAAGATTGTCATACGAATCTCATCGTACCACACATTTTTCTGACACAATATCTCACTTTTCTAGTGATACTGATACGGTCCAACATAGTACCATTAACAGGCCCAGTCGTATAAAGAATAAGCCCACATGGTTTAGGGATTTTTATTAAGTTAATTAAGTTATCTTGGTATTAAATTAGGAAGTTTTATTTAATTAGAGTAAGTATTATAATTCTGTTTCCTTTAGGAGTCTAGGTTTAATTGGTTGAGGATTGTTAGTCTTATTATAAATAGTTGAGTCATGTAATTTTTATTCATTCAATAACAATAAATCTTAGTTTAATTTAATTTCGTTTCTCTCTTCTCTCCCAAATAATTCTTGGAGCACGTTCTAGCTCGAATAGAACCCTATCCCTAACATTGGTGCTTTCATTGATTTGTACTCTATTACCTATCGTAATGGATTTCCAATCTGAGGTGAATGCAATTTTCGCACGTCATGAAGCACGGATGGCTAAATTTTATGAAGAAAGGCAATTCCAATCTGAGGTGAATGCAATTTTCGCACGTCATGAAGCATGGATGGCTAAATTTTATGAAGAAAGGCAAAGTAAGTTGGAAAATAATTTTTCCAAGTATCCACTGCCACAACTCCAGCCACAACCCTCGTCTAAACCGCTTCTTCCGCCGCCGACACAGTTACCATTGTCACCGCCACACCCCCCTATACCCATTCAACAAGAACCAATTCCTAAAACTCCTATCACCCCAAATACCGAGCCCAAAGTCCAACGAGGAACTAACTGTCAGAAACACAAACAAATCCCAATTGCACAAACTCAAACTTCCATTCAAAAACGAAAGAAACAAACTCCATCGAAGCCTATAATATCGAGAATCCCAGAAACATCTACATACACACACAACCTTTCTCTCCCAACCCATCCAATCCTATCTAATTCATCTTACACCGAGTTCACCAACTTGAGTACAAAATATACTTATTTTCCCAAAGACAGAGGGAAAACTCCAGGTTCGAGAAGATATGGGCGCAGAGTGAAGGAATGTTTGGTGACTTGGAGTGGATCGTCGATTGAAGAGGCTTCGTGGGTTGAGGAGGCGGAGGTGGAGCAGCTTTTAGGGGCGGACTATGGAGGTAGGGAACATCGGGCTCCTCAAGAGGCTTCGTGGGTTGAGGAGGCGGAGGTGGAGCAGCTTTTAGGGGCGGACTATGGAGGTAGGGAACATCGGGGTAACGACCCTCCGTTGACGGAGGACATAGCGGAAATGGCCGCAGCGCCGTTGCCATGGCTGAGCGCGAAAAACGGTGCAATGAAGAAAATAGAGGAGGATTTGGGAAAGGGGACGGCTGCTACTAGTGTGGGAGGAAGGAGTGAATTGAAAAAAATGGAGGAGAATTTGGGGAGGGGGGCGGCGGCTGCTAGTGTTGGAAGAAGGAGCGAAAACCCTAACCCTAGTGTCTTTTCAAATGCCACTCATGGCTTTATAGAATCAGGCCAAGAGCTATTGGGCCGTAAAGAGCTGCTATTGGGCCGTCCCGGGCTGCAATTGGACCACGGGCGTTTGGGAAATGCAGAGTCGCAGTTGGGCCTTGAGGACAAGGCCTCTTTTTCAGAGGCGGGCATTGATACGGTCCAACAGAGTACCATTAACAGGCCCAGTCGTATAAAGAATAAGCCCACATGGTTTAGGGATTTTTATTAAGTTAATTAAGTTATCTTGGTATTAAATTAGGAAGTTTTATTTAATTAGAGTAAGTATTATAATTATGTTTCCTTTAGGAGTCTAGGTTTAATTGGTTGAGGATTGTTAGTCTTATTATAAATAGTTGAGTCATGTAATTTTTATTCATTCAAGAACAATAAATCTTAGTTTAATTTAATTTCGTTTCTCTATTCTCTCCCAAATAATTCTTGGAGCACGTTCTAGCTCGAATAGAACCCTATCCCTAACATATACCAATGGAAGCAACATTTGCCTAAAATCAAAGACTCTCAAACAAGTATCAAACACATCTATTACGCGAGCATATCCATAGTGATATGTCGAATGCACCTCTTTGGAAGCACCTCGTCACGTGCTCCAAGGCTCTCTTAAGTTTATTTTTATAGAGCAACAAATGATGCACTTTCACTTAATACCTCGTTGTAAAACATTACTTACTTTGTTTATGAATTCAATTTCACCAAAGAAAAATGACTTAATGAATGATAAATGGCAGGAAAAATACTTTGTCTTTTTTTTCGAACTATAATGACTATAAGTGATACTAATGTTAATGATCCACATAAAAATGGTGCATAGCCTAATATCATCATGTTTACGTGCATCATTTGCCACTCCAATTGAAGAGCGAATATTAATAATTGTGGATTTGTGTATTTCAGTTCGTTTCCTTTATCATGGTCAATAATAATGTATTTCATAGTAAAAACATAATTTCGTGATCTTGTTGTATAATATAAATATCATAAAAAGAAAAAAAGGAAATAAAAGAAGAAGAAAAAAACTTATTTGAGTTTCTTTTATTTTCTTTATTTTATGTTTAGTGGTGGCTTGGAGCTCAATGATTGTTGGCAGGAATAGCGGCACTATCCGCGCTATCATACGTGTCTCTTCTCATATCATATGCATAACAAAATTATTCCCATTCACTTAAGACATAATATAACTTGAACGTGCTCTCTAATGATGATATTCAAATTCTAAACTCTTTGTGAGCTGGTCAAAAAGTACAGAATCCAATATATTCACATCATTGCTAGAGCAAACTGTGAGATAATGTTGCTTTGTTATCTTTCTCTTTACATAATTGTAGACCATTTTACAGGGAAATATAGTTTAAACTTTATATATCGTTACTTCACAACCTATTATGTAGTATGCACTTCCAAGTTTCAAACAATATAAATAATTATTCAGCTTTAATAATTAATTTTCATACAGATTTTTAAATGGAAACATACGAGTGCGTTTAATATTTCTGCTCCCCAATTATCAATGACCCCATGCGCTACCACTCTCTTGAATGGCGTGGCCGCAATTTTTATATCACAAGACAAATATTATGTACTTTGAATAAATTTGTGATCCAGTAATATCAAATAACAATAATGATAATAATATTGACTAATAACTATAATAATTGGATACCTACAAACTTTTTCGTGACAATATAACCACATACTCTCTTTAAGTTTTTACAATCATCAATAACGCGTGTAACCCCGTGTCTGTTTATCTGATATTTCTGTAAACCTTACTACATATTGTAGTTGACTAGTTGTTAAATATTAATGAAGTTTATAACATCTCATTGCATATCTGGAGGTATAAAATAAATGTAAGAAGAAAAGTTGATATCGGGAATCTTGTATTTGTATTATATTTTCCTTGAACAGTAAAAAGGTGTATAGTATAGTACGCCACTAGATTAGATAACAAGGCAACAAGGCATGAGATGAAAGTATACGACATCGTCATTTCTGTTCAATATGTACTAATTGACTATCGTCAACCGCACATTTCTCAAAGGCGAACTCATAGGCGAAACTTTAATTTATCTCGAAATAAAATTCGTTGATATCATAAGTTAACACCCTCACGTATTTGGTCTCGTAAGTTGGCACATCACGCATTTGGTCCCGTAAGTTGATAAAAGTGCTCAATTTTAATCCCACATGAGTTCAATAAAATCACAAGATTTTGTTGATGTGGCTCTGGTTTGACTCAAAACTTAGGCGAAGCGAGACCAGAGCCACATAGGTAAAATTCAGTGACTTTAATGAACTGAGGTGGGACTAACATTGAACACTTTTACCAACTTACGGGATCAAATGCGTGGGGTGACAACTTACGGGACCAAATGCGTGAGGGTGTCAACTTATGGGACCAAACGAATTTTTATCCCATTTATCTCATTGATTGTTTAAATAACTATATGTATGTTTTTTCTTATACCAACTTTTTGCCAGGGGAATTGTAAATAGGCGTTTTTTTCTGTGAAATAAGGTTTTTGTCTTTATTGAAACAGAATGTTGAAGTATTTCTAATATTTATGAAAATAGTTATTTTAAGATATTTTTCACACAAAAATTAAGATTCTTTTTGGTATGTCAAAATATAAACACCGTTAGTTCAAGGTTATGAGGTAGCTTGTTCTTTTATCCACAAATCAGACATTCCCTAATATTGAAGTAAACATGTTGTTGTTTGATTAGGGAAAAATTTCAGTTACCTATCCAAACATTGACTTTTTTTGCACTTACTTATCCAAACTTACACTCGTTACACTTTACGGTCCAAACTTTTAATTTCTTTACAGTCGACGGCCTAAACTATATTTTCGACATATCTCGGCCAAAAAACATCACTATGCGACTAAATGACGCATCGATGACGTCATCCAATGAGGTATTTTTGGTACTTTACTTATTTTCAATGACTAACTCGTTCAAACTCTTTCAACCCCAATTTAAACCTAAAATCATCCCCATTTTGAATTATTCCATAACCCTAAAAACTAAATTCCAAAAATCAACAACAAATTCATCAAATTAACGCCACAATCATAATCGACTGATGTCAGAGACTACTGTTATGGAGATTTTTTCTTACAAGTGTGCGTTTCCAGCGGTTACCCACCTCTCCTTAACTGATAAAAATCTTGGTCGTCGATTCACTCAATGTTACAAGGGAAACATAGGATGTGGGTTGTGGTTCTGGGTCATTGAACCCTTTTGTGAGCGGGCAAGAGAGATTATTCCGATTTTGAGGAGGAGAATTGAAAAAGGAGAAGCAAAATTGAAGGTAATTCAAAAGGGAAAATTTGAACATGAGTTCCAGCAGAAGAACATTGAGTTGGAGGATGAAGAAGCTTGAAAAGCATGCTACTAATTTAGAGGTCAAAAATAGGAAATTATGGATTGCCCTATGTTTTTTCCTATTTTATGTGTTGTACTATAACTTAATTAAGTAGGCTTTTGTTTACTGAAATAGATGGTTTTGAAGGTGGTATGGTTAAGGGTAATGAGGTGTGATATGGTTTGAGAATAAAGTGTGTTGAATGAAAGAGATGTGATTTAGGTATCGATTTCTGTTATATAACTTGATGCATGTATTCAACGGATGCACATATGAATTTAATGAAGCAGAAATAGATTAATAACAAAATTTAAAAAGAAACCAACTACATCCATTCATAAACAAAAACAAAGAAAAAACATAAATAAAACTGTTAACGGGTTTTGAATTATTTCCTATTAATTGAATTATTTATTTGGGTTGGAACGCCTTTGCCCATGGTTCAGAAACTAAATGCTATGCTAACAAGAGAGAAAAATTGACAAGGACCTTCCTTCCTTTTATTAACTATATTCCACTCTCTTTTCCGAGTTGATCCCCCTTCTTTCCATTTATGTCTCTCCCCTTTATATAGATTTTGGTAAGGGCAGGTGTCATAGTGCATGGTTTTACATGGGTCGTTATGCATGTGGTGGTGTTCACACGTGTTACAATGTTTATTCAACCAATAAGATAATGTGTTTGTCTTGAGTGCTGACTATATCTTTCCTTCTTCCGAGGGCTTTGGTCTTTTTTAGGATACGGTGTAGACTGTCTTCTTGGCTTCCGAGAGTTCATTACGTCAAAGGGAGACTCGAGGGCTGAGTTTGAGTGTTCTCTTGGTGATAGTTCTTCGAGAGGTGTGTATTCCGGGGTGTTGGCTTCAGGGGATTCTCCGAGGGGTGTTCGTTCATGGTTGATCTCCGAGAGGTTTTGAGCTATCTTTGGTAGGTGTTTTCTTTCTCCGAGTGTCCGGAGAGAATTGTTCTGTAGTCGTTGAGTTATTGTAAAGTTCTGATTTCTGGGCTGGTCGTCGGAAGTAGTGTTCCGAGAGCTTTCGTGTTTGGAGTGTATAGCAAGGAAGGGTCTTTGTCAAGGTTCTGAGACTATGTTGTCCATTGGGGCCCTGCTCGGTGTCGTGATGGATATCTGAATCAGGTGGATTCCTCCGGGTTTGCTTTTTATCCGAGGCCACCCTGATATCTGGTTTTGAGTCATCGTGAATTTCCGAGGGACGCTTAGGTGCCCTCGTCGGATGGCCAATCATACCGCTTTGAGTTAGTAACCGAGCGATATTGGTCACACCCGATGGGCCTCCTTGTTGGGAGTGGGTACAACTCATCGGAAGTACTCGTGACAATATTATTGTCCATTTATTAGTCCTTTTGGTTTATGACTAATATTCTCTTTAATCTTGTATTTTTATTTTACACGGTTAACAAAAACATTGTTCATAATATTCAGAAAAAACAAAACAAACCCTCGACATCAAAGGGTATTGGGGGGGGGGGGGGGGTCAACATGGAAGTTGAATTCCATCAATTTAGGGATTCCATACTCTATATCGAATTTGGACAACACCCTAATGGGTGGGATGAGAAGCCTTCCGATGCGAAAACAATAGTTCAACATGCGGTAGTTCCTGAATCCCGCTTCTGCAAATCTCTTCTCCATATTGGAAGGCTGCATTTTGTATGCAATACTGTTTTAAAAAACGTGACATATTATTACTATTATCAGAATAAATAAATTTTATAGAACTCTTATATTTTTGAAGTGACGTGCATAGTTGGAATTTGTCTTCACGATCCCTCTCCTCATGTTGTAGGTGACCCCTGGTTTCCCGTAAAATGCGGTGAAGAGTTGAAGGCGCGTCTGCATTATCTGCAAATGGTCCAGAATCTCCACAGGCGTCACTTCCACGCCCCTTCTCACCGAGAATTTTGTAGCCATTTGAGCGTACACTGGCTGCATCGTTGCCTCTGTGTACCAGAGGTCTTGCTGGACGAGAGCACAGAGTTCATCCAACAAAAAGGCTTCGTTATCATGAGAGTAGTTTACAAAGTTGAGGAAGATGTTCGACAGGTACTCGCTAACCTCGTCGTACACGTTTTTTAGAGTTGACTGATAAAAGGCTGCCATTGCTTCTCTTTGAGATTTTTGGGAAAGTTTTTTTTTTTTTTGCTATGGAATTTGAGGGTTTATTTGCATGTGATAATTAGGGTCGATGTTTGGTATATATATATATATATATATATATTTATATATAGTAGAATATGAATAGTTGGAGCCTTGTAGGAACTTATGTCTTGCACCGGTCCTTGTTTTATCCAACGGTGATAATGGAATAGATGTTTAATCGCGTTTAATTTGCACTGAGTCTCGAGACAAATTGGTAGTTAAGGAGCCACATTCATATGCAATATGAAAAAAAAGATTTGTTAATGTTGGTTGACATCTAACTAATTATTGTTAATCAATGAAAAGAAAAAAAAAGAAGTTGCCGCATTGATATAGGCGTCTTATCAAATAAAAGGAAAAAAATAATTAATGGCAAAGTTCAGATTCAGGGATGTCAGAATTGTCAAAGTTTGTATTTTAAAGTGTAATATTTTTGAAAGTTTGGACCGCCAAGTGTAATTTTTTTGAAAGTTTGGATCTTAAAGTGTAAAATTTTAGAAAGTTTATGTTGTCAAGTGTAATTTTATATATAGTTTAGATAGTAGTTTGTCTAACTTATTGCATGTTTTTTCAGAGTTGTTTCATAAAAAGTCAAATTAAATATCCATTCATATGGACAAGAAAAGCTTACAAAACACTGCTACTCACTAATGTTTACTATACAAAACAAAATCTTGCAAAACAGTGGCAATAACTAATGTTCATTATACAGAACAATTAGTTAGTACCATCTTCTGCGGTACTAACATACATAATCTCAACAACCCTTTTTGGGACTCCAATTTTTTTATTTGGAGCAGGAGGTTTGAACTTATTTCTACCTGGAGGAGTGAGAATCAAATTACTGCTTTATGTAGGCACCTTTGAGAACACTAGCTGCTTCTTTGTCCTGTAGGTTTCTCAGTAGATAAACTAGTAAAACTTTTAGGTGATTGGCTTCTAGCGAGTGGCCTAGTCTGTACTCCTCCAACATATATTGGAATATGAGCTATTGGTGCTGGATTACTCCTTGTTGATGGTCTTGCCTGAGGAGCAATTGAGAGGCTTCATTTGTAGAAGCTACATTCTGTGATTGATTACCCAATGGCCTTGGTGGCAAATTAGTTGATGCACTCTTTTTTTTTAGGAGCCACTTTATTATGTGCCTACCATGCACATGTATACAAGTTATAAATGGATCACATAAATATTATTAAGTTAGCTAGCAAAATCTGGTATAACTTAATTGTCTGCTTTTTCCTTTTATTTGCTGTTTGAGTAGGCTAACATTGCCTATCATCTTCAACATCACCAGCATTAACAATAGACTCTTGTGTTGCAGCAACCTATCAATAGCAATTACAAGTTATATTTGACTTCACAATTAGTTGAGAAAGCAGTTGAATTAGTATGGTAATCACCTCAGTTTGTTCACTAACACCTGTCTTAGAAGGTACATTTGAATTTGAAGGAACTTCAGCAAATGTGCTAGCATTTAATGGACCCTTAGCTTGGGCACCCATGTACTTGCTAAATGGTTATTCTTCCTTGACTGACACCCCTAGCATTACGACCTTCCTGTTGGAAATAACCATAATGCATCTTTACACCATCCTTTGCTAGTTTACCACTAAGTTTATTCCTCAGCTGCTTTTCTTTGAGTTCTTCAAGATCAATCTTCCTACCATTCTTTTTTGGCCTACCAGGCATGGATTGGACATGTGGAGGTTCTATTCTGTTCATCTGAGTTTGAGGCATAGGCCAAACACTCTTTCCTTGCATATGAGACATGTAGTTCCTGTAAGTCCTTAGATAGGTCTCCTTTGAATAATAAACATGTATGTGCTCTTCTGGCTTCCAACTTATGTGTTTCATTGTAGCACATGCATGAACACAAGAGATACCTGTCAAATCCCACTTCATACATGAACATAACTTATTCTCTAAGTGCACCACAAAAGTATCACTGAAAGATGCCTCAACCTCAAACTCAAAGTGCCCATTCCAGTGAGCCCTATAACCTCCAACTCTTCCCCTTATCTTATCAAGAATATCCCATACCTATGGAGTAATAGCCTTGTTGCTCTTGCCTAGCAATATTCCTGACAATTGTCCTCTTCATCAAGGTTCTCCTAATAGATTCCAATATGTCAATGATTGGCATCCCCTTGGCTTTTACAATTAAGGCATTAAAGCTCTCAAACATGTTATTCAACAAAAGATCACTTTTGCAATGGGTTCTAAAGAATGCTCTGGACCACTGAGTTGGAGGTTTGATTGCTAACCAGTTATATGCTTTGACATCCTCTTTTGCAGCTTATCCATGATCTTGTTGAAATCACACACTCTACCAGCTCTGGCAGCATCCCAAACTATATTCTTCATTGCAAGACCTGGATGCTCCTTCTTCAAATTTGCCCACAAGTGCAAAACACAGAACCTATGCTCACAATCAGGCAACAGTTCATGAACATCATCCACCAAAATTTTCTTCTTATCACTCATAACAGTCCAATGATAATTGTTAGTGATATTCAGATCATCCACCAGAATTCTTAGAAACCAATGCTATGATTTCTTCCTCTCCTTCTTTACCATTGCATATCCAATGGGAAATGGGATATTTGTAGTTGTTTGCATCCACACCCACAACTGTCAAAAGTATACCTCTATTTTTAGTTTTGAGATGTGTCCCATCCAAGCATATGATAGGCCTACAACTAGTTAGATAGCATTTCTTCAAAGCATCCCATCCCATCACATATATATTATTTTTAACTTACACCCCTATCCCACCACTTTACACTTTAACTTCACAGTAGTCCCGGGATTAGTCTTCATGATCTCCTCAGCATAGCTCCATAGCAAGGCATATTGGTTTGCATCAGCTCCATGAACATGAGCAAATACCTTCTTCTTAGTTCTGTACATTTGAGCAATATGGAAGTCTATACCACTATCCATGTTAGCAATAGTTAGCATGGAGCTGGCATGCCAGTTTGGATCACTACTTATCTTTGCATGATATTTCTTTACCAAGAATCTGGTAGTTGCTTGTTTTACCTTGTCCTGTCTGGGATAATCATGTGGTTCCTTCAGAGTCTTAACTTTGTTTAGCCTTAATACATATAGCTCCCATCTACAGTTATCCTATGCACACTGTGCTTGGAGATTGGTTTGAAAATTGATGAGATACTTAACAGACCTCCCACTTTGTCTTAATGCATATAGCTCCCATCTCATTAGCCCTTGAAGAGCTACATATATCACTTTCTCTTGCCTTTCTGGTGGTTATGTCTCTTAATAGAATTGCTACATCTTCTATATCATGCAATTCATCATCAGCATCACTCTCTACAAGGCCTTCTACAAACCTCTCATCTTCACCAACATTGGCATTACCTCAATTGTTTTCACCAATATAATCCAACCCTTCACTCATTGGAGGAAGATTAGGCAATTCACTCTGTGATTGAGTAGCATTTAATGGTACATCATCTATAAGAGCATAAACATCTACTGATTTCATTGTAGATGCATGAAGTGTCATATCTAGTGAGTCCTTATCATTATTTACTTCAATATACTCACCTGGAGAAGAATCTGGAATGTAACATATTCTTACCACACAACCCTCTGTTTTAACACCTACCTCTTTCACCATTTCCATTATTTCTAGCCTGGATATTTCATCCTCATTACACCAGTCTATGTACCTCACTTGTCCCTCAAGATAAACCCATTTGCCCAAATTCATTAATTTGCCAGAATGATGCAAGATTATGGTGAAAGGGTCATCTCTATCTCCAACTGAATATAGACAAAAATTAATTAATATGATATTACCATACATAAACACACTTATCACGTGCACAAAGCTATACTACTCACACAAATACACAAGTGGTAGTTAAAGTGAGAACAAAAAAGGAAAAAACTTAATAATTTTTCACGTGTGTTCAACTATTCCCTCAAATACAGCCAAAAAGAGGCACCACACGACGAAAAATAGCTCCAAACAAAGAAATAAATTGCATAGTTGGATTTGAGGATTCTTACCATAATCGGGTGTAATTTGTCCTTCGAGAATAACGTCAGTCGGGGTTCTTACTCTCCACACCATAGTTAGATTCAAACGATCGAGTGGAAAAAACAAGAAATTGATGTTCGCTTTCATGGATTTGCTTTTGGTTTTAGGAATTAAGGTTTCTGATTTTAGTGGGTTGTGTGAGTGAAATGGCGCACTAAGTCTATATATGTTTGATTTTTTTTAAGTAAATAATAAGTAAAGTACCAAAAATACCCCTTTGGATGACATCATCGATGCGTCATTTAGTGGCATAGTGACTTTCTATGGCCGAGATAGGTCAAAAATATAGTTTAGACCGTCGACTGTAAAGAAATTGAAAGTTTGGACCGTAAAGTGTAACGAGTGTAAGTTTGTATAGGTAAGTGCAAAAGAGGCCAAAGTTTGGATAGGTAACTCAATTTTTTCCTTTGATTACAATTGAAATTTTGTCCTCAAAGTTCTTCTACGATACAAAATTACCATACGAGAGTCGAAACACAATCACTTAAATTTTGGTTACTAGTTGTTCGACATGGAATGTTTATAAAATGTATCTCAGCTAATTATTTAGGGAAAAATATGAGGATTCCATGTATAGGTGTGGCCATGTTTTATTTTGTTGATCCAATATGTATATAAGAGGGATAGTCCGTAGGTTGTGTTGAACGAGATAGGTTGTTGGATGTGAGCTACCCCATTAATTGGGGTAGTGGACATTGGTTGGCTAATAAATTTTTAGCCAATGATTTTAGAAGAAACCATGTACGGTTTCTTGAGGAGAATTGCCTATAAATAGGCAGTAGCTTTGCAAATGAAAAGCATCCGTGAAAATGTAGTCTTCTGTATATTTCTCCCTATTTTCTTCGTGTAGTATTTGATATACGGGGTAAGGTGTGATTAGGGAGTGTTGGCAGTGAAAGAGCTATATTGGGATCGTTGGGGTGAGTGAAAATTATATAGTTGTACAAATTTTCTACTTAGTGGATTTTGCTCGGGTCCTTGTAGTATTTCTCCGGTTTAGGAGTTTCCACGTTAAATCATTGTAATGTTACCATCGTCAATATTTTATTCGTGTTGCTTCGTATTTACCTCATGAGCAATCATATAGGTGGTATTTGAGGCGGTTCAAATACCCAACAAGTGGTATTAGAGCTTGGGTTCTGCTGGAGGTGGAGTTATTACTGGGGTGAATTCGTGGTGTAATGTAGTGTGAATATGTGCTATAAAAGACGGTTTTGTCAAAGGTAATTAGTTATTAAGCGGGACCGTTGTGACCTCACCAATTACCTGGGAACCTTGAAATCCTGTCAAGAAAGATGAGCTATCTCTTTCCGGGGGTTTACTTTGTACTATTCTCATCTACTAGAAATTCACCAACTCGTTCGAGCAATGTCAGAAGCATGGGTACGAATATGTTGACTGGAAATCAACTATGACTTGTGCCGTGTTCAAGTTGGAGAGACGTTGATTTGGTCATGGTTACACAAGGTGGAGTTATCGCTATGCGTAGCGGGGGGTGTTACTAGCACGACGAATACAGTTATTAGTGGAGTGGTGCGTACACTCGATCCACGAAAAAGAAAATTGTCTGGGACGATGAGTCGATGCGACGAACGGCTCTAAGTCAAACACTGGTGAAACTAACATTGTCTACTTGAGTGGCATATTATAAGTGGCGGGTACGTTTTAATGGCATGAGACAGGGCAGTGGTGTTAGTGATTCCCAGTTTGCACACGAGCATTGCTTTGGGCGTTAATGCAAGGTGCGTGTTATTCATGTCGACGGGTGATGACTTCCGGAGGAGTCCAAATGGGAAGTTGCCACCATATTATCAACAGGGTTATGTTCGACATGGGCCGAAAAGGAAATTCTCGAAATTGGTTTATTCTAAGTGGTTATGCTTTATGGTGGAGCATGATACTTTTAAGAAGTATGACCGCGTTGCAGTGGTAGCAAAAGCTATGAAGATCTTCTGAGGCAGAGTGGACGTACGGTCGTCTAGGGGCCAGCGTGATGATGATTTTGAAGATCTGATTGGTCACTAAGAGCTACCCCATTAATTGGGGTAGTGGACATTGATTGGCTAATAAATTATTAACCAATGATTTTAGAAGAAACCATGTACGGTTTCTTGAGGAGAGTTGCCTATAAATAGGCATTGGCTTTGCAAATGAAAAGCATCCCTAAAAATGTACTCTTCTGTATATTTCTCCCTATTTCCTTTGTGTAGTATTTTATATACATGGTAAGATGTGATTAGGGAGTGTTGGAGGTGAAAGGGCTATCTTAGGATTGTCGGGTGAGTGAAAATTATGTAGTTGTACGAATTTTTTACATAGTGAATTTTGCTCGAGTCTTCGTGGTTTTTCTCCGATTTAGGAGTTTCCAGCGTTAAATTCTTGTGTTGTTACTATCGTCAATGTTTTATCCGTGTTGCTTCGTATTTACCTCATGAGCAATCTTGGAGGCGGTATTTGAGGTGGTTCAAATACCCAACATAGACAAAGTCTGTCGTACACTTATTTATCTTCTTGGTCTGTTGAGGGTCGTTACTTGTACTACAACAACGTGATTCCTTGGTCAATCATTATGCCGTTTACAAGCCAAGCGATCATAGAATGTACATTTTTGAATTTTACAATAGTAGCCACACTTTCTCCCTTGATAGTTGATATGGTGCAAGGTTAAATCACATATCAACAAGAGCAAATTGGTAATAACCTACAACGCTCTCTATGACACTTGAATAATGTATTCAACTCACAAATTAGAATTGATTTTCATAATTAAACGCGCAAATATCAAGGTTATATTCAGTTAATTATTTAAGGCTGGGCCAAGCATTATCCCCTAGACCAAACACTTCTTTATTAAAAACGAAAAGGAAAAAGTGATATAGCTAGAATTTGAATATTGCAGACAGGTGGCAGGTAGTTCTTATTCCATTAAATTGTTCGTATAGTACAGTGGGGAAGTAACCAACTCATGTTCACAACTCAGTCACATAATATTAAATCTTAATTTAGCAGTCAAAGTGTCAAACTGAAAGCCGATAGTGTGAATATAAGGATAAGTGGATTTCAAGTCAACAAATATAGCCGTTAAGGTTCTTATCCCTTGGAAGCAAATTTTTTCATTCACAGTTTGCCACAAATGTGGATTTCTTTTACAAATAATTCACGCTGTCATTCTTTTTACTAGTGTAATTTAAATACAACGCACGCTTTTATTTAAATATTGTAGATTAATACATAACGTAACTATGTCGTCGGTATACAGTAAATATCACGAGTTAAAGCCCTTTACGTAACAATATTAAAAAAGAGAGAAAACTACATCATTGAGCAGCATCGATTCCTCACTGTTTCCCCTTAATTAAATTACAATAAAAAATAAACGATCTATTTATGTTTGTCGTGAATTAGTGAACAATTCTTCAGTTTTCACAATTCAGTATTTCACTAACATGTACAGACTAATTAAAGTTTATGACTTTCACACAATTAATTTAATTTAATCCTATTATTCCTTCTGCCTGCTTGCCTGGTTAGAGAATAAGAGGAATGTTCTTAGATGCAACATAGTCATGAGTCAGTTCTTTATCACTTTTTTTTTTAAAAAAAAATCTCTTAATGCGACATTCTTACTATTATTATCCATTTATCCCATCGCACTTATCAAATTAGATTTGGGTTTTTTTTCTCGTAAAAACAATTTAGCTATGTTAGATATTCTTACTATTATTATCCATTTATCACATCGCACTTATCAAATTAGATTTGGGTTTTTGTTTCGTAAAGACAGTTTAGCTATGATAGATATTCTTACTATTATCATCCATTTATCTCATCGCACTTATTGTTGGCTACTTTATTATGCAGAAATTATCTCTAATATAACTAAAACAAAAAGTTTTTTAAATCATTTTTATTAAACACAAAATTTAGTAATTAAACCAGAAAAAGAAAATTTAATAAAACCCCACCATCACATCTCCACTTACCCACGAAAACAAAAACCACCAACTACTAATTGTTGGATAAAAAAACTATTTTCTGCAACCATTACATATCATATCAGTGCAACAAATTGAAAAATTAAAACATTTAGTAGAATTTAGACCAATAACAAAATCCCGTGCACCGTCTTACCGTACATGCCGATGCGTACAATAACTCCGTCGTTACTGTTCCCAGTGGCACTCCCGTAAATAAACACAACTTCACGCCTTGTTTGTTAACCCTGCAAGTTTAAAAACAGACACTCGCCTCTCCTTTCTCTCCTATCCCTGACAGTCACGCCCGACTGTCCCTCTCCCTCTCTCTCTCACACACTCAAAAACACACACTCACACACAAAATGGCATACTACTCCGCCACAATGCTCCGCCTCTTCGCCGTCGTAACCGCCGCCGTACTCTTCCACCATCAAACCCTCGCCGCCGTGACGAAAAAGACCTACATTGTCCACATGAAGCACCACACCGAACCGGAGCTGTACACCACGCAAACCGAATGGTACACTCAAAATTTCCAGACGCTAACCTCCGCCGCCGCAGCAGACTCCATCCTCTACCACTACGAGTCCTCCTACCCCGGATTCGCCGCCGTGTTGACCGAATCGGAGGTCGAATCCCTCCGTAACTCCGACTCCGTCGTCGGAGTGTACGAGGACACCGTGTATCAGCTCCACACCACCCGCACCCCCGAGTTTTTAGGGCTTGACACCGAGCTCGGCCCGTGGATTGGACACAGTACTCAGGAGCTCAACCAGGCCTCGAATGACGTCATCATCGGTGTATTGGACACCGGAGTCTGGCCGGAATCGAGGTCCTTCAACGATCTGAACATGCCGGAGATTCCGAAGCGTTGGCGCGGCGAGTGCGAAGCCGGCGCCGATTTCGATCCGAAGGTTAACTGCAACAGGAAGTTGATCGGAGCTAGGTTTTTCGCGAGAGGATACAGCGCCGTTGCGGCGGAGGTCGACGAGGAGGAGGTGCAGTCTCCTCGGGACAGCGACGGTCACGGTACTCACACGGCGAGCACGGCCGCCGGATCTGAGGTGGCGAATGCGAGCCTGTTGGGTTACGCGAAGGGGAACGCTAGAGGAATGGCGCCTCACGCGAGATTAGCGACTTACAAAGTGTGCTGGAAATCAGGTTGTTTGGGATCGGACATACTCGCGGCGATAGATCGCGCGATTTTGGACGGTGTCGACGTGTTGTCGTTGTCGTTGGGAGGCGGATCCGCTAATTACGCCCGCGATACGATTGCGGTTGGAGCGTTTTCGGCAATGGAGAAGGGGATTGTGGTGTCGTGTTCCGCTGGTAATGCTGGACCTGCACGATCTTCGTTGGCGAATGTGGCGCCGTGGATTTTGACTGTTGGTGCCGGGACGATTGACCGTGATTTTCCTGCTTTTGCTGCTTTGAGTAACGGGCAGAAGTATACCGGCGTGTCGTTGTACAGTGGGAAGCCAATGGGGAAGGGAATGGTGGGATTGGTTTACAGTAAGGGAAGTAACAGCACGAGTAATTTGTGTTTGCCCGGTTCATTGGATCCGGCTCTTGTTCGTGGTAAAATCGTGGTTTGCGACCGTGGGATCAATGCCCGAGTCGAGAAGGGTACGGTTGTTAGCGAAGCTGGCGGCGTGGGGATGATTTTGGCGAACACGGAGGCGAGTGGCGAGGAATTGGTGGCTGATGCTCACTTGTTACCGGCTGTGGCAGTTGGGAGGAAGGTTGGTGATGAGATTAGGAAGTATTTGAGGACCGCGAGGAATCCAACTGCGGCATTGAGTTTCGGAGGCACGGTGTTGAATGTGAAGCCATCACCGGTGGTGGCGGCGTTCAGCTCGAGGGGGCCGAACATGGTGACGCCTCAGATTTTGAAACCGGATGTTATTGGACCGGGTGTGAATATCTTGGCTGCTTGGGCTGAGAATGTGGGCCCCACTGGACTTGCTGATGATAAAAGGAGGACTCAGTTCAACATTATTTCTGGTGAGTTTTTTCAAATTTAATGTACAACGGCTATATTATTGCAGTCGTCTGTATTTAGTGTCTTGTGTGGTTATTTAAATTTAGTATATCTCGTGGTGTTCATGACGTTTGTTTGGATATTTAAGGGGTGGTGCTAATAATAAGTGATTTTCGGTTGCTAGAAATACAGTCAAAATTGTGCAAGACCACTTTCTTTTTTTTTTTTTTTTGAAATTGTAGGAAGCATATATCATTAAGGACATGTTAGGTAACATGAAGTTTATTTTGGTTGGATGAATCAAATCGGCCGAGTTCTACTGATATTTTAGCACCTCAATTAACTGGAATTACAACATACTTTGATTGTTGGTTAAAGATAGTTTATGTTTGTTGGCCTTGTTATGGTCTTTTGCCGACTAAGTTTGAAATCATTCGAAGCACATGACTTACTGTTTTTGCTAACACTTATTTGCACATTTCAAAAGCGTGGCATTATTTTGTCCTACTAAAACGAAGGTGGAACTTTTGCAAAGCTTGTGATCCTAGTAGTATTCACACTCAAAAAGTTTGGTTGAATTTTTTATTGTCAAAAAGCCTTGTGATCCTGAAGTAGGTCCTTGCTTCCCACTTTATAAAGTTGGCGTGATCTGAAAAGAATTTCGGGCGCCCTTTAGTTTATCAAACACTTTTGAGTGGATCTGTACTAGCGTGCTCATGCTTATATAAAACTGTTTAATGTGGATTGAGATCTTTATTACCGATGTCCAAGGTCAAATAATACTCGCCTTGATTTATGGGCTTTTGGACCTACGCAAAAAGAATCTTAATCATAGAACAAATGAGCTGTAAAGGGCACTCCACGAAATGGTGGATTTTGAATGCTACCCTCTTCTCTGTTAGTCATTGTCTTACAAAAAAAGCCACTCAAAATCTTACTTTTATTGATGTTAGGTCATTATCTAAATATCTATTGTTACTCCTCTGACTTGTTACTGTTACAAAATTTGCAGGCACGTCTATGTCTTGCCCACATATAAGCGGATTAGCCGCCTTGCTCAAGGCTGCGCACCCCAACTGGAGCCCGAGCGCTATTAAATCGGCGTTGATGACGACAGCTTACAATGTCGATAACACCAACTCTCCTCTACGCGATGCAGCCGATTACTCGCTCTCCACCCCGTGGGCCCATGGAGCCGGCCACGTCGACCCCCACAAGGCGCTCTCTCCGGGACTTGTTTATGACGCCACGCCAGAAGACTACATTGCGTTCCTTTGCTCTTTGGACTACACCCCTGAGATGATTCAGAGCATCTCGAAGCGATCAAACATCACTTGTGCGAAGAAACACGGTGATCCCGGCCAGCTGAACTACCCTTCGTTCTCCGTTTTGTTTGGGAAGTCGAGGGTTGTGAGGTACACTCGTAAAGTGACCAATGTTGGGGCTGCTGGGTCAGTTTACCAAGTTGCAGTTGAAGCACCAACTGATGTAACAGTGACCGTGAAGCCGTCCAAGCTTGTTTTCAAGAATATTGGAGAGAGGCTAAGGTATACAGTTACGTTTGTGTCGAAGGTAGGCGTGAGTCCGTCGAAGAATGCGTTCGGTTCAATTTCTTGGAAGAATACAGAACATCAAGTTAGGAGCCCGGTGGCATTCTCATGGACGAGATTTCCTTTGTAAGATGGGGGTTGTTAGTTTAATTGTGTCAAAAAGATGGGGACATGAGTCTCCTACAGCCATCTTCGAATGAGTACACAAGTCTAAATTATTCAACTAGGGAGGATGATGTGTTCCTCTCGAAGGTTGATTTTCTTTGGTTAGTTAAAAGTTATGTTGATGTAGTCAAACTAGGCATTTTCAATGCCAAAATTGGACTTTTAACTGTTTTGCTCAATGGAAATATAACTGGATTCAGCCCAAATCACGTTATTTGGAAATTAATTTCTCAATGTAAAAAAAATGTTTGAATTGAATCTTAAAAGGTTTTACCAGTATTCAAGAAAATATATTCGGTTCGCTATGTACAGCGGTGGTAGTATTCTTCACATGAACTGAAAATATTTTGTAACCGTCTCTTTTATTTCTATGAACAAAAACGCGTGTAACTTGAAATAATTGACTACAAGGACGTCGAAGCCCGCAATATAAATTGAAAAATGAGTTTACTCTGAAAAATAAAAAAATCTTTCATTTGAATAAGTATTTGTAAAGTGTTGATAAATCGAACTTTTGCTATAAGAAGGGTAGGGGTGTACAAAAAACAGACAACCCGCCCGCATCCGCGCGGGTTTTAATTTTAAATACGGGTTGCGGGTTCTTTTTATGTAACTCGTAGATCTATGAGTGGGTGACGGGTTTATCCTTACACCCGCCCGCCCGCCCGCAATATATATATATATATATATATATACAATATAAAATTTATACAAAAATATATAATGTATAGAATATAGTAAAAAAAGAAAAAAGAAAAAAATAATAAGAGATCCTTCCCGCCACAAGTTTCACTTTTTGTCTTTCTTCTCTCTTTTCTTTTTCTTCTCTCTTTCTGCTCATCACTTCTCTCTTTTTCTCACTGTGAGTCTGTGACCATCTTCTCTCTTTTTCTTTTCCTTTAATTCTTCACTTCACTTCTCAGTTTTCAATTCTCACACATTCTCAGCTGAAGTGGCTCACACCTCATTTATGTTAAAAAATAAAATTTATGGATTATATTGGATGAAGAAAAATGTAGTTTTTGCTAAATATGCAATTAAAAAAATAGCTAGTCTTTCAAAAGAGAAAATAGTTAATAATGTAAATAGAAAATTTTATGATTTGTCACCCCGCAAACCGCCCGCCAACCCGTACGCACCCGTGCAACCGTAACCGCACAGTTCCAAACCTCCTCTATCCCATGTTGATATTTTAGAAAAAAATTGAGCTTGTGTTAAGGGTCTAGTATTACGATATTAAGGGTTAAATAAGATTAAATTATTCGTATTGTGTGATTTAATTAAATTAGTCCAATGTTAAGTAGCACTTTAGTTAGTAGTGGGTCAATTATGGAGGAGTAAAAATAGGAAGGTTGTTTAGATTTGTTGTTATAAGATATTTGTTAACAATTATTTATTTGTTCTGTATTTTTTTTGATTTATGAGTGAGTTAGGACTTAGGACGCCTTGACTGAGTTCGAAAAATAAGAGTTGCAAGATGATTCGAAAAGTCCTCCATTTATTCCTTTCATTCCCCTCCTTTTATATGAGTGGGGTTGTATACAAGTGCCTTTTGTGCATGTACGTTTCTTGACAAGTGTCATATGTATGTATTTTTAGGAGCTCAGTAACCTTGCTTTGTCTTCGACAACTGTCTTCGAGATGCTGACAAACGTTATTGTCATGATGTTCGTGTGGTCTATCGTGTTCCGATACCCTTTTGGAGGGGATGCTAGTATCTTTTCCCTTCGGTGATGGGAGGTCCTATCGTGGATCTTGGGGGTATCTATGCCCCGCGCTGTCGTATATCCGTATCATATCTTGATAATGCGACTGCTAGGGTACTGTGTCCCCATAGGATACTCGTGAAGTTATCTAAAACCTCCGATACCTCGCTATCGTGACTCGGGGAGAATTAGTGAGGTACGTTTTGCAAGCATCGAGGGCAACATCTAAGGCCACCGATGCCAGGGTAGGTATTCGTGAAGCTTTGGTGGCATCGTGAAGGAAAAAGTATAGTGTTAACACTAGTCCCACCCCAATTCTTGTTGCCTCTTGTTGCCTTCGTTAGAAGTAAGAGGAATTTTGTTAGATGAGGGGTATCAGAGTCGTCAGATTTTTTTCCAATATCGTGGCACATTTAAGCCCACGTCTCTTAGTGGTGGGAAAAACGGTGTAACGACTCCGAGTTTTTCATTTTTGCGCCCAATAATGTTGTATCGTGGGGGCATTAGCCGATTAATGAGGGATCATGGGTAATTAATCCCCGCTACCTCTTAACTCCTAGGGTTATAAATACCCCTATTAACCCTTTATTTTCCCGCACTTGCAATCCCTAAGCTCGTTTCTCCTCTTTGCGAATTCACCGTCTCTCTCTCTTTCTCTCTCTCTCTCTCAAGCTTTCTGAAATTGTGGATCGGGTTGATACGTTGTTGATGTTAACTTAACACTGGTGTGTTAACAACAGTTTGGTATGTTGTTAACCCAACGATGTTACTTTAACAACAGACTAGAGTAATAGTGCAGCGGAATAAACAAACACCAAGTTTAAGAAGTGAATATAAGATTATATTAACTTCCGAGCCGTAAGCAAAGTAACCCGTTAAGGTTTTAACAAAAGTCGTTCTCTCAATTTTCAAGCTCCTCACTCTCAAATTAATCGAACTAAGCAAAGCACACAAGAATTGCTTCGACTATCTCTAAAAGCTCATCACTCTTAGATCTATTCTCACAACTCACAAACTTTGCTAAAGCAAGACAACACTCAACAACTGTAAATTAATCTCTCGGATTGATTGGCTCTTGTCTCGTGTTTGCCTTGATGTACTTCACACCTATATATAGGTTCTTGTCTTGAACTTCAAGGTGTGTTGTACACGGTTGGTAATTCTCCTTGTTTCCTTCTCGAACTCCTCTTCCTTGTTCTCGCAGTCCTTCTTGAATAATAGTTCATTCGTTAGCGATCTAACTAAGGAAAGACTCCTTCTTCAAATCAGGACTCAACTTGGAAAGCTTTCCTAGTTGCACTCGAACTCTTCTTTCCTTGTAGAACGGTTTACATAATTAAGGAAACTTTCCTTCTTGGAAACTTGAGCGTCCAACCTATGACAAGTTTGTTTTTTGAATAATAATCAAAGACAATCACAACTGTGGAACTCAATTAGTTAAATGAATAAGGCAAAACAATAATAATAAATATCAGCAAGATTGTGAATTGGATTCTGCTCGGCAATGTTACTCTAACATTGACTTCTCAATGTTAATCTAACATTGCCAGAATACCTGCACTTTCACTTTCCATGACATCCTTTTCTAACGCCGATCTTACCTCGGCCGCCTCTATTTCCGGCGCATCGATTTTCTCTCCCTATTTCGACCCTCTGGTGGTGACGGGTGTTTCTGCACCGACCACTCGTAAAGAGAGGTGTTGTGGGGGTGGTGGCGTCGAGTGACAGCAGAAGTATTTCTCGGAAGAAGAAAAGGGCTAAGAAACCGACCAATAAGAACGTCATTCCTCGAAATACTCAGAAGGTGGATGCCACCGCCAGTACTGCTACTCACAGTGAGGTACATACACTGTTCACTGATTTTAGGCAGCGGGCTGTAATTTGGAGGAAGCAATTCCTAGGGCAGATCAAAGGGGAAACACTCCTCCGCCGAACTATGTCACGATGTACTATGTGCAGTTGAAGGCGGGTCTTCGGTTATTCTTTCCACCCTTCTTCTGCGAGGTATTCAAGCTTTGTGATATATGTCCGAGTCAGCTCACCCCGAATAGTTTTGCTGTGTTTTCCATTTTTGTTTTCTGGTGTTTGATTAAAGGCGACTGTACCGTAAAAAGGCTCTTTTAAATTTTTGAGCTACCGGTATCTCCTCGAGGGGCGCCCTTCTACTTTTTTGGGCATCATGATTCCAACAATAGCATTTTAGAGGGTGCTGTTAGTTCTCACAGTACTTGGCAGAGTAAATTCTTCTTCGTGAAGCCCCTCGTGGGACAATGGGATATGCCTCTTTCTTGAAGGGTGCCCATAGCTCCCGAACGAGTCTTAGATGATACAATGACTTTCCTTCCAGTGTTTGAGGTGAAGGCGTTGGTGGAGTCCGCTTATTTCACATGCTTGTATCTGGCCGCAGGGTTAAGGTTTATTGCTCCTCTTGACAAGATGGAGAATCCCTTAGTCGTGCCTCCAGAGTATGCAACCTTCTTTGGTGAGTCATTTGTATATTATTTTTTTGATATTGATTTGGGACTTCTAGATGTTTATTTAATTTCTATGTTTCATATTTCCGTGTAGAAAGGGCCCTGAAACCCTTTATAATCGAGGGTGTCGAGCTCTATGGTGGTGCCGAACCTCACGATGATACTCAAATCCAAGGGGATGCTGAAGCTCAAGAAGGGTCTGGAGTTCAAGACGATGTTGTGGCTCATGATGCAGTTCTTCCTCTTCGAGGCGAGCGAATGCAAACTCGATCATCGGTAATTCTGGCTTCTACCGCGCTATCTAGATCATCTAGCGGTACTGCGCTTCTACCCGAAAGGGACGAATTTGAGGTGGCCCTGATGGATATCGCGCCCATTCCCTTTACTATCGAGGGTGGTGATGAGGATTTGGGGTTAGAGGTTGTCCTTTTACCTCATCTTTCGACTGCTGCAGAGGCCGCGTTGGTTCCGTCTTCTACTGCCTCTGAGGTCACTGCACCTGAATACATCAATATTTATTCCACGGACAAGTCTTATGGCAATAATTCTTCGGCTTCTTCGGAGATGGCTGATCTTCCCTTATTGACGTTCTTGGTGATGGCACTCGGTATTTTGATCGCACTTATTTCGTCGGAGACACCTACCCCCTCTTCGCAAGTTCTTGGTAAGTACAAGATGGGTTTCCCAAATATTTGTGTGATGTCTTCGTAGGTTCTTTACTTAATATGTATGTGATTTCCTTCTTTCAGATAAGGGGAAGGCTTCGATGGATGAAGCCTTCGATTTGGGTAAGTATCTAGGTCCCTAGTTCGGACCTAGCTTATTTTTTGGGCGAGAATACTCCCTTGCCTACCATGGGGAATGTGTCTTCAGGCTTGTCGTTAGGTGGAAACGCTTGGTTACTGGATGAGCTGTTGTTCGAGAGTCCGTTGTTTGCTGGCCCGTCATCTGTTCAACCTAGAGGGTCCATTCCAGTTATAATGTCGGATCCCCCTATCGTAACTCAAGTTCCCTACTTGGGAGGAGCTTCTCTTGGAATTCCTTCTTCCTCTGGCCCTCTGACTCTGGTAACTTACCCCATGTGGAGGGAGTAGATGCGGCTCTCGGAACTATCTTCCGATTTTTTGCTTCAACCAATGCGCTGCCGGTCGATGTGTGGCAATTTCTTCAGGCTTGTCTCAACTTGATGGCTTTCATGGTATGCTCTCTTTTTTCATGTTTTTGTGGGATACCTTTAGGCTTATTTTTTATATTTTTATAAGTTTGTTCTTACGCACCTAAAGTTCTTCCCGTTGTTTGGCTTGAGGTTGGGAAATTGCGAGAAAATGCGACAATGGCCGAGGAAAAGTACAAAAAGATGGAGGATGATCACAGAGCTCTTCAAGAGAAGTTGACCAAGTACCAAACGGCTTAGGAAAAGGCTACCCATCGGATGCATGAGTTCGATGTAAAGACTACTCGTCTTCGGTCTTCTGTTTCGGAGCTTGAGGCTTCTAACTTGGCCTTGAAGGACAAGGTAGCACTCTTTGAAAAGGAGAAAGCCACTGGAGTGCGAAGAGATGAAGAGTTACAAAGAAATTTGGAACATGCTCTTCATCGGGTGGACGATGTTACGCAGGTGCTCGCAAAGGCTCCGATTTTGGGAGGTATTCCTCCAAAAGTTTTGCAGGCGAAGTTGAACGCCCCGACCAAGTATGCTCAAGAAGAGACTTTTAGGCGATGTCAGGCTAGTTTTGCTCAAAAATATCACGGGTATCTGATGGGCCATCTGCTTTGGGGTTTTATTCAGTGTGTTGGATAGGCACGAAAGAAGGAAGTATTACAGTCGAGGATAGATATACGTGCTCTGCATATTCGCAAAATGGTGAAACCCAACACTCCCGAGGATGCCAATGCCCTTTTCGAAAGACATCTTTCTCGCGTGCCTCCTTCGTTATCGGATCCCAGCACAAGAGTCTCCGTCACTGCGGTACTTCCAAGACCTGTGATGCCAGGAGGGGTATTACCTTCGACTCTATCTCTCCCTCTGATAGCAGTGCCAGCCAGTATTTTGTCTGAGATGCCACCTCCGCCATCCACTTCAGCCCCACCATCTTTCTATGCTTAGGATATTTTAGATGGGGGATCTTTTCTCCTTTGGTTGTTGTTATCACGTTTTGTTGTCTTTCTGTTCTTTGTCTTTTGTTGCTTTTGGCCTTTGGTTTGTATCTGAACTTTTGAATCAATGAATGTTTTTTTTTCATGCTTACCTCATTTCTGTACGGATATGCATAACTTTATGACTCATTATCCCTCTGACCCTTTTGGGGATTTGAGCTTCTTTCTTGAAGTTTGCATTAATTTTTGAGTTCATAACATATCCTTAGCCATCTGGGCCAGTAGCTGCGTGCATCCATCCCATCATTGCATGGATGATGACAAGGAGTATACTTCTTTTATCATGGATGCTTTTGTCACGTGTCCCTTTGTTTAGAGTTGTGTAAGGTGGTGATTGGCCAAAATCGGCACATAACCCGGGTGGTCTTCAAGTTGAAGTGGGGCCCGATCAAGTGATTGCCTTACTATATATCTTTTTGAACTCTGAACATTCCTTTTCACCTGACCAAAAAAACACCCTTTTCCTCAGAAGAATATTCTCTCTTTTGTTGAAAGCAAACTCTTGTCTTTTTGTACTTTTCCTCCTCTTTTAGTTTTTGTGCTGAATTGGCCGATGTGATAGCTTATCATAGTGATAAGGCGTGCATTATGACTCATCTGCGTTCCTCTCAATCTCATGGTAACTCTTTGTCTTCTCAAAATTCTCCGCCTTTCCATGGCGTGCGTCGTACTCCTGCTGAAGGGTTTCCTCAGCATCTGAGGGGAAGGACTGAAGGGGGTCTATCGGCCATATTGGGGATCCCACTATAGCGTCCAGTTTTGCCCCGCTACGTACCGATGCTTCTTTGGTAAGTAACATAAAAACGGTATTTCTGTGGAGGGAAGCGTATCATCCTATTGATAGTTTTTCTGTCTTTAATACTGTCTCTCTGAACCCTCGTAGCATGATTAGGAGGGGGTGTCGAGTAGGGTCTGCTGTGAGTATCAAGTTTTTGGACTCTATCATTACATTGTTTACTGAATATCATTAAGATCCTGAAAAGTATGATATTTTCGTTCCTCGTTCCCAGCAAAGGGCGTACGATCCTCCTGCTGTGTATATGACAGTATATTCAAATTAAATTCGATGTGGGCTTCGCCTGTTTCTTCATCCCTTTATGCAGTTCTTTTTTAGATATTGACAGATTTGTCCCAGCCAACTTACACCCATCTCCTATGGTTATTTGATAGGGTATATTTTATGTAACAAACTTTTGGATTTACCTCTTACCCCTTATCGTGTAGGGGCCATTTTCATCTTGCGCACTTGTCCCAATAGTCTTCCTTTTTTCAGTCCAGTGTATCGGGATAGTCGTCGTTCCTTTACTGCCATCACCAAGCGTGTTACCCCATCGGATGATTGGAAAAAATGTTTTTTTTCTTTTTGAAGCCTAGGGGTAAGCCTGCTTCTTCTTGGAGAGTACCCATTCAGTGGGGGTTAGGGTATGTGGTGCCAAGTCTAGAAGCGTCCGTGGAGGAAATGGCAGTTTTGTGCAAACTAGTTTGTTTTCAGAAAGCTATGATATATGCGGTTTACTTGAATTCTCTGAAGCTCTTGCGATGGCGGGTTTACAGGAAGGTGCAGAAGCTTTGGATCTCCCTTCTCAACCCTTACACACTAACTTCTTCTATCGTAAGTCCATCTCTCCTTGTGTTCTTTATGACTTTGTGTTTTATTATCGTCCGACTTGTTGTATTTTCTTTGTCCATTATAGGGTCGGAGATAGATTTTTACGCCGTATGGGCTTTTGATAAGACGTTCTTAAGTTCTGTATCCAATGACAGTTTAGCAGCGAAGGAAGGGAAGGTTCTTCCCAATCGGGAGTTGCAACCGAGACGTTCTACCTAGGATAACCATCATGCGATGCCAAGCGATGGGTTGCCTTTGCAGGCTACTAGGATTTCTCCTGTAGATATGGCGAGTTCTTCCCGGCGAGGAGTTTTCATAGTGCCAGCTTCCTTTGTTGTTCCTCCCTAGGAGCCTCCCTTAAGCCTATCGACTCTTGGATCCTTTGTCGTTCCTCCCTCGGATCCTCCCTTAAGCCTATCGACTCTTGGAGAAGATACTATCCCCGTGAATGTTTATGTTCCTATTTCGGATCAGAATATTGTAAATGTGGTTGAAGAGCGTCCGCCATCCCCTTCTTATCCGAAGACCCATGTGGTCGGAGAAGGCAACGATAAAGCCCCATCGGAAATAAGTGCTTTCCTTCAGATAGCTCCAGATGTAAACTTCTGCTGTACTTTTTGAGTGGTTTGTTGAATAAGTTATACTGTGCATTACTAAACACCTACCTTCTATCGGCTCTTCAGGAGCTGGCTTGCAAAGACCTTTGCGAGGTATGAGTTTCCTTCGTGCTTTATTTAGTATGTTGCACATACTCATGCTAATCATCCTTCCTATTTTGTAGTTGTTTATGGTTCTAAATGTCGTTGGTTCTAGAAGGGATCAGGTCCTATTCGATGCAAAATTGATATTCCGGCACAGGGACGACCTGGAAAGAGACCTTATCGCGGCTCAAAAGAAAGTTTAAGAGTTAGAGACTAACCAGAAGACTGTGAAGAGTATCCACGATCAACTTTTAAAGAGAGAGTTGGAGAAGTCTTGGGATCTAGAACGGCGTCTTGTAATGGAGAGGTCACGAGTAGTGTGCCTGGAGGAAAGGATTGGGGATCTCCGAGACCAACTTCGTGCATCAGAGGAGTTGTTCTGCAAGGTTTTTGAAGAGAGGGATGCTGCTCATCGTAGGGTAGCTGAGATGATGAGGACGCATGAAGTGGCTCTGGTCATGGCTCGTGCTCAGGCCGTGATGGAGATGTCTACCCTTTCTCCTCTTCGTGAATCTCTTTGAAGTGAATTCCGTGATATGGTGCTCATTGGCTAAAAGCTTTGTCAAGAGGCAGTGCGGTCTCTGCCTGATTTCCCCTCCGCTTTCGATATTCTTGAGCTGAACATCCTACAAGTTCTCTCTCATACTTCCTATGTTCCCTCTGCTGGGAATACCCGAACTTTTGAGGATTTTGTGGTTCCTTCCATTGATGTAGTTGATCCGATGGACTTGACTCGGATCAGCGCCGTCGCTTGATCAGAGAAGGGAAACGCCCTGCGTAGGACCTTTAGGACTTTTTTAAGGAAAGCTTTTTGTGTGTCTATATACTTACGTGTATAGATGAATTTTGTAAATTTCTACGATCATATGTTGTTTGTAAATAGATGGTATCGTAGGATAAGGTTGCTTATGGTCCTCTTATGGACCATATTTTTGTGCCAACAACCATGTTTCCCCTTTGATAGTATGAAGACCATCTTATTGTAAACTGTCTTTTTATTTATGTACAATGGTTGATATTTTTACATGAGACATAGTATTTTATAAGATTAAACACATTCCATGTGTTATGGAATGTCTCTCCTTCAAGCATCTGCAGCTGATATGTAGCGACCCCGATGATCTTGGAGATCTTAAAGGGCCCATCCCATTTGGGTTGAAGCTTTCTTATGTTCTTGGAAGCCTCAGCTCTTTTTAGCACCAGGTGCCCTACTTGGAAGGTTTTGGTTCTTACTTTGGCGTTATAATATCGCGCCATGCGTGCTTTATACTATTCCATTCGGATAGTTGCTCATGCCCTTCGTTCTTCCAATAGATCTAAGGCTAATGCCAGATTAGAGCTCTTGCTCACTTCCTCATACTATTTGACTCGACAACTCTCTACTACAACTTCGAGGGGTATTACTACCTCATTACCGTAGGTTAAGTTGTAAGGGGTTTCTCCCGTGGCTGTTCTTTGAGTGGTCCTATAGGCCCACAAGATGCCATGGACTTCTTCCATCCATTTAGCTTTGTGCTAATCTAGTTTTGCTTTCAATTTTTTCCAGCAAGGTTGATTAGTTCTTTCAACTTGACCATTAGCTTGGGGTATCCCACGGAGGTGAAACGATGCCTTATTTCCCATTGGTCACACCAGTCTTCTAACTCTCTACTAGTGAATTGAAGTCCATTGTCGTTGACGAGGTATCAGGGGATGCCAAAATGGCATATTATGTATCTCCGCATGAAGTTGATAACCACCCCGGTAGTAATTTTGGCTAAGGGGTCCGCTTCTACCCATTTGGTAAAATAGTCAACAACCACTAGCAAGAATTTTTTCTGACCTGCATCGGGGATCAAGGGTCCCACAATGTCAATGCCCCATTTTGCGAATGAACATGGTTTTAGGCTGGGTTCCCATGGTGCCACATGTTGATAGATTCGCGGGGCATAGGTCTGACACAACCTATATTTATTCGCATATCTCTTGCAGTCTTGTGCCATCGTGGGCCAATAATAGCCTTGGCATATTATACGACCGATTATGCTTTCTCCTCCGGTGTGGCTCACACATATACCTTCGTGAATTTCCCTAATAACCTGATCGGCCTTTTCTCTATTGAGGCATCTTGCATGCGAGCAGGAGTAGGATCTGCAAAACAATATATCATCGTGCAGGAAGCGACGGGCGACTTTTGTGCCATAAACCGCTGTTTTGACTTTTCCGTAGAATACTCCTCCGGATGTCTCACTTATGCCTTGATTTTTGCCATCCATTTTGAAAGTGCAGGTATTCTGGCAATGTTAGGTTAACATTGAGAAGTCAATGTTAGAGTAACATTGCTGAGTAGAATCCGATTTACAATCTTGTTTATATTTACTATTATAGTTTTGCCTTATTCATTTAACTAATTGAGTTCCACAGTTGTAATTGTCTTTGATTATTATTCAGGAAACAAACTTGTCATAGGTTGGACGCTCAAGTTTCCAAGAAGGAAAGCTTCCTTAATTAAGCAAACCGCTCTACAAGGAAAGAAGAATTCCAGTGCAACTAGGAAAGCTTTCCAAGATGAGTCCTGATTTGAAGAAAGAGTATTTCCTTAGTTAGATCACTAACGAAGGAACTATTATTCAAGAAGGACTTCGAGAACAAGGAAGAGGAGTTTGAGAAGGAAACTAAGAAAATTACCAACCGTGTACAACACACCTTGAAGTCCAAGTCAAGAACCTATATATAGGTGTGAAGTACATCAAGACAAACACGAGACAAGAGCTAATGAATCCGAGAGATTTATTTACAAGTTGTTGAGTGTTGTCTTACTTTAGCAAAGTTTGTGAGTTGTTAGAATAGATCTAAGAGTGAGGAGCTTTTAGAGATAGTCAAAGCAATTCTTGTGTGCTTTGCTTAGTTCAATCAATTTGAAAGTGAGGAGATTGAGAGTTGAGAGAACGACTTTTGTTTAAACCTTAACGGGTTATTTTGCCTATGGCTCGGAAGTTAATATAATCTTATATTCACTTCTTAAATTCAGTGTTTGTTTATTCCGCTGCACTATTACTCTGGTATGTTGTTAAAGTAACATCGTTGGATTAACAACATACCAAACTATTGTTAAAACTCTAGTGTTAAGTTAACAACAACAACGTATTGACCCTATCCACAATTTCACATTCCTCTTCGGTTGGATTTACCATGGTGTTCACCTTTTCGACCAAGGCTTTCTCTGACTCCGAGGCCTGAAGAAGGGTGATGCAACGTGTGTGGATCGTAGCTGTTTGGGTGGCTATCTTGGACAAGGCATCTACTTCTTGGTTTTTTGTGGCCTATCTTAAACTCCTCAAACCAGTCTTGTCTCTGATGGACTACCTGGAGCTAATCTCGCATTCTCGCTTCCTTGGCCTCGTAGGCGCCATTGACCTGTTGTACAATCAATTGTGAATCATTATGGATCACCAGTTTTTTGATGCCACCTTCTTGTGCTAATCGCATTCTAATTAGAAGAGCTTCGTACTCTGCTTCATTATTGGACAGGGGATAGTCGAGTTTCACGACGAAGTGAAGCACTTCTTTTTCCACTTCATTGTTCGACAACACTATTCTTGCTCCCCCATGCGTCGTCGCCGATGACCCATCTACGAATGCATGCCACAGGCGCGGTCATTCATCTACTTCCATGCTTGTCTCTCCATGACGAAGTCAGCCAATACTTGGGCTTTGATTGAGGGTCGGGGGCATAGGAGATGTCATACTCTGTAAGCTCTAATGTCTATTTTATTAGCCGCCTCGGGATTCATGCTTGTTAAGGATGGTACGTAGGAGATGCTTGGTTAAAACGGTAATGAGATGTGAGAGGAAATAGGGTCATAGCTTATGGGCAGTGGTAACTAGGGTTAACACCAATTTTTAGGTTAGGGTATACCTACCTTCTGTCTCTTGCAGCGTTTAAGTGATGTAGTGCACATGGCGATGTTCTTTGTTTTACTCTTTTAATAATACCGCCCTCACTGCCTCCTCTCCCACCGATAGGTATACAAACATCTCCTCCTGTGGTGCAGGCTTTACTAGCAACAGAGGGCACACAAAGTAACTCTTCAACATATTAAGGGCTTCCTCACACTGTTCGGTCCAGTGGAAGTCCTTTATTTTTCTCAGTATCTTGAAAAAGGGGAGACTTTTCTCAGCTGATTTAGATTTGAACATGCTCAAAGATACCATCCTTCCATTAATTTATGATTGTCTTTTACAGTCTTCGGAGTTGGCATCTCTATGATAGCTTTAGCTTTTTCAGGGTTTACTTCTATTCCCTTCTCGATTACCATGAACCCCATAAACTTTCCTCCTTTGATTCCGAAAGAACACTTTCGCGGGTTAATCTTCATTACAAACTTGTCCGTAATTGCTAGCACCTTTTTCAGGTCTACCAGATGCTTTACTCGAGGACTTTTAACGATCATATCGTCAACGTATACCTCCATTGACTTTCTGATTAGGTCCGCAAACATAAGGTTTACCAGTCGCTGGTAGGTAGCTCCCGCAATCGGTAATGAAGCTATCTTATCTTGATCTATAATAGCCATCGGGATTTGGTTATACCCCCATCGTAGTGGTAAAGTTGACGCACATCCACCACCCTCCCCTCTTTTTGGGAACAAGGACTACATTGGCTAGTCATTCTGGGTGCATGACTTCCCTAATCTGTTGTAGGTTAAGCAGTCGTTGTATCTCAGACCGTATGATCTTATTTCTTTGTAGTCCCATACTTCTCTTCTTTTTCTAGTCTGGTTTGGCCTGTCTTGACATT
This sequence comes from Linaria vulgaris, assembly GCA_948329865.1. Lineage (NCBI taxonomy): Eukaryota > Viridiplantae > Streptophyta > Magnoliopsida > Lamiales > Plantaginaceae > Linaria > Linaria vulgaris. The sequence continues at coordinate 17,815,383 of OX415254.1, read as the reverse complement.
TAAGAAGTGTTGACAAACCCGGTCACTGATTTTACTTGGGGGCCCTTCTTCCCAGACGAAGAGATGGTGGAACTCTTTTAGAACAGAAGCAATTCCATGCTCTGTCTCGGAATCCATCCCTGTACCTATCTTAATTGTTTTTTCCAAGATCCCCTTCCATAATTTCTATCATTTTCATCTCCTCAATGGGGTGTACTTTTAATTCCTATTATACTTTGCGTTTCTTGCTAGACACAATGGTACACTCGTCATCTTCCGATGGGATCGCATTCATGCGACACTTCCTGGACTTGACTTGGTTGCCCCTAACTTATCCGATTCCTAAACGCGTGGGAAACTTCACTTTAAGATGAAGTGTGGATGGGATGGCTTCAAATGTTCGTATGGAGGGTCATTCGCATATAGCATTGTAAGTTAGGGACGATGCCTTCTCCCTATGGCATAGGCAGAGTTATCGTTCCTAATGTGCACCACGATTCTCCCGAGAAGCCCATTAAGGGAACTTCAGCTCATTTCATGCGTTATTTCTTCAGTCCCATAACCAGATATGTGGGCAGCAAAAGGACATTCACCAAGCTTCCAATATCGATTAAGAAGTGTTGGATCTCGATACCATAGATGGTGGCTTCTATCACTAGCGGGTCTTCATGAGGGTATATTATACCCTTCAAATCGTCCGGTCCGAAGGTGATAATGGGTAACTTTGCTCCATGTATTGAGCAGATCGGTGGTCCGTGCTATATTCGTCGAGCTTCTTTCAGATACTTTTTCTTTTTCCCGAGGGTATCACTAAGATATCCCTTTCTTCAATCATATTTATTGTTCTCCCAGAAGAAGGATTATCCTATGATTCTGGAGGTGGGGGTAATTCTTGGTGAAAAGATTCCTCCCGATACTTGGTATTAGGGCCATCTTCATATGTTAGCTCTTCTAGTTGAGTTCTTTTCCAAACATTGGGCTTGGGAGCGTCTTGGTTGTTCTTCTTTAAGTAATTTCCCAAGTAGTCGATGTCTAACAACCGGCGTATATGTTTTCTTAAAGTCAAGAAATTATCCGTAGTATGCCATAGGTTTTATAGTATTTGCAATACTTACCTGAATCTTTCTTCTTATAAGGCTGCTTAGCGGGTAAGGGTCATTGCAGATCGTTACTTCCCCTCATAACATTCAGTACCTCGGTAGGGGTGATCGTTAGGGGTGGCAATGGTACCAGTCGTAAGTGCCATTTTACTGTATTTCCATCATCCTTTCGCTGAAGAGAGGGTTTTTCCTCCTTTGCTTTAAATTTAGATCTCTTTTCTTGTTCGTTATCGTTATTCTCTGTTTGGATCTTTGAACTCTCGGCTACCTCCATAATAATGTATGTCTCCACCTTTTGTATGACTTCATTCATATCCTTATTCTGGTTACCCATGAGGTATTAAAAGAAATCCCCGGTTCTAAGTCCTTCGGTCAGGATATCCGCTACTATGGAATGATTAGCATTATGAACATCTAGGGCTTCATCCGAGAAGTGGTTCATGTATTCCCTTAGGGCTTCATCTTTTCTCTTCTTGATTGTGAACAAGTGACTAGCAGATTTAGAACATCTTCTGTTGCAAGCAAATTGTCGTACAAATAGGCAAGACAATTGATCAAAGTGGGATATCGTGCCAGGATGCAGCTGCAAAAACCAAGCTTGAGCCCTCCCCGCCAGGGTAGTCCTAAATACCCTGAACAAAACAAAGTCTGGCGCCGATGCTAGATCCATACTGGCCAAATATTGATGGATATGATCTTGGGGGGTCACTCCCCTCTTTATCACCCGTATATAGAGGGAGGTTGGCAGGTCGCATCCCCGATGGGACCAGGGCTTGTGCTATTTCTGAGACGAAATGAGAGTCGTGATACATGGGCTCTTCTCCCGGGGTTATATTCCTTTTTATGTCTCGCATCTCTCTGTGCAGACTATTGACCATGTCCCGCAGAGAGTTATCCACTCCCAGGGGCGTGGGCGGCAACTGGTGACCCCGAGGGTAAGATGCTCTGGCTCTTTCGCTATCTAGTTTTTCCCCTTCACGATTGTTCCCGTAATAAGTTCTTGCTTCTCTAGCATGAAGGAGGGCATCGTGGTATCGGGGGGCTCGATCTCATGCGAGATTCATATTCTTCCAAATCGTACCGCTCTTAATGGGGTTGTTTGAAAAGAGGTTCGTCAGAGTATTCAGTTTCTTGCCCAGGTCTTCTGGCGGTAGCTTCCAGTAGGTGTTCAGACACGGTTCAAGTGACGTTTATAAAATCCCTTCTTTCCGTCCGGGGCGGAGAGGGGGTTACTGATAGTCCTTCTTCCATACGTTCCTGATGGTCCCATAGACTGCTGCTATTTACAAGGCTATCCATAGTATAATATATGAAATTTCTCGAACACACTCAAATGCAATATTTCACGGCATTCCCACAAACGCCGCCATTTTGTGAACAAACATTTATTTGTTCAGCTTTTTCTTGATTTATGAGTGGGTTAGGAAGCCTTGCCTGAGTTCGAAAAATAAGAGGTGTAAGATGATCCGGAAAGTCCTCCATTTATTCCTTTCATTCCCCTCATTTTATAAGAGTGGGGTTGTATACAAGTGGCTTTTATGCATGTATGTTTCTTGACAAGTGTCATATGCATGTATTTTTAGGAGCTGAGTAACCTTGCTCTATCTTCGACAACTGTCTTCGAGATGCTGACAAACGTTATTGTCCTGCTGTTCGTGTGGTCTATCGTGTTCCGATAACCTTTTGGAGGGCAGGCTAGTATGTTTGCCCTTCGGGGATGGGAGGTCCTACCCTAAATCTTGGGGGTATCTATGCCCCACGTTGTCGTATATCCATACCGTATCTTGATAATGCGACTGGTAGAATATCGTGTCCCTATGGGATACTCGTGAAGTTATCTAAAACCTCTGATACCTCGCGCGGGATCTGTACTTTGTAAGTCGCTATCGTGATTCAGAGAGAATTAGTGAGGTACCGTTTTGCAAGCATCGAGGGCTACATCTAAGGCCATTGATGTTAGGTTTGGTCTACGTGACGCTTCAGTGGCATCGTGAAGGAAAAAAGTATATGTTAACAATATTAATGAAAGTATATATGTTTTACCATTCTGTTTCTTCGTTAATTATTTCTAAGGACTTGATCTTGCTCGAAATAGATTGAATCCCTAACAGCTTGGGCCCAAGCTCAACTTCTCCCATTAGGCTACCACCCTGGTTTAGCTGAGGATGGGATTCACTATCCGACGAGTCTTCTTGCGCTATTAGGCATCTTTCGTCTAAGTTTTGACCCAAAAGTCCACTTTGGATTCATAGATGGAATTCATTGCGAAAAGCTCCTCGCTACACAAGTCGCATCACCGCATTCCTTCAGTCGAATCGCTAAAGCAGCAATGATGGAAGGTTGACATGATTGACCAGAACTGGAGTCTCACGAGGGATTTAGCAGTTCCGTGGGCTTAACCTTGTTTTCAAAAAAAAAAAAATGATGTCGCGTATGTTGTGGGCGTGGTACCAACCATTAAGGTTGCAGTTACCAAATTGTCCCACCACAGTAGTGGTAGCATGAAAGAATTCCGAGTTTTTGCTTAGGAGTTATGATTAAAATAAAATCAAGATTTTAATCTCCTAAATTCATTTTGAAAGACCAACTTATCAATTAGGATCGCTTCTGACACGTACCCAAGTTATGACTTTGTTCAGAAGAAGTTTATAAACTTTAGTAATAAAATTGAACACATGCGTATGCTTTCGTGTGCTAAATTTCGCCTGCCAAATAAAAACTTCGTGCAATGTCTATTAAATTTATAAAGTAACTATTGTAATAAAAACAATCCTTTTTCAACATTTCGATTTCATTCTACGGAGTTATCAAACATGTTTCGTTATTTACTCAAAAATATTGGAAACTTTGATTCACGAAAATGACAATGATTCCGAATTCAAACTACTGATTTTGTTATAGGATGAAGTTTTTGCTGTGGATGTTGCAATTTGCGCAATTAACATTTCATAAAATTTTGCCAGATATTAATTGGGCTATCAGGCCCAGTATTGCTTCACATTAAAAGCCCAAAGATTTCAGTCCCCAAAAGAAAAAAAAAGAAAAAAAAGAAGTAACTTCAAGATCAATATATCTCAAATAGATATCTATATATAAAGGTAGCAAAGGGTAATCAAATATAGGAAAACAAACATCCCAAAACTAAACCAAATTTTATTATCAATAAATTAAAGTATATAACCTAACAACAAAAGTAGCAAGGGTAACAACAGTTTTTGCCACAACAACATGAACTACACATATTTACCTTAGGACACTTAGGATAACATGTACACTTTGGGCATGACGACCAAGTTGAGCAACATTTGGGAATACAGCAATTCCAGCTGCTACATGTGCACTTGCTAAAGCACTGGCTACTGCAGCACGACGAGCAACGACATTTTGGCATTTGGCAGCTCCCGCACGGGTTGCAGCCACAGCTGCATTTTCCGCAGTTGCAGCAGTTCGGTTTTCTAAGGCAAGACGGGCAGCAGCAACAGCAGCAAATCCACGACAGATTGAAACATGACGCTCCACTGCAACAAAAGAGAACGATAGCAAAACGTATCAAGAAAGTTGGTTCCCACAGTGCTTCTCGTCTTCGTTCATGGGAACTTTCATTAAAATAAGAAATCTTTGGAGTATATGCGCAAAAATTATAGAGTTGAGAATCCAGTACCAGAGCCATTTCCAGAAGCGTTTTGATCTCCTAATCTTCTTGTTTCTGATTTACAAAATCAAAAGGTCAAGACATAAAAGCGATAACCTACAATGCACATCATTATATAGTGAAAATATACAAACAGTGTCCGTTCTTACGTAGGGATAAGAGGGTCTGCATTCGCCATCACTAAATCTACCACCCTGCCATGATGAAATATTCAATTAACCATAACTTGCAAAGAGACAGGTGCATGATTGATATACATTGAATACTTCTTAAAACCCATATTTGGCATGATCGTCAATGTTCATTCTCCACCAGCGGATCGATTACTGAAATTCAAAGGTAAATGAATTTTGCAAAATATAACATACTCTTTACAGGATCTTGAAGCCGGTTGAAGACCTTCAATAGATCTCAATTCCTCCTGTTTACACACAGAGACACAAAGAGAAAACTATAAATTAACTTCTCGAGTTAACACTTATGAAAATTGAATTTCGTGACATTTATTCATACTAAAAAGAAGAAAAACTATAAATTATATGTAGGATGTTGCTTTTACAGATATGAAACGATAATACAAATCTCTGGCTGATTCATCTCAGAGTTGGTCCAGAACAAGTAAACAGTAAGTAAAAAAGGTAAATTTTGCACAAGATTTAAGACTAACACGGTTAGCTTGAACCATTTTTCCAAAGAGAATAAGAATCGTGCAACGGCAACAATGTTTTACGTCAAAACTATGATAGTTTAATTCCGTTAAGCAACAGAAAGTAAAATACACTCACTAGCCAATCTTGCACAATTCGATCATGGTCCCATGTAATTAAATAAAAGTTTAACCAATGTCCAAAACTACTAAACAGTTACAATGGCATATGCCAATGTCCAAAAGTTCATAAACTGAAATGTACAGATATTTGAAAAGAAACTATTTTCCATTTCAGTTATTTACTCAACTTTGCTTCAAGTAGATGTACTTTACAGTCAGTTTTTAACAGGATAATAAACAACTGAAATGACAGTCACAAGATCTTTTATAAATTAGTAGGCCAGTTGTTAATCTCTGTTGGAATCATAAAGTTTAATGTAAGTTTAGTTGACAGAAGTGGTCCAAACTTCGCAGGAACACACTTCAAAAATATGAAGCCTACTGATTTCCAGAAATAGCAAACTGTCAGACTCATAAAAGATTAACTAATGCCCCACTCTACTCACTTCCCTACCTACCAACCTAAGTAAATAAGATCATGAAACACTAACCAAACCCGGCTCAATTTTTCACCTAACAAATCTTTAGTATAAGTATCTAATGATGAACAAGTAAAATCAACAATTATTCAAAATTACACCATAATCAAAGACCACCAAGTGGTAATTTGTCTCAAAATCTTTTGTACCAAAACGGTGTACCCGTTCCATCGCTGCAATTTATGACAGGTGTAACAATTGAAAGAGGTAGATTCTTGTTTTAGTTCGTTAAGATTTTACCACACATTACGTCAACAATACAAATTCGATAAGATCCACTGCACGTTAGACCTACATGTAGAAACGTGTCATAAATCTAGCGACCATACAAATATTTTGTAGTCAACGGTATACTTGTTTCACCGTTAATTTTACGACCTTTGAAATGATTAAAATACATAGATTCTTACTATAATTCCTTAAGATCCCACCGCACATTACACACAAGGCCATCATTAAGGTCCCACTATACGTCAGACCAACACATCATAAATTTAACGGTGGTACAAATCCACTGCAGAACTACTAAATTTACAACACGTGCTATCAAAAGACGCAAACATAAAAACTTAGTAATATAGTCTGTTAAGATCCCACCACACGTTAATGTTAACAACCCGATTTCGTTAAGATTGCGCTACATGTTAGACCAACACATCATAAATCTATCGATGTTACAAATAACGGTACACCACTTTGATTTGATTTACATCAAGTCATCAATCATATCCTAAATCTAACATGCTACAATTTTAGAATGACATTTAAAAAATAATTTAAAAAAAATATATATAAAATCAACATTTTTAAATTAAACAAACTCACCTGAAGAAACCCAATTTCCCTTTCAAGCATCTGAACTCTAGCCAACTCCCGGCGCTTTCCGTACAAATCCGGGTACTCCGGCGGCGACTTCGGCCGCGGCGCCGGCAAAGACGTAACTGAACCGCCGCTACTACTTACACCAGCCATTTCTTTTTTTTTTCTTTTTTCTTTTTAACCAAAAGAATTAAAAAGAACCCTTTTCACCCCTCAATTATATTAACCACACATATTAATAAAAATCAAAACTTTATTCTTTTTGACTGTACTGAAGCAAGAAACAGAGCATTACAAAAACACCCAAATGTGCCCTGCAAAGAGAGAGAGACAGAAATGTTGTTAAGTATATAAAATTGGAGAGAAATGAAAAGTTAGTAGTAGTACAAGAAGAGAAATTAATAATTACTGAAAACTGAGGCTCTGACTACTGTGGGATAATTAGTAATTTACAGAGGGCCCAAAAGTTTTCTGTCACACAACAACTATCACCAGAAAGAAAAAACCCAATTTTTGATACTACCGAAGCTAATTTTACTTACATATATATTACTACATTACACACACACTGTGTGTGTGTGTGAGTGTGTTACTATTTTGCAAAGTGTACACACAGTGAGTCACACACAAATAAGAAATAAATGCTCAATGGACCATTTATGACATGCTCATTTAAGTTTCTACCTATTTTTTAGTTACTAGGAAGAGTAAATAGAAAGATGGGTCATAATGGGAAAGAAGAAAAGACTGTTCTTTTTTCTTTTTTGTTTTGTTTTGTTTTGTGAGAAATGATGGTGGTGATAAGAAAAAAGCTGCAAGAGTAGAAGAGAAGGACAGTGTATGAGTGAGTGTAGTAGTGGAGAAAAAGAAACCAGAGTTTTGAGGTACAAACAAAACAAAACAAAAACCAACCAAAGTTTTGAGAGGCGGTAAAGTAAGAGAGGTGCAGTGACTTTTGTTGTGTTTTTTTTTTTTTTACACGCAGTGGAGGGTGTTTTGTGCATGTAAGAAATTAAGTGTGTTTTCCAATGGTGTGTTGCAGTGGCGATGCCGTACGGCAGAGCACACGTGACTGCTGTGTAGGATTCAATAATAGAAAAAGAAAGATGACATGGTTAAGGCCCTTGTTGCACGGATACGGATACGAATATCGGTATCCGCCGGATACGAATACGTAAATACGATTTTTTTTTAAATTTATAAGATACTCAAAATTTAATATTGATAATTATATATAAAAATATAGTTTAAATAAAAATATCAAATAATATTATATCTAATCACTTGCATAGTCATTAATCACATAATATTATGAAGCATATCAAAGCTTCGTGTCTTGTTTTTATTTTGGTTTTAAATAGAGGGTTTTCAGGATTTTATATTTAATTTTCTAAAAAGATATTGCAATTTGATTCTTGTTGGGCCTTTTCTAGTTTAAGAAAACTACCACACTACTCTTATACATTGCTGATACGTATTGGATACTCCTCGGATATACTTCACAACGTATCTGATACGTGTATATGTCTTTTTTAATTATTTTTGATGCAAGATACGCCACGTGGCGTATCCAATACGTATTCAAAGAATATTCTGGAGTATCGGTATCCGATACGTATCCGACACTGGCCGACCATTGTTTTTGAGTATCCGTGCATCATAAGTTAAGGATAACCCAGACTAATTTTATGCATAAAAAGAAGAACGAAACTAGTTTTAATGCTGTGGAACACACCTACACATATTAAGCTTATCACATATTAAACTTAGTGTTGATAGAAAGCACGTACAAGTCTTCAACACATCTCTTCATAATGAATTTCTCACTAATCAAACCTAGTATTTTTAGAATCACTCGACACTTAAGGCTTGTTTGGTTACAAGAGGACCTATAAATCAGTTTCCTACTAACACCTATTAAAATTCTTATTATTTCCTTTAAAACAAGTTTGATTGGTAATAATGTAATCCTCTCTCACTTGTGGCCTCTATGTTACACTCTCCTTTGGTTGGCAATGTGCAAACCCATTTTATCTACACTACTAACCATAATTTCTACTATACCCTTTCATTTACAGTCCAAATGATTATGTCAAATATACCGAATTTTAAACCCAAACTTATATCCATGGATTAAAATCTTTAAGAAGATTGAAAAAAAATTAAACAAATGAATATGAAAAAAGTATCACGATTGGCATAATTAATTGTGTGATATATATATATATATATATATATATATATATATTATATTATATAATTATGTTTGTGGAGCTTTTTATATTCCAATTTCAATTCGACATTGCATTTCAGTGAAGAACTTAAATTATTTTTAAGTTAAATCGAATCATAAATGAGTTCTTTCGTGATGCTTAAGTTTAGCGCATACCAAATTTTTGAAAATGTATCAGCTTCATCTATACTTTTGGTTCGATAAATTTTCTTATCATCAATACATGTTCAAATGTTTTACACATTTAAGAGAAAAATATATTTATGTGTAATAAAGAAAGATGATGTTCATATCTTATTTTATTCATTAGATATAATGAGATTAACTTTTAGATAAGAGTTGATAAATCATGAAAACATGTTTGTTAACTGAGTAAATGAACCATAATTAAGTCTTTGGATGTTAAATACTTAAATTAGATAAAATAAAGATATGTAAGTGAAATAGTTTCACATAACTATGTTACACGTGAATTTTAAAAAGTCTCTAATAATTAATATTTAGTAATTAAGCTATTATTCAAAAAAAAAAAAAAACAAATAAACCTATTAATTAATAGTTTCCTCCAATTGTAACTAAAGTGAAAAACACATGTCCCTCAACCTCTTCCTCTCAAAAATTTATCAAAAAAATAAAACCTCTTCCTCTCACAAGACCACCAAAAGTCTTCTCACCATTCTCGATCTGCAAATCATAAACAGAAATAAAAAATTCTGCAACTATTGGAGATTCTTCATCTTCTAGCCGTAACTCTGCAATTCCATGCTTGTATCGCCCAACTGTTGAATGGAAATTGTTTCAAACTCTGACCCCCATTTCACGACATTATTTTGAGGTTAAAGAGGGAAGTTTACGTGTAATTTTAAGGGCAATAAGGTCATTATGGTGAAGCAACACCCTCCAAGGGATACGTAGACAGCTTGGATTAGCTCCAAGTTTAGCTTGAAATCAACAACTCTCAATCTGCATCAGTTGTTTTCTGCCCGACCTATCAGGTTTTCGACTTACTTAACTATTTCCTGTCTGCATCATCTTTGAGTTATAACTTGTTTATCGTCTAACCCCTCAACGTGGCATCAACTAACTTAGGCATCAAAGTGCCAAAGTGGGGTCAGTCCTAACCTAGTTCACGTGTCGTATTTTTTAGTGTAGGCTTCCCTAACTCAACGCTAGCTCAAGACCAATAAGGAGCTTGGGTTAGTCAGACGTGGAGTAATTAGTCAACAGACGAAATTACCCCGCATCAGGACCTATGATGTTTTCAGTTGAAACTATGTGAAAGACTACACGAGTCGAATAATCTTGAACGCTTCAAAGTTAAACAAAAAAATAATTGAACTTCAGATACATGTAGATTTAAAGGAATAAAGGAGATTCATGAGAACAAATGACCGGTTATTAACAAGTTAGAATTTAAAAATCGTGGGTTGATTTTGACCTGCACAGTTTACTAAAAAAAATGGTGAGGGTTTAGTGATCAATTGTGCAAACCAAGGTCCAAACCTTCTGGTTTGATGCCCCTAGCTTAACGATTAGAAACATGACTCATCATTCATGAGTCACATGGATGCACTACCAGGGTCGGCCACAAACTTTAGGTCGCATATGAGTTTGCCCCACATTATTAAGTCGAGGGCCGTGGCCCACATATTTAACACCCACGATTTAGCACATTCGTCGACCATACATTATTAATTTGAGGGTCAACCACCGGAGTTGTTCCACAACTTCAACACCCATTGTAAGCCCCATATTATTAAGCGAGAGTCAACCTTAGGGGCCGACCTACACCTTTCACGCCAATGGCCGATCATATGCATTCATCCCATATTCTTATGAGGAATGTTGGTCATGGAAGTCATTCCCTACATTTCAATATTGAAGGCCAGACACATGGGTTGACCTTACTTTACAAAGTTAAATGGTCAGGCTCAAGGATCATCAACCACATGCCACGCCGAGGGTCAACCTCTTGGGTTGGCTAAATAGTACAACACCACAAGTCTTGACGTTAACACCCATATTATACTATTGGGCGACGTATGTATGTCCACACAACAAGTTGAGACGACAATTGTTTTCTCGAAAGAAAGCTAGTTACTAATGTTCTTTTCACAACGTCTATTACTTCATGTACGGCGCTAGGAAGTGGATGGAATAAATGGTATATAGTGTTTAATATTTAAGACCTATTGTCGCTGCAGTGGTAAGACCTGATCTTTACTATGTCACATGCCAGTGGCCTATCCAGGTTTCGAATAGGGGCAGAGGCTAAACTTTTTTTCTCTCGAATAACAATAGGCAAGAATCTAAAAGAAAACCAAGAGAAGAAAAAGAAATTAAAACTAATGTTTTTTAAATAAGGATAACGAAATATGCATATAATTGAATTTAAAAAACAATAATCCTTTATGAATCAAATGAAATAAAAATCAAGTTTGTAATTTTATTACGTTTCATTTACATAAATTTTGAGATCTTTTTGCTATTTTTTAGCATAAAACGTTTTTTTTTGCTAATTAAATAACATATGAGGCTGTTTGTGAATTTGACACTAATTTACAGATATTTTTACAGCCCAAACCTTCTGGTTTGATGCCCCTAGCTTAACGATTAGAAACATGACTCATCATTCATGAGTCACATGGATGCACTACCAGGGTCGGCCACAAACTTTAGGTCGCATATGAGTTTGCCCCACATTATTAAGTAGAGGGCCGTGGCCCACATCTTTAACACCCACGATTTAGCACATTCGTCAACCATACATTATTAATTTGAGGGTCAACCACCGGAGTTGTTCCACAACTTCAACACACATTGTAAGCCCCATATTATTAAGCGAGAGTCAACCTTAGGGGCCGACCTACACCTTTCACGCCAATGGTCGATCATATGCATTCATCCCATATTCTTATGAGGAATGTTGGTCATGGAAGTCATTCCCTACATTTCAATATTGAAGGTCAGACACATGGGTTGACCTTACTTTACAAAGTTAAATGGTTAGGCTCAAGGGTCATCAACCACATGCCACGCCGAGGGTCAACCTCTTGGGTTGGCTCAACAGTACAACACCACAAGTCTTGACGTTAACACCCATATTATACTATTGGGCGACGTATGTATGTCTACACAACAAGTTGAGACGACAATTGTTTTCTCGAAAGAAAGCTAGTTACTAATGTTCTTTTCACAACGTCTATTACTTCATGTACGACGCTAGGAAGTGGATGGAATAAATGGTATATAGTGTTTAATATTTAAGACCTATTGTCACTGCAGTGGTAAGACCTGATCTTTACTATGTCACATGCCAGTGGCCTATCCAGGTTTCGAATAAGGGCGGAGGCTAATGTTTTTTTTCTCTCGAATAACAATAGGCAAGAATCTAAAAGAAAACCAAGAGAAGAAAAAGAAATTAAAACTAATGTTTTTTAAATAAGGATAACGAAATATGCATATAATTGAATTTAAAAAACAATAATCCTTTATGAATCAAATGAAATAAAAATCAAGTTTGTAATTTTATTATGTTTCATTTACATAAATTTTGAGATCTTTTTGCTATTTTTTAGCATAAAAAAGTTTTTTTGCTAATTAAATAACATATGAGGCTGTTTGTGAATTTGACACTAATTTACAGATATTTTTATAGTTCTTAACATCAAAAGATTTTTTGCTTCTTAAAAATAATATAAGTGGTTATTTGTGAATAGATACTAAAGCAGGGATAGTTTTGCAATTTTGAAGTTCCAGCTTTATTGAAGCAGGTGTCGCTCTTTTTCTTGTTGGTAATTGTGTTACTGATTCATACTTTATGTATACTATACTAGGACCCCATAACATTTTTGAAAAAATCAACATAATCTAATATATACAATAGGTAAAAAATATTCAAAATCAAAAAAAATCCCCCCCCCCCCCCCCCCCAAATGTAGATCTGGCCTAGTGCGCAGAAACGAGTACTTTATTTTTCTAATGAAAGAGAGCATATCTAAGAGGAAAAAGAAACACTATCGCAAATAGTCATTTGCAAGCAATACCTAATTGCATAGATAGATATGGCATTCACGACTAAGCAAGTCGCGATAGATAGATATGGTATTTTACGAATAATTTACATTGTCACCTGGAGAGTTAAGAATACTATTTACTTCTTAGCGTTTGTTACTTCGTTCATGACTAAGAAATGATATGAATATTGATGCACATATTTTGGAAAATTACATGTATCATCGAGAATAATACGTGTCACATATTAAGTGGACATAAGAAAGGTTAACACTGATTCTTGATGAAGATATGGAAAACTACACTGAAAGTTGGGTTAACAAGGACCCTCATAGAGGGTCTAGGACATGGCCACAAAAGTCCATTAAGAAGTCATGTTGCCTCGCAAGGTAATCGTCGATCCGCTATTGAAGTATGTCTGACCCCCGCGAAGGTCGATCTAAGATACCTTTTTAATTTTGAAAAAAATATGCTATTTATTATACTTTTTGCCTATTTACTTCGTCATGCAAAGTGCTCAAATTTAAGATTACAAATTCTAAATTTAGCATCAAAGAGTCTTTGTTGGATTCAAGCAAGATAGTATGATAGTCTAAAAAGTTACTTTAAGGGCTAGTTTGGTTGTGGTTTTTAGCACCTTTAACTCCGAGTTATCAGGGTTCAACATTAATTTATGGAACTTTGGTTGTCCATCATAATACCCGGGCAATATGAGTGACCCGGGCTTCATCATCACTTCTAATCCGACATGACAAGTACGTTTTTGGAAATATACTTGAACAGTTAAAAAAATCAAGCCAAACGTAGCTCATTATTTTGTAGTGTTCGTGTGACACGTTTCACATTGGACTTAGGGGTTAGACCTACTATGTTGGCATGTTGGTAGGTCAACATGCTAGCACATTGGCACGTCAACTAGTTAAGACTTTAGCTGGTTGGGACATCCGGTGACTACAGAAGGGAATGTTTCAAGAGTACCTGAGAACCAGTTGGGACGTTAGAAGGTTGATACGTCAACCGGTTGGGGCGTTAGCAGGTTGAGACGTTAGATGGTTGAATGTTCGACGCGAAATAGTTGATGTGACTTAGGAGCTCTCAGAAAAACTTACATTTGATTATGATTTGTGGAGGTATTTATAGGCTGATTACTTCCTTAATTATTTTAGTGCGATGGGCTTGCTCTACATGGGCCAGTCCACTAGGTTAGCCCTTAAATGTTAGCACGTCAACCGACTGTGAATGGTTGACGTGGTCACCTGCTAGTGTTTGACGTGGTCACTTGAGAGTGGTTGACGTGGTCACATGATAGTGTTTGACGTAGTCACTGAAAAGTGGTTGACGTGGGTACCTGATAGTGTTTGACGTGACTTGAGTGCTCTCTCCAAAAAACCCTCCCCCTTAATGATGATCAATAATGGTATTTATAGGAGCTTGTTGGGATATTTTTGATGGAATTGGCACCTCTAGCATAATTATGAGCGAGTTGTATAATTCGATCATAACTTCATCAATACTCATCGAAATTGTGATCCTGCTTCTGTGTTATAAACTAGACATACATGTCTTTCCAACAACATATCACCCATGGCCTGATTTGTTCAACCATGTGTATCGTGGCTTGTTATTTTTTGAAGCCCGCACGAGCATATGACATTACACGCGAATAATACAAATTATGATACACCATAAGTCCCCCAATTTGTAAAGTGGTAGTAGTAGACGAGAGCCTTGCAAACTTATATAGTCTAAAAGCCATAATTTGCGATTATTCTAAAATAGGTTATAACTTTAATAAGTCAAAACTCTACTATAAGTCTTGATGCCGAACATGCTCTCTAAGTCGAAGAGGCAAAGCGTCTTGCATAAGAGCATTTGAAGATTGTAAGAAACTATGCATAGAGGCTCTGTAAGAGGTCAAGAGGGCAAAAATAGGATGCTGCAAAAGCACGAGCAGAGATTAAAAATGTGAAGCAGGATCCAATGACCATGACTGAGTATGTTTTTAGAGTTTTGATGCCAATTGGCGTTATTATGTTGTATCATAATTTGTATTACTCGCGTGTAATGCCATATGGTTGTGTGGACTTCAAAACAAAATAAGCCACGATACCCTGGGTTTAACAAATTAGGCCATGTGCCATACGTCGTTTGAAAGACATAAATGTCTAGTTTATAACACAAAAGTCAGATCCCAATTCTAATTAGTATTAAAGAAGTTATGATTGGGTTACATAACTTGCACATAATTAAACTAGAGGGGCCCAACCCCCAACCCATCAAAAATAGCCCAACAAGCTCCTTTAAATACCACCATTAATCATCATTAAGGGGGAGGTTTTCTTGTAGAGAGCTCTCAAGTCACGTCAACCGCTATCCGGTGACCACATCAACTACTTTCAAGTGACCACGTCAAACACTATCAGGTGACCACGTCAACCACTCTAAATTGACCACATCAAACACTACAAGGTGACCAAGTCAACCACTCTCAAGTGACCACGACAAACACTATAAGGTGACCACATCAAACATTATCATGTAACCACGTTAAACATTATCATGTGACCACATCAAACATTATCAGGTGACCACGTCAAACACACTCAGGTGACCACGTTAAACATTATCAGGTGGCCACGTCAAACACACTCATGTGACCACGTTAAACACTCCCAACTGATTGACGGGTTAACGTTTAAGGGCTAACCTAGCGAGTCGACCCATGTAGAGCAAGCCCATCACACTCCTATAATTAAGGAAGTAATTACCTACAAATACATCCGCAAATCATAATCAAAGGTAAGTTTTTCTGAGAGCTCCTAAGTCACTTCAACTATTTCACGTCAGACATTCAACTGCTAACGTTCCAACTTGCAAACGTCCCAAACAGTTGACTTGCCAACCTAGTAACGTCCCAACTGAAACGTGCCAACATGTTGACCTGCTAACGTGCCAACATGTTGACCTGCTAACGTGCCAACATGTTGACCTGCTAACGTGCCAACATGTTAGGTCCAGCCCCTAAGTCCAATGTGAGCTGTGTCACACGAACACTACAAAGAAATAATAAACTACGTTTGGCTTGATCTCCTCCAAGGATACATAGGTAGCTTGTCTTAGCTCCAAGTTTAGTTTGAAATCAAAAAACTCTCAATCCGCATCAGTTGCTTTCTGCCCGGCCTATCATATACGTTCGACTTACTTAACTATTTCTTATCTATATCATCTTTGAGCTATAACATGTTTATAGACTAACCCCTGAACGAGCATCAACTAACTTAGGCTTCATAGTGCATATGTCGGGTTAGTCCCAACCTAGTTCACGTGCCGTATTTTTCAGTGCAGGTTTCTCAAACTCAAAGCTAGCTCAGGACTAACTAGGAGCTTGGGGTTAGTTTGACGTGGAGTGATTAGTCAACAGACGAAATTACCCCGTATCACCTTCGATATGCTTCTTTCGACTCTGGGATGAACATCAAACACCGAGAGGAACATTTGACCGTTAAAGAAATATTCGTCAGCCTATGCGCCACACCACTAGCCCTCATGTTAATCTTCATAATGTTCGTTATAGCTTTAGAATCAAAACACTTTGGTAAAGTTTATCATTATCTAAGGCTTGCTAGATACCCATATTTACTTAGATTTTCTTTCATGTGAATCAAAATTGATCTATATTGCAAATATTATAGAGAAAATTAAAGAATAGTATCCAAAGTTTGATGATTTTTGCACTTACACAGACAAACTTTAAAACGTTGCATCCGACTAACTGAAGTTTGCTCCGGTGACAATTTGCTATCCAAACTTTGAAAAACAAATTAGAGTGACATCATTTTTTTGCATTGTGATGTACACGTTGTTGCACTTTACTATCTAAACTTTCAATTTTTGGCACCCACCTATCTAAAGTGTCGTCATGACCACGTCACAATGCCGAAAAGTGATGTCACTTTGCCCGTATAATTGATTTTTTAACATTTGAATAGAAAATTAAGTGTTACCGGAGCAAGCTTTTAATAGCCGGATGCAACATTTTAAAGTTAGCCATGTAAGTGCAAAAGAGGCCTAACTTTATATACTATGGATTTTATATTTAACTTAACGTCGATCCATAGAACTTTTATCGACCTAGTGGAAAATAAAGATTTCGTATAAAATTACGACGACATTAACGTACTTCATCTATTACTTCTAGCAATCATTATTTTTAAAGGGAGTACTCGTGACTATTCAATTTTGAGGATGTTTTTGTAATTATATAAGTGTTAGGTTCTGGGGGTTCGAAAACAAAGTCTGCTAGATTTGTAATAAGCATACTTTCGAATCCTCGTTTTTACAGTTATTGGTAAAAAAAATTTATAACACTTGCTAGATTTGCTTTCGTCATGCAATGCTGGGAGTATGAAAACAAATTTGACAACAGCTAATAAGATTCTTCTAGGAGAATGGAGAATCCCTGTTGCTGCTGTTAACAGATGTTTAATTTTTTTGGGAAATCAACTTTTACTGACATATTGCTATATATATTACTGATTTTTGGTACGACTATATTTGATTCTTCTTGTGAATGTTTTCAGTTATTCATCCAAAAAAGAAAAAAAAGAAGTTGTTTTAAGTTTTAGTTTATTTTTGTTTTGTTTTTTGGAAACGTTTCGAGTTTTAGTTGAAAACTTAAAAGCTAATTGCCGGAAATTCTATGGAAGGCCTAATAAAATACCCACAGTACTTGTAGGTTAAGTTTATTACATGTGCATTTTGAAGTTGTAAGTTGTGGTACAATATTGAACGGTAAAGAGTGAATGCCGCTGGTCATTGTTGTACTTAAAAAAAAAGAAAGAATCTCAATTATTAGTTAGAGATCAGGTGGTGGATAATACGAAGTTAGAAAGAGCGAATACAATTTATCATCTTCTGTTAAACATGGACAGTATTCTTGTTCGAACATAATAAGCAAATTAACTCATGCTGTTATTGAATATATGACGTACCCATCTGAATTTTAGATATTACTTCCTAGTAATAAAAAAGCATTTCGTTCCATAACGAGTAAATATCGGTGGAATAGTTCTTATTTATATTTTAGGAACAATCCAACTCCCCGAACCATGGGCACGTTATACAAGGAGGATCATAACTTATTTTATAGCACCGATTGGAGCACAAACTATTGGTCTTTGTGCAATTTGTCCCGTTTTATATTTTTCGGCGGTTTTTCGATCAAAAATGTTCGAAACAATTATTTAAAGTTTGAATAGAATCTTTCCCTCGTCGAGACAGTTCCGATGATAATGACGGTGTCACCAAATTCAAAGCTATTACAAGAGAATTTAAATTTAATTTAATACACTTAACTTAATTTTTTTCGCAGAATGACTTTAAATTTTGCAACACTCTCACCACCATTGGAACCGCCTCCATTAAGAGAAGATTTTGGTCAAACTTCAAGTAAATTTTTGGCGATTTTGGTCTATTAACAGTCAAAAACTGAAAAATGGGCGAATCGACGAACATCAAGGGTCAGTTTGGATGTATTTTCGTGGGTTTGGTTTTGTTCATTTTGGTTTGGGTATTTGAAAGATATTTTGGAAAATGTGTGGGGAAGTTGAAGTTTAATTTGGATGTAATTTGAGTGTTTGAGTGTTGGAAGAAAAGTAGGTATATAATAATATAAACTTCAATCAATATGATTGATATGTATACAAAAATTATTTTAATTAATGATGACTTTGTTAATTAAAATATTGTAAATATTATTATTCATAAAAACTAATGATGTGATTAAAAAAAGAAAATCCTTGAAAAACACTCATATTTTTGTAAAAAACTAAAATAGTGTGCTTAAAAATCATGATGCATTGTCTATGTAATTGTTCACATGTGTTTTTGTATATACAAAAATAAAATCTGTCTCGATTTGCTATGATTTATTTCCAAATCTCACTAAAATTAGGAAGTTAAGATAGTTTGCTAGAATTAAGGAAATTTAACAACTACATACTTTACATAGCTAATTTTTTGGATAGGAAAAGATCCCTACAAGCTGGTTATCCGGTTACAAAATCTAATTTTCTTAACATGGGGCATCTCATGCATAGTAAAAAAGTCATTACATAAACAATGAACTATTCCCAAAATATATTTATTTCTCATTCAATGATTTTTTATTTAATAAATACCATATAACACTACAAGAAATTTCACCATTTCCGACGGCCTCCGACCGAATCGGCCGTCGGAAATGGCGAAAACTTTTTCCGACGGCACTTGCCCGTCGGAAAAACGTCTTTTCCGACGGCTTAACCCGTCGGAAAAGACACAAAAATAATATAAAAAAAAAAATTTAAACGTGGGAGCCGCCGCCTTTTCCGTCGGCCATGTGCCGACGGAAAAGACGGCGGGCCACCGGCCAACTAGCTTAAAAAAAAAAAAAATCGAAAAAATTATTTTTAATTCAAAAAAAAAATCTATAAATAGGGGCATGAGAATCACTCTTCAACATCACAATCACTCTTCATCATCTCAATCACTCTTCAAATATATTTTTTTTTCGAAAAATCGTCATTTTTATAAATGGCCGATAAAAATAATCGCAACAAGTTTCTCGATAAAGGAAAAGAGAAACAGAAAAAAGTCCCAACATATATTTCCAATGTAGGGTTACCGAAAACCCTGGGGATTCTTAATTTTGCTAGTCGTTTTAAATCTCGGCGCGATGGCAACGTTGAAACAAGTAGTCCCGACGAAGTTACCCAACACGTTGAGGAACCTCCGCCACAAACTCAACGTACTCCGGTTGCTTCCCAACAATGTCCAACTGCAACTCGGACCCAGGCCCCTACTCCGGCGGACGAACAACCACAACGCCCCACTACCACTCGGAACCGAGCCCCTGCTCCTCGCCTAAGGGACCCAGATCTAGTCTTGCCACCTGAAATTACTCCTCCAAGGTCAATCATTCCGCATGGCTTGACGGACGAAGTTCCACAAGTTAACAACGAAGGAGCTTTGTCGGGATTGCAACCCTCGCCAGCATCTGTTCATTCTGAATCTGCTTCTACTAGCCTTAGGCCGCCTAGGGGACGGTGGAAGGGTCGAGCTGCTACATACACCGACGATGAGAAGCGCAAAATTGGGGTGAACGACAATTTCGTCTTTGATCAAGATTTATGTGACGAGCTTACGAAAAAAGTAACGCGATCAATTGGCTTTACGATAAAGTCTTTGGTGACCGAACCGGCGATATTTTACTCTCAATTATCAGAAGCACAAAAACAAGTATTTATAACCTACTCCAGGGTATGTTCTTTTAACTTATTTTAACACATTTTGCATTATTTATTTATATTATAATTTTGTCCTTATTCTTATATGTTATTATATTTCGAAGAGTATATACAAATGGAATGACGAGGAAACGCCTAAAATCACAAAGGCATTCCATCGGGTGGCACAATC
Organism: Linaria vulgaris; assembly: GCA_948329865.1. Classification (NCBI taxonomy): domain Eukaryota; kingdom Viridiplantae; phylum Streptophyta; class Magnoliopsida; order Lamiales; family Plantaginaceae; genus Linaria; species Linaria vulgaris. The sequence continues at coordinate 17,794,880 of OX415254.1, read as the reverse complement.
CACATGGAAGGATTACATATACGAGTGCAAAAATATGTACAAGAACCGAGATAAAGACCCCGAATGGTACCAAAAGACTTGGCTACCTCGAGGCTTTGAGTCGACGTACTGTGATCATTGGGAGATGGAAAAGACGATGGAACTCGCACAAAAAGCAAAGCAGAATCGAGAATCCAATAAGACAAAGAGCGTCGACGGTAAGGGTTCCTTAGCTACGTACCATGGTGGATCTGTGAGTACACACGAGAGGAGCTATGAAACGGTACGATACGTTACAATTTCCTCATTTGCAAAATATATTTTGTGATATTGAGTTACTGTTTACCATTAATATTGTTTAACAAAATGTTGTTATAGTATGGTACTCCGCATGTGATACGCTTCGACCAACAATACGTGATGGACCACACAATAGCGGATCCTCGTGGACAAATAATCTATTGGGACCCCCCACAGTCAGAAGGGTATTATGTAAGTTATCTTTAACATGTACATGATTGGTTTGTGCCTATATCTTTTTCATTTATGTACTTTGAACATTGTAGGAACACTATTTTGAAGCGCTCGAGGAAAATTATGGTCCCCAAGAGAAATGGCCGCTTCATTTTGACGTAGATATCGGGGCCATTGCAGATAATAATGGCACACATGGGAGGATTCGAGGCAAAAATAGGCACAGTACCTTCGCAGATTATGGTAAGTCGCAGGGCGCAAATCCGAACCCTGCTGAGGCGATAAGAACTGCTAAAGCGGTCAATGTGGCTACTGCTGGGTTGCAAGCAACCGTTGCGGGGTTGGAAAAAGAAATTCACGATGTGCGGTCAGACGTGACGAGGGTCCTGGAGGAGCAGAGGCAGGATCGAATTCGTGAGCGAGAGGAGAGGGAGCGGGAGCGAACTCGTGACCGAGAAGAGTGGGAGCGTCGTTATCAATGGAACAACAACCCAAACAACTATAATTCAAGCCATTTTCCTCCAAATCAGTTTCCTGGAACGCAAAGTCAGTCGTATGATTATTGGTATCAAAACCAGACACAAGGAAACCAGGGTACAAACACGTCGTGGCAGCAAGGAAACCAGGGTACAAACACGTCGTGGGGGCAAGGAAACCAGGGTACAAACACGTCGTGGGGGCAAGGAAACCAGGGTACAAACACGTCGTGGGGGCAAGGAAACCAGGGTACAAACACGTCGTGGCAGCCCAATTCGTGGCACAATAACGCCATGAGTCAACCACGTACGTGGAACCAACATAACGCCAACACGAACAATTCATGGGAGCATGCCACATTGCCCAACAATAGTGTTCGGAGTGATTTGGACTACCTGTTGCGGTCTAATAATGATACCCAATTCTCACGTCCGAATGATGCTCAACGTGCCTACGTTAGTAGGGATCGTCCAAGCTCGTCATTGTATACTGTAGCGCCACATGTTACACAAGACGACTCTACTTTAGCTGATTTAGCAAGTCTGCCTCTCCCTGATACTGATTACTCAACATGTGGATGGTTTGATCCTTAAGTGTTGTAGGTTTGATCCTTAAGTGTTGTATGTTTGATCCTTAAGTGTTGTATGTTTAAATTACAAGTTTGTAAGAGGTTTTTTTAATTACCAGTTATATTGTTTGTAATAAATTTACATATGTTAAGTAATTGATGTGATTTATCTCTTACTAGACTTAACCAATATTAAAACATGATGAATACTAAATATGTGTTTAAAAAATTAAAAAGTTACAACAAATACAATATTGAACTCGAGTACATTGGTATCAATTGTTATCGTCCATGTCGTCTTCAACCAACTCGTACACGTCATCTGCCAATTGTCCTTCCACGTTAAAGTTATTCAAATCAGCGCACAAGTTAAGTCCGGGTGACTCATCATCTTGAAAGAGTTCTTCGGCTTCTTCTTCCTCTTGCATTGACGACATGTCGACTATGTTCCTTGCACGAATAGGGCAAACTGCCCACCATCCTTTCCTCCGTGACACATGTTGTGCTGGATATGGAGTGTAGTACACTTGGAGAGCTTGATTTGCAAATATGAATGGTTCATTGGTAGTGAGAGAACGCGTAGGGTTGATATCAACCATTCCGTACATCGGGTGTATTGCCGTACCACGACGAGTAATATCGTACCACACACATCTAAAAAATACAATTGATTGGACCATATCGTTGCCGCCACACCAGATAACCTCAATGATGTCCTCTAGCGTCCCGTAAAAATTTGTGCCCTCGACCCCATCGCCGCTGCCCTTCACATAAACCCCACTACAATTTGTTTCTTTGCCCTCATTGAACGAGTCCGTACGGAATCTAAACCCGTTCACTTTGTAACCTGCGTACATTTTTATTAGTGTGCTCGCCCCTAAGGCGAGGGCGTACAAACGTTGATCTACTTCATACTTTCCAGAGCAAACAGTTTCTTTAAACCATGGCACGAACTCAGCTCTCTTCTTTCTTTGAATTTGTTGTTGAGTAAGTCCGCCACAAAACAAGTCCTCAAACAACCTATCATATGTGCGTAACATAGTTCTCATCAACATATTAAATAGATAATCGAGATATGTAAAAATATTAATTGTTATATACATACGTGAACCAGCCGTCGACTTCTGGACAATTCATCAGCGTGTAAAGCTCAACTAGCATTAGCTCCTCGGAAGTTAGATGCCGTTGTTTTTATCTGGATTTAGACCTTTCCCTCTTCGATGGAAAATAGAAAGCTGCCCTGTGAAATCACCACATAATTCGGCCTCATTTCGACTGAGCCTGCTGTATCTCGTTTCAACACTTTTTTCGAAATAGCGCGAACATAAGTGGGTGCTCTCGGACAATATATAAGATGTTGCAATTGAACCTTCAACGCGAGCTTTGTTCAACACAGATTTCTTCAACCCAAGCATTTTCCTATAAACCAACAAGTAATTCAATAATAGTTTAACATAAGTATATGACAAATAATTTTAGAAATATAAAACGGTTTACCTCTCAAACGGGTACATCCAACGATATTGAACCGGTCCACCAACTTTGGCTTCGTAGGGAAGATGTATCGCCAAATGTTCCATAGAATCAAAAAAGCCAGGGGGAAATATCTTCTCTAATTTGCAAATTGTTACCACGATAGATTCCTCCAATGATGCCATGTCCGAGGCTTTAATCTCTGTGGCGCACAATGCTCGAAAGAAGATACTAATCTCTACGAGGGCCCCCCATATCGGATCAGGCAGCAAATCACGAAATGCAATAGGTATTAACCTTTGCATAAAAACGTGACAATCGTGACTCTTCATCCCAATCAACCTCAATTGTTGTCTTTGCACACAACGTTTAATATTTGAAGCATACCCATCCGGAAATCGCAAACCAACCAGCCACTTACACACTAGTTTCTTTTGAGCTCTATCAAGACAATACTTGGCCTTTGGCTTTACCGTTCTACCATCAGCGAGATCGGTGACAAAAAGCTCTTCCCGAGTGGTCAACTCCGCTAAATCTCTCCTAGCTTTTAAGTTGTCTTTTGTCTTACCCGGTTCGTCCATCACTGTGTTCTTGATGTTGTCGAAGAAATTCTTCTCGCAGTGCATCACATCCAGATTGTGGCGGATCAGGTTCGTACTCCAATAGGGTAATTCCCAAAAGATGCTCTTGTACGACCAATTGTGCTCTACCCCATATCCTATTATTTTTGGTGAGTCTGGATTCGTTGACCTTGGTGGCAGTTGTTCAACAATTGATGCCATTTGAGCACCGGTCCTCCGTTGTGCAGGCCCATCGTATTCTGTGTTTCCATTGAATCCGTCAAGTCATGGCGGAATTCATGGCCCTCTGGTAAGAAACGACGATGACACCCCCACCACATAGGTTTGTTACCGTGGGGTAACGGGAACGACTTTGTGTTCTCCATGCAATAAGGGCACGATAACTTTCCATGTGTGCTCCATTGTGACAACATCCCGTACGCTGGAAAATCGCTAATAGTCCACATTAATGCAGCCCTCAACTGGAAATTCTGACTCCTGAATCTGTCATAAGCACGAACACCATCGTGCCACAAAACCTTCAACTCGTCGATTAGGGGGCGAAGCAAAACGTTAATGTTTTGTCCTGGGCTACGCGGACCCGATATGATCAAGCTCAAGAAAATAAACTCCTCTCGCATGCAAAGATCTGGAGGAAGGTTATAAGGAGTCACGAACACGGGCCAACATGAGTATTGGGATCCGAAGTTTCCAAACGGTGTGAAACCGTCCGTACAAAGACCTAGACGAACGTTTCGTGGCTCAGCAGCAAATTCAGGGTGTGTCCTGTCGAAATGTTTCCACGCTTCCCCTGATGCTGGGTGAATCATAACATCGTTCGAAGACCTACACTTTAAGTGCCACGACATGTGCTTAGCAGTTGTTGGAGTCATGAAGAGTCGTTTAAGCCGTGGGGCCAACGGGAAGTACCATAATTTTTTCTTTGCCACATGCTTTTTTCTTCCCACAGTTTCATACCTATATTCCCCACATTCAGGACACACTGTGTAATCGGTAGATGCAAATTCCCCGTAGAACAAGAAACAACTGTTATCACAAACATCGATTGTTTCATATCCTAACCCCAAACCCTTCATTAACTTCTCGGCAGCATTCAGATCTGCGGGCAAACAATGGCTATCTTCTGGTCCCAAACACTCGCGTGATAATTTGTAATACTTTGCACACTCAGCTCTGCTAGAGTTATACTCTAGCTTGGTAGTAAAAAACTCAGACACCCACTCCAAAACAGACATGTTTTTCGGGCCGCGCATCTTAATCTCAGACCATTTCACCAATTCCAAAAATCGTTTTGTTTCGGCGTTAGGCTCCTCATCGCAATCGACATTTTGAAATTGCCATCGATAATCATCAACTAAAGCTCCAAAAGAATTGTCGTCTTGAACAGCTATCGGATCGTTTCTAACTGCATGACTTGACGACGACGCCCCTAAGAGGCTATTATGCTCGTTATAATTTTCCCCGTGAAACACCCATACACGATACCCCTCTACAAAACCCCATCGATGCAGGTGAGCAGCTACTTCGTCAGCTTTCAAATATTTTCTATTGGTGCACTTTCTACACGGACATTTTAGATTTCGACTATCGTCTATATAACGTTCCTGAGCTAACGCAAACTGCAAAAAATTGAATACACCTTCGGCAAATCTTTCTTTCACTCGACCCTTCTCGGCCAAACGATCGTACATCCAATTTCTATCTTCATTTTGATACATTATTATCTATAAAATTAATAGTTTTTACCATTATCAATACGACAAAATTACATTTCGTATCTACAATTAAAAGAGATGGCAGTCTATATATATATAAACGCGTACGTACCTCTTGTAGAAAATAACTCCGCAAACAACGCTCGAAAGAATCTCTAACACCCCGCTTCGTTGCTATTCTTCAATTTGAAAAACAAAATGAACTTAAGTTAATTTAATTAGATTATTAACATATATATAGCATAAAATGTATAAAAATATTCCGTAAAATAATAATTAACTATAAATACGAACCTTAATTTTTGAAACGAAAATATTGTGATGACTTGAAATTATAAGTCGATATCGACTATTTATAGCCAAATCCGGGCGAAAAATCACCCGGAAAGGGTCTTTTCCGACGGCATGGTGCCGTCGGAAAAGATCCTTTCCGGGTGATTTTTCACCCGGATCGGTGACGTGGCACATTTTTCCCTCCCCCATCTATAAATACCCTCAAATTTAACACCAAAAATTCATTCATTCATACACAAACACTCCTATAACTACATTTCTTCTCCCAATTCTTTCTTGAATTTTTTTCTTACTTACATTTTCTATATATTTCGTATTTTATTATATATATTTTGTTTTCTTACAATATTATTATTCTTAATTTCACATATATATTATTACATTCATAACCCATTTTTATTTATCTATATATATTACAAATTAATTTATATTTTTGTTTTTTCGTAATAAATAAATTAGTTGTTTTTATTTTGTTACTATATATATATATATATATGCAACAAATAAAAACTATTTTTGTTGTTTTTTCCAAATATTCGGACGAAATTGAGAGAAAATTGAACAAAAAAATAGTTTTTTTTCGTGAAAAACTAAATGTTTTTTTTATTTTTTATTTTTATGAATATTATTTCCGACGGCATATTGCCGTTGGAAATAATATTTAAATAATAATTAAATTTTATTTCCGACGACATATCTCCGTCGGAAATGACATTTTAATTATTATTTAAAAATAATTGAATATGTATTCTAAAAAATAAATACGTATTTCGTTTAAAAAATACGGTATAATTAAAAAGGAAAAAAATATGAAATACAAAAATAACCGCATTTCCGACGGCGTTATTCCGTCAGAAAAGAGCATTTTTTATTCCGACGGCATAAGCCCGTCGGAAAAGAGCTTTTCCGACGGCATTTCGCCGTCGGAATAACTCTTTTCCGACGAGGCTTTTTCCGACGGTCTTTTCCGACGGGTAATGCCGTCGGAAAACACCTTTTCCGACGGGAAATGGCCTTTTTCCGACGGTTTTCGTGCCGTCGGAAAAAGGCTTTTCTCTTGTAGTGTAAGTAAAATGTATTGAGAACTAAAGTGATGACTTAGTCAAATATGTAAGCAGTTTTGGTTAAAAATACATTTAAGTGACATCATATTGTTCAACAAAATAATATATATATGTTGGTAGAGTTTGTGAAAAATATTTCACAAAGCCACTCATATACATATATACACGATTACACCACTTCTTTTCATCATAATCTTAAAATATAAAATAATAAGACAGAGGATTATAGAAAGATATCAAAAATTTACTTTTTTCTCCTAGAAGCAAGAAATATCACAATTATTTAGATTTTTTATAAGACTCTTTGCATGATTTGTAGCTATCGTAATTCATTAAATCTTGTTGGCAAGTAAAATATATTTAGCTTATGGAGTAAAGTAATTCTTTTTAAAAGCAAAATAAATTTGAAAATCCTGTGACTATTACTGCATTTAATTTAATAGTTTAACCAATAGGTAAATTATATATTGAGAATTTTAACTTTGGAGTGAAAAGAGTTAAAATTAATTCTAGATGCTAGCACAAGTAAAAATCTTCATAAAAAAATTATTCAGAATCTTAGAAGGTTTATTTGCATAATTTAAGGGATGTCTACCTTTTTTTTTTTGAAATGTAGGGATGTCTACTTGTCAGCAAGATTATCCACATATTTAATCCGTGATTTGATCTAATCTAAAAATTAAATTACACAAAATCTAATACTTTCATACCAAGTTTAATTATTTTAAATCTCCAGCGTTTTTGTTTCTCATCTGGTATGTGCTAAATAGTAAATACTGCTAATCTATAATTATGTATTTAAGGTAGTTGCTATAATTAAGGGATATTGACTAACCAACATATATTACAATATTAAAATTAAAAAATTAATTAGTTATCAGAATTTCCTCTTATTTTAGAATAAGATCACCTTTGAAACAAAATATGAAAATATTTAAAACTCAAATTATATAAATAAAAGCATGGGTAAGAATGGAAAATACATCTACAAACCTTGGTTCACAATCACAATTATTCTGAGAATATAACATAATATTATATAGACAAACTTTCTGATGACTAATATTAAGTTTACTGTTTAGTATATATATTATTTAATAATTAAACAATGGAAAATAATACTATAATAAAATCTGATTGAAGAAAAAACAAAAAAGATTAGCCTGCAAAAAGTCTGAATTTTCGAATCAAATAATTGATCCAAACAATAATATTTAAAAAAAAGAAAAAAGAAAAAAAAAGAATAGGAATTGCGACGTCCAACCAATTAATTAATAATTGGACTGTGATGTGTTGAAAAGTTGCGCCCTAAAAGTGTTTGGCTGTCCAGATTTTGAAAGGCAATCCAAACGATTTTGAAAAGTTGAAAGGGTGAAATGGGTGGGTCAAATGACATCCAAACATGCCCCAATAGTTCCATTGGTGCTGAAAAAAAGTAAATCGGTTTACATAAAGTGCCTATAATTTGGGTGTTTGGTGGGATTAGCCCTATATTTTACAAAAAAACATGCTGAGTGATTTGACTATTTATTTCTTCGTAAGGGGTCAAACGCAAATCTGTCATAACTTATGAGGGGTGTCTTGCAAAAAACCAGGAAAAAACGGACCATAGTAATATAGTGACCAAAATCCAATCATTGTGCATACATCTGTGGTGGAGCTAGCATCACCAAAAGCAGTGGTAGTGAACGGGGTGTAAAAAAGGTTTCATCTCAACGATCATGTATGTATTATTAAATTTTTACACTATAATTCTGATAGTTAAGTGAAAAAACAATGAATCGAGGTTTTGTTGTTGCAAAATTGAACGAAAATAGTTACAAGATGATGAGCTCACCGATTCTAGATGAATCGGAGAGTTCTCCGAAAAATAACAACTTGATTGGAAAAGTTAGTTTGAGCTAGGAGGGTGAGGTGGTTTATATACATGTGTGTGTGTGCAACGACTCATTCTTCAACAATCAGATCGCTCCAATCCTAATTACAAAATAACTAATAAACTAATTAACAAATTACTAAAAGAGGAAGGTGGTTGATAATGGCTATAACAGATATATGAAACTTCCCAGAATTGGATTTTTTTTTTATTATTTTAACCTCTAATACCCTTCCTCAAGTTGGCCATGATTGTCGTGAATGCCTAACTTGGATTTCATCACATTGAATGACTGCAAAAAGAAGGGCTTGGTCAAGATGTCTGCAATTTGGTGTTCATTGGACACATGAGCAATTTTCAGTCCCCCACCGTGCACCTTTTTGCATACAAAGTGATAATCAATTTGGATGTGTTTTGTACGCTCGTGATGGACAAGATATTTGGAGATGCAATTTGCGCCTTCGTAATCAGTGAAGAGGAGAGGTAGTTTTGAAGAATGAATTCTGATTTCATGAAAGAGTTGAGCAAGCCATATAACTTCACAAGTTGTGGAAGCTAATGCCCAAGATTCTGCCTTTGTTGATGATCGACTAACTGTGGGTTGTTTCCTAGCTTTTTATGGGATTATAGAATGCGTGAGATATACTGCATATTCGGTTATGCTGCATCGAGTTTCAGGGCATCCTGCCGAGTCACTATCTGAAAAAGCTTTGAGTTGAGTGTCTGAATTTCCAGGATAGAGTAGACCTTGGCCAGGACGACTTTTAATGTATTTAGGACTTTGTGAGCTGCGACAAAGTGGGAAATTGTTGGCTTGTACATGTATTGTGTAAGGCATTGAATACTGAAGTTGAGGTATGGTCTTGTGATTGTTAAGTAAACTAATCTCCCCACTAGTCTTTTGCATGTTTGTAGATCAGGGAGGTAAGCTGAATCAACACTGACAAGCTTAGTTGTTGAATCCATTAGAGTTGAGCTAGGTTTGCATCCTAGGAAGCCAGTCTCTATAAGAACGTCTATGGATATTTTATCTACATAAGTTGATTGCTGCCTTGCTTCTTGCTATTTCTATCTTGAGATTACCAAGATCCTTGATGGCAAATTCACGGTCTAAACATGATTTAATTGAGTTGTTCTCAGAAAGATTGCTGCTTGTCAATATAATGTCATCTACATAAACATAAAGAATGATCATTTTGTTATCAACATGTTTAACAAATAAAGAAGTGGCATGGGTGGTTTGCGTATAGCCCTGTTTAATGAGGCATGAAGTGAGCTTCTGAAACCACTGCCTTGAGGCATACTTTAGGCCGTATAAACTATTTTTAAGGAGGCGCACTCTCTTATCTGACTTGTAGCAGTATCCAGGAGGTGGTGTCATATATAATTCTTCATGAAGATCACCATTTAAAAAAGCATTATTGACATCTAATTGCTTTAAGTGCCAATTGTGAGAAGAAGCTTGTGCTAGGATTGTTCTGACTGTGGTCAATTTTGCAACATGTGAAAATGTGTCAAAATATCAAGGCCTTCCTCTTGTGTGTAACCTTTAACTACAAGCCTTGCTTTGAACCTTTCAATAGTGCCATTTGATATATATTTCACTTTGTATACCATTTGCATCCAATGCAATGCTGATTGGATGAGACTTCAGTGAGCAGCCGTGTTTATGTTTTCTATAAGTCTTCCAACTCCTTTTGCATTGCTGATGCGTAGTTTCACGTGCTATTAATAATCAATTACACACATTCACAATTATACGAGTCAAGTAATATAAAATGAAAAGTAAGATTACGTCCCAAATATCGAATCACACGAGGATTGTATTGAGTCAATCTAGCTTCTTCTATTTTACTCTCAAGTTGTCACTAAATAAGATTTTGATGTTGCAGATTGAAATATCTAAATTGACTAAACTAATAGACTAAACTAAACTAGTTGACTGAATTAAATTTGATGATTGGTTGATTAATACTAATACTAAATCTAACTACTAATTAACTACTTAGATGGTGAATGAATATTTAGAGTTTCTGGTTTCATTGGATCTCCTATATGTTCATTCTCATGCTTTTAATTAATAAATTTGATCTACGTATTAATCGCTTCTTTCGATGCCACCGGTGGACGTGGGACGGCGTTAGTGTGGCCCACACACTCACATGTTAAACTATCCCGTAGAACGTGATATGTGGCGACACTAGTGACCAATCATAAGTTCTAATCATTCATATATTGGCCAGATACATAAAAGTATTGAGATCAATATAGTGAATTAAACACATAAACGAAAAGGTCTTAATCAAAACATAAGAAATCACATTGGTTCATGAATCAGACTACGCCATAACTCTACACATAGGAAATTAGCTACTCATGATTACAAGTTCAACAATATAGATGGAAGAGAACATCATAATAAGAGATTAAAAGATAAGAATAATCTCCCAATATCCGTTGCTCTGCTCCTCCCGTCGGTGGTGGTGGCGTGTGGTGAAGGATGGTGTAAGATTATGATGTATGTCTCTAAATTTGTAGCCCTAATGTCCTTATATATTAACCATGTGTATGGGCCTTAAAATAGGTTTAGGATGCTGATTTGGGCCCATAGGGTCGCAACCCAGGCGTCGGGGGCTCCACCTCGCACTTGAGTCGCACCATATTCTACCTAGTATGTGCTACATGCGGCGGGCCGCATTGCGTTCTGTCTACTCTGCCCAGCTTCACTGTTTTGACTGTAACTTATTTTCTAAAGGTCTGAATTAAGATCCTTTTGTTGCATTTGAACACTGACTTTCTTAGATTCCAATGATATGTATCACGATCTCTGGTTCTTCCTTTGGAACTGTCAATATGTATTTGAGTCAATGGCTTCATTATATAACTTTTGGTGTTTTGGCTCTTCCTCCTTCGTTCCTTACCCAAATCACTTGTCGTTTCTTCAATTTGCCTCTTGATTTGGTCCTCCTTTATAAACTTTTACTCTTTAGCTCTATTTTAGTTTATTTTGCCTCAACTTCACCATTTGTCTCTGAAAGTTTGAAATACACAAAAATGTACTTAGATATGCTTATTTACTTAGATAAGTCTTTTTGAAACCCAAAATAATGATGGCTAAAAGTGCAGACTTTGGTTGCTTGAGTGAATTGCCATCCTACATTCTATTTGTTTGCTTGAGTGAATGTCTTTGGTTTAACTATTTGTGTGATGGCAGTAGTGTATGATCTTTGAGATGGTGTTAGTCTTTCAGTGGTTATGTAGTTTTGGATAGGATGAGGGGTGGTGTGTTTTGTAGAAGTGGAGTTGGATTTGTGTAGTGACTGAGGTAGTTTGTATTCATATATTCTGGGGTAATGAGGAGGAGCTGATGATCTTGTTGACCTTTTGATATTTGGACCATATGTCTCTGTGGAGGAGCCAATGATTATGATGTTGTAGGTTCTGTGGAACTGATGGGAATTGTAGTATTGTCATGATCAACAATAGTGTTTGGATCAAGTTGTGGAAGTTGTGTAGTAGAATCATCAGTATGCCTAATATTTCTTTCATCAACACCATTGTTGTTTGAGATGTTGACTGGTGTTATGACATGTATGTTAGTCTCAACAGAAGGAGTGTGAGTTACAGGGTTAAAACTAATGAGAGAATTAGTGCAATAATTGGTTGTATCGGGTTGAACAGAAGGTTACTTGTCAAAAGATCATATTTATATTTGAAAGAAAATATGTGTTCATAAAATATGACATTCCTGAAAATGAATGTTTTGTGTGTGCTTGTGTTTAACAGAAGGTAACTTTTATAACCTATTGGGTACCCAATGAAAATGCTCGCAACAACTCTTGGTTCAAATTTGTTTCTATGAGCAGTGATGGTGCTAGCTTAGGTTACACAACCAAAAATCTTTAGCATTGCGTAGTCTGGGGGTTTGTTATACAATACCTCAAAGGGAGATATGCCTTTTAGTTGTTTAGATGGCAACCTATTAACAAAAAACGCAGCAACATAGACACAATTGCTCCTGAACTGAAGTGGCAAGTTAGATTGAAACCTTAAAGCCCTAAAAATTCAGAGTAAGTGTTGGTGCTTGCGTTCAACGAGACCATTTTTCTATGGTGTTTCAATACAACTGGTTTGATGCAATATGTCATACTTAAAATAAAAATCATGAATTAAGAATTTAGTTCCATTATCTGATATAAGGCACTTAATTTTGCAACTAAACTCAGTAAGCACTATATTGTAAAATGTAACTAAAATGTTTTTTACATCATATTTGAACTTTAAAGGAAACACCCAAGTACAACGGTTGTGATCATCAACCAAAATGAGGAAGAACTAAAAACCATCATGAGAGACAACCTTAAAAGGCCCCCAACCATCACATTGAATTAAATCAAAGATATGAGAAGAGACAATAGTGCTAACTGGAAATGATAATCTTTTTTGCTTGATAGATGACAAACATAACAAGGTATATTATTTTTACATTTTTGAACATTCAAACTCGAAGTAGCGGTAAGAGTTTCATAAGCAGGATGGCCCAGTCTCAAATGCCATAAATCAAAATCAGACTAAACAGAATTACAAACAAGATTATTGCAAGAATCATCAACTAGATAAACTGCAAACTCAAGCACATAGAGATTTTCATGTAGCTTAACAAAATAAATCATCCTCTTGGTGATTGTATCATGTATCGGACAAACATAAGACATAAAGGTTAAGCACAATTCAGAATTAGATTCTAACTTAGATACTGATAACAAGTTATGACCAAATTAAGGTACATATGACACATTATGCAGCTAAGGTTGTGCTCTTATTTGGTATATGGATAAGTATTCTAATAGCAAGTGGATGAGCTATAAAACAGTTGAGGTGACACACCATGTGATCAGTGGCCCCTGTGTCTAAGATCCACTTATCCTTTGTTATTATACTACCATTCTTATTCCTGATAAGAACACATGTTTTAGAGTTATCAGTGGTCAGTTACAACTATAACAACATAGTGAGAACCAACTTGAGTAACAACATAGTGAGAACCAACTTGAGTACTAGAAGAGCCAACCATCCCATGTGCCTTCAGAAAAACTAAAAATTGTTCAAACAAATCTTGGTTAGAAACGGGTATATGGGGTAACATAGGTGGAGTAGGTTCAGTAGGAGTTTCATCAGTTGTAGTAGCATTTGCAGAGTGTTGAGCCTTGAATCTTTTGCCCCTTTGTCCTTCCCATTCTGGGGGCTAGCCAATCAACTGGAAACACTTATCTATAGTGTGGCCATTATACCCACAATGAGTACATTTGACCTTCTTTTTGTCCTTAGAGTCAACCTGCAAGATCCGGTTCCATTTTGGTTTTAAGAAAACTGTAGGTATAATGAAGTTTGTAAACCATGAAAGTAGCAAATCGTTAGCCCTAATCCAAAATGTACGAGCAACTGAGTCAGATTATGGTGCAATTGGGAGTGAACCGTGAAAAAATAGAGCTTGTTCTTGATTGAAAGCGCCATGCAGATTGATATGCACCACGAGATGTAGTTACTGCCATCAAAACGATCTTTTACTATTGAATAACCAGTGAAATCGTGAGACCGATGAAGTAAACAGAGAGCGAGTCCTAGCTTGGATTCTAAGCGATTGTCGGAGTAGTAGTGGACGAAAATGCCGAAATAGTAGTAGAAGTAGTTCCCAGAGTAGTCATCACCGTAGTGTTAGTTTGATCGAAGAAGACGACCGGGGCGCAGTGAAAGAGAGATCGGAGAAACCTTAGGCGAATGATACCATGATATAACAATGAATCAAAGTTTTATTATTGCAAAATTGATCGAAAATAGTTACAAGATGATGAACTCGACAATTCGAGATGAATTGGAGAGTGCGTCGAAAAATAAAAAAATGTAACTACTCAACTCATAGTTTTAGTAATTATCTTATTATTTTAATTGAGATGTAAATTAGAGTTTAATTGAATTAAAGTAACTAAATTTTTTCTTTTATCAGAAATTGCGCATTGTCTGGTTTTGATATATATATATATATACTAGAAATTTGACACACGCGGGGACCGCGTGTAAATTATATTAATATTTAAAGAAATAAAATTTGAAAGATAGATGCACGAAAATATGAATTGCTATTTTATAGAGTTGGTAGTTGAGCAAAATATGAAAAATGACAATATTGCTTGGCATGCTTTTATTTAAAGAGAGAAAGAAGGGTATTTTAGGAAACTCAAAAGTTGATATCCCAACTGCCATTTTAGATGGGTCTAAATGTAGATAGTAGTGGAAGGTCTTGTAACTAGACTATAATTTTAAGGGTACGTTAATCAAAAAAAAAAAATTAAGCTAAAACAAGAAAACATCAAATACATTTTGGACAAATTATTAAATTTGCCTCTTATTTTTTTTCAAAAAGTTAATATGCCATATTTTTTGGACATTGTTTATCTGTTCCATATGTTTTAATTTTTTTAACAAAAATGCCCTCGGTCCTTATTCAAGCCAAAATTGCATACATGGTGGTACAACCAATGCCACGTCAATAAGTTGCTCCGTCACGTCATATTTTTCAACCAAAAAATATTTTTTACACAAACTTTTGCAGATTTAAATATGTACTTACACCCCATAGTAAACTACACTTTGCACCCCAAAATATATATACATAAATAATAATAAAGATATATATATATATATATATATATAAACATATATAACTTATTGTAAAAATAATAAATAAATATAAATAATAATAGTAAACACATATATAAATCATAATAATAAACATATATATAAATAATAATAATAAACATTGTCACGCTCAAATCTGTCCTCACGGGCTTACCGATTTACCTTCTTTCTTTCTACAAAGCCCCAAAGCATGTCATTCACCAAATGATTAGAATACAAAAAAGATTTCTTTGGGGGAGAAGTGATGAGGTTAAAAAGATTGCATGGGTAAAGTGGAAGGTAGTTTGCAAGAACACTAATAAAGGAGGACTCGGTGTGAAAAATCTCGAATGGTTTAACCTTGCTCTTGTTAGTAAGTGGAAATGGAGAATCCTTAAAGAAAATAATGCGTTGTGGTGTAGGGTTCTCGCTGCAAAATACGGTGAAGGTAGATTACCAAATTCTGATGTGGTTTGGCCGAACATTCAAAGTAAAGGTTCAAATTGGTGGACTGATTTGCTGAAAATTTACCCAGCGAATGATCATAAAACTTGGTTTGAAGATGGTCTTGTTAGAGTAATCGGTGATGGAACGAGTACAAAATTCTGGACGGATAAGTGGACAGGGAATGCGACGCTCGCAGCGCGTTTCAATCGCTTATTCCTCATCGCTGAAAATAAAAATGCAACAATTAAAGACATGAGGGTTAACGTGAGTAGCGGCTGGAGGTGGCAGTGGAGATGGAGAAGGCGTTTGTTCGAATGGGAACTCCAAGTACTCCAGGAGATGGAAGCAAGTCTGCCATCCATTGCACTGTTGGAAAATGATAAGGATATATGGAGATGGAATTTTGATCCCTCTAACAGCTTCACTGTTAAATCAGCGTACGCCACAATTCAACAAATCATGGAACAAGAGGTTAGTCAATCTCTCGACTTTGTTTGGAAAGCAAGCGCTCCATTAAAGATCAAAGCTTTTGTTTGGAAATTAATACTTGATAGAGTGCCGGCAAAGGTGAACTTGGAGAAGAGAGGTGTGAACGAGATTAGTAATAGATTGACATGTTGTTTATGTTTAGCCGCTCCAGAATCGACGTCTCATCTTTTCTTGGGTTGTATGTTTGCTCATGTGGTTTGGATGAGGATGTACGAATGGTGGGGGTTTAGTACTGCAATGAGTATTGACATAAAGCAACACTTTGCACAACATGCTCAAATGTGGCCATACCAGAATCAAAAGAAAGTGTGGATCTCTGTTTGGTTCTATGTTCTGTGGATTATATGGAACAATAGAAATTTAATGGAATTCAAGGGAGAGCAGGTAAATGCTAATAAGACGATTGAACTGATCAAAGTTAACACATGGATGTGGACTAAGTCGGCCGTCCATGATTTTAGTTATTCTCTTAATGATTGGAGTCTTAATCCAAGTGCTTGTATTGGTGTTGTGAACATTTAAGCATCTCATCTTGTGTATTTGGGGTTGGAGTACCCCTTGTACTCCCTCTTTATTGAATCTTTTTTCCTTCAAAAAAATAATAATAAACATATATATAAATAATAATAATAAACATACATATAAATAATAATAACAAAAAATATATAAAAATAATAATAATAAACATGTATATATAAATAATAATAATAATAATAAACATTTTAATAATATATAAAAATAAAAATAAAAACAACAAAAAATACAATTAAAAAAAATAAAATAGATCATCATCTTCATCCCCCCACCCCACCCCCGCCCCGCCGTCGTCGTTACCACCACCGATGTGCCCTCAAACGTCATCTTCACCACCACCACCACCACCAACGGCGCTGCACACCACCACCAGTACCCAAAAACTCTCACAAATCAAAAACCATATTTTTCTTGAGGTGGTGCTGGCGCGATTAGAGCCGTGGTGGCACGATGTGCATGAAAGTGGCGGCGTGTTTGGGTAGCGGTGGTGGCGCCGATGGATCCGATGGTGGTGTGTGTGTGTGGGGGGGGGGGGGGGGGGTAGTGGGGAAGAAGATGGTGGTGGTGTTCGGTGATGGCTCTGATGAAGATGGTGGTGGTGGTGGCGGAGGTGGCGGGGAGGGGGATTACGG
Source organism: Linaria vulgaris (assembly GCA_948329865.1). Taxonomy (NCBI): domain Eukaryota; kingdom Viridiplantae; phylum Streptophyta; class Magnoliopsida; order Lamiales; family Plantaginaceae; genus Linaria; species Linaria vulgaris. The sequence goes on along the minus strand of OX415254.1, from coordinate 17,777,602 downwards.
GAAGGGGTTGATGGAGATGATGAATATTTTCTTTTTGTGTTTATATATATATATAATTATACATGTATGTTTTTATATATATGTTTATTATTATGTTATATATATATATATTAGGGTGCAAATACAATATTTAAAATTACAAGGATTTGTGTAAAAAACGTTTTTTGGCTGAAAAATATGACGTGACATTGACAACTTATTGACTAGGCTTAGCAACTTGTTGACTATACCGCCACGTAAACAATATAATGTTGGCTCGAATAAGGGTGAATGACATTTTTGTTAAAAATTTAAAATATATGAGATATTTATTTAAGGCCCGAGAAAAAGGCATATTAACTTTTTTTAAAAAAATAAAGGGCATATTAAATAATTCTGCCATACATTTTTATAGAAAGAGTCGTACCCGTTAACCATTTATTCACATTACAGGTGACACTCCAAAGTCAAATCCATGCGATCTGCACAATCATATAATTTTGAATGTAACATAGCAGGGGAATTGGTTTGAACAATTGAACATAATTGAGGTATGTAGGACCCTGATAGCTAATCTTGTGGATGAAAACTGTTTTCTGACAGTTGAGAGGGCAGATAGGCGGGCAAATGGCAACAGTTCTTTCTACCTTCTTATGGGTCCGTTTGATTTCTTTTTTTTGAAAGTATCAGGTTAGCTAAATATTTAAAAAGAGTCTAATAGATTCACTAAAAAGAAAAAAAGAGAGTCTAATTGTTCATTAACTTTTGGAGATATTTGAGATATATCAAAAAGTTGCAATATACTAGGAAAAAGTATCTTTAGTGTTGTTTCCACTTGAGAGTTGAGTCGGGAAAAGAAACAGTTTCAATACTTTTCATACAAATATATATAAATTTTGATATACTCATAAAATAATCCTACATATACGATAATATAATTAAAAGTCAATATTATTCAAATGCCGTATTGCCTTTTTTTTTAACACAAACTTATTTATTTATTACTAAGGCCGACGCCAGGTAATGTACAACACTGTGCAGGGTCGGGGCTTGCGGGATAGGCGTAGATATGTACAGTGTATATCATACAACTCAAAACATGTGAAATCGGGTGTACAGTGAAGCCAAACAGCCGAGAACGGTGGTTGTTGAGGGCAGTCAATTGCATCCCGATCACGTCCTTGCTTCGCAAGCACACCCGCGAACATATTCCCCACCTGGCATGTACATGAGGGGAATAAGGTTGGTATTCTTCTTCCTAAACTCCGTACGACACAGAGCAGGGTTCGTACTACTGCCGAGGCTATATCGCCCCACATCTTGGTCAAATAAGAGTAGGCCACCTCTGAATTAGTTTCAATAATGAGTGCATAAATAGAAACATGCAGTGCAAGTAACATTCCATTGTCGTATGGCCCTGTATTCTGCGATATTGTTGGTGTTGTGTCTTGTTGCTTCCGAAAATGCACCCACCACCTTGCATGTCCAGTCCCGAATTACTCCGCTGATACCCGTTGGACCCGGGTTGGATAACGCTGATCTGTCTGTGTTAAGCTTGAACACTCCTCTTGGGGGTGGAATCCAACGGACCGCGAACCTGTAAGATTTGGGGGGTCGTGTTGGAGGACTTGGCGGGGATTCCGCCAAGGTTTTGGAGATTCAATGGGAGATTGACTCTGTAGAGAAAGGTTGCCCTCGAAAGAGGAATTTGTTTTGGGCCCTCCATATAGCCCAACATTCGACAAGAGTCACAGCTGGGTTTGGAAAGCGTAGTAGGTGGAGAATTATATGTGTGCCATTTTGTGGGGGGTTGAAGAAGGGAAACCTGCGCCAGATATTCTCAAATATGGGGCTTTACGTAAACAAATGTTTGGCGGTTTCAATGTCTGAGTGGCAAAGGGGGCACGTGTTTCTTATGGGAACATGCTTGTGGGCAAGGAAGTTGCGGGTTTCAAGACCATTTTGTCCCCACAGCCAACCAAAGAATTTAATATGACGCATGACGCGTGTTTTCCAGAGATCCGACCAAGGTAAACCAGGCGTTGGCCATCCGTAGTTGCGGCCGACCAACTAGTAGTATGCTGATTTGATCGTGAACTCTCCTCTCGGGGTCCAGGCCCAACAAGTCAAGTCCGACATCATTTCAATTGGTAGTGGAATGCCACGTACACGGGCCACAATGTTGGGCGAGAGTAGGTGGATGTTCCTTGTTAGATCCAAATTGCCGGCTTCACCAATAATGTCTCGCACAGTGAGAGGGAGGAGAGCGGCTGGTATGGAGGGTACGTATTCTGCTATAGTGGAGGTGCCCAGCCAGCGAGAAACTAAAAGTTGATAGACATTCGGTCCCCCACGATCTAGCGAGTGGATTCCAAGATATTGAGAAATAGGCTCGCCATGGATTTCCATGCCCGGCTTGCTATGGACGGTATAGGTGCCGTCACCGGTTGTCTATCCGAGAAGTATTTGGTTTTAGGGTGCGAGCCCAAAGGGTATCCGGGGATTGGAGCAGACACCATCCTAATTGGAGCCGAGGCCACCTTGCTTCAGGGGCATGCAAGTAGTGCGCCAAGGCACCATCCCTTCTCGCCTGCCATCCTTATCTGCATTCCACATGAAGGCTTTGGACAGTTTGGAGAAGGTGGTAAGGACGGGGCGCGGTAAGGATAGCACACTCATCTGGTATCCCGATATGGTTTGGAGGGTGGATTGGATCGGGAGGCGACGTCCAGTGTAGGACAGATGGCGGATGTGCTAGGCGCCTATTCGTCGCTGGAAGCGCTTAATGACCAGGTCAAGGAATCCAACGTGGAAATGTCCTTGCCAGATTGGAATACCAAGATACTTGTCAGGGTTCGCCATGATTTCTATATTTAGGAGGCGAAGAATGGCTCGACGCCTCCTAGTTGGAATATTGGGGAGAATAGGACCCTGCTTTTTTTGTAACTCACTCCAGGGCCTGCAATAACATGAAAGGCATCAAAGAACTCCATTAACCATTTGAGTGTTCCTGGGTGATCCTCAAAGAATATAAAATAGTCATCGACTAAGCTGAGAATGGGAATAGGGCATCCTTGGCGGCTTGCACGGGCGACCTGAAAGGACCCTTCCTCTATTGCTAAAGCGAATAACACAATGAGAAGTTCCATGCAAAGGATGAAGAGATACGGTGAGAGGGGTCCCCTTGGTAGAGGCCTCTTTTCGGTCGCCACAAGTGCGAGCAGGCCCCGATGATAGCTATATTGAATTCCATAGAGCGAGTGCATTCCATGACCAGGGTAATGAAGGGGGTGAGAAGTGAATTGATGAAGGGAGAATTCAATGAATGACCAATTGACGTGGTCGTAGGCCTTGGCCATATCAATTTTGATTGCTAGTAGCCTGCGTCGTCCTGTGTGGCGGTTATTGATTGTGTGTATTAGCTCTTGAGCAATCAGGACGTTGTCCGTGATAGATCGGTGTGGCACAAAGGCATTTTGGTAGGGTGAGATGATAGAGTTCATGGCTAGTTTAAGGCAGTTACCGAACAACTTTGAGATAATTTTATAGCTGACGTTACACATACTGATAGATCGGTAGTGCTGCGGGAATTGAGCTTGTTCCCTCTTTGGAATTAGGACAATGGTGGTTTGGTTTACATCAGGGGGCATTTGGCCAGTAGAGAAAAAATCCATCACCAATGTGGTGCCGTTGGGTTGGAGCTGTGGCCATTAATGTTGGTAGAAGTGGCCATTAAGTCCATTAGGCCCCGGGGCCTTAGTCGCGCCTATGCCAAATGTCGCCTCGCGTATTTCCTCCTCGGTTGTAACTTGAAGTAGTGAAGAGTTGAAGGAGGGGCTAATGGTGAGCAGAGGGCTATTTAGGATAGGGGGAGGGCTATGGTCCGGTGGGACGGGTAGCGGCTTCTGAAAGAAGCAACATAATTCTTGTAGGATTGCGGCCGTGTCATGTACCCACTGTCCCGTGACTGTTTGGATCCCTTGAATGGTATTCGTGCGGCGGCGATGTGACGCATATGCATGGTAGTATTTCATACTGTTGTCGCTATTCGCTATCCAGCGCTCCCGTGAGCGTTAGGCAGTACAATTCCTTTTGTGCGAGACAACGTGTTATCTCAATTCGGAGACTGCGCTCTGTAAGAAATGTCTGAGGAGTTGGTTCGGTAATAAGTTGGGGCTGAATTGTCGTTAATTGAGCTTGAAGGGAGTTGAATTGGACATCAAGGTTCCCATAGTCTGTCCATTTCCATTGGCGGGACGCCATTGCAAATCAGCGACAGTTTGTTGAGAATGGCTTTGCCACTCCTCCCGAATCCCCCCGGAGCGGGTTACCACCGCCAGAAAGGTTGGGTGGAGGTACCAGTTCATATCGTACCAAAACAACATGGTCTGATAGGGGGGGTGGGGTCAGCCAAAATAGATCAAATAGAATGGGAGAATGGTCGGATGTGTGAGAGGCCATGTGGCGGACTCGGGTGGTAGGAAAAGAATTAACCCATTCAAGTTCCCACAAGACAAATCTTGTGAATAATAGAATTGAACCAACATGTTTACTATAGAATGTGTTCTTATAGGTTGTGGCGTTAGTAGTGCATGCGTCATATGCTTGCTAAATACAGGGGAAAAAATCGAAATTGGTCCTTTATTGTGTCTTAGTTACAGTTTTCGTCCTTTATTGTGTCCTTGTTTTATTTTGGTCCTTTATTGTGTGTTTCAGTACGATTTTGGTCCTTCAGATGGAATCTCAGCCGAAAATGTCATGTACGAGCACGTGTTGCCCTCAATTCAATTTTTTTGAATTTTCCACAAACATATTCGCATGTTGGAACAACAATTTTAATTTTTTTATTTAAAATTTTGACCCGTCCGATCCGGATAACCCGGTCAAATCGGGTTGGCCGGGTCAGAATTTTAAATAAAAATAAATAAATAAAATTGAAACCAGCGTTTCCACATGTGAATTTGCATGTGGGAATTAAAAAAGTTTTTATTTTGGCCGGCAAGTGCTCTCACGTGATATTTTCGACTCTGACTTCTTCCTGAGGACCAAAATTGTAGTGAAATACACAATAAATGACCAAAATAAAACAAGGACACAATAAAGGACCAAAACTGTAACTAGGACACAATAAAGGACTAGTTTCGATTTTTTCCCCTAAATACAGTTGTAGCAAGTAATTCGTAGTGTGATTACACATTAGTTTTCTTTGGTTATACTTTGTAGTTTAATACGTTGACCTACGCTATGAGTCGTCTCAATAAGTGTTTTGATTTTACTATGTGCCACATAAGCACGTTTTTCATGTGTAAAGACTAAAGATTCATGACATGTTTCATTATATATCACAAAGAAATGCCATACATATATCACTTCAAAGGTCTACCTTATGTGTCATACAATTTCCATAAATTCTCTTGAATGCTTGACACATATGAGACTTTGAGTGATCCATCGTACTCATACACATGTATATGGATATAGACACAAAAACCTTTATTGAGTGGGGAAATGGCGAAATCTAAGATGTAAAAACTTAAACTTATTCATTTACGATAATTTTGGTAGTGTAAGCCCCCCCCCCCCCGCCCCACTATTTCAGGTTTTACAAGGTGCCTAAAGGAATCACTAATAGGCTTACGTAGCTATCAAATTCATGATAAAAAATCGATGAACAAGAACTTAAAAATAGAATTAAAAGATTGCATTGTATTGATGAATTGGGGAAAATTATACTAGCTGTTAAAAGTGAAAAAAGTGAATCGTGATAAGGAGCATGTGTGCCTTATATACTGTTGGCACTAACTAATCTTAGTTCTTAATCTTGATTAGTAACGCTAAAGAAGAATTACAAATTAAACTAATTACATCGACTAAAACTTACCAGAAAAAGAAGGTTAGTTAAATAACAATAAACAAAAAATTAAACAATTACTATATGAGTGTTTATTTAGCGTGATTTGAGTTCATGTGTCCTTATGCTTTTGATAACTCCTTATAGCATTTTAATTTTTATTTTGTATTGTTTTGTCATTTTACAGTTTTAAATCGAGTCGAAGCCAAACAAGGAATAATTGTGGCATAATGTGCATGGAATAACATGAGGGGCCAAATGAACAATTCAATGACAACCGTGACCTAGTAGTGGAGCCAAAGCCGCCAACTGAACTGCGTAACGCGCATCGTTGAGGTAGAGGATGGCGCGACCAGCACCAGGAGAGGAGCGACCCATACTGCAGATGTAGAGAACCGCACGACACACAGAGGAGATCGCACGACTCGTGCCGCCCAAGCAGAGACCCGCGCGGCATATATTTTTATGGCGGCTGGTTCTAAGCCCTAGGACATCACATTTTAAGCCTAAAACTATAAAAGGGGGAGACGACCAGCACATGAGACATCGCGAATAAAATTTCAAAACACACTACACCCATTTTCCATCACTATTCTGCATCATAATCTGTTGTTTCAGTATTGTGATCAGAGTTTGAGGAGAAAGGTGATCAATCAGAAAACATAATCATCCAAGGTTGAGCAAAAGAAAATCTAAAGAGAGACACACCGACAGCTCATCTAGATCAAGAGTTTGATATTTTCTTTGTCTTTCTTGTGATATTTTATGATGAATTATTGTTGTGAAACATTGATCATTAGTAGTTAAATCTCCTAGTGTCTGGGATATGATGTAGTTATCTCAATAAATGCACCTTAAACATACGTCTTGATCATTTCTTTTGAACAGTATGCTTTGTTGGATTTGGTTTGTTGCTTATTGATGAGGTACATAACTTGGTATAGGTTTGTACAGGAACAATTGGTTAGCAAATAAATTACTAGACATAAACTCTTCCCTTTTGCAAGTGTACGAGTCAAGTAATATTAAATGGTAAGTATAGTTACGAACCAAGTATCGTATCCCAAGGAAGTGGTGGATGAATGCTTGAATCACTTAAATGTAAAAGCACTAATGGTTGTCACATTTACTATCTTTGTGTTTGCTGGATGAATAAAATATGAATGCAAAATGCTTTGAACGATGGAAATTATGAATGTAGATTTGGAAAACAGTTTTTAATGCAAGTGAATACTAAACTGGAATGCAATGAAAACGACCTATGAATGCAAAGAGAACTTATATGAAGTCAGTTTGAATGCAAATGAGATTAGATTAATTAAACTAATGCAATACAAAATGTAAACGAAAGAGAGTTTAATATGATTGATTGGGTGAACGCTTTAGTTGTAAACAAATTTGTAAAAAATATTTGGAGGTTGAGTTTCACTACTGATTTAACCACAATAGTTCGTAGACAAACTATCTATGTTCACTTGAGATACTTGATGCCAATTTGAGTTATGTGTATCTAATGGATCAACAACCTATAGCTAGACTTATCCTAACTATAGAATCATTAAGTCTCTAATAACCTACCGCATTAGCAAAATTAGTCCAATTGGCAGTTGTTTTAGTAAAGATATTAATTCGGCAATCTAGTCAATTTATCCAAATTGTGTTTACATAAACGTACATAATCAAGAATGATGTAGTGTGATCGAGGGGTAGTGCAGTAGTTGCGTTGGTGCACCAGTCACAAATCACATGTATACATAATTAGCTTATCATCTATACCACTGGAACCGGCAGCTTGTTCGGGCTGGTTTTGCACCTGGAGCGGCCCAGCGACCCGATAGCCCTTTTTTTTTTCTTCTAAAAATTACAAAACTGGCCATTAATTTTTGACAAATTACAAACCTGTCTCGAAATTTATTTTTAAAAAAAGAACTTTGCGTAGGAGTGTCAGTTTTGGACGCATTTATTTTTTGATTTGGGGTGTCTCGACGAGATATATCCACCGCAAACAGTCTACGATTGTTTAGGCCAAGAAATTTTCAAAAAAATGTTGTTTTTCATCCATTCGAGAATTTCATGCATAGTATTTCGTCCGATGCTAAGTTCATTTTCTAGATTTTAATGTCACATATTGTTGTTATTGTATTGAATTTTGTGATACGGTTGGCCAACATTTAAAAATCCAAAATAATCTTTTAAATTGTATTAAATATATAGTTTATTGGATTATTTATTAAATTGTTGGATAGCTCAATAGTTTCCACCACTTCACAAGAACTTGTTTTATTGGAGGTCACGTGTTCAAGTCCTAGTATTGTGATAACCATATTTTTATTATTCTTATAATATAACAAAATATTAGTGACTCAAAATATTTCTCACGATTTTATAATTTTTTTACACAATTAATTTTTATTATTATATATTTTATTGAATGTTGACTTTAGTCAAAAAACCAGTCCAACCAGTGATCTGACCGATTCGACCTTTTGACTCACTATCTGGTTGCCTCATTGGGTCAGTCACCGGGCCGGGTTTCAAAACACTGATGTACACTCTGACGGTCCCAGGGTAGTGCATCCGTTCATCCAGTGAGAGCAAGATTAATTATGCATAATAATAACTACTTATCATCGACACATGAACATTCAAACACACATCAAATAAAACAAATAAACATATTCATAAATCAGAGCTACTTCCCTACTCCAAACACCGAGTAGTTTAGCTACTCATAATCTTGAATTCAACAATCAATAAAGAGTTGAATAACGTAAACAAAGTAAAAGAGATAGAGAAAACCTTCTCAGATCCGGTGGAGCGTTTACGTGATATCTTCTTTCTCAAGAACTATCAACTCTAGAATATGAAAATAGAACCAGAACAAAGCTTCAATGGTGTTCTCTCTTTTCACATCTTTCTTACAATTCTCAACGTAACAGATACGTGATGAATTGTGTCGTAAAAGCGATTGCAGGCGTGTGCTCTAAGTGTTGGCCGTTCCCTCCTATTTAAAGGAAGGGAGAATTACTTTTTTTGCCCTATAATTTGGGCTAAAGTTGTATTATGCTCGTTAACTATTCGAGCTCCACTTTTTCCCTGTAAGTCCAATATTTTTTACCAAAATGCCTATTGGGCTATTTTCGAGACCCGGTTACTATTTAGCCGACGTGGCCACTGACTAGGACGCCACTGTATGGCCACGTGATGCCACGTCAATTTTTTTCTAACTAGACTTAACTGTAAAATATCCAAAATACCCCTGTTATAAAAAAAACATGGTCCATATATCCACAGTTAGAAGCAACGTGGACATAGCTCAACCACATATAAAGATGACTTTACCGTAGTACCCCTAAACTTTGAACTTGCAAATGCACGGGTAGCAGTGAAAGGACCATATTGACCTCGTTGACTTGTTGAATTTGAGGCAGATTTATGTCCTAAAAGTAGACAAAATTTCAATTTAGTTGAGCTTAGGGAAAAAGTGGGCGTAACATTTTCCCCTCAAACCCTTACCTCAATTCTGCACAAATTCATCAAAATTTCTGCTCAATGGACTACAATGGTGGTGAAGCGGCCGTCTGAGAACAACTTTGACCCACCTCCAAGCTGCGGCATAGATTATCACGTACCATTCACTGCAATTTCTTGATTTTGGCTTTCGTAAAGATTTTTACAACTTGAAAAGTGTCGATTTCATGTTCCATGCTGGTTTTGTCGTAGATTAGGGGTTTTGTTGATAGTTTAACCATTTTTAAACTGGTGAAAGTTTAGGGGGTATATTTTAGGGTTTTATCCACTGTCCCCCATATGTGAGAAAGTTTACTTTTTTTGAACGTGTTAAGTTTTGTCAACAAAGAAATGGTCCCCCCAGAATATTTCTTCCACAATAGTTTAGGATTTACCAACCTTTTTGTTATTCTTATTTTGTCAACTTCTCCAAAAGTACACCACTTTTTGGTATAAGTACAAAATATGCATTAAACAAAAAAAGGTTGCATTCAATTAAGATCCTCTGACCTAAGTGTTGCATGTTAATAAAATAATTATAACAATGTAAGAACTCAAAATATTTTCTTGAGTATCAATACTAATATTCTAATCTTAATGCTTTACTTATCTTGTTTTGCAGATATTAACAATACTGAATTAACCGTTGTGTTGCATCATAATGGTGAGTTTAGGAGCATGCCATCAAATGATTTTTTGGGAGGTACTGTTAGTAAGTTTGACTTTGTGAACTACCAGAGTGTTAATCATGCATTTCTAGATGGTTTATGTTGTGAGGTTGGGGTGAAAGGTGATATCAGATATTACACTAGGAATAGCAGTGGTTTTAGACTTGTATTGAGTGATGAAAGGTTGCAGACTGTTTGTTGTGATAGTCTGGTTGGGAATAGAGAAGTGGAATTCTATGTTGATCCATGGTTGGCTCAGGAAAATGATGATAATAATGCTGGTTCTGATGAGGATGAGGGTGGTGATAAAGATGATGAGAATAAGGTTCATGAAAGTGATGAAGATATGTTCTATGCTTCGAAGGGAAGAACTACTCTTGTTGGCCCGTGTTTGTGACCCCTTATAACCTCCCGACAAATTTATGCATGATATCGGAGTTTATTTTTCAAAGCCTTATCATACCCGGTCCGAAGAGTCCCGAAAAGAACTTGGATGTTTTGCTGGGACCGGTGATTGATGAGTTGAATGATTAGTGGAGTAATGGTTTGTGGACATATGACAGCTCACGAAAGAAAAACTTCTAGATGCGAGCGGCCCAAATGTGGACTATTAGCGATTTTCCTGCTTATGGAATGTTGTCCCAGTGGAGCACGCTTGGGAATCTGGCGTGTCCTTATTGCATGGGTGAGACAGATTCTTTTACACTTAAGCATGGTAGAAAAGCCTCGTCGTTCGATTGTCATCGTCGGTTTCTACCAGAGCATCATTAATGGAGGTACAACAAGAAGGATTTCTACAAGGGTAAGGAGATACTTGCAGCGCCTATTCGAATGAAGACAATAGCGCAGATGAAGGAAATTGTGGATAAGCTACGATCGGTTGGATTTGGGCCGAACTCCACAAAGCTTCCGGGTTTTAATAGAACGCATAATTGGTTTCGTCGAGCATCTTTTGGGAACTACCTCCAAGGCCCTCGCGTAGGCCTGTGTCTGGTCGGGCACCTTCTTCGTCTGGAAACCAAATTGATCATGACGTGCCTCAGAAGGGAGGCCCATAACCTTCCCCTTCTTCACTCCTCCAGACGCCCGACTCTACAACTCCTGATCTATGAAGGGCCAGCTAGTACGATCCTCCATGTACCTCTCGGTCACCAAGCCTATTTAGGCATCTTGTTGATTTTGATACAATAGTTAGTACATAATTAGTAATGCATATGTTAATATAGTAACCAAAAAATGATTTACAAGTTTAATACTTACGTAAATAGCCTTATACACGGGGTCTAGCCAAATGCGGCGACGTCAAACTCCCTCTGGCAGATCCTCAGGAACATGTGTATGCTGATATCGATACATCTCATCATGCCGAGGCGCAGAGGCCTCTCGAGGTCTCGAATGTGCCTGCATATCGACATAAATTTAAATTTAAGATAAATGTTATTCGTATAGAATCGAATTTAATAAGACATACCATCCTACGCTGGATCTCCGTATAGCTAAGGGACCCACTAGCATGAGTCCCTCGTGAGGACGATCAGGGTGTGGGTCCTCTCCTCCTCGCATGTTCCTCTGTCCTGTCTCTGATTTTTTCATATGGCCCTCTAACTCCCAATGCTTCACAAACTCCGCCTCCAACTTGTCGTTCATCCACCCAGTCCTCGGATGCCCCGCCCACTTCGAATCATCTTTCCTCGCATAGTAGTTATTCTTCGCATTATACACTATTTCCTTGTAACTCTTCCTGGCCTTAGCCTCGTAGGTCGTATGTGCCAGACCCAACTCCTCCGGACCAATGTTGTATGTATTCTGCAATTAATTAAGATTTGTATGTTTTGAGACATGTTTTTATTTAAGGTTTCGTTAAATAAAAATCTTTCTATGTATATATATATATATATGTGTGTTTCGAAATATCACCTTAAACTTAGTCCACAACAGACCTTTAACGTTCTCATCGACCTCATTGTATGAAGGAACACACGTCTTCATAAATGACCTAATGATCTCGGTAATCATCGTCTATATATTGCGCCCCTTCAAAAATACGCCGTGCTCATCCAAAACAACTCTACGGCGGACTTTACTGTCAGACAAAACCTGATCTCCTCTGGACAAGCCTCGGCCCAATTGCTGCTGCGTCGCTGTAGATGGTCCTGCACCGGTGATGTCTATCGGGGAAGAAGTGTTGGGACCCGCTGTTGTAGAATCCGTAGATGGTGGCCTAGGCGCTATAAGCCTCGATCCAGATGACGTAGGTGGCGTCGATGCTGCGTGCTCATTATATAGTCAATATGGTACCAGTCGATCTAGTGGAGTACCATCGCTCGATCTAGTCGTACGCCTAGGTGGCTGGGAAGTAGAAGGGGACTCAGCATGATCGATAGCAGGGGCATCGACAACATCGAGTAGTGTAGCGCCATAATGAACAAATCTAAGACGAGGACCTAATCTTAGTGGAGCACTAGGCCCTGCGGCACTCAGTGAACCACTACGCCCTCTCTTCGAGGGCTGGCCATGGCCGGTATCATGAGACAAGCGTGGAGGATCACCCGACTCGTCGTCGACTAAAATGCTATGTACTAAGTAAAAGCATCTAAGTTAGAATATTTCTAATTATAGAAATGACCTAAATTTAATATATAGTTTTCGTAAAGGCTTGAACTATGTTATAAAAACAATCATTTCTAAGATATCTAACAACATTTCATAAAATTAACGCCATAATAACTAAATTAACACATATAAAAATCATATAAAATAAAACAATGCTAAGATAAATAATATTACCTAAAAAGACATATAGATATTTCGAGAGTAGCTAAAAACATAAATTTCAAGTAAATATTCTAAAAATATAATCATTTCTACTTTATAGTAATTCCCTAAAAGCATCATGAATTCTAATTTATAAATCAATTTTCTAAAGGACGCAAACAATGTTGAAGGTCTAACAATAACACAATATCAAATAATCCCTAAAGACATAAATAAAGCTTAAAGACAAACAATGCATAAAGAAAACATTTTCTAAAGGCATAAATAATTACTCAACTCTAACATTTCCAAAGCCTAATAATTCCTAAAGGCATTTCCTAATTAAAGCCTAACAATTTCTACGATATCTAACAATTAAACATATAAAATAATTATTAAAACAATAAAAATAACATAAAAAGCGAGAAAGGGGAAAAAACTTACCGGAACCGGATTCGCTATCGATGGGCGGTTGGAAATGGGGAAGGGGCGGTCGGAAATGAGAGAGGGAGAGAGAAATTGTGGTGTGGGAAATGAGGAGGAGGAGGGAGGCATTTATAAAAATACCTCCCTCATTCCCAATCGCATTGCGGTCGGGAATGCAGCTATTGCCGACCACCATGCGGTCGACAATACTCGGCCCAGCTGCGCGGCCCAACTGGGCCAAATTTAGGGCAAACGCCCTCACGCCAAAGAGTCCCGGTTGGGAATAAAATTTCCCTACCAAGATCGGGTTGGGAAATTTTATACATCTTATTTCCGACCGGAATTCGATCGAAAACGGTCGGAAATTTTCCCGACTGGATTCCGGTCAGAATTTTTCGATCGGGAAAACCGGCCAATTCTTGTAGTGTCTTCAAAGAAAGTTGTCTCTGGAAATGTTCATTTCATGAAAGAAAGTTTTTGTAAATTGGGTATTTGAACAGTTCAGTTTATCAAAGCAAGTTACCCGCACATTGGTTAATTGTTTTAAATGATTGGAATCGATATAATGAATGGTGTCCCGTTGGGTTGTATTCGGATTTGATTAGTTATTGGATCTAGTATTTGGCGTGGGAGTGCAGAGGGTACCGCCGGGCAGCAATGGACTTGCCGGTTGGACCTTTTGCCCCATTGGCCCATTCCCTCTCAGGCATAACACGAGGAGGTTGTGTCTTTGTTGGGTCATACATACGTTATTGATTTCAAGGTCGCTCCTTGGACGGAAGATAAGAAGCACTGTTATGAGGTGATAAGGCGGGCTGCATTAGCAGAATAACGTGGACATTGATCATCAAACGTGAATTCGTTCTTTTGTTAAAGGGTTTTGTTAAACCACGAATGCTTGTGATTTCACGATTCTATTGCATGTCATTTGTGTGCGTTTAAGTTCATTTGTTAAACTGTTTTCAAATGAAAGCTATTGAAATAAAATGCAACACTTGCACACACACATGAGCATTTACTGAGATTTTGATCTCACGTAAAATTTTGTGTTTCTTTTCCTTCCTTCCAGATTAAAACAAACTAGGTTACTACCGTGTCATGACATGGGAGCCGTTGGCATTGGCGAGCGTTCAGAGTTCACTAGGGTTTGGAGCTAGTTAAGTTTATGTTTCTTTTTTTATTAGATTAGTACTTAGAGTGTATTTGATTTAGATATTTAACAACTAGACATGTATTAGTTGCTCTGATATTGTTCTGTTTATCTTAAAATTATCGGGCCATTACATAAGTACTCTCTTAGAATTCGATACTTGGTTCGTAATTGTACTTACCGTTTCATTGTTACTTGACCGTGCACTTGCGAACGTGATTGTCTTACTATTGTCTGTAACACAAAAGAGCATCAACTATGAATAGAAAGTGTGACAAAATATGATTTAATACCCCCTAAAGAGAGGCAAGGATATCCAGTACACCCATCCTAGATGACGTAAGCCGGAAATGACCCAATGATGAGGGCTTTGTGAGAATATCTGATACTTAGAGTGTGTTGGGGATGTGGAGGATTTTCAAGAATCCTTGGTGGAACTTCTTCCAGACAAGATGACAATAAATATGCAACTGCTTGGTGCGCTAATGATGCACTGGATTGCTGGTGATGCAATATGAATTTTTGTCATCTATGAAGAGTGGAGGAGTTTTTACTTGTGTGACTTGAAGATTAGTGAGTAATTGATGGAGCCAAGTAAGTTCATAGGTGGTTGTTGCAACAATGATATACTTAGCCTCATTCAAAGACCTGCTAACAGTGAGCTGCTTCTTGTCTTTCCATGAGATGAAAGAGTCTCCAATATAGACAACATACCGAATGATGCTTTTTCGAGTATCAGGATCAGAGGCCCAACCACTGCCACAGAAAACTTTCAAGTGAGTATCGGAATTCGAAGAATTGAAGATGCCCTTACTAGGACAAGATTTGAAAAGTTGCTAAGTAATTTTTTGTAGGAGCGAACATGAATAGTGTGGCATTGGATGCTATAGTTGAGACTAGGTCTGGTGATGGTCAAGAAGAGTAGTTTGCCAAGGGTCTGAAAGAAGTTCTACATCATTAACTTTGAGTTTAGTATTTAAATCTATAGGCATTGTACTTGGTTTACAACCTAGATAGAATGACCATGTGAGGATATCGAGAGCATACTTCCTTTGACACAAAGTTATACCAACTTTGCTTCTGGCAATTTCCATACCTAGAATGCATTTCAGTTTGCCAAGGTCTTTTCTAGTGAATTGTTGATCAAGGTGAAGCTTGATATCCTCAATTCCATTGATGTCATTACCTATTGGAATCACATCATCTACATACACACAAAGAGCTATGAAAGTGGTGTTATATTTCTTGACAAATAGTAAGGAATCAAACACCATTTGTTTAAAACCATAAGTAAGTAAATATGAAGTTAGCTTATGAACCATTGTCTTGAAGCCTGCTTTAATCCATACAAGCTCTTTTTCAGAAGACATACTTTATTGTCATTAGCAGTTATTTAACCATGTGGGCGTTTCATGTGTACTTCCTCATTTAGATCACCATGGAGGAAAGCATTACCGACATCTAGTTGATGAAGATGTCAGTTTTGAGAACATGTTATAGCTAAGATAGTTATGGCAGTTGTAAGGTTGGCTACATGGGAGAACGTACCAAAATAATTCAGTTTCGCCTCTTGATTGTAGCTTATGGCCACTATCCTAGGTTTGTATCTCTCAATTGATCCACGTGACTTATACTTAACTTTATACACATATTTGTAGCCAATGAGATTGTTGTTAGGTGGAAGGGTCGTGAATTTCCATGTATTTGTCTTTTCAAGAGCTTCAAGCTATTTTTGTATAACTGATCTCCATTCTGGGTGTTTATTAGCTTGGGTAAAGGACTTTGGTTCGGTTATTTGAGAGATGAAGGCTATGAAAGCTTTGTGGGAGGTGTTGAGTTGATCAGTGGAGAGACGATTACTATGGAATATTTTTTCCCTTGCTGTTGTTGGCTTTATGTAATGATTAAGGGAGTAAGTAAGCATAGACAACAAGACATGAATGAGTGGTTTTGTATCTCATAGGTTTTCTAGGGAGAACAAAAAATGTACATGTATCATTACGTGACTGCTCAGAATGTTCAAGTTGAGCAGAAGTGTTGGATAATGAATCATCATTGGGCACAAAGGGTTGGCTACAAGTGTGACATGTACTGTTGAAGTGGCACCCTCTTCGTGTTGGGTATTGTGTAAAGGAGTAGTGTTGTATATCATCCTCTGGTTGAACAGAAGCAGAAAGAACATGTGCAAGAGGATCAGTATGTACAACTTATGCATGTATAATGTTAGTATTGTCTGAAGTAAAGAAAATTTCTTGACATAACAGTGTGATCTATGAGGTAATGTGACTGTCAGAAGCAGTGTTGTTCTTGAAGGGAAATGAGTGTTCATGAAACACAACATTTTTGGAAGTAAAGACTATGTTACTGCTTAGATCCATATGAAGTTAGCCTTTTGTAACTTAGGATAACCTAAGAATACACACTTAATTGCTCTAACATCAAACTTCTTCCTCTGAGTATTTAAGGTAAAAAAAAAAACAAAGAACAAAAGCCAAACATCCAATGGTTTGAAGCAGAGAATAATTTGGCGCTTTACCAAACAATACTGCATAAGGACACATGTTATTCAATACTTTAGATGGACATTGATAGGATACGAAGAACAATAGACAAAATACGGAACTCTTATAGAATAAACCCATAATGAGAAAGAGAAAGGGACCAAAAAACAAACCTGATCTCCATAAGAGAAAGGAACCAATCTAATAGATTGAACTAATGACAAATCTTCTCTTCCATAAAATAAGTCTGGCCTACTCTATATATAGACTAACCTATTAATGTTTCATATTCTAGGTAGAACTCTTATATGATAGATACTAACTATTTAATTAGAAGACTAATACTAATTTAATTCTATAAGATTTATGACTCTTTATCACTTAAGTCTATTCTTGTAAGTCTTCATAGGAGATTTAAAGACTTCTCATTGATGATAAACGGTAAGTAGGACGTCTGTAATAGCAATCAGTTTATCAAAAAAGTTGTTGTTGCAGCACAGGTACTCCAAACGGATAGATGAGTATATCACTGGAATCTTAAGATCCTAGCCACGTGCAGTAGATGCTGGAGTTCCCTCTCAACAATACCATTTTGTTGAGGGGTTCCAACATAGCTAGTCTAATGTTCAATACCATGCTTAGCATAGAAATCTTTTAGAAAAAGTTCAGTGCCATTATATATCTTTATGCATTGAACTTTGACATAATTTGAGTATGTATAAGGTTATAAAAGTTGTTTAAATGAGTAAGAACATCAAACTTTATTTAAGAAAAAAACATAAGTCCATCTACCGTAATCATCAACCACAATGAGAAAAAACTTAAAACCATCATGAGATGGAACTCCGAAGGGACCCCATACATCATAATGTAGTAGTTGAAAAATACAAGAAGCCTTGTGTTGCTTACTGGAAATGACTAGCGTTTTTTCTTAGAAAAATGGCATACATCACATGGGTGAAATTTGTCACAACCAAAAACAGAAATAGATGAAATGTTACCAAGTTTCTTTGAAGAAATGTGGCCTAGTCTTAAGTGTCATAATGAAGAATGTGCAGCAGTGTGTTTGTGTAAGATCTTAATCGTTTTACTTATTACTTTCTCATTCGTAATAGATATTACTTGTCATAACAAGTAAGTGAGTAAAATATTGACATATAGAATTTATAGTGGTTCGGTCACAACAAACCTAGTCCTCTCGGCTTTTGCTTGTTTTGACAACTGAAGTTTCGTTCCATTAGTACAAGACTTGAATCACTCAGGATATTACTTGATACTTGTAATCTAGACTCTCTCTAATTACTTTCTTAAAACCTGACGTGACACCTTACTGTAGAACTCTACTTGAATATGAAAATACTCAAGTACACACGAGGTACCTTTGCCTTGCTATTTCTTACATAAACTTATATATAAAATACTTTGACTCTTATCTTCGAGTCTTCTAATTTTATAGAGTGCAGAAACTCCACGCGGAAGGACATTTGTTGCACCAGGTCTTCGGTTCTTTGTGACAACTTACAAACCTTGCTTAATTCATCCAATTTGATTATGTATACAAAGTAAACAAAATATCCCAATGTATATGTATTTAATCATGTCTAGATTTATTAGGAATAAATCGAATCATACAAAGACAAATAATATCTACTTAATCTACTTTTTTTATTTATCCTGACACGATAGGATTTCAACTAAACATGGAAACTCGAAGATTTGAATATCACCAATATTCTTTTCTTAAATAACCTGATACGGCATGATCTTAAAAAAAATGGAAAGATATACAAATATTATTCTCAAAACATAATCAAGAAACACTTAATTTAAACATATTTAATTAACTAATAATTAAATATATTTAGGCCTAAATATTTAGTCCTAACAGTTTGTAACTGCAGTTGACAGAAGCTTTATTAGCAGGCATATTCATGACATAGAGATAGTTTGTTAAACTAGCGTTACTAATCATCATGTTCATGGCTCTATCCTACAACACACACATGGAAGACATAAACAACAAATATACATAATTAGTGTTAGTTAACTTGACGTTGAGTGAAATCAGGCACATAAAGGGCTTGTGACAAAATGAAACCAGGATATAGCTCCACAATACCAACATGAGTGGGTGTGGTGAAATTGTTGTTAGATAAATGTATAACAATGTTAATATATAGGAGTAGGAGGAACATAAATCAAGTTTCACGAATTATGTGACCAGTTGCTCTTGTGTCTAATGTCCATTATATGTTATGCTTATTAGGCAAATCAGACTTTGCATTAAAAATGGCATGAAGAGAGGAGCAATGAAAGGTACGAGTTTATGCAGTAGTAGCATAATGCGTATGAGACTCAAAAGGTGCAACATATGGTGTAACATCCTTAAATTTTCCTACACACATATATATATATATATATATATAAGTATTATATAGATACTTCTTAAAGAAAAGGAAAAAATATATTTGGTTAATTGCCTTTTAGCCCTTCATCTTTTAAAAACTATTATTTGGCCCCAAATATTTTAAAATATTGATTTAATCCTTTTAATTTAAATTTAGATAAAATAATAAAAACAAATAATCATTAAAATCAGATTTTTTTCATCACTAGAACCCCAAGAAGTAATGGTTGTGACATAAAGAACCATAATATGCCCAAACCTTAAAAGCTTGAATGTAAAAGTCTTCATAATAATAATTTCATATAATTAATAATAGGATATATTTGAATAAAATATTGTTACATTGGCTGAAAATTCTGGAAAAAACACAGTAAAATACTCGATTATAATAATCTAAATAGTGTCTAAACAGTTGATGAGTTAATTACCCCAATCATGTAAGTTTTCCTAAAAATACAAGCCTTCTTCTTTGTAAAAATTCCACAAAAAAATCCCCTAAGAGTTTGCATATGTTTTCTTCACCAAAGTTCTCCCATTTTTCGTCCTCTACTAAAAAAAAATATTTCCAAAAGTTCTGAAACTCAAAAATTGTGAGAAAAGCTCAAATTCTAATTCTTCCCAAAAATTCCAGTTTTACTCCTTAACTTGAAAGATATAAAAACAATATCAAGGCTTAAAATTTTGGAAAACTGCTTTATACCCATCTTCCTAAGTGTGTTTAGAACAAAAGTCCTCAAAAATATTTGGAATTGCAATTGATTAGAAGGGTCGATTAAAGGTAATTTTAAGCTTGCTACAATTTTCAGCGCTAAATAGCATATCTCTTTTGATTCTTCAAATTAACCTATGCACAATGACACTAATCTTAAAATTGATAATATGTAGTAGCTAATAAAGTCATAACGATATGTTAAAACCCATTTATTATAAGTTTTAGTCAAGTATAGGTATTAATTTTGATTTTCCTTTTAATTACATGTTGTAGGAAATATATGCATACTTAATTTCTCTTTAACTCCAAATCAAGGTGTGAAATTGTGTTATAATCTAATTTATAACCTGATTAGATAACCTTGTTTCCAAGTTAATAATTAAGCTTCATCATAAATTAGTTCTACGAAATTATATCTTTGTGACTCCTTATATATGTGACAATATGAATTATTAATAGGTAGTAAGCCTAGGAAATTCTATAAATTATTATATATGAGTCTCATGTTAAAATAAAAGTTATATATTTTTTTATAACTAATAGGTAACCGTAAAAAAAGATGTTTCCCTAAATAGTTCATACATGGATTTTAACAAGAAACTAATAATCTTATGGTGAAATCACGAGAACCGAGTTAAAATGTGATTTTTTGTCATATTTCTATTTTCTTGACTTAATTGTAATCAAAGATAAGAAGGACATACGAGAAACTGTAACAAACTATAAAAGTAAATTATTTGGTTTAAACTTATTAACACATTTAAATTTATTTAGGAGACGGCGCATAATTTTCTGAACACGAAGTTACTGTCGTAGGTGAGATTTATAATACTTTTAAGCCCTGTTTGGCATCCGACCTGAGGAACTTGGACTTAGTACTTGTGATTCTTGGTTCGAAATGGAGAATAACTTATTCTTTCAACAAAATCATTTTCTTTTATGATCTCATTTCGTTCCTAATTCTTTTGCTTACTGTTGAAATATTCTTGGACTATGGATTCTTAATCATTTTTCATAAATTACAATAATTTCTCCAATTTGATAATCCACATGTTGGTTCTTGAACTGTGCAACGAGCAACGAACTACGTTTGAGACATGTAACTCAAAAGCAACAGACATTATCCGGGTTACTAGCTTATTGTTTATCTGTTATACCCATTGGGACGCCTTTGGGAAGTTGGGCTTAGGGATGGAGACGGTTTACTGCTGGGCTGCAAGGGTTGTCGATTTAAGTAAATTTACTTGATACCTATTAATCTAGGCGCCGCTTGCAGTCAGGAATTGGCTGTAACCGCGTGCTAGGTTGACATGTACTCAAGCATGTCTCTTGATGTATTTGCGAGGTCGCTCCTCGTTGGGAGGTAAAAGGTAGTATATTGGATGAAATAAGGTTGAATTTGTTGTATGAGATTCACATGTTCATTATCTTACTGTTTGTTTGCTATTCTTTACCTCTCAGTTCTAACGTTTTCCTTTCATACCATATCAAATCTCTTATATTTGTTACATCTATTATTGTTACTAAAACTCTCACTAAGTCACCAAAGACTTACATCTCCTGCCATTTCTCTGTCTATTCCTCAGAATAAGCAAGACTTAGCAAGGTGGCTGGATTAAACTAATGTGGACATGTGGGATTTTAAGTAAATCAAAAGTGTGTGACAATAAAAATAAATACCTAGTAATTGTGTGTTTTATTACGTATTCGGTGTTTTAAGTTTCGTGTGGATTGTAATAATATACTCTACAAATTTTGAAAGCTTCCGCTGTGATAAATAAGTTTATATTTGGCTTTATTATGGTTCCATTTAGTGAGCCTCTGTGAGGTAGCGTTAAGGTTCGAATTGGAAATTCAAAAATTCTATTCGGAGACCTAAATGGGACTTTAGAGTTTGGGACCTCACAATAGTGGTATCAGAGCCGATACATGTTTTTGGAAAAAGAAAAATATATATATTTGAAAAAAAACAATGTGCTTTAAAAAAAATGAAGTGTTAAATGTATTGATATATATCATTGTGAATTAAATATTAGGTATTTTGGCAAAGATGGACGCACATAATAACTTGTACGTAGATGGACTACCATTGACCAATGGTCATCCTGAACCGTTATATGTTTGTAGGGATGACCCAGCGCACACACATCATTGTACTTGTGCAGGGCTCGTTGGACACTATCCTGACTGGGTAGTTAAAGATCTATAGGATGATCGAGATAGTATTTTACATGAAAGGGATGAGGTAATATTTTAGGCATCTGAACTAAATCATCACCTGATTGAGATGTCCGTTGAAATCCAGGCACTAGGAGAATCACATTCTACACAGAGAATTAATGATGTATAGAGAATATCGCCACTCATATATCACACACATAGAATTTGAAAACAATAGAATGATAATCCATCAACAAATGATGCACAGATATGGTATGAGTCATTTAGACCAACTTGGACAGAACCTAGCTGGCATATTTTGTGGTTTGAGCCCATTACCACTCGACCCAAACATTAAGGATTGGTTGATACATGAAATTAATATTATTGATGATATAATCTCGCATGGGTATGGGGCGGTTATAGAAAGGGTAGAGCCATTCTCCATGGATGTTTTTCTTGATAATTCTGTAAATGGAGTACCTAGGGAGGTTGTGGATGGTAGCGGTATACCACACGTTGATGGCTCGACAGGGATACCCTTAAATACAGAAGAAGAACTGGTAGAGGAACATGGGGAAGAGCCAGAAGAGGAACCATAAGAGGAACCCGATAAAGACACCATCACCTTGCTCTTAGAGAAACCTGACGAAAATATGGTCGCATGAATGGCTCCAAAGTCCTTAAATACCTAATAAGTGTGCTAGTATACCTAGTATTTATAAGCTGTGTGCAATAATATATTTGTCTTACTGTATTATGCCTTATAACTTAAACTCTCTATTGTAATATGTGACTTAAGTGCAAGTGTAAAAATATGTAAAATAAAATGTAGTAATATTGTGAAATAATTATCTTATTATTTATGCAAGAATATTTTGTGATCGTAACTTACATAAAATAAGCGAACCTCATGTATAAATCTAATGTAGAATGACTAGCCCCGTTGGAAGGAACAACATCGGAGGAATAGGACATTTGACGCCACAAAATAGCAACGACGAGTCCTTTCACCTCAACAACACCACCAATGGTCAAACAACTGAAACACAATTGCATCTAGAGCATGGGCAAACTGTTCCACCAATGTATGCAATGATGCAAAACCAACTTATGCAAATTGCTCAAGCGAATGCAGATAGGACAAGTTCATACTCAGAACACCAACAGTTTGAAAGGTTCCTTCGCCTTCAACAACCTAAGTTTTTAGGGGAGCCTGATGACCGCATAGCTGAATCTTGGATCGAAGAAAGATCTTTGGTGTTACCAATTATACTGAAGAGAAGAAAGACAAGTTTGTCGCTTTTTATCTCGAGAATACTGCACGTTATTGGTGGCATATATTAGATCAACGATGGAAGAATGATGGAACTTCACGCACTTGGAATAACTTTGTCAAAGAGTTCTATAACAAGTATATTCCTCAAGTAGTGCGAACTCGTCGAGAGAAGGAATTCTTGGATTTAATCAAAGGATCGATGAATGTTTCTCAATATGAGGCTAAATTTACTCGGTTAATTCAATACGCGCCACACTATCTGGGAGATGAAGAGCAAAGGGTAAGAAAGTTTATTTAAGGGCTGAAATTAGAAATCCGTTGGGCAGTGATTTCAGTCGATTTAACTACCTATGATGTGGCGGTAGAAAAATCACTTCGTGTGGAAGCCGAGATAAAAGAACTTGTGAAGATTGAAGAGAGGGTAAAAAGAAACCGATCAAATGATGGAAAACCTCAAGGTGGAGGAAAATTTAGCAATGGTAATAAGCATCCCCGCAATAACCAAACCAAACCAATCAACTCAGCGCAACAAGCTCCACCGTCTCAGGCAAATGCATCTCCAAAAAGGGCCTTGTGTGTTCTGTGGAAATCCTAACCATAACGAGGCAGCATGCTAGAAGAAGCCCGAAAGATGCATTGCATGTGGTATTGATTAACACCTTATCAAGGACTGCCTTAAAATAAAAAATTCAACTCCAATTGCTCTATCGCAATCTGAAAAGCCAAAATCCAAGCACGTGCATACGCTCTAGAAGCAATTGAAGTGGAGGTTCACGCAAATGTAGTAGTTGAAGGTAACATTTTAATACCCAACCAAGTCGAGAAAGTTCTATATGATCCCGTAGCTACCCATTCCTTTATTGCGTTATCTTTTGCTAAACGCTTATCTTTTCAATGTGAGTGTTTACCATACCTAATTGAGATAAGCACACAAGTGGGTGCTAGTTTGGTAACTGATATTGTGTATAAAGAATGTCCGATCTTGATAAATTGGATTGAGTATCCAGGTAATCTAATATAGTTTCCAATGTACAAGTACGACATAATCTTAGGAATGGATTGGTTGTAAAAATACCGAGCTGAGGTAAATTGTTATACTAAAGAGATAAAGCTGGGTAAAACTAGCGCTTTAGATCATCCTCCACAGCTCACTACAATTTCGAGTATCTCATTTGTTGAAGCTAAAAGATTCATTCGAGTTGGGGCTTTTGGATTTGTAGCTTATCTAATAAATAAACCCAAAGATACAGATAAGCTAGAAAATATACCCTTGATTAAGGACTATTCAGAGGTATTTCCTGAAGAATTAAATTCCCTCCCTCCTGATCGAGAGATAGAGTTTGTTATTGAGTTACTTCAGAATACCACACCTATTTCAAAAACTCCATACCGTATGGCTCCTACAGAATTAAAGGAGTTAAAAATCCAGTTGCAGGATCTACTGAAACATGGATTTATACGGCTGCGTACATCACCTTGGGGTGCACCAGTTTTGTTTGTTAAGAAAAAAGATGGGACACTAAGACTATGCATTGACTATCGCAGTCTTAATAGTGTTACCATAAAAAATAAGTATCCTCTACCTCATATTGATGAGTTATTCGATTTGTTACTAGGATCACAAGTTTATTCCAAATTAGATTTGAGGCAAGGTTACTACCAATTAAAGATCCGGGAGAAGGATATCCCCAAGACTGCGTTCAATTCTAGATATGGTCACTTTGAGTTTGTCGTAATGCCGTTTGGGCTTACTAATGCTCTTGCAGCCTTCATGGATATGATGCATAAGACTTTTAGACTATATTTGGATAAATTTGTGGTTATCTTTATTGATGATATTTTGGTATTCTCGAAGACCAAGGATGACCATGCACACTATTTAAGAATTGTGCTACAAGTTCTGAAAGATAACAAGCTTTATGCCAAATTTAGTAAATGTGAGTTTTGGTTAGAACATGTAACTTTCTTAGGGCATGTGATCTATGAAAGAGAAGTAGAAGTTGATTCTTCTAAGATTGAACCGATACTAAACTGGAAACAACCCAAAAATATTACAGAAATTCGTAGCTTTTTGGGTTTAGCAGGATACTATCAAAGATTCGTTAAGGATTTTTCAAAGATAGCTACACCACTCACCTGATTAACTCAAAAGAACCAACCTTTCCATTGGGATGAAAAGTGTGAGGCAAGCTTTCAAGAGTTGAAAGTGAGATTGACTTCAGCACCAGTTTTAGCCATCCACGAAGGCTCCAGAGGGTTTGTAATTTGCACAGCTGCATCTAAAAAGGGTTTAGGGTGTGTACACCTATTTCAAAAATTTCATACTATATGGCTCTGGCAGAAATATAGGAGTTAAAAATCCAGTTGCAGGATCTACTGAAACAAGGATTTATATGACCGAGTACATCACCTTGGGGTGCACCAGTCTTGTTTGTTAAAAAGAAAGATGGGACACTAAGATTGTGTATTGACTATCGCGGGCTTAATAGGTTTACCATAAAAAATAAGTATCCTCTATCTCATATCGACGAGTTATTAGATTTATTACAAGGATCACAAGTTTATTCCAAATTGGATTTGAGGCAAGGTTACAACCAATTAAAGATTCGGGAGGAAGATATCCCCAAGATTGCGTTCAATGCTAGATATGGTCACTTTGAGTTTGTCGTAATGTTATTTGGGCTTACGAATGCTAATGCAGCCTTCATGGATATGATGCATATGACTTTTTGACCACATTTGGATAAATTTGTGGTTATCTTTATCGATGATATTTTGGTATTCTCGAAGACCAAGGAAGACCATGCACACCATTTAAGAATTGTGCTGCAAGTTCTAAAAGACAACAAGCTTTATGCCAAATTTAGAAAATATGAGTTTTGGTTAGAACAAGTAGCTTTCTTGGGGCATGTGATCTCTGAAGAGGAGTATATATTGATCCCTCTGGAGACAACCCAAAAATGTTATAGAAATTCGTAGATTTTTGGGTTTAGTAGGATACTATCGAAGATTTGTTAAAGATTTATCAAAGATAGCTGCACCACTAACCCGATTAACTCAAAGAACCAACCTTTCCATTAGGATGAAAAGTGTGAGGCAAGCTTTCAAGAGTTGAAAGTGAGATTGACTTCAGCACCTGTTTTAGCCCTCCCTGAAGGCTCCAGATGGTTTGTAATTTCCACAAACACATCTAAAGAGGATTTAGGGTGTGTACTAATGCAAAATGGGAAAGTCATTGCTTATACGTCGAGAAAGCTGAAGCCAAGTGAGCAAAACAATCCGACACATGATTTGTAACTAGGAGAATTGTGATTTGGAACTACTTGTATGGGATAACTTTTGAGATATATAGTGACCATAAATGTTTGAATACATATTTACCCAAAAGAATTTGAATATGAGACAATGGCGGTGGATCGAATTCCTAAAGATTATGATTGTTCCATCTTGTATCACCATGGGAAGGCCAACGTGGTAGCAGACGCTTTGAGTAAAAAAGCAAAACTAGACTAGTCGCACTACAAGAATACGGGGTCATTCGTGACCGCCGGCCCGTGACCGCCGGGCGGTCGCGAGCATCCGTGACCGCCCGGCGGTCGCGGATGCCACCGTGACCGCCGAGCGGTCGCGGTAAATATGTCCGTGACCGCCCAGCGGTCACGGGAATCCATAGGCGGGAAACTTCCCGCCTATGGCCCGCCTAGTGGCGTCCGCGACCGTCGGGCGGTCGCGGATGCCACTCGTCCGCGACCGCCCGGCGGTCGCGGATGCCAGTGGGCGGGATTTTGCCCACCACTGGCGTCCGCGACCGCCGGGCGGTCGCGGACGTCACTAGTCCGCGACCGCTGGGCGGTCGCGGACACCAGTGGCGGGATTTTGCCCGCCCTGGCGTCCGCGACCGCCGGGCGGTCGCGGATGCCACTCTTCCGCGACCGCTGGGCGGTCGCGGACGCCACTAGGCGGGAAAATTCCCGCCTACTGGCGTCCGCGACCGCCCAGCGGTCGCGGACGAGTGGCATCCGCGACCGCCCGGCGGTCGCGGATGGGAGGGGGTTTTCTATATAAACCCCCCTCCTCTCTCTCATTCCTTACCTCCTTCTCCTCTCTCAATCCTTATCTTTGTAAGTCCTCTCCTCTCTCTCTCTTAAATATTTATCTTTCTAGTTTTTTAATTATGTTTTATATTTAATGTTTTAGTAATAGTTTTAATTGTTTAATTATAAGTTTATTTTTATTAATGTCAAACTTAGAAATAATGCCTTTAGGAAATCTTTATAATTTAGGAATAGTGCCTTTAGGTGTTTTTTATAAGTTAGTACAAATGATCTTTAAGGAACTTTATAACTTAGAAATGATGCATTTAGAGAATCTTTATATTTTAGAACAAATAATCTTTAGGGGTTCTTTATAACTTAGTACAAGTGATCTTTAGGGAACTTTATAACTTAGAAATGAAGCCTTTAGGGAATTTTTATATATTAGAACAAATAATCTTTAGGGGTTCTTTATAACTTAGTACAAATGATCTTTAGAGAACTTTATAACTTAGAAATGATGCCTTTAGAGAATATTTATTTAATATTAAATTGTTAGTTTAGGTAATTTAATGTATTATTATCCGTCGCGGTAATTTAATGTTAAACTATTATAACTTAGAAATAACGCCTTTAGGGAATTTTATAACTTAGAAATTATGCCTTTACAAAATCTTTATATATTAGAACAAATAATCTTTATGGGTTCTTTATAACTTAGTACAAATGATCTTTAAGGAATCTTTATAACTTAGTAACGACTGAATTTTAGAGAATCTCTTAGAATCGTCTAACTTAGATAATTTCTCGTAGTTTTCTAGCATATAATCGATATGGCAGGCAGTCGTCGTCGTCGGGGTGGTAGTGGTCAACAATGTTCAAATGTTTCTGATGTTCCTGATGATGCGGATGTTCCCGATGTTCCCCCTACTGCTAGTGGGCGAGGTAGTCTTGGACCTCGTATAGTTATCACACGTGGCAGTCGTAGTCACGATGCCACAATCCCCAACGCGTCTACATCGTTGACGCCTTTACTACAGCGCCGACTTTCTTTTGATGTCGCTGCCGTGCCCGATGCCGCACCGACTGCATCTGGATCTAGGG
Source organism: Linaria vulgaris (assembly GCA_948329865.1). Taxonomy (NCBI): domain Eukaryota; kingdom Viridiplantae; phylum Streptophyta; class Magnoliopsida; order Lamiales; family Plantaginaceae; genus Linaria; species Linaria vulgaris. The sequence continues at coordinate 17,749,067 of OX415254.1, read as the reverse complement.
CTAGAGCACCATCTTCCGCTGGTTCCACCGGAGCTGGCCCGAGCGAGAGGCCGAGTGATACTCCAGCATCGGGAGTATTCAATGACACGCAACAGCGCCCAACTAGAGGCACCTCCAAAGGTGCACAACAACCCAATGACGAGACTCAAAGGCAGATCATCAAATTGTGTCCTCTTGGCTTGTTTATGAACCCCTCTAGCAACGAGGTTGCGACTACGATCACAGAGTTGATCAGACAGTTCATGAAGGAGTTCTGGCCTACCTACTTGACGATGCCCGCAACTGTGCGAGGAAAAATGTTTATTAAATTTACGGTGAGGAATTATTTCACAACTATATCATATTATTTAATTTAATATATTCATAAATCAAATTTTATTAATTGGCAGAAAATATATGGTATTCGTGAGAGAGAAAAACACGCAGTACAGCGGGCCTACGAAACGAAGGCGAAGTTGTGTTATAAGAATTTGATTTACAACACGAAGAAACAATACTTTGAGAGGGTTGTGGATCCAAAATGGACCGGAAAAGACAAAACTTGGATGCACGACGGGTTAGAGGCGGCGGCGATTAAGCATTGGGCCACTGAGGATCATCAAGAGGTGTCGCATAAGTCTAAGAAAAACAGGAGAGGAGGCAAGGAGCCAATTGAGGGGGTGAAGGCACCTCCCACTTTTTTTGGTGGATCCCGCGACCTAGAGGAGCTCAGACGTCTGCTGGTATGAATTATGAAAATTAACAATATGGGTGTAATTTAGTAATCTTAATATATGCGTAAGCCAATTTTAACGTACTCTTTCTTGAAATGTGTAGGCTGAGGAGGACAAAACACGAACAGACCCTATTCGATATGATGAGGCCTACAGACGTGGTCACACGCAGCGGGTGAAGGGGACGGGCGGTAACACAGGAGTTCCAGCTCGGCGGACTTGGGTAGATGCTGCGACGAAAGCGTAATATGTAAGTTATTTCAACCGCATACTCCTTTTTATCTTCCTCAACTAGCTTTAAATTATTTATTCCAATATAAGTACTGATTCTTTCAAATGTTAATGCAGAAAAATTACATGGAACTATTGAGGAAAAGATATCCCCGCCCAGCTAAGCTCCCGGTGTTCGATCCCGACTGTTGGACCGAGGCATTTGGTCCTGTGAAGAAGGGGAAGGCGAAAGGCTTGCCGAGGGATGCACGCCCGGAGGCGTTCAAGATTAAATACAGGAAACAAGAAGATTATTCACAGGCCTGCATCGACGACTTACAAACGCAGAATGACCGCACTATCTATCGCAGTGATCAAAGGATGACTAATATGAAAGCCACTATGGAGCTATGAAGATGCTTGCTTAATGAGAAGGTGGACGTGGACCTTCCACCGATATCAGATTCTATATTCATGGGGCATGCACGTAGGACCGGAGCTGTGATTCCACCGGTTCGTATGCCGCGTCGTAGGCCAGATCCATTTGCTCCAAGTTCTTCCGATAGGCCTGCGTATATCGAGGAGTACTCTGATGACGATGGTGACGACGATGTCGATGATATTATGGCGTCTTTGCAGACTGACGATTATGTGGAGCTGGGTGTTGAGGATGGTGTTGGGAGTGGTGAGGATGATGGGGAGGATGATGGTGAGGATGATGACGGGAATGGATGTGGGTTGGATGATAGTGCGGATGAATAGTTGTATTTTCATTATTGTAATGTTGGACTATTAAATTTTCATTATTTTAATGTTGGACTATTAAATTTTCATTATTGTAATGTTGGACTGTTAAATTTTCATTATTGTAATGTTGGATTGTTAAATTTTCATTATTGTAATGTTGGATTGTTAAATTTTCATTATTGTAATGTTGGGCTGTTAAATTTTTATTATTGTAATGTGTTTTACAACACAACTTATGAAGATGATCACGGACTTGGTATCGATCAAAAAACTTTGAATTGTTACATTTTTTGCACGGGCACCTAATACGCCCCCTATATCTAAATAACCATCTTGTCGCGAAGCAAATTCGATGAATGTGCGAACCCCAATTCCTATCTACTTAATAGTCCATTATTTATCTAAGATGTAAATTTTAAAGGAAATAATTAATTACAATTAATACTACAAACAATTAATAATTAACAATTTAAAATGTAACAATTATCATGCACGATAAGGTTGTAGAGTGATAAATTGATCAACATACTTCTTGAAGCGTAAAAAAACGATCTTCAAAAAATATTGTGTCCTCGATGTGTTTACGGCAATATCTATCAAGAAATGAATATACACATCAAGATGAATCCATAAAATCGAATTTTCTTTTATGAATATTAGTCGTGACCGCCCAGCGGTCACGAATAATATTCATAAAAGAATATTTGAGTACGTTCGTGACCGTTGGGCGGTCACGAAAGACCCTCATTCGCGACCGCCCAGCGGTCACGAATAAGTCTCATAAAAGAAAATTCGATTTTGTGGATTCATCTTGATGTGTTTATGATTTTTAACAATAAGTCTCATTACTACATGTGAATTGAAGTAATAAATTAGTACAACATTAGTAATTAACATATTAAAATAGCGAATTAGATGTGATTAGGCGAGTAATGAACGAATAACCTATTTTATGTTCTACAACTAATAATCATATACACTAAGTTGTTTTAGATGTAATGTGTAATTTTGTGATAAACTCTCTTTTAATTTACTTAGTAGTAAGTATTTTATCAATTTAACAAATATCGCACCTTAATTAAACAAACAAAAATCAAATCTTTCGAATTAGACTTATTCGTGACCGCTGGGCGGTCACGAATAAGGGTCTTTCGTGACCGCTGGGCGGTCACGAATGACACTCATTCGTGACCGCCCAACGGTCACGAAAAATATTCATAAACGAAAATTTAATTTTCGAATAAGGGTCTTTCGTGACCGCTGGGCGGTCGCGAAAGAGGGTCATTCGCGACCGCCCGGCGGTCACGAATAACATTCATTGCGAAAATTTTGAATTTTCAAAAAATTTGAATTTCCTCCCAAGTTCGTGACCGCTGGGCGGTCACGAAAGACCCTCATTCGTGACCGCCCAGCGGTCACGAATAATATTCATAAAAGAAAATTTGATTTTATGGATTCATCTTGATGTGTTTATGCTTTTTAACAATAAGTCTCATTACTAGATGTGAATTGAAGTAATAAATTAGTACAACATTAGTAATTAACATATTAAAATAGCGAATTAGATGTGATTAGGCGAGTTATGAACGAATAACCTATTTTATGTTCTACAACTAATCATCATATACACTAAGTTGTTTTAGATGAAATGTCTAATTTTGTGATAAACTCTCTTTTAATTTACTTAGTAGTAAGTATTTTATCAATTTAACAAACATCGCACCTTAATTAAACAAACAAAAATTAAATCTTTCGAATGAGACTTATTCGTGACCGCTGGGCGGTCACGAATAAGGGTCTTTCGTGACCGCTGGGCGGTCACGAAGTAGGTCTCGTGACCAAAAGTAGGTTTCGTGACCGCTGGGCGGTCACGAAAGACCCTCATTCGTGACCGCCCAGCGGTCACGAATAAGATTCATAAAAGAAAATTTGATTTTATGGATTCATCTTGATGTGTTTATGATTTTTAACAATAAGTCTCATTACTACATGTGAATTGAAGTAATAAATTAGTACAACATTAGTAATTAACATATTAAAATAGTGAATTAGATGTGATTAGGCGAGTTATGAACGAATAACCTATTTTATGTTCTACAACTAATCATCATATACACTAAGTTGTTTTAGATGAAATGTCTAATTTTGTGATAAACTCTCTTTTAATTTACTTAGTAGTAAGTATTTTATCAATTTAACAAACATCGCACCTTAATTAAACAAACAAAAATCAAATCTTTCGAATGAGACTTATTCGTGACCGCTGGGCGGTCACGAATAAGGATCATTCGTGACCGCCAGGCGGTCACGAAGTAGGTCTCGTGACCAAAAGTAGGTTTCGTGACCGCTAGGCGGTCACGAATGACACTCATTCGTGACCGCCCAGCGGTCACGAATAATATTCATAAACGAAAATTTGATTTTCGAATAAGGGTCTTTCGTGACCGCTAGGCGGTCGCGAAAGAGGGTCATTCGTGACCGCCCGGCGGTCACGAATAACATTCATCGCGAAAATTTTGAATTTTCAAAAAATTTGAATTTCCCACCAAGTTCGTGACCGCTGGGCGGTCACGAAAGACACTCATTCGTGACCGCCCAGCGGTCACGAATAATATTCATAAACGAAAATTTGATTTTCGAATAAGGGTCTTTCGTGACCGCTGGGCGGTCGCGAAAGAGGGTCATTCGTGACCGCCCGGCGGTCACGAATAACATTCATCGCGAAAATTTTGAATTTTCAAAAAATTTGAATTTCCTCCCAAGTTCGTGAACGCTGGGCGGTCACGAAAGACACTCATTCGTGACCGCCCAGCGGTCACGAATAATATTCATAAACGAAAATTCGATTTTCGAATAAGGGTCTTTCGTGACCGCTGGGCGGTCGCGAAAGAGGGTCATTCGTGACCGCCCGGCGGTCACGAATAACAGTCATCGTGAAAATTTTGAATTTTCACCAAAATTCTATATATACCCACCATTCCACCCATTAATTTTTCATTACACTCACATTATCTTCTCTAAAACCCAACACTTTCTCCTCCCTTTCTCATTTCCCAATCCAAAACATAAACACCAACAATTTTTCTTCTCCTCTTTTCTTATATCTCCAAAAAACAAAACACCAACTCTTTTATTTTCTTCTTTTCCTTACTTATAACACAAATCATTCTCTGAAATGATGTTTATATAAAAAACCGTCCAACCATACATTATATTCGTAAGAAACAAATATTTATTCCGGTATTTTACCGGAATATTTTTTTTATTTCGTATAATGTCATCCGTGACCGCCGGGCGGTCACGGATGACTTGAATATTATTCGTGACCGCCCGGCGGTCACGGATGGTTTAAATATTATCCGTGACCGCCGAGCCGTCGCGGATGACCCCGGGGTCATCCGTGACCGCCGAGCCGTCGCGGATGACCCTGGGGCCATCCGTGACCGCCAGGCGGTCGCGGTGGTTGGCGCGACCGCCGAGCGGTCGCGGATGACCCCGGGGTCATCCGTGACCGCCGAGCCGTCGCGGATGACCCTGGGGTCATCCGTGACCGCCAGGCGGTCGCGGTGGTTGGCGCGACCGCCGAGCCGTCGCGGATGACCCCGGGGTCATTCGTGACCGCCAGGCGGTCGCGGTGGTTGCCGCGACCGCCGAGCCGTCGCGGATGACCCCGGGGTCATCCGTGACCGCTGAGCCGTCACGGATGACCTCGGGGTCATCCGTGACCGCCAGGCGGTCGCGGTGTTGCCCGCGACCGCCGAGCCGTCGCGGATGACCACGGGGTCATCCGCGACCGCCGAGCGGTCACGGATGACGTCCGTGACCGCTGGGCGGTCGCGGATGTCCCCGGGGTCATCCGTGACCGCTCGGCGGTCGCGGATGACTACCGTGACCGCTCGGCGGTCGCGGATGACTTCCGTGACCGCCGAGCGGTCGCGGATGACCTCCACGACCGAGGGCATCCGCGACCGGTCATCCGCGACCGCTAGCGGTCGCGGATGACCATCCGCGATCGGAAATGGGTCATTCGCGACCGCCCGGGCGGTCGCGAATGACCCTTTTTTCTTGTAGTGTCGATGGTAAGAAAAGAAGGCTTCATGATCCAATCACAAGCACACATAGCAGGGTTGATAATTCAACTAGACTTCTGAATGGAGATTTTAAAAGCCCAATAAGAAGACGAGGAAATTGAAAAAGATAAGTGCTTGATAGAATCAAACAAAGACTCTAAATTCCACATTGGTCCTATGGGGTTGTTGATGTACCAAAGTCGCATCTGTGTACCCTAAAAAATACGGAGTAAATTATTAGAATAAGCTCATAAGTCCAAGTATATGGTCCATCCTAGAGGTACCAAGATGTATCAAGATCATATAGACATTTCTGGTGGAATAGATTAAAGAAAGATGTTGCAGACTTTGTAAAAAAATGCATTACTTGCCAGTTAATCAAGGTTGAGCATCAACACCCAGCCGGGAAACTACAACCCCTTCCTATACCAGATTGGAAGTGGGAACATATTACCATGGACTCTGTAAATGGCTTTCCTACTCTTAGAGGAGGCTATGATAGTATTTGGGTTATTGTGGATAGACTCACCAAGTCAACCCATTTCCTGCCAATTGGAACCCACTATAAAGTGGAGGTATTGGTCGATCTCTATAAAAGGTAGATAATTAGACTACATGGGATCCCAATAAGTATTGTGTCTGACAGGGATCCCAAGTTCACATCACAACTATGGAAACAATTACAAGAGAGTCTTGGGAGTAAGCTTAAATTTAGCACCGCGTCCCATTCTCAGACAGATGGACAATCTGAGCGCATACTTTGTTTCCTAGAATCCATGTTGCGGGCATGTGTACTTGACTTTGAAGGTGCGTGGAATAAAGATCTACCTTTGGTGGAGTTTGTCTACAACAATAGTTATCAAGCTTCTATCCAAATGGCCCCATATGAAGCTCTATACGGTAGAAAATGTAGATCACCAGTTCATTGGGATTTGGATGAACGCCAAACTATTCCCGATGGGCTTCATCGAATTATGAGGCATGAGATTATATAGGATGCTATTGATAAAAGTCCAAGTAAACAACCAGCAGATCAAGGGATCTCAAGATCGCCAGAAGAGGTATCTCGACAAGCAAAGGAGACACCTTGAGTTTAAGGATGGAGATCATGTTATTCCTCAAACTATCACCTCGAAAAGGGTTCAAAAGAATTGGTAAAGGGGGAAAGTTAAGTCCACGCTATGTAGGACCCTTTGAGATCTCAAAAATGATTGAAAACTTAGCTTATCGATTGATACTTTCTCAAAATATAACAGGAATTCACGACGTGTTTCACCTATCTCAGTTGAAGAAGTATTATCCTGATGAATATCATATCATTACTCTTGTTGCTATTCAAATCGAGAGTCATTAAACCCATCAAGATTCTTGATAAAAAGTTTTAAGGACTCCGGAATCGAAGAATTTCATTTGTGAAGGTTCTATGGAGATACCATCAAGTTGAAGAAGCTACCTGAGAGCCTGACCAAGATATGCAGAAACATTACCCATACCTCTTCGAAGATTAAAGTTAGAAATCTAGGGACCCGATTCCTTTTAGGAGGGGAGATTTTAACATCCTTAAATTTTTCTAGTACACACACACACACACACACACATATATATATATATATATGTATATGTATATATCTATTAATAATATAAGCAAAGCTATCACATGGTAGTTTGTGACACCAAGTCCAAAACCTCCCCCACTTCTTCAAATATCTTAACTTCCCGTAGGGAAAGAAAAAAAGAGAGAAAAAGAAAAAAATGATAAGCTAGATTTTATTTTTTTGGTGCAAAAGAGATAAGCTTCAATTTGAATAAAGGATAATCACCCTCATATATTTCTTTATCTCTAATTTCACGCGATTTTGAAAAACAAATATACACGTGGAAGTTTCTCTCTCTTCACAAAAAAAAAAGATTTCACAATTTAGTTCCTATATTTTAGCACACGGTGGTTATTTAAGTGATTTTTGTTAATTACCCCCTATAAAATTTCAAAAACAAAATTCGTCATTAGAGGAGTAATAAAATTTGAAAAGAGTAAAAAAAAAATTGGTAGTTGATTCTCCACTTCCCCACTTTCTCATCAACCTTCACGTAAATTTAAAACAAAATTTGAAATTTGAAATTTGGGATAACCACCCGAGCATAACAACTCATATTTTCTATCTTTTTCAAAATAAAAGATCACAACATGTTTCCTTTCAAAAAAGAAAAATCACAGCACGACCACTCACTTTACTCCTTAAAAGAACATTCTCCCAATTTATCTACAACTTTTGGTGTTTATTTGCAGAATTTCAGGTAATTAAATGGTTGTTATTTTACTGGTTTCTCATTATTTCATATTTGAGAATTGTTCCGTTAAATTTGATTGCTATGTTAAATTTTATTGTTATTTTTCAATAAGTTTATCTCTTCGAGATTGCATTTAACTTTCTTTTTGTTATTTTGAAATGTGCAGGTCACAAGATTTTATTTGTCATTTACTAGAGATCTTCAATTTGTCACTGTAAGTTAATTATCCAAGTCTTTTTTTAATTATAAATTCTCGACCAAGTATTAAAATGAGTTGATAAAAAAAATGAAAATCATCTAATTTGAAGTTTACAGTTTGAAATTGATTTCAATTCCTTCGTTGATATAGTGTTACGTGTGGTTGTTATTTATTCATGGTTTTTTTTTTTGCATTTGCAGATTATCAGTTTCTTAACATTACAGAGAGAGTTTAATTCTACAACAAGTAAATTCATTTTCTGTATAATCTTCTATTTCCTAAATTCTTTTAACAAGTTTGGAAGAAAGGAAACAACATACCAATGTTTAGACCAATGTTTGATGCAATATAATAATGCCAGTGGATTTAGAGTTCGATATTTTAAGTTGATTTTAAATTCTTTTATTTACAAACAATTCTCATTTTTTATTCACTTCATTCATCTATTACATGAAACTGAAAATGCTATTGTGAAAACCTGCCACTTTTTTATTTTTCCAAAAATCAAAAGAAAGAATCTAAGGTTTTTAACATACAATATTGTTGGATTTCTCTAATTTAAGAGATGGAAAAAATTAATTAATGAAAACTTTCGTGCAACAACAACAAACTTAATATATTAAGATTAAAGAAAAAACTCTCACGTACAAAAATAACCAAAAAGAGAAAAATAAACATTTTGCATAAATATAAGTGAGTCAAGCATTATGGTTTTTAATTAAAAAATCCACATTAGGTTAAGGAGAAGATTCTGCAATAAAAATAAAGTTATATAGATAATAATTATTATTACTATTATCATTAAATGTTTTTTTTGTTACTATTGTTATTATTGCAATGATATGTGTCATGACATATAACCATGAAGTGAAAAGATAAGATTAAGAAAATATTCGGAATAAGAAACAAATAAGATAGATATTCAGATGAAAAAGTTGTAGTTATTTCCTTAATACGATAAAGCTTTAATTTATATCTTTAATGCATTGGGTTTCTCATTCTTGGTGTTCATGCAGATGTATTGGATTGTGCAACATGGAGCACTCGATCCAGCTTTTGTATAAATATTGCAGATTGTCAATAGTTCAAAAGTTGTGAAGATATGTCATTAATTTTGTTTTGATTTTTATGTTTTGACTTCGAATAAGTTCCAACATACAATTTATTATTAAAGAGTAATCGAGAGTTTATACGCTTCGCCCGTTGTTAAACCAAAAATTTATCATACACAAATCCTATTTTGAGAGATACAACAAAATTGAGTTACATGAGGGCACAACTATATTAAACACAATAAACTATATAGAAGAAGATGCTTTAAGATAAACAATTTTTTATATCAAGAAGAAATTTTTTATATCAAGGAGAAATTCGCACGCGGTCTCCGCGTGCACCCGGTTGCTAGTATATATATATATATGTACTAGTAATCGGTCCGTGCTCCGCACGGCCGTATTATGTTATAATTGATAATTTAATTGTAATTTTTAAAAGTTGTTTTAATTATAGATATAACCAATTCCAATATCGATCTTTAGAATTTAGCTTTATAAAATACATATAGGACCGGTTAATCTTTTGTGTTTTATTTTTCAATTTTAGACAACAACGAAAAATTACTTGACAATAAAAGTTTAAACTATTTTATATGCACCCACTTTCTGGATAAAATGTTCATGTGTATTAAAGGCCCATAAATTTCAAATTTATATCATACGTATCCCTTCTCTTAGAAGGATACTACCTAATGTGTTTGTGCAAATAACCTCCTTTCTAACGTTTAGAAATCTTGACAAATGACTCTATTGTAAGTAATAAATATGCATACACATTTTCTAATCTTAAAAAGTAGGGCATTACCTTTTAGGCGGGGCCTAATGATTAAGCTATCATACATTACGCGGGTCAGAATGATTATTGATGAAATATTTTATCAACCTCGTGCTCATGTTGAACAAAAAACATCTAAAAGGGAGAAATAGTTGGCTTATATAGTATGTATCGATCTAACTAATTTTTGGTACTTCAAAAATAGTAAATAGTTTAATCAGTACTATTGAGTTACTTGAAAATCCAAGTCGGTAAGGAACGGAACTGACAAAATGAACCAGTGAAAATAGAAATATTGTTGGAGTTCCGGGAAATCTTAAGGATAAAGAGCAATCCAAAAGTAAACAACCCAAAGATTTTGGGGCAAAAGCGAAAGAAATTAAGAATAAAATGATTGTTCAGCAATTTATAGTAGGATCCATAAGTAAATAACATAAAACTTTGGGGTGAATTTAGGAGAAGAAAACTAAAAGGACAATACGACAATGCATAACGAGGACCATAAATGCGTAACATAAAACTTTTGAGGCAAAATTAAAAATAGTTAAACACTAAAAGAACTGTTACGCAATTTATTGCGAGGGCCCGTATTATTAAGTGTAAATCAATTTAATATTATGCATGTCCCAACTGTTTAATAAACGCAAATCCACAAATTATTTATTATTACAAAACATAACATAAAATAGTAATTAGTGCGGGCATTTGTATTATTTGTTGCTACAATAAAGTCCCAATAACTTATATATGCGAGGCCCCAAATTGTAGTATAGAATATATATATATATATATATATATATATATATGGGGTCCAAATTTAATGTACGCGAGCCCCCAAGTATTGAACCGAAAAACCGTTCCACACCATAAAACTATGGATATTTTGTGTAATTTGAATATTTTAGGTGTATTTGGAGAATTCATAATATTTTGTGGGGTTCTCTAAGAATTTATAACGTTTTGGGGTTTATTTAAGAATTTATAACATTATGTGGAATATTTATTTTTTTTAGGTGTTTTTGGAGTATTTGTGACAAATTGTGGGAATGTTTTGAAATTTATAATATTTTGTGGGTCCCTTATGTAATATTGGGACAAAATAGGTAGTATTTTTTAAAATTCTTTTTTCCCATGGGAGTTGGGCAAATAGCGGCCGGCTCTTGCTTTCTTTTTTTCTTGTTTGTGTAAATTAAAATATTATAGGGGTCTTTGAGTTATTCCCTATACTTTGAGGGGTTCTTTTAAAAATTATAAAGAATGAAACTATATAAAGTTAAAGTTTTAGTGGTCTTTGGATAATTCATTATATTTTAGGGGGTTCATTTGAAATTAATAAAGGATCAAAGTTAAATTAACAAAAGTGTTGGTTAAAATAGTAAATAAAAAATGAAAGGGGGCAAAATTGGCATAATGAAAACTAAATATTTCGCGGGGTTCTTTTACAATTTATAAAGGATCAAAGTGTATAAAGTTAAAGTTTTTAGGGGTCTTTGGGTAATTAATTAATAATATTTTAAGGGATTCACTTGAAATTAATAAAGGATCAAAGTGCAATTAATAATGTGTGTTGGTTAAAATAGTAAATAATAAAGTGAAGGGGGGAGGGGTGCGCAAAATGGACATAATGTGAACTAAACAATTTTTTTTTATTCTTGTTAAGAATTTATAAACTTTTTGTGTAAATTTAAAGATTTTAGGGGTCTTTAAGTTAATCACTATTTTTTGCGGGGTTCTTTTACAATTTATAAAGGATCAAACTGTAAAAAGTTAAAGTTTTTAGGAGTTCATTTGAAATTAATAAAAGATCAAAGTGCAATTAATAAAAATGTTGGTTAAAATAGTAAATAATGAAATGAAAGGGGGCAAAATGGGCATAATGTGAACTAAACAATGAATCCTTTTTCTATTCTTGTTAAGAATTTATAAACTTTGTGTAAATTTTAAAAATATAGGGGTCTTTGAGTTACACGCTGTATTTTGCAGGGTTCTTTTATAATTTATAAAGGATCAAACTGTAAAAAGTTAACTTTTAGGGGTCTTTTGGTAATTAATAATATTTTACGGGGACCATTTGAAATTAATAAAAGATCAAAGTGCAATTAATAAAAGTGTTGGTTAAAATAGTAAATAATAAAATGAAGGGTGCAAAATGGGCCTAATGAAAACTAAATAAGGAACCTTTTTTTTCTATTCTTATAGTATAGTAGATACATACATACATATATATATATATATATATATAAGAATATAGGTATTATATAGATACTTCTTAAAAAATATATATATATATATATTATTTGTTTAATTGTCTTTTAGCCTTTCATCTTTCAAAAATCATTATTTTGACTCAAATATTTTAAAATATTGATTTAATCCTTTTAATATAAATTTAGATAAAATTATAAAAACAAATCATTATTGAAATCATATTTTTTTTCACTAGGACCCCAAGAAATAATGGTTGGGACATATATTAAGAATAATAGTTTTTTTCTCTATTTTACACCTTCAGTAGGTGCGATTCGCACACAGTAAAATGGGGGCAAATTCGTACGAAATTAGGGCTTTTCCTCCGACAACCATGTCGGAGAGGCGAATTCAGGTGGGAAATCAGGCAGCGAATAGGACAGGGAAGGCAACAACACTGACGAGGAAGAAAGGGTGGAAATCGCAAAGGGAAAGGAGACAGAATTAGATGGGGAGAAGGAACAAAGCAGATCACCGCCGCCAGTGAGGGACATCAGCATCAATCAACTGCGCGCAATAAGAAGAGGCATAACAAATTGTTTGCGGAGAACAGAAGAATTGAAAATGGGGAAACGGTGACCTACACACCTCCAATAAACAGAGAGGTACTTGAATTCACAAATGAAGATGTTAGTAAGGCAACTGATTTCTGGAAGTTTGCACTCATTGGAACAGTAGTAGGGCTGAAGCTTCCTTTTGAAGCAATTCAAAGATATGTTAATAGCAGCTGGAGAATTAGACCACACATCCATGTTGCACAAGCAGGAGTGTTTGTCTTTAGATTTGAAACATAAGAGGATATGATGGAAGTGTATGGTGGAAGCCCATGGATGATGAAAGGCTCCTTTCCACTAACTCTTCACATATGGTACCCTGGGATAAAGCTAGATCCAGGTAAATTACAGATTACCCAGTTTGGATACAGCTACCAGCATTAGATTTACTCTTTTGGACTCCAAATATGATAGAAAAAATTGCTAGTCTTGTAGGGAAGCCAGTTTACATTGATAAAATGACTGCAACTAAAGAAAGATTGGCATATGCTAGAGTGTTTGTAGAATTGCAGAATGGTCAGAAGCTTATAGATAAGGTGAGTCTGAAAGGGCAAGGTGGAGAAGTATATGAACAAAGAATTGTGTATGAGAAGAGGCCAATGCAATGTTTTAAATGCCATAAATTTAGTCACCTAGCCAGAAACTGTGGGGGCATAAAGACTGTATGGGTTGCACAAAAGAAAGAAGGAGAAAAGCAAGGAAAGGAGAACAATCAGAAAGATAGGAAGGAGGAGGAAGAAAAGACACAGGGCAATGAGGAAAAGAGAAAAGAGCTAGAGGATAGAAAGGATAACTAAGAAGAGACAGAACAACAAGAGAAGGACAAAACAGTAGAGAAAACACAAGGAGAGGAGGAAGACAAAGGCCAACAACTCATAGAAAGTGGGAACCTAACAGTAGTCCTCCACATACCAAATGAAAATGAGGACAACACTGAAGAAAAGGAAGCAATACACACACAGAAAAGAATTGAAAGTGCAAGGAGAAGCTCAGAGAAACAAGAAGGAAAAGAAGAAGAATGGTATAAAGTGGCAGACAAAAGAAAATCCACAAGAAAAGGAAAAGACAACACAGAGCAGAGGGGAAAGACAAAGAGGGGCATAGGCCCACATGGATAGAGAGATTAATATTGGAGTATGGAACTTGAGGGGGATGAATGACCCCTCAAGCAAAAAGCTTTAAATAACTTCCTAGGTAGTAATAAGTGCTCAATAGGGGCCATTGTTGAAACTAGACTCAGAGAGAATAAGTTTGAAGAAGTCAGGAATAAATTGAAGAAAGATTGGGAGGTGGATAGTAACATTAGCTATGACAAGAACTGCAGAATTCTTCTCTTGTGGAAAGAGACATAAGTGGATTTGAAACTGGAAGAGCAGGGGGACTAGTTCATACATACAAGTATACAAACAAAAGACAAGAAATGGAAAGGTAATGCAACATTTATCTATGCCCATAACACAGCTGACAAGAGGAGAGCATTATGGGAAAAACTGGAGGACATAGCAAAGCAAATCATAAAGCCTTGGCTGGCAGCTGGGGACTTTAATGTAGTTCTCAAAGAAGAGGAGAAAAACAGAGAGGATGGTACACAGGACAACATAGGGACAGAGCTTAAGGAAGTGCTTGAGAAGACATGGCTTAGTGACCATAAATACTTAGGTCCTGTATTCACATGGAGCAGTAACCACACTTATTGCAAGTTGGACAGAGTGCTAGTGAATGAGGAATGGATAGAGGCTAACAATGAAACATCAGTGCAATTCATTTCACCTGGTATCTCAGATCATGCTGCAAGCATAACAAAACTGTTTGCCACTGGAAATAAGATCAAGATCCCTTTCAGATTCAAGAACATATGGGCAGAAGATGAGAAGTTTATAGGAATAGTCACTGAGGCTTGGGCCACACAAGTAAAGGGTTGTAAAATGTACCAGCTAATCAGTAAGATGAAGACATTTAAGGGTAAACTGAAAGAGCTGAATAGTAGAAAGTTCCAGAATCTGGAGATGACAGTTAAGGAAAGACTAAATGAGCTGCAGAATCTTCAGAATCGGAATTTCCAACAACCAGGCAGTAAGAAACAGGAAGAGGAGATGAAACAAGAGGAATACAAACAGACTCACCAACTACTTATGCAACAGCTAAAACAGAAAGCCAAAGCAGATTGGATAGAGGAGGGGGATAGTTGTAGTAGATTGTTCTTTCAACAGATAAAAACCAGGAGGAAAACCAACAACATTAATGCCTTGATAACACCATAAGGTAATACTCTTAACACTCAAAAGGCAATAACTGACCATGTTCTTTCCTTTTACCAGGACCTGTTTGGCATTGAGAAGAATGGAAGCCCAATAGAAACTGAAGCACTGAGAAGTGGGAGAAGAATTCCAGAAGAGGATAATGCAAAGCTAAGAAGCCAAATAACCAAGGAAGAAGTAAAGAATGCATTATTTAGCATGAGTGACCAGAAAAGCCCATGACCAGATGGAATGAATGCTTGCTTCTTCAAAAGAAGCTGGCAGATCACATGTGAACTAGTATATGAGGCAATCATAGAATTCCAGCAAACAAGTAAACTTTTAAAACAGGTTAATGCTACTAGTGTATGCTTGATACCCAAAGTGTTAAATGCCTCCTCTATTGTAGATTACAGACTCATTGCTTGCTGTAATATTGTTTACAAAATTGTGACTAAAGTTCTTGCTAAGAGGATTAAGAATATTTTGCCTGACATTATAAACCCTTGTCAAAATGCTTTTTGTAGCTGGTAGAGATTTATTTCAAAATATCTTCTTGGCTCAGGAATTGATTAGGGGGTATAATAGGAAGAATATATCTCCTAGATGCATGTTGAACATAGATCTTAGGAAAGCCTATGATACAATAAATTGGAAATTCCTTCAAGATGTGATGTTAGGTTTGGGTTTTGATAATTGGTTTACTCATTTGATTATGACATGTGTTAATACAACTAGATTTTCATTTTGCATAAATGGTAGATTGGAAGGATATATGCCTGGGAAGCAGGGGCTAAGACAAGGGGACCCTATGTCTCCTTATCTGTTCGTTATCTGTATGGAGTACTTATCTAGACTCATTCACTATAGAACTAAGGATAACAAAGTTTTCAAATTCCATCCTAAAACTGCGAAACTGCATTTGACACACATGTGCTTTGCTGATGATCTCCTTTTATTTTGCAGAGGTGACATAGGATCTATGGAATCACTTAAAAGAATATTAGATGAATTCTTAGAATCTTCAGGACTACACATAAATAACACTAAAAGTTTTGTGTTTTTGGCAGGTGTGCAAGGTGAGGAAAAAGAAGAGCTGGGATTTTCAAGAAGGAAGATTCCCAGTGAGGTACTTAGGTATTCCACTTAGCCCTAAAACACTCCCTATTCAAGAATATGACCCCTTTATAAAAAAGGTAACTGCTAGAATTCAGAGCTGGTTTGCAAAAAAATTAAGCTATGCAGGTAGATTACAATTAGTTAGGGCAGTGCTAATATCTATCCAGAGATTCTGGTGCTTTGTATTCCCTATACCTGCAGGAGTAGTACAGAAGATTGAGGGCTTATGTAGAAGCTATCTCTGGACTGGAAAGGAGAATGGGAGAAGGAACCTGATAGCATGGAGTACAGTATGTCAAGAGAAGGAGAATGGGGGAATAGGGATAAAAGAGATACTAAGCTGGAATAAAGCCTTGTTGTGTGCCCAAATAATAACTATAGAGAAGCATAGCACAAGACCAACCATATGGACAACATGGGCAAGAGAATACAAACTAAAGGGGGAGGACATCTGGAATATGAGGAAAAGGGCAGGAGATTCTCCATGGTGGAAAAGAATACTGGCACTAAGAGAGGAAATGAAAGAAGAAATCCCTCAAGTGGAACCTGAGAAATGGAGAATCCTACCACAGAAGCAAGTAATCCAGGAATGCTACAAAGCTTTCCATAGGGAGACACCAAAAGTGAAGTGGTGGGCACAAGTCTGGAACAAAATCTCTACTCCAAGAGTAACTTTCATACACTGGCTAGCCATGCACAAAAGAATGGCTACAAAAAAAAGGTTAGTCAGGTTCAATATAATTAACGATGATAACTGTTGTTTCTATAATGAAAATGTTGAAACATTAGAGCACTTGTTCTTCAACTGTAAAACTGTTCAACCTATTTTTAAAAGAATCATGAGAGCAGTAGGAGTTAGAAATAACAGTCACCAAATTCAGGTCTGGAAGGAAATGTTTGAGAACTCTGGGAAAAAAAAGAGTGATATCTTCCAAATTAGAGCTGCAGCGTTTGGTAGTGTCATAGCAGGAATATGGAGATGGAGAAATGTAAATATATTTAAAGGGAAGAAAACTCCAGAAGATAATGTTTGCAAGGATATTGCAGAAGAACTACACTTGAGAATTAAATTTAAACTGGGCAGGACAGATAATAGACTCATGAAGAGTATACTGTATAACTTACAAAATATTCTTGCTACGTAAATATGCTTGTAGCTACTGACAGATCCTGCAGGGGAAAGAATATGGAGTGTCAAAGTATTACAGGGGCTATGGAAAAGAAAAGACAGAAGCATAGGAAGAGGTATAACTGTTTCCCTAGAAATGTTAAATATAGGCATTTTGTAGGGACAATTTGTGTGTTATGAGAATGGACTTAATCTTGATCTGGCTTGGAAGGCAGAGAACACTTTTGTTTTGGTGCAGGAAAAGAATACTGGGCTAAATCTACCCCTGGAAGGTAACCGCATCCCTCCCTATCTCCTTCTTAACCCCTGGAAGAGTGAAGGAACAATGAATGAAGCGGCTATCTTTGAGCACCCATGAACTGCTAGGCAGACACTTGGAGAGTACAGCCAGAGGCGAGTCCTGAAGCTGGAATGAAAGGAGTGTGCCTATAGAAAAAAATTGACAAAGACTGAGTCAAAGGAGGGCAGTGAGTGGGAGAAGGCTTTCCACAAGTCATAGTCATAGACTAGAGCTTAGTGGATTCCTTAGCTTGATAGTGTATTGTTCCTAGCATTTGAATTCTTAAGTGTGTTTTAAACCCTGGGCTTCAACTAGGGATGATATCCCTAGCATCTTGTAAACACACTCTTTCCAGTTTCTTAATATATTTACCTTTCGTGCAAAAAATAATAATGGTTGGGACATAAAGAACTTGAAAGTGCAAGTGTTGGCAAGAAGTGTTGCTCTAACACTCTAGAAAGAGATGTTGGCACAACACTGAACTCAACAATGTTCTGTTCGATTTAATTATATTAAATATATTATTTTGTCTTTATTCTTAAACTCACATGGTTCCAAGAGTTGTAGTTATCTATGATTATTTCAAGGAATTAAGGATCGTGCACATCATTGCTTGGAACGAAGGGATAACGCCAAAGATATTCAAAGGATCTTGAAGATAAGAGCTAAAGATCTTATGAAGATAACACCAAAGAAGATTTTGGAATTATCCTAGAGAAAAGAGAGCAATCACCAACTCGTGTCGATCACGCCATGGTTCAATGACGATCAAATCATATAAAGAGACGTGCTCGACATCAAAAACAAAAACAAGACTAGAATTAAGTCTGGAAGAATAGAAGTAATTCTTGTAGTGTATTTGTCTTGTTTTACTGAGTTTTATCTAGCTAAACTATAACTCATAAATTAGTTAGTGTTAGTAATGGGCTCATTGCTCAGTTGTATTTGGCAAAATCATTGAATTAACGTTTAGTGATTATCTATCCGTAAGGCTCGGCAGGTTATATTCATATAACCTGCTTAAAATTCATCTCACTGTGTTCATTACTTCATTGCATTATTACTCTACAACGAGTGTTGGGACAACACCGAATACGATCAGTGTTGGTACAACATTCAGTGTACACACATTGTGTGAATCAAACAAAATGGTGCTAATCCGGTCCATACATTTACAATTGGCGTCAGAGGCAAGCACATAATTCATTGGTGTTTGGATTTGGTACCATACCATGGATAATGTGAACCCCAATACTAACAACAGGTTACCAGCGCTTGGTGGGACAACATATGCTTATTGATGGTTACACTCCCCCAATGACGGCCAGAGGCGACGACAATGAAGTACACCTAAAACCTGAAGCTGACTTGACTCAAGCAGAATTCATTGAAGCAACCAACAATGAGAAAGCACTGAATGCCATCTTCAGCTGGATTGATCCACACATGTTTAGGTTAGTACAATTGTGTACAACTGCCAAACAAGCCTAGTTTCTCCTACAAACTCATTGTGAGGGAGATGCCAGTGTTAAAGAAGCTAGACTTCAAATTGCTTTACATAAATTTGAAAGCATTAGGATGGGTGATGATGAGCATGTTACTTTATATTTTGCAAAACTAATGGATTTATCTATTGATTGTCAAAGTCTAGGTGATCCTCTTACTAATAAATAACTTATTTACAAAGCTATGGGAACTCTGTCTCCTAGGGTTGAGGTCAAGAAGATTGCTATGCAAGAAACCATACACATGTCATCACTTAACTTTCACACTCTTCTAAATGTACTACAATAATTTGAAATGAACTTAGAACCAACTACTAAACACAAATGCCTTGCTCTAAAAGACATTGAAAAAGATGTAGATGATGAAACCGAAATAAGTGCTTATCTAGATTCAGTAGTAAAGAAGTTCAATAAAATTGCTTTAAATGATAAAGTCAAAAAAGAGAAGAATGTGCCTCCTAATCTAAGAAGGAGTTTTCCTGGTAAAATGGTTAAGTATACCTTCAAAAAGCCTACTGAGAGTGACACTAAGAACATGAAAGAACTTCAATGCTTTGAGTTTAAAGGCTTTGGACATATGTCATATGAAGGTGCTAATACCTTGAGAACCAAATGTAGCTCTAACTGGGTATGCACATATGATATTGATGAAGAGATAGGTTTGGATGAGCTACCAGAAGAACATGTGTCTAAAGAAGTTCACACAGCAGCTCTGTCTGCCTAAGTCAACTAAAACAGAGTGTCAGGACAACATCGGGTCAAATGGATGTTAGCGCAACACTCAGACAGAACCAGAGGACTAGAAAGACTATTTCGACAGCTGAGAGGATGATGGCTATATTGCTAGCTCCCAATGTCTTATTTCTGATATAAATTCATCTGAGGAACATTCTAACTTTGTCTATTTTGGTGGCTTTGTAGATTTAAATGACGAATAATTCCTTAAAGAGGAAATGGATCAAGACTAAGTGGTTGATGAGTTGAAAGTTGTCTACAAGGAACTGCTTGATGAAGTAAAGAAAATCATAAAAAGAGAAAAAGAGATCATCAGGGAGAACGGTTTCTTGATTGAAACTATAACCGAACTAGAGAAAAACCTCACCAGAAAGGAGTGCCAAATTGAAAAGATGGAGATAAAGCTTGAAGAGGCAGAGAGAACCATTGCTAAATGGAACTTTTGCACAAGTACGATGGATGAAGCAATGAACGTTGGAAATGATCGGACTACAGGTTTAGGATACCATGAAAGGTCAGACAGACATGAGAATGTAATTCCTCGTTTTACAAAAGGCTGGCTCTTATAAAAATAATGGTCACTCTAAACAACCTAAGAAGGTAACCTATATGGGCCAATATTGTTTCCAGTCGGGTCATTTAAAACCATAATGCCATAAGTACATAAAGTTTTGTGAAAAATATAACTATAGCAGTAATGTTGCATCGGGTGTTGGGACAACATTGGGTCGCTCTAGTGCTGGCTCAACATCCCAAAGCAACACTACGGAACAAAACAACAGTCTTCAAAAGAATAGACTTTGGTCTCCTAAAATAAAAGTTATCTGGAATGTTGTGTTATCATCTACTCATACTCTTGCTGGTGACTGATACTTCGACAGTGGTTGTTCTAGACATATGATAGGTAACAAGACAAACCTTATGGAACTTGTACCTGTGTTCACTGGTACTGTTACATATGGTGGAGGAAGCAAAGGAAATATTATAGGGAAAGGGGTTCTCAATGTGGATGGTTTCCCTCATCCTATTGAGGTTCTGTTGGTTGATGGTCTAAAGGCTAATCTCATCAGCATTAGTCAGCTTTGTGATGATGATTTGATTGTGATGTATTCCTTTGATGTGTTTGATGAATCTAACAATTATGTTATGTCAGGAAAAATGTCAAAAGACAACTGCTACTTGGTGGATGAGGATGCACAATGCTTACATGTGAAGATTGATGAATCAGTAGTGTGACACAGAAGGCAAGGACATGTCCAATACAGGAATCTGGAGAAGATCGTCAAGTTAGAAGTTGTGAGGGGCATACCTAAACTCTCCAGTCCAGGTAAACTGGTTTGTGGTGACTGCTTGTAAGGTAAACAAACTAAGACTACACATGCACCCATACATGTGGAAGGTCAGATCTCTAGAACCACTAAATGCTTTGAATTATTGCATATGGATCTGATGGTGCTTATAGAGGTTTGTAGCCTTGATGGTAAGAAGTATTCTTATGTAATTGTTGATGATTTTTCCAGGTACACTTGGGTTAAGTTATTGAGGAACAAATCTGAAGCTGTGGAGACTTTCAAGATACTAACTGATAGTATTAAAGTTCTCTACAATGCATATGTAATTAGGATTAGATCAGATCATGGAAGGGAATTTGAAAATAGAAAGTTTGATAATCTGTGTGATTTTAGAGGGATCTCTCATGAATACTCTGCTCCTATCACTCCCCAACAAAATGGAGTTACTGAAAGGAAAAATAGAACTTTACAAGAAATGGCTAGGGTTATGTTGAACTCCAGAAAAATAGCTAAAAGACATTGGGCTGAAGCACTTAGTACTACATGTTATATTTCAAATAGAGTTTATCTTAGACCAGGCCCAACAATGACACCTTATGAGATTGTTAAGAAAGTTAAGCCTAACTTGAGCCATTTTCATAAGTTTGGTTGTGTGTGTTATATTTTGAAAGATAGACAACCATTGGGAAAGTTTGATGTTAAAAGTGAAAAGTGCATTTTTTTTTGGATATTATGTGAATAGCAGTGCTTATAGAGTGTTTAATCCTAGATTAAATACTATTCAAGAATCTGTAAATATTGTGTTTGATGATCAGGGTGTTTCTGTAGGTATCACTGATGGTCAACTAGGATTTCCCAGACTGGCGATGTGGTTCCAACACCAGCAGGAGACCGTGTGGACTCAACACCTGAGATTGACAAAGAAGACACAAGGAATGATGATGTTGAGTGACACCGACAGATGCTGGTGTTGGACCAACACCATAACACATAGATTCTAACACTGAAGAATTTGCTGGAGCAAGAGTTAGAAGGGACACTCCTGCCAGAATACTGAGAGATCATCCTACTTCTCGAGTTATAGAAAATCTTACTGAAGGTGTAAGAACCAGAAACAAAGAAAGAGTAAACTATAAGAATATGGGTAAACTTAATGTTTGCATGTCATTTGTGTGTAACTCTGTTACTTATTTTGTTTCTGTTGTAGAACCTAAGAATGTTAATGAAGCTCTTAAAGACTATCACTGGATAAATGCTATGGAGGAAGAACTCATGCAATTCTCTAAAAATAAAGTATGAAAACTAGTTCCTAGGCTTGCTCATGCTAATGTAATTGGAACTAAGTGGATATTTAAAAATAAAAGTGATGAGAATAGAGTGATAGTGAGGTATAAGGCTAGATTAGTAGCCCAAGGGTATACTCAAGTGGAAGAAATTGATTTTGATGAAACATTTGCTCATGTGGCCATAATAGAATCTATTAGACTTCTTCTTGCAATTGCCTATTTCTTAAAAATCAAATTATACCAAATGGATGTTAAGGGAGCATTTTTGAATGGTTTTATAGACAAGTAAGCTTTCGTTGAGCTACCTAAGGGATTCACAAACCCCCATCACCCTGACTATGTCTACAAACTTGAAAAAGCCTTATATGGATTGAAACAAGCTTCTAGAGATTTGTATGAGAGGTTGACTGAATTCTTACTATGCTTTGGTTTTTCAAGGGGTGAAGGTAATAGGACAGTATTTATCATAAAAAATTATAAAGAACTCTGTATAGCTCAAATCTATGTTGATGATATAGTATTTGGCTCCTGTAACCAGTCCACCTTGGACAAGTTTGTGAGTACTATAACATGTACATTTGAAATGAGTATGATAGGGGAGCTCACCTTCTTCCTAGGACTGCAACTGAAGCAAAAGAAAATAGGGATGTTTCTGTCTCAAGGGAAGTATGCCAGGAATTTGGTAGAGAGATTTGGGTTGCTGGAATCTAAGCCATGCAAGATACCAATGTCCACTACAGTGAAGATTGAGAGGGATGTAGCTGGTGAAGATGTTGACTCAACACTCTACAGTTCAATGATTAGAAGTCTCATGTCATGTACTTATCAGCCGCCAGACTAGACATAATGTACTCAATGTGTGTCTGTGCCAGGTATCAGGCAGCCCCAAATGTATCTCACTTAACTGCAATAAAAAAGAATCTTAAGATACATCTCTAGAACTGTTGAGTTAGGAATCTGGTACTCTCATGATACAAATTCAAACTTAGTTGGCTTAAGTGATAGTGACTGTGCAACGGACATAGATGATAGAAATCCACTAGCGGGGGTGTTTTTATCTAGGAAATAATTTGGTTTCCTGGTACAGTAAAAAACAAAATTATGTCTTTTTATCTACTGCTGAGCAAAGTATATTGCAGCTGGCAGCTGTGTAACCCAACTGATATGGTTGAAACATATGCTTTGTGATTATGGGTTAACTAGTAATACTCTGTTGATGTTATGTGATAACTTGGGTGCTATTATTATTTCTAAAAATCATGTGCAACATTTTAGAACCAAACACAGTGATATTGGGCATCACTTATTGAGAGATTTGGTTGAAGATAAAACAATCATAATTGAACATATTGAAACCAATAACCAAGTGGCTGACATGTTTATTAAACCATTAGACACTGAGATATTCTTTAGTTCGAGGAAGGCTCTCGGCATGACCGTGTAGTGAACACAATGAAAATACAGGTGTTGCCTTAACACCAGTGACTGATTGTGATGTAACCAGATTGTTCTCTTGTTTGTTTGGTTAGTTCTTGTGATTTTCTAATTATCTCACCCTTGTTTGTCTACATTCTTGACCCATGTGGAGTCTCACTTGCATATCATCATGATTAGACAGCTTACTCTTTACAAATGCTTGTTGATTTCTTTATTAAAACTTTCTTACCTTTGAGGTAATGTCTTCACTTGGAAAAGCCAGGGTACATAGAGGTGACTACTATGGTGTATTCAGTTGTGTCCTATTCAAGTGATAGACACACAAAATAATATAATAAAGCTGGGGTGCACTGAGTTGGCAGTTATGTTGTATTCAATTGTGACTTATTTATGTTGTTTTTCTTGCAGAAGGGGCATATTATGGTGAACTTGTAAGCTGGGGTGACTGCGATCCTGTACTGCCTTTCATGCAGTGTATTTGGTCACTTGTGCTAAAACCTTCTTATTGATGCTTAGTAAACAAGTATGTGCTAGGTAACTAGGGTGTAGGGTCTTGAGCTGCCTACATTCAGCCCTATGTACTTGCATGTGCATCTGCATTGATTATGTTGACACTGGAATGTTAGAGGTCCTGTTATTGCCTACATTCAGTGAAGACATGATCCTTCCTACCTCATTGTGCTAAGCTTGAAAGTTATTTTTGTTTAACATGTCTGAAAATTAAACAAGTAAAGAGTTTCTATATGTGACTGTTGATATGTTGTGTTGGGACAATATTGGGCTCATAAATGTTGGACTAACATTCATCTTCGTTTGTTTCTTCTATACTTGCTTATCCTACTGTGTTGTCATGATCTTAAGGGGGAGTGTCTCTTGGTTTTCCTCAATTCATGAATGTCATATGCAAGACATATCTTGTGGGTTATTAGCTACCAATAACACACAAGTTTGTTTCTCACTGAACTATGGAGCTTAATTATCTCTGCGATGTTAATCCCCTTACTTTTTCTTGTATTTTTCTTTTATCTAACTCCCACTCCTGTTTCAGATCTAAGACAATCTACTGTTTTGAATAGTTCATTATAACTCTTGAAGTTCTAGTCATCTTGCTTCGATTCTGCTTATGCCCGTATGTGAAGAAAACCTTGGTAAGACCCTGACCACACAGACACTTGGCTCTGTACTAAATGTTGAGAAGGTGGAATTCGAATGTTAGGCCAACACTGGATCTGCGAATGTTGTCTCAACACTCACCACAACACTGTGACTCATAAGTTATACACAATAACTGCTCTGGTCACATGTTATGCCAACACGTCCACATTCAACATGCGTTGACTCAACATGGCTGGAATGGCATACGTGTTTATTATTTACCCGCCCATCACTCCTTATTAATTCCTACTTTCCTTATTCGTCTTCTTACTTGAGCTTAAATTCTGCAAATTCAATTAAACCTTTACTTCTCTCTTCGTACGTTATTTACTCAGGAATTCTACAATGGGAAAGAAATCCACAATCGCTGATCATGTTAACGTTGTTGCTGCCATGATATCTGAGGCAGGGGGAGTTTAACCTCGTAGAAGCACCCGTACTCGCAACACTGTGGTAACCACTAAACCACCAAAAAGGAAGGCTCCTGTTTATACCAGGAGAAACGTCAAGTCAAAGAAGGGCGCCTCTACCAGTGCTAAGCCAAGATCAGTTTCTGAAGATGTTGCACCAGCACACGAACCCACGGATGTTGTCACAACACCGCTTCCTGAGGGTGTTGACACCACACAAAATACTGCACCGCCTGACATGTCTTAGGAGGTCCCCTGACCAATGAACAGGTGATTCCAAAGGCTTAGCAGCCTAAGAAGAGTCAACCATTTGCTCCTCCTGAAATTGAGGTCGAGAAGAAAGATGAACAGGTACAAGATCGAAAGGAAGTTGCAGAGAAAGAAGTTGTTGAGGACAGAGCAACAGAGGAAGATGATGATGCTGCTAAAAAATGAGGAATCCTCACCCTCTGAAGCAGATGACTCTGCAGATGAGGATGCGGAGGATGGTTCTGAGGAAGAAGAGGAAGAAGATGATGAATGAATGGAGGAACATGATGAGGACCAGACTCAGCTTGATGTTGTGCCAACATTGGCTGGAGGCAATGTTGGACCAACACCCACTGATTAGAATGTTGATCCAACACCAGCTGAGGACGATGCGGACACAACATTGGAGTCCGAGGAGGAGTCTGAGCCTAAACCTCCAAAAACATTTGAAGCCAATTTTTCTGCTGAGCATTATAATAGGTACTTCTTGACCAAAATTGCGAGTGATAACTATGATATTATGACTGCTATGAAAATTTGGGCAGAGAGGAACATTGTTGTTGATGACTTTAAAAAGTACAAAGTGTTTGAATTTCTTGAATTTAGGAGCTTGGTTTACTCTTTTCTAGAGATTGTCCCCTATGTTCATGTTGTTGTTAGAGAATTTTATTGTAATTTGTCCAAGTCTGTGCATGCTAAGGGGTCACCCAAGTATGGGAGAGTATATGTGAGGGATAAGTTCTACAAGTTTAATCCCCCAATCATTAATAATTTTGGGAGGATGCATAAAGGACAAGAGACAGATATAAAGATTGATGATGACAACATGATGAAGGATGTGACAGGAGGACTTGAGAAGAAGTGGAAGAACAAGCAGAAAGTGACTAGACTCACGTCCCTTACTGTTGTTCTATGCAAGGTTGCCTCATTCAACTGGATACCCTCAACCAACTCCACATTCCTCACTAAGAATATGTATGTGTTGATGTACAAACTGCATAAGGGGCTTCCAGTGAACATGGGGGAAATAATATTTAGGATGAATGCTGAGGTTGCACACAGGAATGATGCAATCTTGCCCTTCCCTTCTATGATCTACAAGATACTCACTCATCAAGGCTTTAAAAAAATGAGAAAATGAGACTCTTGTGGAAAAGACAGGTCAGCTGCCCATCACCAAGAACTACTTTGGAGGAGACAGAATCATTGATCTTCCATGGAAGGATACACATGCTCCAGAAAGTAGTGGTGGTCAGCAGGAGATGAAGAAGGCGCACAACTTCACCACTGCCTCAGTTGCTGAGAATGATTCCACCCCTTCTGTGGCTGTCAACTATGCTTTCATTGAATAGAAGGTGGAGTGGTGTGATAGGATGGTTACTGATAGGAGGAGGGAGATTGTAGACAGGGAAGAGGAGATCAAGGAGTTGGACACCATCAAGAAGCACATGTTGGTGGTGCTTTCCTCACAAAAAGGGGGAGATTAGCCACCAATTGTTTGTTTCTTGTACTTTAAGTTATTTTTGAACAATGCATATTTTGACACAGAGAGAGTGTTCTCTGTTTTTGTTTCTGGGTTGTAATCTGAACAATATTTTGCACATTGTTATTATTCTAGTTTGCTTGGATGTGCACTGCTGATCTAACTGCAGGTGTTGAAATGTCAGAAGAAGATGTTGGGGCAACACAGAAGTCAATTGTGTTGGCACAACACTACAATACTTCAATCCTAGATTAAGGGGGAGCAAATTAGAATAAGTTGTTGTTCTGATATTCTGAAATACATGTACATAAAGGAAATTGGTAGCATGTGGAGTTTTGTGAAGAAAGGCAAAAAGGGGGAGATTGAAAGTGCAAGTGTTGACAGGAAGTATTGGTCCAACACTCTAGAAAGAGATGTTGGCACAACACTGAACTCAACACTGTTCTGTCCGAGTTAATTATATTAAATATATTATTTTGCCTTTATTCTTAAACTCACCTAGTTCTACGAGTTGTAGTTATCTATGATTATTTCAGGGAATTTAGGATCGTGCAAATTATTACTTGGAACGAAGGGATAAAGCCTAAGATATTCAAAGGATCTTGAAGATAACAGCTGAAGATCTTATGAAGATAACACCAAAAACGATTTCGGAATTATCCAAGAGAAAAGAGAGCAATCACCAACTCGTGTCTATCACGTCATGGTTCAAGGACGATCAAATCCTATAAAGAGGCGTGCTCGACATCAAGAACAAAAACAAGACTAGAATTAAGTTCTAAAAGAGTAGAAGTAATTCTCGTAGTGTATTGGTCTTGTTTTACAGAGTTTTATCTAGCTAAACTATATCTCATAGATTAGTTAGCGTTAGGAATGGGTTCCTTGCTCAGTTGTATTTGGTAAAATTTAACGTTTAGTAATTATTTGGCCGTAAGGCTCGTCATGTTATATTCATATAACCTACTTAAAATTAATCTCACTGTGTTCATTACTCCGCTCGTTATTACTCTACAACGAGTGTTGGGACAACACCGAATACGATCGAAATTTGTCACAACATTCAGTGTACACACAGTATGTGAATTAAACAAAAAGGGTACCAATCTCGGTCCATACATTTACAGAACCATAATAGGCCCAAACATTAAAAGCTTGAATGTAAAAGCCTTCATAATAATAATTTCATATAATTAATAATAGGGTAAATTTGAATAAAATATTGTTACATCAAACTTGGCTGACAATTCTGGAAAAAACACTGTAAAATACTTGAATATAATAATCTAAATAGCGTCTAAATAGTTGATGAGTTAATTACCTCAATCATGTAGGTTTGCCCATAAATACAAATATTTTTCTTTGTAAAATTCCACACCAAAATCTCCTATGCGTTTGCATATGCTTTCTTCACTAAAGTTCTCCCATTTTATGTCTGCTACTCAAATAAAATATTTCCAGAAGTTCCTAAACTCAAAATTTATGAGAAAAAGCTCAAATTCTAATTCTTCCCAAAAATTCCAATTTTACCCCTGAACTTGAAAGATATGAAAACAATATCAAGGCTTAAAATTTTGGAAAACTGCTTTATACACATCTTCCTAAGTGTGTTTAGAATAAAAACCCTAAAGAATAATTGGAATTGTAATTGATTAGAAGGGTCGATTAAAGGTAATTTTAAGCTTCCTGCAATTTTCTGCCCTAAAGAGCATATCTCTTTTGATTCTTCAAATTAACCTATGCATAAT
This sequence comes from Linaria vulgaris, assembly GCA_948329865.1. NCBI lineage: Eukaryota > Viridiplantae > Streptophyta > Magnoliopsida > Lamiales > Plantaginaceae > Linaria > Linaria vulgaris. The sequence goes on along the minus strand of OX415254.1, from coordinate 17,720,146 downwards.
GATATTAATCTTAAAATTGATCATATGTAGTAGTTAATAAAGCCATGAGGATATGTTAAAACCAATTTATTATAAGTTTTAGTCAAGTATACGTATCAATTATGATTTGTCTTTTAATTACATGTTTTAGGAAATATATTCATACTTAATTTTTCCTTAATTCCAAATCAAGTTGTGAAATTGTGTTATGATCTAATTTATAACCTTGTTTCCAAGTTAATAATTAAGCTCCATCTTAAATTAGTTCTACGAAATTATATCTTTGTGACTCTTTATATATGTGACAATATGTATTGCTAATAGGTATTAAGCCTAGGAAATTCTAGAAATTATTAGATATGAGTCTCATGTTAAAATAAAAGTTATTTATTTAATAACTAATAGGTAACCGTAAAATAAAATAAGTTTGTCTAAATAGTCCATACATGAATTTTAACAAGAAACAAATAATCTTAAAGTGAAAGCACGAGAACCGAGTTAAAATGTGCTTTTTTGTCCTATTTCTATTTATTGACTTGGTTGTAATCAAAGATAAAAAGGACATACGAGAAAATGTAACAAAGTATAAAAATTAATTATTTGGTTTAAACTTATTAACACATTTAAATTTATTTAGGGGACGGCGCAGAATTTCCCGAACACGAAGTTACTATCGCATGTGAGATTTATAATACTTTTAAGACCTGTTTGACATCCGCCTTGAGGAACTCGGACGGAAGTACTTATGATTCTTGGTTCTAAATGGAGAATAATTTATTTTTTCAACAAAATCGTTATGTTTTTTTATATCATTTAGTTCCTAATCCTTTTGCTTACTGTTGAAATATTCTTGGACTATGGATTCTTAATTATTTTTCATAAATTACAATAATTTCTCCAATATGATAATCCACATGTTGGTTCCTGAACTCTGCAACGAGCAACAAACTACGTTCGGGACATGTAGCTCAAAAGCAACGGACAATGTCCGAGTTACTAGCTTATTGTTTATGTGTTATACCCATTGGGACGCCTTTGGGAAGTTGAACTCAGGGATTGAGACGGATTACTGCTGGGCAACAAGGATTGTCGATTTAAGTAAATTTGCTCGATACCCATTTATCTATGCGCCGCTTGCAGTCACGAGTTGGCTATAACCGTGTGCTAGGTTGACATGTACTCCAGCATGACTCTTGATCTATTTGCAAGGTCGCTCCTCGTTGGGTAAAAGGTAATATATTGGATGACATAAGGTTGAATCAGTTATATGAGATGCACGCATTCATTATCTTATTGTTCGTTTATTATTCTTTACCTCTGAGTTCTAATGTTTTCCTTTCATACCATATCAAATCTCATATATGTGTTACATCTATTATTATTACTAAAACTCTCACTAAGTCACCAAAGACTTACATCTCTTGTCATTTTCTCTGTCCATTCCTCAGATTAAGCAAGGCTTAGCAAGGCGGCTGGATTACACTATTGTGGACGTGTGGGATTTTAAATAAATCAAAAGTGTGTGATAATAAAAATAAATCCCTAATAATTGTGTGTTTTATTACGTATTTGGTGTTTTGAGTTTCGTGTGGATTGTAATAATAAACTCTATAAATCTTGAAAGCTTCTAATGTGATAAATAAGTTTATATTTGGCTTTATTATGGTTCTATTTAGTGAGCCTCTGCGAGGTAGCGTTAAGGTTTGAATTGGAAATTTTAAAACTTATTCGGAGATCTAAACGGGACTTTAGAGTTTGGGACCTCACAATAGTGGTATCAGAGCCGGTACATGTTTCTGGAAAAAGAAAAACAATATTTGAAAAAAAAACAATGTGGTTTTGAAAAAATGAAGTGTTAAAAAACACATTATAAATATTATGACAACCCCTTCCTATACTCGATTGGAAGTAGTAACACATCACCATGGACTTTGTAACTGGCCTTCCTACTCTTAGAGAAGGCTATGATAGTATTTGGGTTATTGTGGATAGACTCACCAAATCAGCCCATTTTCTGCATGTTGGAACCCATTATAAAGTGGAGGTATTGGCCGATCTCTATAAAAGGAAGATAATTAGACTACATGGGATCCCAATAAGTATTGTGTCTGACAGGGATCCCAAGTTCACATCGCGACGATGGAAACAATTACAAGAGAGTCTTGGGACTAAGCTTAAATTCAGCACCGCGCCCCATCCTCAGACAGATGGACAATTTGAGCGCACACTTTGTTTCCTAGAAAACATGTTGCGGGCATGTGTACTTGACTTTAAAGAAGTGTGGAATAAACATCAACCTTTGGTAGAGTTTTCCTACAACAATAGTTATCAAGCTTCTATCTAAATGGCCTCATATGAAGCTCTATACGGTAGAAAATGTAGACCAATTCATTGGGATTTGGATGAACGCCAAACTATTCCCGATGGGCTTCATCGTCTTACGAGGCACGAGATTATACATGACGCTATTGATAAAGTCCAACTAATTAAGCAGCGGATCAAGGCATCTCAAGATCGCCAGAAGAGTTATGTCGACAAGCGAAGGAGACACCTTGAGTTTGAGGTTGGAGATCATGTTTTTCTCAAACTATCACCTCGGAAATAAAGGGGGAAAGTTAAGTCCACACTATGTAGAACCTTTTGAGATCTAAAAAAGGATTGGAAACTTAGCTTATCGATTGATACTTCGTCAAAATATAACAGGAATATGACCTGTTTCACGTATCTCAGTTGAATAAGTATTATCCTGGTGAATCTCATATCATTACTCCTGATGCTATTCAAATCGAGAGTGATTTGTCCTACAAGGAGAAACCAATCAAGATTCTCGATAAAAAGTTTCAAGAACTCCAGAATCGAAGAATTCCAATTGTGAAGGTTCTATGGAGAAACCATCAAGTTGAAGAAGCTACATGGGAGCCTGAGCAGGATATGTAGAAACACTACCCATACCTTTTCGAAGATTCAGGTTAGGAATCTGGGGACCGGATTCCTTTTAGGAGGGGAGATTGTAACATCCTTATATTTTTCTAGTATATATATATATATATATATATATATATATATATATAAGAATATAAGTATTACATATATACTTTATAAAGAAAAGAAAAAAATATTATTTGGTTAATTACCTTTTAGCCCTTCATCTTTTAAAAATCATTATTTGGCCACAAATATTTTAAAATATTGATTTAATCTTTTTAATTTAAATTTAGATAAAATAATAAAAATAAATAATTATTGAAATTAGGTTTTTTTTTCTTCACTAGGAGCCCAAGAAATAATAGTTGGGACATGAAGAACCATAATAGACCCAAACATTAAAAGTTTGAATGTAAAAGTCTTCATAATAATAATAATTTCATATAATTAATAATAGGATATATTTAAATAAAATATTGTTACATCAAACTTGGCTGAAAATTCTGGAAAAAGCGCAATAAAATACTTGAATATAATAATCTAAATAGTGTCTAAATAGTTGATGAGTTGATTACCTCAATCATGTAAGTTTGCATATGCTTTCTTCACCAAAGTTCTCCCATTTTTCGTTCTCTACTCAAATGAAATACTTTCAGAAGTTCCTAAACTCAAAAATTGTGAGAAAAAGCTCAAATTCTAATTCTTCCCAAAAATTATAGTTTTACCACTGAACTTATGGCTCCTATCGAAATGAATTCAAAAAGGCTCTTCCCTTCGATCTCTTTTCATTTGTTTTGGGTATTACTCAGCTATTCTTCTGTTTCTTGTGCTTCCAGTAATGGTGTAACCTCTCGTTCCATCGGAATCGATTCTATGATTGAATAGCAGAAAGATATAAAAACAAAGTCAAGGCTTAAAAGTTTGAAAAACTGCTTTATACACATCTTCCTAAGTGCGTTTAGAACAAAAGCCCTAAAAAATATTTGGAATTGCAATTGATTAGAAGGGTCGATTAAAGTTAATTTTAAGTTTGCTGCAATTTTCAGCCCTAAATAACATATCTCTTTTGATTCTTCAAATTAACCTATGCATAATGATATTAATCTTAAAATTGATCATATGTAGTAGTTAATAAAGTCATGAGAATATGTTAAAACCCATTTATTGTAAGTTTTAGTCTAGTATAGGTACTAATTATGTTTTCCTTTTAATTACATGTTGTAGGAAATATATTCATACTTAATTTTTCCTTAATTCCATATGAAGGTGTGAAATTGTGTTATGATCTAATTTATAACCTGATTATATAACCTTGTTTCTAAGGTAATAATTAAGCTTCATCTTAAATTAGTTCTACGAAATTATATCTTTTTGACTCCTTATATATGTGACAATATGTATTTTTAATAGGTAGTAAGCCTAGGAAATTCTATAAATTATTAGATATGAGTCTCATGTTAAAATAAAAGTTATTTATTTTTTAACTAATAGGTATCCGTAAAATAAAATAAGTTTGCCTAAATAGTTCATACATGGACTTTAACAAGAAACTAATAATCTTACGGTGAAATCACGAGAACCAAGTTAAAATGTGATTTTTTGTCCTTTTCTATTTCTTGACTTGGTTGTAATCAAAGATAAGAAGGACATACGAGAAAATGTAACAAAATATAAAAGTTAATTATTTAGTTTAAACTTATTAACACATTTAAATTTATTTAGGAGACGGCGCGAAATTTACCAAACATGGAGTTACTGTCGCAGGTGAGATTTATAATACTTTAAATCCTGTTTGGCACCCGACCTGAGTAACTTGGACTGTGTACTTGTGATTCTTGGTTCTAAATGGAGAACAACTTATTCTTTCAACAAAATCTTTTTCTTTTATGAGCTCATTTCTTTTCTAATCCTTTTGCGTAAGGTTGAAATATTCTTAGACCATGGATTCTTAATCATTTTTCATAAATTACAATAATTACTCCAATATGATATCCACGTGTTGGTTCTTGAACTGTGCAACGAGCAATGAACTATGTTCGGTACATTTAGCTCAAAAGCAACGGACACTATTCGGGTTACTAGCTTATTGTTTATCTTTTATATCTATTGGGACGCCTTTGAGAAGTTGGGCCCAGGGATTGAGACGGTTTACTGCTGGGTAGCAAGGGATGTTGATTTAAGTAAATTTGCTCGATACTCATTTATTAAGCACCGCTTGCAGTCAGGAGTTGGTTGTAACCGCGTGCTAGGTTCACATGTACTGGAGCATGTCACTTGATCTATTTGGGGTGTCGCTCCTCGTTAGGAGGTAAAAAGTAGTATATTGTATGAAATAAGGTTGAATCTGTTATATGAGATGCACGAGTTCATTATCTTATTGTTCGTTTGCTATTCATTACCTCTCGGTTCTTACATTTTTTTTCTTACCATATCAAATTTTATATATTTGTTACATCTATTATTGTTACTAAAAATCTCACTAAGTCACCAAAGACTTACATCTCCTGTCATTTCTATGTCCATTTCTCAGAATAAGCAAGGCTTAACAACGCGGCTGGATTACAACACTGTGGATGTGTGGAATTTTAAATAAATCAAAAGTGTGTGAAAATAAAAATAAATCCCTAATAATTGTGTGTTTTATTATGTATTCGGTGTTTTGAGTTTCGCGTGGATTGTAATAATAAACTCTATAAATCTTGAAAGCTTCCACTATAAGAAATAAGTTTATATTTGGTTTAATTATGGTTCCATTTAGTGAGCCTCACTGAGGTAGCGTTAAGGTTTGAATTAGAAATTCGCAAATCCTATTCGGAGACCTAAACGAGACTTTAGAGTTTTGGACCTCACATAGAGGCTCTTCTGGTTTTGAGTTTATCGGAAGACCAACAATTGTTCAAACAAAGCCTTATGGCAATTGAAATCAGTCTGGTAGGAAGAAGAAAGGTGCACTTTCAAAGACTGTCAAGTTGGCATCATGTGCATGATTTGTTCTCTTGCCTCTTGGAATTTTCAGCATGGAGGGTAACCATATATCTGATAACATTTGTCCACTGTGTGGCCATTATAACCACAGTGAGTGCACTTCACTCTTTTTTCTTCTCCTTATTTTAAGGGGTTTTCCAGCACCAGATTGTTGAGAATTATAGCCAGTTACATGAGCATTATAACCAGAACCTTGAGAGCCATAAGAAGACTTATTATGATGATCCTGCTGGAACTAGTTTCTTGTAAACATTGCCAAAACATTAGTGGACTAAGTCAAAGAGTACAAGATCCTTTCATTCCCTTCTTGCAACGACATAAAGTATACCTAACAAAGGTTGGGTAGTGGATTACTTACCAAGATTTGACTGCACAAAGCAGCATAGGAATCATTCAAACCTACCAGAAAGGATACTACACAATCACATTGCTACGGATTGGTCATCCTTCTATTAACATCACAAGTGCAGTTGCCAAAAGAACACACAATGATGGGTCTCTAGCTACAGAACTCATCCCACAATATTTTTAAAAAACTCTAGTAATCAGTCAACTGTGCAATAGTTGATAGTGACTTCTGTAAGTGAAACACCAGTGATCCATCAATGCGATCATAACGAGTCTTTAGTTCATTCCAAAGATCCAATGCAACATTATAGACTACAAGACTTTTCTTAATTGGTTGAGTGGTAGAATTACCTATCCCAGAGGTGACAAGATTGTTGGACAAATTCAACACTAGCGGTTAATCGGATATGAATTAGAGGGAATCGACAACAATGCATCAGTGAAGCGAATTTCGTTCTTAACCGTTAACGCCATCAGAATACTACGACACCATGAGACATAGTTTGTGTTGTTCAAGTGCACGCTGACGAGAGCAGACTCTATTGATTCATTTGATCCCAAAAACAAATACATCGATGATAAATCTTCACTCTGATTTTTGGTAGTGACGATTGTGGAACTGAATGAAGGAGTTTTTCATTGTCAAAATTTAGAGAACAACATAATCTTCAGAGATCAACGAGAGATGATATTGATGGTCGGCTATAAAATCGCAATCGAGGAGAAATGAAAGATTTGTTCGAGATTAAAATGGGCGAGCCGAATCGAAATCTAAGCGATTGATACCATATCAAATTCATGATCGAACATTGATGAACAATAATTGAAAGCATAACTAAAAGAATGCATTGTATTGACGATTTGGGAGAAAAGTATGCAAACTATCAAAAGTGCAAAAAGTGAATCGTGATGAGGAGCTTGTGTTCCTTATATACTGTTGATACTAACTAATCTTATCCTGATTAACAATGCTAAACATGAATTACAAATTAAACTAATTACAACTGCTAACACTTACCAGAAAAGTGTGGGGCGGTGGAAGTGTTGTCCCCCCACTTTTGTGATAATGGAGCTTGGGAGTGGATATCACACGGTTTTCAGCTCATTTGTTTCCTATAAATAGCAGGCAATTGCCTGCTATTTGAATCATCTAATTCAGAGTAGTATTTGCAGTCTAATACTCTTATTTCCTCTTGTAATATTTATATATTAGTGTGAGGTGATTTCGGGGAGTGTTACGGGTAAAAAGGCTCTGTGGGGATTGATTTGGGTTGAGCGAGAAAATTGTGTAGTTGTAACAATTTTCTACATAATATATTTTCGTTCGGGCCCCGTGGTTTTTTCTCCGGCTTGGGAGTTTCCACGTAAAATCCTTGTGTTGTTACGATCGTCATATTTTATTCGTATTTGCTTTGTATATCCACGATGGGCAAATTCTGGGGGTGCGTATTTGTCGACTCAAATACCTAACAAAAAGGATGGTTAATTAAATAACAATAAACATAAATTTAAACTATTGCTATAAATGGAAAGTGTGACAATATATGATTTAATTTTAGTCGCACATAAGCTTTTTGTGGGGAGGAACGGAGGAGAAAAGGCAAAATTTTGTAGGTCAAATGAGTCGACATTTGCAAGAGAAAAGAGTGTGGGGGTGGAGATTTCTTACGTATGAAAATGCTACCTGGATAAATATCATATGCTCTAAGTATGGAGGTTTTGAAGATGGGCGAGCAGTGTTTTAAAAAGCCACCCCGATTATAAAATCTTATAAAACTCCTCAATACTCATGTTTGAGGCATTAATGACACAAGGCCTACGCCTTAATGTGGAGGCATACGCTCTAGACACGATTTTTGTGCCTTTTACGCCTTGGACCTAGAGCAAACGTCTTATAAAAATATTTCACAATTAAACAATTTGATGGGGTAAGAACCAAGAACCACAATCAATTTCTTAAATAAGTAAAACTTACTCTCTTTTAGGTTTATCTATAATGGAATATGAACCGTGTTTCTTTGCTCCAAATCTGGACTTTGATGTTTGTTGTTTTATCTTTTCCTTCAGGGTTATATAGGACAACATTCATTAACTTCATTTTATTTTTTCCTTATAGAACAAACATTTATTAATTGTTTTTTGTCCGATAGTCATAAGGTATAACCTATTCTATAATGTATTAACTTGTAAGATTGATAATTTGACATTTAGTTCGTTGTTCGAGAATTCTATTTTCTCTAATTTGATGGGAACAAAAAATTCTAATGATAATAATAACTTTTACTATTTCACATTAATAAATTTTAAAGATTAAATATCGAATTTGGCAAGGCTTTTGTCTCACATTTAGAGACACAAAATGCCTCGGCTTATGCTTTCGTCTTTTAAAGTAATGGTGGTGAGAATTTTGATTCAATATGGTGGAAATATGTGAGATCGATTTTCTCGAACCCTTGGTGGGGTAATTGGTTCCTGGACGAGATTGAGCGAAGCATAAGAGACGACGCGATCACTCTTATTTGGAAGGATAAATGGGTGGGAGATTATTCCGTCAAAAACCACGGGTGCATTGTTTTTGGACTGTCTGAATAAATCTAATACTATGACGGATGAGGGAGAGTGGAGTCACGTGGTTTGGTCGTGGAAGTTGAAATGGAGAACACCCCTTCTCAAATGAGAGATTGGTCTTGTTAATGAGTTAGATATTCAATTTATGGGCTTAATGATAAATGAATGTGAAAAAAGTAGATATTCATCGAATATACCGTAAAATTAACTTTTGAAATCTTGCGGGGCGAGAGGACACAACATCCGAGTCCATTCTTTCCATATGCCTTCAAAATATGAAAGCACCCCTCAAGATTAAGACATTTTGTTAGAAGGTCATGCTTAATAAATTCCCTTATAAAGTTAACTTCACGCAGACATGTGCTTGGATCCAAAACTGCAAGCTTATAGTGTGATTTTTGCCATAAATGTGTCGATGAGGTAAACCATATCTTCTTCGAATGTAGAGCTTCATACTCTATTTGAATGAAAGTGCGTCAATAATTGGTTTACATACTCTTATCAATATTAGGATGGAAAATCACTCCAGGCAAATTATGAGATTTATACTCGTCAAAACATGAAAAATTGTGTAGATGGGTGTTTGGTTTTCTTTAATGTGAGTGATTTGGAGCCGAGGAATTCCATCTTACTTGTTAGTGAGGTGAATGCCGTTGATAATATCGTGGATTTAATTAAAGTGAAGACTTGGTGTTGGATTAAGGCGAAAAGGAATAACTTCCATTGTTTTTTAATGGAATGATCTTTTTCATTCCTTTCTTTTTTTTTTATCTATTCTTCTTGCTTTTGTATAAATATGTCTTGTAGTACTCGTCTCTTCTTTGAATGAATTATTTGCTTGATTACTAGAATAACTAGTTAATGCACTACAAGAATCCGGGGTCATTCGTGACCGCCGGCCCGTGACCGCCGGGCGGTCGCGAGCATCCGTGACCGCCCGGCGGTCGCGGATGCCACCGTGACCGCCCGGCGGTCGCGGATGCCACCGTGACCGCCGAGCGGTCGCGGTAAATATGTCCGTGACCGCCCAGCGGTCACGGATAGCTCCGTGACCGCTGAGCGGTCACGGACATAATTCTCGTGACCGCCCAGCGGTCACGGGAATCCATAGGCGGGAAACTTCCCGCCTATGGCCCGCCTAGTGGCGTCCGCGACCGCCGGGCGGTCGCGGATGCCACTTGTCCGCGACCGCCCGGCGGTCGCGGATGCCAGTGGGCGGGATTTTGCCCACCACTGGCGTCCGCGACCGCCGGGCGGTCGCGGACGTCACTAATCCGCGACCGCTGGGCGGTCGCGGACACCAGTGGCGGGATTTTGCCCGCCCTGGCGTCCGCGACCGCCGGGCGGTCGCGGATGCCACTCGTCCGCGACCGCTGGGCGGTCGCGGACGCCAGTAGGCGGGAATTTTCCCGCCTAGTGGCGTCCGCGACCGCCCAGCGGTCGCGGAAGAGTGGCATCCGCGACCGCCCGGCGGTCGCGGATGGGAGGGGGTTTTCTATATAAACCCCCCTCCTCTCTCTCATTCCTTACCTCTTTCTCCTCTCTCAATCCTTATCTTTGTAAGTCCTCTCCTCTCTCTCTCTTAAATATTTATCTTTCTAGTTTTTTAATTATGTTTTATATTTAATGTTTTAGTAATAGTTTTAATTGTTTAATTATAAGTTTATTTTTATTAATGTCAAACTTAGAAATAATGCCTTTAGGAAATCTTTATAATTTAGGAATAGTGCCTTTAGGTGTTTTTTATAAGTTAGTACAAATGATCTTTAAGGAACTTTATAACTTAGAAATGATGCATTTAGAGAATCTTTATATTTTAGAACAAATAATCTTTAGGGGTTCTTTATAACTTAGTACAAGTGATCTTTAGGGAACTTTATAACTTAGAAATGAAGCCTTTAGGGAATTTTTATATATTAGAACAAATAATCTTTAGGGGTTCTTTATAACTTAGTACAAATGATCTTTAGAGAACTTTATAACTTAGAAATGATGCCTTTAGAGAATATTTATTTAATATTAAATTGTTAGTTTAGGTAATTTAATGTATTATTATCCGTCGCGGTAATTTAATGTTAAACTATTATAACTTAGAAATAACGCCTTTAGGGAATTTTATAACTTAGAAATTATGCCTTTACAAAATCTTTATATATTAGAACAAATAATCTTTATGGGTTCTTTATAACTTAGTACAAATGATCTTTAAGGAATCTTTATAACTTAGTAACGACTGAATTTTAGAGAATCTCTTAGAATCGTCTAACTTAGATAATTTCTCGTAGTTTTCTAGCATATAATCGATATGGCAGGCAGTCGTCGTCGTCGGGGTGGTAGTGGTCAACAATGTTCAAATGTTTCTGATGTTCCTGATGATGCGGATGTTCCCGATGTTCCCCCTACTGCTAGTGGGCGAGGTAGTCTTGGACCTCGTATAGTTATCACACGTGGCAGTCGTAGTCACGATGCCACAATCCCCAACGCGTCTACATCGTTGACGCCTTTACTACAGCGCCGACTTTCTTTTGATGTCGCTGCCGTGCCCGATGCCGCACCGACTGCATCTGGATCTAGGGCTAGAGCACCATCTTCCGCTGGTTCCACCGGAGCTGGCCCGAGCGAGAGGCCGAGTGATACTCCAGCATCGGGAGTATTCAATGACACGCAACAGCGCCCAACTAGAGGCACCTCCAAAGGTGCACAACAACCCAATGACGAGACTCAAAGGCAGATCATCAAATTGTGTCCTCTTGGCTTGTTTATGATTCCCTCATTTCGTCGCCCATTTTCCTGCAAATAGGTTCTTCTAGTGACTTTTCCCCTTTTTTGAATGAATTCTTGTCATGCCGCCACCTATGATTTTTGGGCAAAAAACGACGATGGCAATCGAACCAACACGGTTTACCACCATTCTTCAACGTAAATGAATTCGTATCTCCCATGCAATAAGGGCACGCTAACTTCCCGTGCGTACTCCACTGAGACAACATTCCATACGCTGGAAAATCGCTAATCGTCCACATCAGGGCCGCTCGTAATTGAAAGTTTTCCTTCCTTGAGCTATCAAACGTCTCCAAACCAGTGCTCCATAAAGCATTAAGCTCGTTAATTAGTGGTCTAAGATAAACATCCAAGTTCTTCCCGGGACTATCTGGACCGGAAATGATAAGGCTCAAAAATATGAACTCCTGCCTCATGCAAAGATCGGGGGGGAGGTTATATGGGGTTACCATCACTGGCCAACAAGAGTATTTTTTCCCAGATGAGCCATACGGTGTGAATCCATCCGTACATAAGCCGAGTCGTACGTTCCTAGGCTCAGCTGCAAAATCCGGATGTGTCCGATCAAAGTGTCGCCATGCCTCACTGGAAGCCGGGTGAATCATTCGATCCGTAGCCTCTCGACACTTCAAATGCCAAGTCATATGCTTTGCAGTACCTACGGTATAATACATCCTCTGAAGACGAGGACCTAGGGGGAAATACCACAAATGCTTCTTTGCGACCTTTGACTTCCTACCTTCCTCGTATCTATCAACCCCGCATATCGGGCATTTTAGGAAGTCATTGCTCGCCGCAAACCCGTAAAACAGAAAACACTGATTTGTGCAAACATCGATCTTCTCGTACCCTAACCCCAAGGTTCGCTCCATCTTATGCATCCCTTTCGTGTCTTTAGGTAACAACTTCTCAATCTCAGGGTCGAACCCATCTTTGGACATCTTTAAAAAATGGTCAGAAACGATGTTACTCGCCTTGTGAATAGTTTTGTAATTCACCCACTCTCCAATCCACTGCAGGACGGTTTTGCTCTTCTTAGGGTGCATCTTCACCTGACCTAGACGCATCAAGTCGTAAAAATCTCTTGCATCGGGATTCGGATCCTCGTTACGCACAGCGTCCTCATCAAATCGGCCTCCATATGCATCCACGACCATCTGTCTAAACGAATCGTCAGCACGAATAGGGCTGTTAGGAATATTGGCGTGTGATGGTTCGAGAGGTTCGTCGATAAACGTCATAGAAGTGGTGGTAAACTGCTCTCCATGCAAAACCCACTCAAAATATCCAGGCGTAAATCCCGACTTATGAAGATGATCACGGACTTGGTATCGATCGAAAAACTTTGAATTGTTACATTTTTTGCACGGGCACCTAATACGCCCCCCTAGATCTAAATAGCCATCTTGTCGCGAAGCAAATTCTATGAATGTGCGAACCCCAACCACAAAACTATCTCGCAAATAACCACTGCTCTCGAATCTATCGTACATCCAATTCCTATCTACTTGATAGTCCATTATTTATCTAAGATGTAAATTTTAAAGGAAATAATTAATTACAATTAATACTACAAACAATTAATAATTAACAATTTAAAATGTAACAATTATCATGCACGATAAGGTTGAAGAGTGATAAATTGATCAACTTACTTCTTGAAGCGTAAAAAAACGATCTTCAAGAATCTTGTGTCCTCTACGAGTACCCTCGATGTGTTTACGTCAATATCTATCAAGAAATGAATAAACAAGTTAACATATCATACCAATATTTAGTATTTAAAAATATAGTTGACCATCTAAATGAAAAAAAACGAGAATACCTTAAGAGAAATGGTGAAGATTGTTGTGAATTAGAAAAGTAAGGGAAATGATATTTATAAATGAAAATCTGGCAGTTTGTGACCGCCGGGCGGTCGCGAATGCCAACTAGCCGTTGGCGTTCGTGACCGCCCAGCGGTCGCGAATGCCAACTAGCCGTTGGCATTCGTGACCGCCCAGCGGTCGCGAATGCCAACTAGCCTTTGGCTTTCGTGACCGCTGGGCGGTCACGAAAGACCCTCATTCGTGACCGCCCAGCGGTCACGAATAATATTCATAAAAAAAAATTTGATTTTATGGATTCATCTTGATGTGTTTATGATTTTTAACAATAAGTCTCATTACTACATGTAAATTGAAGTAATAAATTAGTACAACATTAGTAATTAACATATTAAAATAGCGAATTAGATGTGATTAGGCGAGTTATGAACGAATAACCTATTTTATGTTCTACAACTAATCATCATATACACTTAGTTGTTTTAGATGTAATGTGTAATTTTGTGATAAACTCTCTTTTAATTTACTTAGTAGTAAGTATTTTATCAATTTAACAAACATCGCACCTTAATTAAACAAACGAAAATCAAAACTTTTGAATGAAACTTATTCGTGACCGCTGGGCGGTCACAAATAAGGGTCTTTCGTGACCGCCCAGCGGTCATGAAGTATGTTCGTGACCGCTGGGCGGTCACGAAGTAGGGTTCGTGACCGCCGGGCGGTCACGAAAGACCCTTATTCGTGACCGCCCAGCGGTCACGAATAACATTCATAAAAGAAAATTTAATTTTATGGATTCATCTTGATGTGTTTATGATTTTTAACAATAAGTCTCATTACTACATGTGAATTGAAGTAATAAATTAGTACAACATTAGTAATTAACTTATTAAAATAGCGAGTTAGATGTGCTTAGGCGAGTTATGAACGAATAACCTATTTTATGTTCTACAACTAATCATCATATACACTAAGTTGTTTTAGATGTAATGTGTAATTTTGTGATAAACTCTCTTTTAATTAACTTAGTAGTAAGTATTTTATCAATTTAACAAACATCGCAACTTAATTAAACAAACGAAAATCAAAACTTTCGAATGAGACTCATTCGTGACCGCTGGGCGGTCACGAATGAGGGTCTTTCGTGACCGCCCAGCGGTCACGAACCTAGTTCGTGACCGCTGGGCGGTCACGAAAGACCCTCATTCGTGACCGCCCAGCGGTCACGAATAATATTCATAAATAAAAATTTGATTTTCGAATAAGGGTCTTTCGTGACCGCTGGGCGGTCGCGAATGGGGGTCATTCGTGACCGCCCGGCGGTCACGAATAACATTCATCGCGAAAATTTTGAATTTTCAAAAATTTTGAATTTCCCACCAAGTTCGTGACCGCTGGGCGGTCACGAAAGACACTCATTCGTGACCGCCCAGCGGTCACGAATAATATTCATAAACGAAAATTTGATTTTCGAATAAGGGTCTTTCGTGACCGCTGGGCGGTCGCGAAAGAGGGTCATTCGTGACCGCCCGGCGGTCACGAATAACATTCATCGCGAAAATTTTGAATTTTCAAAAAATTTGAATTTCCTCCCAAGTTCGTGACCGCTGGGCGGTCACGAAAGACACTCATTCGTGACCGCCCAGCGGTCACGAATAATATTCATAAACGAAAATTTGATTTTCGAATAAGGGTCTTTCGTGACCGCTGGGCGGTCGCGAAAGAGGGTCATTCGTGACCGCCCGGCGGTCACGAATAACATTCATCGTGAAAATTTTGAATTTTCACCAAAATTTGAATTTCCCCCCAATTCCGAGGTCTTCCGTGACCGCCCGGCGGTCGCGAAAGACCTTGGAATTGGGGGGAAATTCAAATTTTTTGAAAATTCAAAATTTTCACCAAAATTCTATATATACCCACCATTCCACCCATTAATTTTTCATTACACTCACATTATCTTCTCTAAACCCAACACTTTCTCCTCCCTTTCTCATTTCCCAATCCAAAACATAAACACCAACAATTTTTCTTCTCCTCTTTTCTTATATCTCCAAAAAACAAAACACCAACTCTTTTATTTTCTTCTTTTCCTTACTTATAACACAAATCATTCTATTAAATGATGTTTATATAAAAAACCGTCCAACCATACATTATATTCGTAAGAAACAAATATTTATTCCGGTATTTTACCGGAATATTTTTTTTATTTCGTATAATGTCATCCGTGACCGCCCGGCGGTCACGGATGACTTGAATATTATTCGTGACCGCCCGGCGGTCACGGATGGTTTAAATATTATCCGTGACCGCCGAGCCGTCGCGGATGACCCCGGGGTCATCCGTGACCGCCGAGCCGTCGCGGATGACCCCGGGGCCATCCGTGACCGCCAGGCGGTCGCGGTGGTTGGCGCGACCGCCGAGCGGTCGCGGATGACCCCGGGGTCATCCGTGACCGCCGAGCCGTCGCGGATGACCCTGGGGTCATCCGTGACCGCCAGGCGGTCGCGGTGGTTGGCGCGACCGCCGAGCCGTCGCGGATGACCCCGGGGTCATCCGTGACCGCCAGGCGGTCGCGGTGGTTGCCGCGACCGCCGAGCCGTCGCGGATGACCCCGGGGTCATCCGTGACCGCTGAGCCGTCACGGATGAACTCGGGGTCATCCGTGACCGCCAGGCGGTCGCGGTGTTGCCCGCGACCGCCGAGCCGTCGCGGATGACCACGGGGTCATCCGCGACCGCCGAGCGGTCACGGATGACTTCCGTGACCGCTGGGCGGTCGCGGATGTCCCCGGGGTCATCCGTGACCGCTCGGCGGTCGCGGATGACTACCGTGACCGCTCGGCGGTCGCGGATGACTTCCGTGACCGCCGAGCGGTCGCGGATGACCTCCACGACCGAGGGCATCCGCGACCGGTCATCCGCGACCGGAAATGGGTCATTCGCGACCGCCCGGGCGGTCGCGAATGACCCTTTTTTCTTGTAGTGATGATACATTTGGTTGCCAAATAAAAGCTGATGGGACCCTATTTAAGTGGGTCTTTTGGAGCATTTTCCCTCACAAATTATCTTACCTCCCCTCCCCCTGATAATTTAAACCACAACAATTTTCAAGTGAATTATCGCTTTTGCCCCTGCTTTACCATACTAAAATTTTTTGGGGTACACAACTTAAAGACAGTTTTGGTAATTCAAGTATGTTTTGTTAATTTGTATATGCAACCAAACACGAGCTTAAAAGCAGATTAAAGTGGTAAGTTGTGGCATTATTTTGCATCCAAACGTAAGATTATTTCTCTTATTTTACTTTAATCATGATTTTAAATTACGGGTCCACATGGGGCCAAATGTGCCGTAAATAAATATAGATATGTTATTCCTTAACTTTTTAATTACACGTTAGTTCCAGATTTCCTTTTTATCCTATATACAAGAGCTATAATAAATAATAAAACGTGTGTGTACATTTCAACAGAAAAACTGTGAGCGCGTGTATATTTTGAAATAGATTTTTTTGGGATGCATTTTGTGTATTATATACATGGTCCATCTGTTAACATCAATATCAAATTATGTGATAATGAAATATTTGTTGGAAATGAAAGATGTGAAAGAACGAGTGAATACTTACTTATTTAGGCTTCCAAACTTAGTTAGATACGACACTTTTGGGGACACGTTACTATCACGTCTATCAACAAGATTTAGTGATAGTGATACAACGCCAATGCGGCAATGATTGCCATTTGCACATAAATTTCAACCGTGCTTTGGAGAAGTAAATGGCAACAAATTATATATATCGACATTAACTACGATTATCGGTACACAAGAAATATAAATATAATCATGATTTTTAACATTAACCAACTTGGTCCTTATTATTTTAAAGTTCAGTACGATAAAATATTATACGTTTCCTCATGATATCTAAGCAACGTGATAATTCATAAGAGAAAAGGAAGAAACGTGACGAACTGTGTCGGTAATATGCCTGATTTTTGAACAAATAATGTTATAATTACTGCAGAAGGCCGCTGTTATTATGCTTAACGACCTTTCCGGCCAACTCAAATTATCTTCTTGCCTTTTGTCTCAAAAATAAAATCAATAATAATATGGGTTTTACGACGATATTATCCTTCAAACACATTTAACAAAAGTGATGTGCATATTATTCACTAAGCTACCCCCCCCCCCCCCCCCCCCCCCCCCCAAAGCTGGTGTAGGTGGCTTATGGTTCAAATTCAATTCAAACTTGAAAATATTCTCAACTTTTAAATTTAAGTGTTTTTGAAACTTAATTTAAAATTATAAACTTCTACTTTTTCTCTAAAGTTTGCAAACACCACCTAAGTAAATAGTATATAGTTAAATTCCAATTCTAGTATACAATTTAAGCTTAGCTAATAACTGGAAATAGAACATGTAACTCAATAAAAATAAGTAGTTTATAGTTCAACAAAAATGAAGCACATTTTGCTCATTGAAATAGTTTATTGTCGTCTGATTGGAAACTTATCTAAATATATTTATTTACTTATTGAAACTTTTGGGTTTAATATAAGTGATATATACATTAAACCCCCTAAGCTATTGGTCGTTTTTGACATTGTCCAAGCTAAAAGATTTAAATAGTGATATGCTCTTCAACATAAACGTATGGAGACAAAAGATTCATGTTCACGACTCGACATGATTCATTCATGGTTCATATAGCCTACCCCAATTTACCTAGGATTACATTCTTGGTTGTTGTTATTGTTGTATGCCCCCGACCTATCCCAACTTGTGCGAAACACTCCTTGCTCATTTTTCGGCCAATTTTTGATGGAATATTCGGTGTAAATGTTCTCAAGTGAGGCATAAAAGGGTATTTTCGTCCAATAATTTGACTTTTGTACACATCACTTGTGCGAAATAGCCTTTATTGCACACATCATTTGTTTTTTATCAATTACTTGTTTTTGGTATATGTGTACGGGGGGGGGGGGGGGGGGGGAAGGGGGGTTCGCACAAGTGATGAGTACAAAAGTCAAATTATTAAATGACAATACATTTTTATGCCTCAAGTGACAGTATCTAAACTGGATATTCTGTCGAAAATTGGTCGAAAAATGGGCAAGGAGTGTTTCGCACTAGTTGAGATAGGTCGGGGGTAGTTTTGAAAAAGGTTCTACATGAGACAATGTCAAAAACGACCAATAGGTTATTATATCTGATATGTACAACGCTTCACTTAAAATTATTTGTATGAAAATACCCTTGAGAAAAGCACATATATGTTTTAGAAACGTTGCTACAAACTAACAGGGTGGTAAAGTGCTCTAATTTAGCGTGTACAAATTCAGGAGGTAGAGAGCTTAATTTTGATTTGGGGAAGGTAAGTGTTGAAATAGGTTTATTTGGGCCGGGGTTGAAGTGCGCTTTCTCCTTAAATCTTATTTAGTTTGAAATTTCAATTTACATTCTTCATTTCTGAATATATAAAAAAAGAAAAAAAAAAGGTTTTTACACTTTTTGGAAAATGAAACTTTGACCCAAGTTACTTAAAAGGCACACAATTGACGAAAAGGTATCAAAACTTAGATGTTAGTTGCCATATTAAACGAAACAAGAGAAGTGATAATACTAAACGAAACAAAGTAAAATGTACATGCTATGACTTGTGATAGAAACTTAGACGAAGAATCGCATGTTCTTTGTATGAGGCAGATTCAATGGTAATTCATTGGTCAAATTATTCGGGAGCTGATTATAACACAAATGTTATCCAATTAATTAAATATATATCAATAAGAATTGATTTATAAGTCACAACTCACAAGCTACCATAATCGCAAAAAGGGAAAAAAGAGAAAAGTCAATTGACCAAATATTAAAAATTTCTCTAGGAATCTCAAATATTCCCCTAAAAGATGGCTTATTTTCTAAATATTCCCCTAAAAAGCTATTAGGCAACCAAATTTTAAAAAGAAACGTAGCCTTTTTCTTGAATTGCCTCAAAAAGTAATGCACTAGTACTATTTACGATAAGATTGCAACAAGAAGCCATCAGCAAAAAATGCATAAATCAGGATATATACCAATTCGTTCACGTAGTTGTCACATTCGTATCCATATTTATACATCACACGTTGATTGATTTACTATGTAACATTTGTAGAGTAGAAGATTCTTGCTTATATATTTATGTTTAATATATAGTCAAAAAAGAAACCTTGCCAAACTTGTTGAATTTCAAGAAAACAAACCCCTTTACACCAACTGAAAAAACTCGTATATATAGCATGTTCCCCTATGAAGGAAACATAAAATTATTGATAATCATATCATAGAAAATGGCCACGAAATCGAGTACGATGTTGCCTATAGTGAGCAAAGTATATTGTTCAATGTTTGATGTGGTTTTCGTGGTACGAAGGCGACCGAACGTGGCAAGTGGTGGTGGTTTTCTGGTGGCCGACGCAGACCAACGGGTGGTTTTTAGGATTGATGGATGTGGCGTTCTTGGAAAGAAAGAAGAGTTGATTCTTAGAGATGGGGAGGGAAATGCTTTGCTACTCATTAGGCGAAAGGTACAATTTCTTAACTATTCCAATTGCAAATTATATTATGAATTAATTCATGTGAAGATAATAGATAGCGTAAGCAAAAATATAAATATACCAATTTTAGTTTTTTTTTTTAAGAAGTATATGTTTCTAGATGAAACACCAATTTAAATTGAAGTCAGAATGTTTTCTTTCACACACACACACACACACACACACACATATATATATATATATATATATATATACACACAAAAGTAAATTGCTACAGGTTTTGGTATACACGTCGAGTGCTTATCTTTTGAATAATAAATGCATTTGGAATTTTGAATGAGCTAGGTGGCAATTGAAACAGAATGTGAGCATGGGTAAAAGTTTCACTTTGTCTATGTATGTTTTTTTTGCTGAATGTATTGAATGTTGTTTTAACACTTTTTAAGTACCTTTCATCATGTTTGTGAAGATATCATAGAAATACTTAGTATACATAAATGTACTTGGATACTCTTTGTCCCGTTTCTACGTAGTCGAATTAAATATGCTCCCTTAGTTTTCGAGAAAACATTTAGAAATTTGAGTTTATTGTATGGTAAACTAATTTGATGTTTTTGAGTAGTGAAGCAAGTCAATTTCAATTGTTCTTTTGTTTTTTCAGGGATCAATGGTTGAAGCTTTAAGCATCACTAGACAATGGAAAGGCTACTCTTATGACTACTTAGGATCCCATGATAAGCTTGTATTTACACTAAAAGAGCCTAGTTCATGTTTCTCCAACAAGGTTCCAATTAGAGTTTCTCTTGAATCAAAAGAATGCAACAATTACGGAAGCTTTGAGATTAGGGGCAACTTCCCGGAAAGATCTTGCTGCATTATCAACTCCAACGGAGTCCCCGTTGCAGAGGTATAAACACGTACGAGTAACACATACATAGACCCGGCTATCAACTATATATATGTAGTCATAATTGCGCAACATTACTCTATTGTATTGGTAAATAACATGAATAACTTACATAAATATATTGTGTCGACAAGATCTATGATAGGAGTAGTCTATGTAAATGCTTTTCTACACAAAAAATAATTAGAGAGGATTAATTAATTTATTGATTAAAATTAATAATTAATTAAATTGATGCAGATTTGTGTTAAGAAGGAGGTGGGGCAAGTGATGGCAAGCAGGGATTTGTACCATGTTGTAATCAAGCAGGGAATGGATCAAGCGTTTGTCTTCGGAGTGATTGCTGTTCTAGATTACATATATGATGGATCCACTCGATGCTGAACGTATTTGGATTTCATTTATTTGATTAATTGATTTTTATTGTGTTTATTTCGTGTATTAAAGTTTGACGTGATTGTTTTCTTAAGGTTCTCGAATGTTTGTACAGGACCACCATTGATTCTTTAACTCTTCATTCAGTTACTAGCCATTAATATTCGTTGTATGTAACTTGGTATATATGTTCATTATCCAATTCGATAACATGAAGTCTGTTGTTTCTTGTTTCGTTTCTGTCAAGTGCACGTATGGAATCATAAAAAAAAATATTATAATTTATATGTGGACTATATATATTCGTCTTTCGTGAAGATAGGAATATAACACAATTAAATTCGTAGTTTGAAGAATTAAAATGAATCTGAATTTCTTCTTGAATTGCCTATAGTCTATAGATAGTTCAAAACATTGGGAGGTTTTATCGCGTTGAATGTCGAGCTCAATGGACTAAATTCACTACCACCATGGGAACTACGCAAACATGTCTGCTTATCCGTGTAGCTATGTCAATATAGTATTAGTACTTTTAAAAGTTCAAGGAATCTAATTAGTAGGAAAAACAAAAAATACTAGTAGTAACGATGAATGTGAGGATTTTTAATGAAGATGAGAGTTATTTATAATGGTTTTAGAGTTATAGTTTAGTGAAAACAAGAAAGTAATAGCGGCAAACGAAAAATGTGAGGTTTTTTATTTTGACTTGGTACACTCGAATCTCTTTAAAATTTACGTGACATTATAACTGGCTAATTGTTTGCATGATTAGAGAGACGTTTTACAGGCACTGCCATACCAAAATCTAGATCAGTGATGAACGAATTATATTATACCACAAAATACAAACCGATTGAACTATATTCATCCGGTCCGTACTTATTATAGCCTTATAACAAAGTTGCATAATAGTGCTCAGTGTACAATATAAAACGCCTTAGTAATAGTGCTATTATCGGCTATCAAATGCCTCATTAATCAAGATAGTACATTGGTCTAATTAGTTGTCAAAATTATTTTCGACGTAGATCAAAGGTGGTATTTGCAAACCCTTCCAAAAAAAAAAAGTAGAAGTCCAAAATTTAAGTTAAGTTTCATCAATAACCTTACTTCACAAGCCATGATAGTTTGAATTTCTCACATTACTTTTTAAAAATGTTCAACATAAACCAAAATCACTTTCAAATGAGCTTTGAGATTTTGGGAGGTTTTATGCTTAAGAAAAGTTCTATAACTAAAAATTCTAGATTTGGGAACACCCAAAAAGCACTTATTCACAAAAACATGAACTTAAGTTGAATTGTCCGTGTAACAACTTTAAGATTCTTTAATACCGCCTTAATCATCTTGACAATGATACATTTTGTGCTCCCGAGAAGTTCTTCTGATGATATATGATAAAAGCTCCCACATTGAACTCCAAATCATCATATCATTTAGCCTTATCAATTTGCATTCTGACACGTGACACATTCATGTGAATAACATCATTACTCACGAGTTGATTTACTACCTTAATATCCAAGATAGGGTAGAAAAGCTTCATGGTAGTCAAAATCGATCTCCTGAAAGCTTATGATCTCGTAGAATGACCCCTGCTTCTTAATATCCTTGCTAAGTTGGGCTTCTGTAATCAATTTTGTACTTGGATTTCAAATTGCATTTCTACAAGTGGTTTTTCAGTTCTTGTACAGGAGTTCCAAGTTGGCCGTTTCAAATCATCCAAAGGAATTAGGCATGAAGACCCCTCTCTCTCCATATCTTTTTATTATTTATGTTGAATTTCTATCCAGACTTATTGACAAGGAAGAAAAAAGAAAACAACTTCATGGCGTCAAGATTTTTCGACAATGTAAGCACATCTCGCATTTATAATGTGTAGAATTGCAGATGATCAAACATTATTTTGCAGAGCAACTATTTCTCATTGTCTATAGATACTTTCGAAATGTGGGAAAGTGACATGGCCAACAAAGAGAAATCATTCATTCACTACAACAACAACACTCAAACGAATGCCAAGATTTTCTTATATAATTTTCTCAGTATCAGCGAATGCAAACACAAATCCTTTCATCTTGGCATTCATTTCTACAAGCCTGGTCAAAAAAAGAAAGCCTTCCATCAAATCATGTCAAAAACTCAATCCTTCTTGGGGTTGGAACAGAAGCACACTCTCTCAAGAGGGAATAAGCCCCCGTTTGGTTTTCATTTGAGAAATAATTTTCAGAAAACAATTCATTTTGAGAGAATTTGGGCTTCTCAGAAAAAATATTTTCGGCCCATTAACAAGAATTTTGGGGGGAAAATGAAAATATCTGAATAAAATTAAAGGGAAATAGGGGGGGAAATATAGCATTTCGCATAAATCGAGGTGGGGATATGACATAAAGCAAATGATAAAGCTGTTGGTATATGTAGGTAATGATTACATAACTAACAATATTAAAATTTGAAAATAACGGTTGGTACCATTTGATAAAGAGAGAACAGTAGGTTTGCCTCCATTTTTTGAATATCATTTCAAATGCCCCACTCCACTTTCTGCACGGTAATTTGAATTTGATGTGGTTGACAATTTAATTAATTCTATAAGCAATAATCCCTGAATATTATTGTCTCCAAGGGGAAATAATTATAAAAAAGAAATTTCATATTATATTTGGTTAAACCAAGCAAAGTTTAGTAGATACATATATATGACCATACGTACCAAAACAATCATAATTTATATTATCCCATTACTAGTATATTGAGTTAACGTTGATCACACCAATAAATTCACAAATATGAAACTACGTTACATATTTTTCATCATAGTATAGGTTACTGGAAACAATGTTATGTCAATGTTTAGCCAACATCCATCTAACATTGAAATCTGAATGTGTTCTAACTATTATTTTAACTATAATTTTGAAGTGTGCGTAGAGTAATTAAATCAGACCAGTACATGACCAGGTGTCATGAAAAATAGTGTTAAATGAATTTTTGAAAATAGATAAGTTATTTGATTTGTCTGTTTGTGTACCTATTGCGGAAATTCAAACAAGGGGGGGTTGCAACAGGATTTTCCGTACTCGCAGTTGTCCTCGTGCTTGTTCTTACGAAACTTGGTATCCAGTGGAGCTGTTATAGTTAGATTGCTGAAAATTGTGTTGTACGTAAATATATGCATGGAATGCCTCTCTTGAGTGCTCTATCTAATTTCCCCCCCGAAAAGTGAACTTTGATTGTAACACTTTTGTGTTGCCATTACTACGCACAACTGCCAATACATATAGGATACATATTAAATGTGGTAACCATTAATTAAGAAGTAGCCAACTCTACCTGTGACTTATTCAATGCAATCTTGAAAATCTTTTGACGGGATTGGCATGGAAACTCCATAATTGTGAGTCGCCCAGCACATCAATGAAATTTGGTAATATTGTAATACCATAGCTGTGTTGGGCCCATGGCTACCTAATTAAATACCCAAGTCAACTCATTTGATTGTTATTGTCAAATATTATTTAAAAACCACCATTTTTTGGTTGCCATGCACGCGATGTAAGCATTACGATATCCCTACTTTATTTCACCATTTAATGAATTTATTAGAAACATTTAAACGTACTCTTGTGTTGAGATGTAATTATCCTTTTGAAAATATAATCTGTACTTTAAGCCTGGGTTGTGAGATTGATTTTGCGTTGCATGTATTTTGATGCAAGGTTGTCCCCGTATTATTTTGTTTTTTTTTTCGTATAACGCAAATAGGTTGTTATTTGTAAAAGGGGCGGCAACTCACGGAAACACAGTTAAGTTCAATCGCCGAGTGAAATATCATCTTTTTCGGCCAAATGAGTGCACGCGTCAGTATGTTAATATTATAGCAAATTGTCTCATCCCATTTACGTGGACTTAATAAAAAAAAATACATAAGGCAACCAGCGCATATATTGAGAACTACTAATATAAATCGAGGCAGGTACCATTCTAGCATGATAATAATAAAAATCTACGACGAAGCCGCAAAATGTTGGTCGATTGCATGACCTCAATGTTCCTATCTTAGTAACTTTTTGGATGACGCGCATCTCTTTCCCCGAAAATGAACTCCATATAGTCGTAGAGCGGCAAACCATGTTTGCGAAAGAACTTCTTCCTAAGGTCATCCTGAGAATGCAGAAAACCATAGTTAAGTTATGAATGACTGGCGTCTACGATATTTAACTCAAGTTTAGTTATTTTCCAGGCTGTTACCGCATCGCCGTTCTTTAATCGCTCTAATTTATTGGATACGCTAACACAATTGTTCTTGGGGTCGAAGGTTACGCCCGGTGAGCGAATGTAGTCCTTGAATCCGACATACCTCCTGCATAGAATCCGGTACTGATCCATTACATCCGTTATCGAGATGCCGAGATCGGGACGAGCGTAGCATAACATGAAGTGCACCCGGGTGAGTGCTTCTGCGACACCACGTCGCGTTGTTAAGTCGGCCTCTTTTGCAACGCTGTACAATGTGTTTATGTACAACTCATCCAATGAACGGTTCCATCCCCACTTGTAAATAGCCCGGTTGGTATACATAGTACGCACCCCCCGTGTCTTCCAAAAATAAGAAATGGAAATATGATTAGGTTAAGCACCCGCCAAAATGGATGCACAATATATTACTGTAATGTGGCATGAAATGAAACGGAAACTCATAATAAAATGAACGTCCCTCCCGGAATGGCTAATATTCTCTTAAATTTAATTTTGCCACGTTACCTGAAGTATGGGTAATACATGATATTTTGGGTCCGAGCTACCTCCTCCATACTCGAAGTTCTTGCCTCTGCAATCGCCATTAACTTTTTGCTCCATTGCTGCGCAATATCTAATCCTATTAAAAAGATTTACTGATAATAATTGATCAGTGCACAAGATGTTGTAGTAGACAATGCATTTTATAAGGTGTAACATGTCCCATCATGCTACCTTCTGCGGCGATATTGCCTTTATTATCCCTGCATCCGGTAGATTGATTTATTTATTAAATGATGGTAAGCAACGGAGTGCTGTATAATTAATTTCCCCACAGTGCCTTGAACTTATTCTATGGCTACTGTAATCACCCGACAACTAATTTGGTCCAAAAAGACGTTTTACTTTTTGGACCTCTAATTATTTATTTTATAATGTAATTACGGAGTTTTATTTTGACCGGCTTCATTAGTAGTAGCTAAATTTATGACTTCCGTTTAGTAATATTTTGAAAAGTTATAGGTTGTCGAGAATATAATGGCCAGTGAATTCCTGTAATTGTTGTACGCAAATTTTATTCAACCTAGAATAAGGATTGTGACGTTATTTTGTCTCAATGTTTGATGCCTGTTGCGTCAACATTGTGACAACATTCAAAGCCGAACCCTCCTATTAAGTGCATATATAGGTAGTCGTTCTAAATACGCGCCCGATGTTCAATATAGCTTACTGCCACACCTCTGTTGACAAATAATCTATGTATTTGGTATCTATTCAAGGTCTTGATTATGACTAGTTTTTACTGGTATCAATCATTATGCAAATTGTAACTAACCTTCAGTAAGTCGTTTGCAGTAAACCATATATTTATAGTATTGGCCATAGTTTGTAGAGTTATGTTCGTTTTCACTTATTCATAATAACCATGCACGTGTACTCTATTCGTGCGTACCAAACGATCCCTAATTACGAACTACGCCGCGAGCTGTTTATAGTTTGATCCGCCTTTGTAGAACAATATGAAAAACCTGCAATATCATTATTTAAAATATATGTTAAGTTAGCGCAACCCATAATATAGTTAATTGGTGTATATTAAAGTTTGTTTAACAGTTCCAGGTGCCGTTGAATTGAAGTTGTGTTGGGCTTGGATGTGTACGCAACGAAATAGCCTCGTGGAATTTATTTAGTGGAGGTGTCCTTCAACAACCCCAACCACCATTTATCAATGCCATGCAATCTGTCTTAAATACCCTAAGCATGTAGCTATATTATACCATCTTCTTGTATATTATTCCCTTCCCCCCTATACTTTGCTCACGAGACATTCATCACGTTCGCAATCATTCCTATCTCTAAAACCCTCAATTGCCATTTCACCATGTCGTATGAATTCTCCACTAGCTCCACCATGGATAGCACCGGCCGAACCCCTTCGATCGAGGTACAGTTATCCACTCATTATTGAAAATAAGTTTGTCATTAAATACCAAAGTTATACAAAACATATGCTTCTTATTGGCTATAGTCTAACCGGCCGATATTCACTTCATATTGTTAGGATAACAACCGAGACTATGGACATCCATTTCACTACAACAAATTTTGGTGCGCCGAAACCGAAGCACAACTTGCATTTGCCCTTCGCGAGTTCTCCAAACCTCATCCGATTTTAGATTGCACCCAAATGTGGAAGGTTATGAAACAGGCGGGCGTTTTCATGTCGAAAACGTTCGTTAACGATATTACACCCGGCATGATACGAGCTCGCGTTGGCGTATTGCGCGAAAGATTTATCAAGTTCCGTCGATATATGTCAATCCCAGGAGTTAATTTCGACCCACACAGTGATTCTGTTCGCACCGATGAACTCTACGCTGAATACGAGCATAAGGTACTCATTTTGCAAAACCCCCTTATTTCTATGTAATTCATCCATTTTTGCATAACATATCTGAAAAAATCATTTAGCACAAATGAGGGGGTATGAATCACGTGTAGACAATTTATTTAGACCTTGAAGTCTGAATCACTCAATTTTCCGTTTATCAACTTTTTGACCCGCGCTATATCTTTGCATTTTGTTTGGGTGGTCCTATTGAAAAAGTGAGTAAAATGCGTCGTTGTAACTACTCACACATGGCATCTAACGTATATTGTCCTCTTCACTACTCCATACTCATTATGCAGGAAACACTACTTGACTTCTATTTTAAGGTGCACGGAATGCCCAATTATTTTGAGCTTGATTACTTCTTCAACGTCAAGTGTGCTCCGTTAACACGCGTTGAGGAAATTGGATCTTCAAGCACCCCGTATGAGATTTTGGAAGAAGCATCAACAACCCTTCAACTGAGCTCTACGTAGAGTGTTAAAAATGGCCATTCAATATTGTTATGTTAACAAGTTATAGCTTGGTGAATGTTGTATTATATATCCAGTCCGGCGCAATGAAACACGTGACCACTTATGGTTGTAACAGTCGATACTTTACTATTGGGTGGCCAAATGTTTTGTCCCATTAATTAAATTGTTGGAACTTTAGTATATATATTTTTGTGGCCGGTAACCTTCAAAACAACAAACATTCAAGTTGATTGTTCTAATTGTCCCATCGGCTGTACATGGGGAACACAAAGCATTAAATGCACAAATCTCTCTCATGATTAACATTATCTCTAGAGTGGTTATAGTACAATGTTGGCGCTAAAATTACCCGCCATAACTCCAACATCAGTTTCCCCCCTTTATCTTTTGCCTATAAATTACTTCCTTTGGGCAGGCTATTTGACCAAGTAGTAAAAAAATGCTCTTTGCAATTAGTTAAGTAATATTAAATTATAGAATTGGGTTAAAGTTGTTTTTCAAAGTCTTTAGTCGAGTCTTTGCTCTTTGTTGCTGTACTTTGTCATATTACTCAAAAATATCTTTAACAAATATGGATGCCAAAAATGTGTTGTTCTACGAGTCCCCTTGGAATGCCGATATCGATGGCACTTTCATTGGGATCTTGGCCAAAAATGCGGAACTTCTCGAGCGCAACATACAAAAGAATGATAAAGTTGTGTTTGTCGAGTGTATGGATGAATTGAACGAGAAATATGGCACAACATTCAACCTAAAGGCATTACGTGATCGGTTTGAGCACTTGCATGCTAGGTTTAACTGTTTCTCTTGGCTCGTAGATAATCCTTTCATAAAATTTAATCCTATCACTTTTGAAGTTAGTGCTGACTATCAGTGTGTGTGGGACTTCGCCGTGCAGGTATTATTTTTAATGCATGTAAAGTTATGTTCTCGCAAGTTAATTACAACGTTATTTGCGTTAATTACTGCATTGTTTATTTACATATTAACTGCTGGAACTGTATTTGTGTTACAAAAGTAACTATAGTTCATCTATGTTACCTTTATAACGTTACCACATCAAATGAGTTAAGCATACGTTTGAAGAAATATTTGATAGTTTCTCTACATTTTGATAAGTTTTCGCCATAAATACGTGATGTATAATAACAATTTGTTGTACTTTAGAAACACGCCATTTCCGTGGCATATCACACGGAGGGTGAACTTGCATGGAATGAACTCGTTTGCATTTTTGGGCGACTAGAACCTGCTGGATCCGGCCGCACTTTCCCAATCGTCGATGTCACTGTCGATCCATTTGTCTTCGACGGTGTGGACGCCGAGGACAAGTATGTTTCCGGGTCCTCGGCCGACAATTTCATTGACCTGCCGAGCCCAGATTGCGTTCTCCCTGTCCAGACGCACAAGCGAAAGACATTCACAATTGATGCCCTTCTCGAGTGGTCTCACCCCGCAAAAGATCCTCCCGTAGAGGAGCTTGTCCCCAAAAGGAAGAGGGTTGCCACGGCAAAGTGCTTGTTCCCCGTTAAGGAAGAACAGAAAACTCCGGACTCGAAGCCAAAAAACATCGTCATCATCGACTCTAGCCCCGAAACGCCGTCTACCAAGAAGTGATGCGTATGTGCATTACAAAGCTCTGCTCACTAACTAATGAAAAGCCCTTGGATGTGTACCGTAATATGCATTCAATCATCTTAACACTTTAAAGTGTGGCTTTATTTTGGAGCATTGCTGATTTTGGATGTTTTGTTATAGTATTGAACACGTACACGTTGTGTGTTTTTTGTTGGTTGATTGTGGTCGACCATAAGTATGTAATTTTCCTTATTTTGTAATTTGTGTAATCAGTACCAATGTTATTCATGTGTGGTTCCATTTTGTGATAAGCCTCAATTCAATTTTCTAACAACTACAATTGTGCAACTGCAAATTCGTCTGGACCTATTGTTGAAACGAAGTTGCACCAACTTCGATCTAACATTGACAACAGTTCGGTGTGATATTTATCCAACACAAATAACACAACCAACCATGTCCATACGGGGTTCATGTTTTTGCTACACAAACAATCTTTGTTGTTTTAACCCCAACCGAAAATTAATCAGGTTTAACAAATGTCAATTTTAGGTTATCTATTTAAAAACCTCGACCTAAAACACATAGATACTAATAATAGAACGGAACTATTTTTTAAGCATCAATAAATTACCAATTACTTTTTGGGATGCTAACATATGTGCCAGTCACATGTCTATACTAACAAATGAAATACTTGTAGCAAGGCTCCGTAAGTTATCCTTATGTTATTAATTTTTGGGATGCGTTTGAAATTTATTTTATTATATATTATACAGTGTATGGTCGTCTTGTGTCTAAGTTGGATGGAGTTTTGTTCCTTACTACAAGGGTTAAGAGATGAATGGTAGTGGCATAAATACATTTTTTCATCGGGTTCCCAGGCATGACACGACTTTTAAATTCCACTCCCTCATTAAATGTACGCGACGATTTAGGCTGAACGTTGTACCCCCACTCAGGTTGGGGTTGCAACGGTCCATTATTTGATGTTCATATTTGACGAGGCCTTGACCAAAAAAAAAAACAATTAGTCGACGCCCATATAGGCATTCCCAACCCCCCCTCCAATTTGTAATTTTCAAATTCTGTAGCACCAGACAAGGAACAGTTATTATCAAACACTTATGGAACCACTAATCGCCGAGATGAAGCGTCTTGGTTCAACACCTATTGAAAGAATCATTGTATGCTTATATACTGGCAGAAAAAGCTTGAATTGTTAATCAACGTTGCTTTTATTATATTACTTTTCCATTTCCATTAAGTAGTTGTTGAGAAATTGACATTTTCTATAAATGCGTCAGGAAGCGCCAAATGAAGCGGTCTATGCACCGATGGAGTACAACGACGACTGGGATGACGCTAGAGAAGCAATGTTACTCAAATATCTCCAGTTGTTTGGTGACATATCAAGGGGCAGATCCATGCACATTGCACTAAGAAAACTTTCAATCGAACTACAGAGGCATAGCGGTCCACCCCTGGTTCTAGAGAGCCTTGTGAATCGGACGAAGATTTTGTATCAACGCATGTCTTCCTATTGTGCCTTCATTCGTAGGGAAGGCGTATCTTATGATGAGGGCACGCATCTTCCTACTATTAATATTGACGCGTATTTGGCAGCATTGGCACGCGAAGGGGTAAGTCAAATGTGTATGGCTTTCTTCATAAGAAGCATTCTGGAAGCAATGTTTTATTGGTGTTCTCTAAACATCATCCCAACATTAAAAGCTGAACCGTCGCTGCCGTTGATTTTTCCAATTTGTGTTTCACTAAAACTTTATATTTCATTACTTAATTTTACTAATCATTGTATATGTTAACCCTAGGGTTCTGAGCCTAGCATGTATAAGTTCTTCCGTCTGCACGGGTTACCGAACCACGCGCTTATGTTCGGCGTGTTTGACACGATGAACGGAGCATATCCTAATACAGATGCCGAACTCAGTGAAGGATCTGACGATGAGCACACTAGCGTGGATGGGTCAACAGAGGTCGAATACTCGGGTCCAGTTAACGCAGACGTAGATAACGACGAAGACGGTTGCTCTTTTGATAGTACCAATAGGCCATCGCCCATCAACGACGGAAAAACGCATTGCTTGAAGTGTGGCGATTTTTATGATCTGTGTGTTTGCCCATCTACCGAAGGGTCGGAGGACATGTCAACGGAATCTTATTATGATGAAACTGATTAAACATTGTATATAATTATTTCCAATGCTTTAATTTAATGATTATTGGGTAAGGGCATTTTGTCTTGGAATGTAAATTTGAGTAAAGGTGTTTTTATTGTTGAATTACGGGTCTTATCACAGTTAATGAATTGAAAACGAAGTGCATCTAACTATAATTTTAATGTTGTTCTTATGTTGGCAGAACATCCATGCAACATTACATCCATTATTGACTCATTTTATAAAGGATCCACTATTACTATGCTTACCACCCGATCAAACAAGCTGGTACTCAGCATATATTTAACGCACATATCCAGTGAACGCGCAACATATCATGCTTCAAACCGTCAAAACAAAACCTGGGAGTTCTACATAAAGCCCCTTACAATTAAGAAACGCAAAATAAATATTGAAATGGTCATGCGATTACACATCACATAGCATAACCATCGCCAAATGGCTTTCATGGGGTGGCAGACAAAACTTCCATCCTGGAAAGCACCTTGATTTGAGGGATGGGGAGCTCTTTCACCACGAACAGATACTGCATTTTTGAATAGTTCATGAATCCCTTCTCCTTGAACCTCGTCTCAATCGTCAGAGGCTGCATGTACAAATTTAGCAATGTTTAAGTCATTCAGATAACACTCATATAAAATTGTGGGATTCAGATTAACTCACGAATCTGGAATGCACGTCATGAAGATTTGGTTTAATTGTCACTTTTCCTGTCTTCTTGTTTAGCCTAACACCAAGGACTTTATAAAATCTGTTGAACAAATTGAAACGGGTGTGCATGATGATGAGCCTTTCCTTGATCATCATAGGGGATATATCAGTCCCCTTCTCCCTCGTTAGTTTTTTTCCCAGTTCCTCGTAAATCTCAGCCATCATCTCCGCCGTGTACCAAATTTGCCGATCGACGATCTTGCGAAGACAGCGTAGTAGTATATTCTCATCTCGCTGACTAAATTCTTTGAAGCTAAGGAACACATTATGTATGTCATCCTATTCATGTGTCGAGACAAATGAACATGTCATCAGTGCACGCCCTATGAATAATACAGCTGAAGTATAATTATTGATAATTTACCTTTGTCGAATCGTAGACTTCCTTCAAATTGCTTCTGGTGGATGCCATTGAGAGAGGATAAATGAAAATGGTCAACAAGAGCGAATAAATAAAAAAGAAATTATGAAACATGGGGTGTATAATGGATGACTATGTAATATAGTCATACCTCGGGATGTACATACCTGTCATTACTTCTCTTAATGGTGCTTTTCAAAATAAAATTCAATGTAATGTACGACGATCAGGATTAATTGGGAGATTTACTAAACAATCAGATTACATATAAAATAATAAATAGCATGTATGTAATATCTATGCGGAATTACACGATAATATGGTGGTGACCATACTGTAGTCAACATTGTTCTTCGTACCACATAGTAAATTGAGGTCGATTTAATATGTGGTACGGGGTAGGGAAAAAAAAGCCCCAACTAGCAACATTTACAATATATTCACCTAATAATAATAAGATAAATGTAAAATAAAAGGAAACCCAGATCAGCCATGTAAAGTACCTATAGATTTTTTAGGAGATCAGGCTGCGTAGTAGCCATCAGCGGTAATATCAACTTATGGCCGCCGAAAGCAAGATACGTTGTGTACTTCACAAGCCAACTTCGTTGATTATTTGTTGGAGCGGGTATACCAACTCGGTATGTGTATACATTTCAAACCTAGTTGCGTTCCTCCCAAAATGTTCACAAGTATTATTTTAGTGTTATCATAAACAGTTAAGAGGAGCGATAATGGTAGTATTAATTACTGGGATCAAATTGTGCGTCATTGTAAGGCACGAAATTTGAACACGTTGTCTTTTGAAACGGATAATTATTTCTTAATAACCTAAAATCAATAGAAATGTGACCATTTCCGATTATAAGATATTGTGTGAAGTACGTTGCGCGGGCGTTTTCAAACAAATACAAAATATTTTTGTGACAAGTAGTAATGACAGGGCCAAAGATGCCATACACCGGTTATTTGAATATATACACTCAATAGATTTGGAAATAGTAGATTAGTATTCATACAGTATTATGCACCTTATCTGCAGTAATATAAATAAATATATCTCAACCATTTTGTATTTATTATTTTATTTAGATTCAGATGTCAATGACTTTCTAATTTATATTTGGGCGTTCCAAATATATGAACAAAGGCGACCATGTTAAATGGATTTGTGGACACGCTAGTACCAGTCATGTCAAACATGACCGTTGTGAAATAAAATAATAGATTTATAATCTCCATCTATTTAAAAATTCAAAAATAGATAGCGCGGAAAATCTATATAACCATTTCACATAGGGACATAAACCATAATTAATCGAATAAGCGAGTGTTGTATATTATAACTTTGAAAATCACGATGGAATACGGAGAAAGCTCTGCTGTGAGGGGGCGGCAAATCCCAGGGTCGGTACAAGGCCTGGTTCTGTGCCACTGTGGGCGAGAGTCGGTGATGCAGACCGCATGGAAAATTCCTAATCCCGGTCGCCGTTACTGGAGATGCCCGGTGGGTATATTCATACTTTGTGCATTTTAAAAGTTTTGACTGGGTACTAGTACGTAATATTTTACACCAATTTTTATTACACTATTGCAGGCCTATAGATGCAAGATGGTGTCCTGGATTGACCCCGAACCTTGCCCCAGGTGCAAGGCTGTGATTCCAGGGCTTGTCAATAACCTAGAGGGCCAACAGTCCTTAATAGAGCGTTACCAAAAGCGCCACAGAATTGGAGCATTGTTGGCAGTGGCGGCCTGGATCTTAGCTATGGCAGTGTTTGTTAAGATTAAATTGATGTAAAGTATGATTACCGTTTTATTTGTAATTTCCATTATCTGTGGGATAATGATAATATCGGAGTTAGGCACCTATCTCATTAGTAAAACATCCATTGGGTTGTCATGTGGTGTATCATCCTACTTCCCTTTTAACACCGTCTATATTACGACCATACAGTTTGATTTGTGACGCAGTTGTTGACATAACATCGATCCAACATTGTTATCCGATAAACCAAAATATATCTCAACCATCTATTTATACAACACAGGTCGATATTTTACACTTTTTTGAGATCCACAAATTCAACAAATTTAACGAAAAAGCAATCATTGAGCAGGAGGGCAAATATATTATAATACATGTATATATAGAGTAGTCGATTCGGATTGAAAACCGTATAAACTAATTTTTGTTTATGTTTGTAAATAATTGCCTTCATTATACGTTAGATATGTCAACCGAAAAAACCTTATAACTAAACAAAAATAAATTGAATATTGGTTTATACTTTGTATAGATTTTGAATCAAACACTTTCCAAAATAATGTTATTAAACTTTAAATTAATTTAGTTTTCCTATTTGCCTCAAGTAATACAGTGATGATAATGCCCTTACTTGCCATCTTATCGTGAAATAGTATTTGAATCGTCACGCAGCTGAGGTTCCACACGTTATATATTGATTTGAAAAATACAGATTCAGGATAATTAACTGCACATGGTCTTGTCAAATCAAACAGCTTTTTGAAGGATCTGCGAGATATCACAGGCTTGATTTTCGGCAAATCATTTCGGGTAGCCGAAAACACGCCAAACCTATTTCAATGTTGCCACATAGTTGCTATTATGTCTAAGGCTATGCGACAGTATTATATATTTTTGTATTCCAATAATTTTGCACAATAGCTTATCCCGTGATGTCCAACACAAAAAACATACATGTCGTCATGGATAAATTATAACCTTAAACAAATGCTTAGATATATTAATTTGTTAAGATCTCATATAATTCTATTTTATTTTTTTTCGTTAAGATCTGATATAATTATATTTATATATTTTATGATAACATGTGTTCAAATTATATCAAAAACCGTTTGGATATTACTTAAATAATACTGTAGTAATAACGTTTATTTCCATCTTTAATTGCACGAGGAGGAACAGTTAAAAACACTGCATAGGTAAAGCCCGCGCCATTTTGACATAGTCCTATAATGTAACTTATGACGCTGATTTTGCACGGTAAAGGGGTAATGTAATATGCCTGAATCACACACTTTATATGCAAAACAATACAACACATTACATTTTGAAACCGTTATTATTGGTTGTAAGCCACAGCTTTATGGATAATCAAAGTAGGGAATCTTCTATGAGCTGTGCTCTATAAATAATAGTATGAGTAGCCAAAAGCATTTGCACACATCTCAACCAGAGATCTTTTTCCACACCGAGCCACAGATAAAACATCCACCACCACACCGATAATATGGCACAATTTGTTCCTATGCCACAGGAAGATATGTTTTACAGCAAAGACTGGACAAAGGAAGTTGACACCAAATTCATCGAGGTCCTTGCCGACATTGCACGAACAACAAAAACGACCCTATCGCTGTGTGACTTTGATGCCATAGCAGCAGCCGAAGTAGAGACAAACATTGAATTCGGAACAAGTTTTTCATACACGGATTGCGTGTGGCAATTCCATCTACTAAAGCAACGATTTGATACTTTCACGGATCTAATGGCAAGGGATGGATTTTTCTGGGATGAACAAAATAACCAAATTGTTTATACCGAAGAAAACGCTTTTGACGAAGTATTAAAGGTAATCTTACATTGTATATTGTTTGTGATAACTTCGCCTTGAAAACGATGACTCATATAGACATTATGAGAATATTTGTTTGTAGCATAATCGATTTGCGGTGGTGTACATGGTAAACGGTGAGCCAGCATGGAGCGGATTGTGCGATATATTCCGCGAGCGCGCCCATTTTTAAAGTAAGAAATTTTATATGAGGTGTCGTTAAGTGTTAATTACATTTATTTGGCAAATTAACCGCTATCTATTGTCGATAGGTATCGCCGACATCAACCTCGTATTGCACGGGTTGGGGAAGCTTAGCTGTGAATTTGGATTCCAACGGTGAATACAAAGTGGGTCATACTAAGTTCATAATCACCAATTTTACTTCGGGTATTTAAGTTACGGATCTTGCTGTTGCCGTATGTACCCCGACCTATTCAGCATGTACTATTTTAAGAACGTTTTATTGACGATGGTTGGGTCCCACGTGCATGTTAATTAAATATATTAGTAAGTCTAACAGTGACACAAGAATATCACATGACGTTGTAACTAGTACCCCCAATTTTATATAC
Organism: Linaria vulgaris; assembly: GCA_948329865.1. Taxonomy (NCBI): domain Eukaryota; kingdom Viridiplantae; phylum Streptophyta; class Magnoliopsida; order Lamiales; family Plantaginaceae; genus Linaria; species Linaria vulgaris. The sequence goes on along the minus strand of OX415254.1, from coordinate 17,682,773 downwards.
TACACCACGCATAACTAATTTACCTCTATATCACATGAATCGCCTCATAGAAAATTATAGCCTAATGTATTCTGGAACGAATGTTGGGCTAATGTTGCGTCTTCGTCGTAACAACATGGAACACAGAAAACTATAGAATGCAGTTTTGCGGCTGGCTGGGCAGGCGTATATTATTTATGCACGGAAACCAATTTATCCAAGATCTTTCTGTTGTGGTCTAACAAACAACAAAACACAACACTATACTCACCTCAAACTTATGAAAGGTTAGCAAAATCAGATACATCACACCCAACCATTCAACAAAAGGGGTTGGTCAATTTGTTGGATCGATGTTGCCTAAACATGCATAACATATTGATGCCAGAACGATCTACTTTCATTGACATGCATCACCTAAAAAGTCAATTAATTGCTTCCCAAAGGATGATGCGCATGGAATTGACAGGCATGTTCAAGTTAGAGCAAATTAGACACAGCACTGATACTACAAACCAACATCATCCAAATACCAAACATACATCATATTCAAAACAAAACATGCCAGTAGAAACAGAGCAGTAAAAGTTCAAACTATAGCAAGCATGGGTCAATCCATGTCGTTGTTTGCAACCAGCTCTTCCATGTTGTTGATCAGGACACCAAGTTCCTGCATCCGAACTTGTTTAGCTGCAATCTCTCTCTGCAGATCGGCATATGAACTTTTGTACCAAGCTAGTTGGTTCTCCACAAAACGTTTGGTTGTCACCATGGTTTCTACCGCATCAGATTGAGGGACTGCTTGACCAGCAGACAGATGATACCTCCTCTCCCCGTCTTCAGAAGCCTCAACTCCATCACCACCCACCCAAGGCAAGTCCTTCACCCTGTCGTTCGTCAAGTACGTTGATGTGATTGTGAACTTATCATTATTCACCGCCATTTCTCCAAATTCTTCATTGCGCATACCTTGTTCGAGGAGAAGGCCAGTGATCAACGAAGGGAACGGAAGGATCCCTCATTTCCTCCCAGCAAACTCTGCCATAGACCTAAGGACTCGTTCACCAATATTAACGGGTTGACCGTTCTTCAGCTTATATATCAGCACAGCAGCATCCTTGGTCAAAACGGTATTATTTTGCGAAGGCAGCCAGTTATAACAGGCAAGTTTGTGCAAAACGGCACTTAGGGACGTGAGCATCGAGCCTGGCATTGAAGCTTGCCACTCCCTCTCCAAACCTCCGGATAAATCCTCAATCACCTCGTCCAGTCGAGGGTCATCCCCTTCCACTACGTCTTCCAGTCCCCAAAAACGGTTGATCGTTTTAGGGCTAATGTCGAACGTCTTCCCCCTGACCCATGCCGTGCCATATTTCGTCGACAATCCGCAGGTGATATGTTTAGATAGATTCATGTAGAATTCCTGAACGACCTCGGCCGAATACAGCCCATGCTCCCGCATACTACCCATGACCCCTCTCGATTTAAGGAATTCAAACATTCTGTATTGTGTCGCGCTAATCTTCTCCAAAACCCGCTCCTTACGGATTGTCCTGTTCGTCCGAAACTCCACTGAATGAGATTCTATCTCCTTGGTTAGATAGAACCTAGATGAATCACTGGTACGATAGAACTGCGAAATTGTGTCACGGTACTCTTCTGCTTCTTCTTCTTCTACAACACCATCCTCCACTACACGTGGCCGTTTCCTACCTGCACCGGCCTTTCGCTTGCTACGCTTCTATTTTTTGGTCTTTGTTGAGGCAGAGCCCGCTCCCATATCACCCAACATCCCGCATTCTTCGTCCAAATAAACCTCATCATCTCCAACCACAGCTTCCCCTTCATCCTCCACCACCACATCATCATCCTCCACCACAGCTTTACCCTTAGAGGCAACTTCAGCATTCTTTTTCACACGACCAACTCGTTTAGTTCTATTTGCCGCTTTTCGCTTCTTACCTCCTTTTGGCGATGTCCTGGTATCTGCCTCGCCCAACGGCTCCTCAACGACATCCGTTGCAGGCTCCCCTTCCACAACCCTATCATCTCGTCCCTCTTCCATCTCCTCAACTTCTTCCACAACAACTTTACCTTTACCAACAACTGCAGCATTCTTTTTCTCACGTGTGACTCGTTTACCTCTTTTAGTCACGGACTTCTTCTTACCCACTTTCGACGGACCCACAATAACTGCATCGCCCAACGCCTCATCGGAGACCTCCGTTGCAGGTTCATCATCCCCAACCCTTTCCTCCCGTGCCACTACCAGCTCCTCAACCGCAGCTTCCCCTTCATCAACACTTGTACCTGCACCGACGACTTCATCCCTCTTATTGCCACGGCTAACACGTTTACTTCTATTAGACGCGATTCGCTTCTTACCTCCTTTCGACGCTGGTGCCATAACTGCATCGCCCAAAGCCTCATCAACGACATCCGTCCCAGCATCATCATCCACAACCCTTTCCGCCCGTTCCTCTGGCATCTCCTCAACGGCATCCATTGCAACTTTAACTTTACCCACACCTTCAGCAGTCTTTTTCACCTTACTAACGCGTTGACTTCTTGTAGACGCGGTTCTCTTCTTACCTCCTTTCGCCCTTCTACCCAAAACTTGGTCACCCGCAACCTCCTCAACGACTTCAGTCGCAGCCTCACCAAACTTTTCCGCCGCTACCTCACCAACGCCAACTGCCGCAACCCCCTCCACGTTCTCCTCCTGAAACTCCCCCGCGTCTTCATTCGCAACGTCAGCCACGTTTGCACCCGAAGTATCATTCCCGTTTTCCACCGTTGCGGTGGCGTCCGGGGACTGTGCAACGTCATTTATAACAGAGTTCGTCACCTTTTCATACAGTCCTCTGGTAATTCGCCTCTGCATAGCTTTTAGTCGGACAGCATCTGCTAACGCCGCTGCCTCACTAACAACAGCTCCGCGAGCAGCAGAAACACCACCTAGTCTAGGGTTAGGTTTACCAGCAATTAATTTTGGGAAACCTCCAACCAAATCTGCAGTAGATGTTGAAGGAATGTTGGAGCTTCCCTCAGAAGTTTTGCTTGCTTTCGACTGTACCTTTCCCGCGACTTGCGTGGATTCCTTTACTGAGTTGGGTCCTTGCCGAGCAAGCCTTCTTTGCGAGCGAAGACTCATGGGCTGATTCGGTGCATCCTTGGTCAAAGCAACATCAGCGAGTCTATCCAAGGGGGTTTGATCTGCCATTTCAAATATAGAGATGGAGGATAGATTTGAGGGGGATAGTTGGAATGGTATGGGTAAAGGAGTAGAAAGGGAGATTTTAATTTGCAGCAAAATTAGGGCAAAAATTATGGGTGCGGCGGGAGTGTGTGCGAGAATTCGATAAATTGAATGAGAGTTGGGGTGGCAGTTTGTACAGTGTAGCCGTTCATAAATATTTCATAAGTGCCCCCATTACAATTAATTGACCAATAAAAAATATCTTTTTTTTATTAATATTCGATTGAATTTGGCAATCACATATAATGGAACACCCCACCGCCAATATGTTTTTTATTTACAACATGCAAACAACACAAACTTAGTTTTCATAACAATTATGGCTAAATTTATAGATATATTAAATTTATACGTTCCAAAAAAACTATTATTTGAAATAACACTGAAATGGGTTGTGTGTTGTTTCGGACTTCCATGTTATAATGATGTTGGTGTAACATCTGTTCAATATTTAAACCAGTTCTCTTCCAAATGGGCCGCCACCACATAGAAAACAGTTCTCTTGCAAGAAGACCTTGTACAGACGAGATAAATTACCAAAGTTCAATGTGTGGAATATCCTTAGAATTAATAGCCACCACACAGTGTACCCGTTCATAAATATTTCATAAGTGCCCCCATTACAATTAATTGACCAATGAAAAATACTTTTTTTTATTAATATTCGATTGAATTTGGCAATCACATATAATGGAACACCCCACCGCCAATATGTTTTTTATTTACAACATGCAAACAACACAAACTTAGTTTTCATAACAATTATGGCTAAATTTATAGATATATTAAATTTATACGTTCCAAAAAAACTATTATTTGAAATAACACTGAAATGGGCTGTGTGTTGTTTCGGACTTCCATGTTATAATGATGTTGGTGTAACATCTGTTCAATATTTAAACCAGTTCTCTTCCAAATGGGCCGCCACCACATAGAAAACAGTTCTCTTGCAAGAAGACCTTGTACAGACGAGATAAATTACCAAAGTTCAATGTGTGGAATATCCTTAGAATTAATAGCCACCACACAGTGTACCCGTTCATAAATATTTCATAAGTGCCCCCATTACAGTTAATTGACCAATAAAAAATACCTTTTTTTTTTATTAATATTCGATTGAATTTGGCAATCACATATAATGGAACACCCCACCGCCAATATGTTTTTTATTTACAACATGCAAACAACACAAACTTAGTTTTCATAACAATTATGGCTAAATTTATAGATATATTAAATTTATACGTTCCAAAAAAACTATTATTTGAAATAACACTGAAATTGGATGTGTGTTGTTTCGGACTTCCATGTTATAATGATGTTGGTGTAACATCTGTTCAATATTTAAACCAGTTCTCTTCCTAATGGGCCGCCACCACATAGAAAACAGTTCTGTTGCAAGAAGACCTTGTACAGACGAGATAAATTACCAAAGTTCAATGTGTGGAATATCCTTAGAATTAATAGCCACCACATAATTCGATAAAAAATTCATATGTAACGACACATTCTTATCAGCAAAATAGATTATGTCGCACAATTCAAAATGAAAGCCACGTCGAGGCGATAACTAAACCCTACCCAAAATAGACAACATGTCTAAAGTCATCCCGCAATTGTATGTGAATTGCTTATAAACAGCTAAATTTGCAGTGCGATGGTCGTCCCACATTGCCCTACCTATTCCGACCCTCCTTCGATCCATTGCTCTAGCTTCGGCAGCAACTGCATTAATTCGACTTCGGGATATAAGGCTGCTGGCACGGTACACGTCGTCTGGGTGAAAATCAAACAAGAAATCACCATCAATTCCGTTCTTGCGTATGAAGTTGTGCAGTGTACAACATGCCATGACAATCTTAGTCTGATGTTTTAAAGTGTAGTTGGGCATCATCTTTAGAACGGGGAAGCGCATCTTCAACACACCAAAAGTACGCTCAATCACATTTCGGAGACTCGAATGTCTGAAGTTAAACAGCTCCTCCATTCCCACCGGCTGATTGTTTTGGAACTCACGTAGGTGGTATCTCCCGGATGCAAACGGAGTTAGGTAACAAGTGTATAACGAGAATCCTGAGTCAACCAAATAATACTTGTTTCCCGGTGGATGTTTCCAGGTTGGGTCCCTCGCAATAGACATTTGCAGTGCACGGCAGTCGTTCATAGAACCTTCGTAACCGGCACCGACGTAAGTGAAGTTCATGTCAAAATCACAAACAGCAACAACGTTCTGGCTCAGCTGTCCCTTTCTGTTGATGTACGCCGTGTGTAGATGCATTGGTACGTGTGCTGAAATATGTGTACCATCCATAGCACCAACGCAGTCCTGCCATGCCTCAACGAAGGGTTTTGTTATAATAGTCTAACGAAATTAAAATGGCCCACAAAACAAAACTTCAATAATGTTTGAAGAGGATCTGGATACAATGTTCGATCGATGTTCATTCAACATCAACTCACCAGTTAATCCTTAAATAATATCAACGTTCAACGCATACTCATTTAAAACACAGAACGTAGGCAGGAATGAATTAACTTATCATCGGTAAAAATATACCTTAAAGTAAGGATAAAATCGGCCATCCTTGGTTATGCGGTCATGCACAATGTCGAAGTCCGGTGGTACGATCATGTCAACAGCCATGTTTAAAATGGCCTTCGTCACCCTGCGCACGTGCCGGTGGATGGTCTCGGTTGAGTGTTGGAAGCGCTTGCACGAATCACGGAACCGGTGATTCAACCCAACAGTCCACATAAAGATGGCTAGTGCCTCCATGGACTGAACCTGCGAGTTCCTAGAATCGGTCAGGCCGTAATGGTTCTTGAGCGTGTCGTGTAGCGTGTAAAATGTATCCCGGTTCATCCGCAATGCATCAAAAAATCGATCGTCGTGACCAAGCAGTAGCTCCAGCAGCCATTTCGAACCCGTCAATTCAGAGTTATTCCGAGGGCGCCTCGGATAAAACCAATCAGGTGCCAAACACAAACCAATGAACATGAATTCGCTAAGGCCATCGTCGCTATCATCGTTGCTTCTGTCAGTCAACGTCGAAACAGTGTTATCGCTTTCTGATTCCATTGCTGCAGATTTTAAAGTTCGATATATCAAAATAACCATTAGTAAAGGAAAACGGAACGGGGATTCATAGTTAAGCCCCTCATAAGGTGACAACTTTAAAATATCGTAACAACCATAGAGCAGTCAAATAGTTAGGGCACAAGCAAACACCATTAACGGTCGTCAACCAAATACAAATAGTTAACAATATGAACTGCAAGAATCTACCACAAAACAAAACAACAAGGGCATTTTACAAGAGGGCTATAGGGGAGACCAAACATAGAATTCTAGTCTTATACTAATCATTGGGCCGAAAAGGCACAAAATGAAAACGCAACTCTAGGGGCAAGTCTCCATGTTGACAGGGGGCTGTTCAACCGGCAGACGCATCACCCATTCGCGACGATCATCTTCCTTCATCCGCATAAAAAACAGCCTTGTCTCTTTGTCCTTCAAGCACTTGATGGCTTCGAAAAACAATGACTTAGGCGCAATATCGAGCATGTACAATGCATCCATGCATTCACCAATCTAGCTGGCAGTTGACTGCGTGATGTTGGCCGCTTTTGTCTCGTTCAACATATTCCAGCACTTAAGAGTAGTGTCCAGCATTGCGCTTCTGGAAGTAGGGTTATCGGATCGTTTCCTGGGGGCACGCCTGGTTGCAAGCCCCTGCTGAGAAGGAGTCAGATTAACCGCAGGGGGGGTGGGCACGGAGGCGTTCGGGGGATTAAGACTAGTTGACGCAAATTGTGAAGCTTCCTGTGTGTATCCAGAAGATTCACAACCTTCAGGAATGGCGTCCTGATCAAACGCATCGCTTACCGGATCAACATGATCAGGATCACCCAGTTGCGTAATCTCGTCTTCGGAATCGGAGCCGCCCTGCCCGGAGTATCGGGCCTCCTCGCCGGTGGCAACTCGGTTGTGCCACATCTCCTCCAACAACTCCCAGTCTGGACAACCTTTCTTGCAGCTTATGACGGCAGCGGGATCTTCCTGCAATATGCCAACCAACGAACATATTAGACTGATTTGTAAATGATAAACTGTAGAAATTAAGTCTGCAGTAATAACGGATTACAATTTACCTTGTAGAACTGCGCCCAACGCTCGTCGTCAAACTCCAACTTTCCAGTAGCTGGGTCCACACCAACGCCCGTCTTCGACCTGCCTAACCTAATGTGCCTCCATAGCACCTTCAGCCTATTATACTTGCCCTTCAGCTGGTCAACGGTGTAATCAAACCTCACCGGACAGTTTGCTCTCATTGCGTACATCAGTTCATTCCATGTTCCGGTGGTAAAGGTGCTCCCTAGTAACTTTCCGGCAAGAAATTCCTGGTAGATAAGCTTGATGAAAAAACGCTCATTTAAGTCACCCCAATAGGCATCTTCTTTCTTAGACCGCTTCGGACGTACCGGCGCCTTATCGGCCCTGCCACCGCGGGGAGGTACCATCTAATACTAAATTAACTTGTCTAGTTAGTATCACTAACCAATCGAACATAACCGATTAACTCACACAGGGCAAATGGGAAAAGTCAAAATAATACATATCAAAGTGCAAAGTGTTCGGGTTGAAATGCTGGAAAGATGTTGGCCCAACATCAGACCAACATTGATATCAGAAACTATTATGCCACATAGTCATAGCATACAAAGCATGTAGTTATGTGCGTCAACATCCTAATATACAAAGTAAGAGCAAACCAAGATTACATGGCATAAGCAGATATACGAACAGCACATGTTGTAATGAAACTTTTTTAGAAATATTGGAAATGTATGCATGTAAGAATCATGGAATACGTGTTGTGCGTGTATTGAGTGAACGTTCAGATGTGAATGCGCACACAAGGGGGAGAATAAACACACTAGATGCATGTAGCACGGACATTAACATTTTGCTACATATACATAAATAGCACACGAACTAAAATCACCAATAGATGAGGTGAAAATGTAACCTTTTGTTGAAATTTGCAGAGGAAGAAGGGATTTGCTGCCACCTGACACACCAACAAAACATGAAATTAGTAAGCAATGCTTAACAAGAAGAGTAATATGTAGGAGAATATGAAGTGTAACAACTGGAACAATTTCTCTCACCTTAACTAATAATGAACGTGCTTGGGAAATAAGGAGAGTGAGGGCTGTAATATATAGGAGATCAGTAGGGGGAAACCCAAAAATTCGAAAATTATTTGGCTGCCAAAACACAAAATTTTGATATAAGGAACCATGGTATTATTACTCACTTACTGAAATTTGGAGGGAAGAGTTGCCACAATTTTTTCTGTACAATGCATAGATTTGCCGCTAAAATTATGAACAGTAGACGTCGCGTCGGAGCAGCCAGCTTTTGGAAGCTGTCACGGCTGACAGTGGCAGAAAGGTAGAGCTATTTTCTAGCCTTAGTTTCTATTTTGTTAATTCCTGAGTTTTGAGAGCAAGAATGGGCCGGTTACAATGCTTATTGGGCTGTCTCAGGACTCCTAAACCAAACAATTTTTTTTGTTTCTGAAACAACTTTTAAATCTCTCAAATGAAAACCAAACAGGGGCTAAGAGTCTTAGGTTCAACAATGATCCAATCTCAACTGACATACCAAATGTCTCACTTCATTTTCTCGGCAACCATTGTAAAAAAATTGGACAACATGATTCTACGTTTTAGGTGGGGAGAAAATCAGAATAACCTATTCTTCCGCTCAAAAGTTGAAATGAAATTTGTTTCCCTACAGAAGATGGTGGCATCGGGTTTGGGAAGATGAAAGAGCACAATAAAGCCTTAGTTTCTAAACTTACATGGTGTGTTGCTAAGAAGGAATATAAACTATGGGCAAACTTGTTCTTGGAGAAATATGTTAAAAATAAAAAAATCTCTTTCTATGAAAGTCACTAACTCTTCCTGTTCTTGAATTGCTAGGGACATTTTGAAATGTCAAGATGTGATCCTTAAAGGAGCATGCTTCCAAGTCAACCGCAATTCTAATATTCAAACTTGGATCGCGCCATGGGTTCTTAATTTGCCAAACAAAATACATTCCCTGTTGAACCATCTCGAAGAAATGCACATCATTTGTCCATTGGTGAAAGATTTATCAAGGAGTCATGAACTCAGTGGAACGTTGATCTTGTTAATTCATTGTTCCCCCAAGAGTTTGCATCCACAACCCTCAAAGTTTCGATTGCTAGCTCTATAGAACGCAAAGAGCTTTTTTGGAGTCCCTCTAAGTGGGTGTTCCCAAGAGCTTATAGAAACTCCTTCTTCCAAGCTTTTACTTAAAGTCACTAAAAGCTCATTTTGACTTAAAGGAATGAGTGTTTGCAATCTTTTTTAAAAGAGTAGCTTAAAGTCGTTTAAATTGATTTTGCAGTGTTTCCAATAATAAGTGAGAAGCAGCTTTTATAATACAATAAGACTTAAATACCCTTATTTATCAAGCATATAAATAATTAACATACACCTACATTAGACAAGCATACATTTTGTTAAATAAAATAAAAAATATAATTGGGAATCACGTTGAATATGGAAGAGAAAAGATTAAAAATATTTTTTACGGTTGAAAATGGATGAGAAAGATTAGAGAATTTTCTTTTTCCTTAATTGTAGGGGTATAGGCGTCACTTTGAAGGGAATTAGGAGAGAAAAATATTTTTATAATACTGATAATTAAAATGAGCTTTTAAAAACACCATTTACCCAGGTTGTGGGCTTGTGCTTTTCTTAACTTATTTTAAGACAAAACAAAAGCCTCATAATCAAACACTAATTTATGGCTTCTCTATAGATAAAAGCCCACAAACTCCTTTTAAAAGCATTTACAAACAAGTCAGGAAACTTAATTGAAAAAAACGCTAATCACACGTGCATCCGTCCTTGAAGAATACCACAACCATCTGGAGTTTTGAAAAATCTATGGAAACTCCAAATTCATAGTCACACAAACTACTGCTTTGAAAATGTCTTGTTAATGCGTTGCCTACTCGAGCCAAATTGATCTCGGTTTTTCCTATTGATGAAACTTTATGTCCTTTGTACTTCCATGAAACTAGAACTCTTAAAACACCTCTTTTTGCCCTGTCACATTGCTAAACTTGTTTGGTTTTCTTATAAATGAGGACTTAGACTTGAACCATTCCCAATTTCTTAATTGTTGATTGGATTACTTTGATTGTGGAATGCATGTTTGAGTTTATTCAAACCAAAGAGGACAGATGGAGTTCACAATTTTCGCTCTCATTGTTATGAATTTGATCCGAAAATAAAGAAAATTAATTGGCGCTGGCTGTGTTTTTTACACTCAAATAAATTCTAAATCTACTCATATAATATAATTAATGATAAAAAGAAACTACATACATATTCATATAGTAACAGTAAAATAATTTATTTTAGTTTTTACACGTTATTACTAACACCAACCAAATCATCATCATCACATTCATCACCTTCACCACCACCACCACCACCACTCCTAAACAAGTAGTACCCAACCGTCAACCCCAACACCACCGCCACAAACACCCCGCCGTTGTACGACATCACCGCCAGCATCACCAGAAACCCCACCCCCTTATTAACCCCGAACAACACCGCCGACAAAATCCTCGCCGTCCGTTTCCGTCCAATTTTCCGTCCGACCAGCAGTGGCTCCGAAATCGGGCTCGCCTCCGAAACGGCGTCGTTCAGTTTCATGGTTAGGGCTTCGAGATTCTGGTACAGTACGGACACGACGAAACAGATAAGCAAAATTAGGGCGTAACTCGTCCACGATTCGGATCTCCATGAATTGATAAGGAGAGTTAGTTCCTTGCCCCAGTAGAAAGTAGCGTGCATCATATTTTTGTTTTTTGTTTTTTTTATATTAAATTTGTTCTATATGTAAAATTAAAAAGAGGGAAAATTGAGGTGCCTCTGGTTTTGTTTTTTTTCTTTCCCTTTCTTGTGGTGACATGAAGTTAATGGACGCGTGTTGAAAGTGAAAAAGCGAAATATACGTGGCGGGAATCAGATTAGTTTTTACGCCAAAGTAAGGAATATTGGAATTGCGTGATTTATATTAGTAGTGTGTATGTGATATTTAATTTCAATGATTTTGGGATGATGGGTGTAATGAGTTTAATAGCGCAATGGATTTTGTTAAGGAGCTTTTGGGTAAGCACTTATTACATTAGGATTAGTAGACATAATCCACGTATTACAGTGTTTAGTAAAGA